>CM054154.1:11527908-11532908 GCA_028751875.1 Rapana venosa
TTCTTTATTAACTCTGTTGAGTATTGATCTCTTCCCATTTGACAAGACCGCTCTAGGATTCCAATGCTAATCAATTCCCTCTGTCTGTCTGTCTGTCTGTCTTTCGGCCTGCCTCTGTCTCTATTTCTCTCTGTGTCTCGCTCTGTCTATCGTGTCTGTCTGTCCCTGTTTGCCTGTTGGTTTGTCTCTGTCTGTTTGTCTCTATCTGTCTGTCTGTATTTCTCCCACATAGTATTTTTAAAAATATATTTCCTTCTTGTTATTTCTAACTTGTTGCAGATGTGGTTCCAGGCAAGCAAAGCACGAACAAGAAGAAATATAAATGAACAGATAAATAGATAAATAAATAAATTAATTAATAAATAAATAAAGAAATGATTAAAATAAATGAATAAATAAATCATTAAATAGGTGAACAATTCTTAAACAAAACCCCCAAATAAATAAGAGCGGGGTTGAATACAACCTCCTAAGAACATTGCATTCAAAGCAAACCAACAATAATTATTTGTACACCCTGCTACTTTGCTTCCACAAGTAATTAACACCCTCTACAACCAAAGATCAGCACATGAACGAAAGCATCTTTTTACCCACATGTGCCTGCATTTTCTAAGCTAGTTTCTCAGTAGAGGACATACATCCCCCCTCCCCCTTACCCCCTATCCCCACAAAATGTCTTTAGACAGAAATCTTCTGCCTAGCTCCACGTGTTCCTTTGAAAACCCGCAGACACATTCTTCCATTTTCTTTCCAAGAAACGCATTTCTAAGATATATACCAGTCCCCTTACTGCCCTGACGTCCATTACAGTCAATCAGAGAACCAGCTATGGCCTCTTAGTGCCAGACAGGGCAGACCACTCTCTGGTAGCCAGCAGTTGTCGACCGTGACCTCGGAGAGAACGAAAAACATTCTGGTACTATAACAGTAATGATAATAATAATAATAATAATAATGATAATAATAACAACAACAACAATAAAAATAAATAAATAATAATAATAAGATTAATAATAATAATATAATAATAATAATAATAATTTATATACCGCTGAATCTCACGCACGCACGCACACACGCTTGTGCGCGTGCAAACACACACACACACACACACACACACACACATGAAATAATCAAACGTTACAAGGCCAAGGGGTAAGGGGGATGAATTGGTGAAGTGGCTGAGTTTGAAATGTGTTAGTGTTGTGTAAAGGCAGTCTGAAGAATAACACTGTTTGTAGACATTGTTGACAAGTCAACACCAGATTCATTTTGTTTTCCTTCCTCGGCTAAAAGCTCCGAGCCTGACCAATGGCGAGATTTTGCGTATATGGCCACTTTTTTTTTATTATACCCTCCACCAAGGTAGCCACATTCCGGATTCAGGATAGAAAGTTGAATAGCATTGTTTCAAGTACTGAGAAATATTTATAGGACGTATACTAGAAATAACGCTGAATTGCACTTTTGGAGATAGACAAACACAAACACAAACACACACACACACATAAATAATAATAATAATAATGTATGGAGTTTATATAGCGCTGAATCTTGTAAAGCAACAAATTGAAGCGCTCAGATTTCATTTCATACCACTTTAAGTCACGGCAGATTTCTCCGTGAAATTCGGGCTGCTCTCCCCGGGGAGAGCGGGAGAACGCGTCGCCACAAAGCGCTGCGCCACCCTTTTTTTTTTTTTTTTTCATGTCTGCAACCCGTATTTGATTCCTATCAGAGTGGCTTTTTTCTAAGAATTTTGCCAGGGACAACTCTCTTGTTGCCGTGGGTTTTTTTACGTGCGCTAAATAATTACGTGTAACACACGGGACCTCGGTTTATCGTCTCATCCGAAAGACTAGCGCCCAGACCACCACTCATGGTCTAATGGATGGGGGAAAAGTTTCCGGTCCAAACGGGGTACGAACCGCCGCACACTTCAGACCCGGACTTTTCGCTTTCTAGACAGGCGCGTTACCTCTAGACCACCGATCCACACACACACACACACACACACACACACACACACACACACACACACACACACACACACACACACACACACACACACACACACACACACACACACAAAGACACACACACACAAACACACACACAAAGACACACACACACACACAGACACAGTACACATCTACGTCTGGCATTCATTTCTCCTTGTGTTGTTCACCATCTGTGTTCTTTCTGTTCCTGCTGCTTCCTTATCTGGCTCCTTTTTAGCTGACCTTCTCAACGCTCTTTTTTCTGTTGCTCTTTTGCTTGTCTTCCCTTTCCATCATTTTTTGTTGCCTTTTCTGGGGGTTTTTGGGGGGAGGGGGGCAAAGGAGGGGAGTGGGGGTGGGGTGGTGGTGGTGAGGGTGGGGGTAATGCATTTTCTGTATTCGTGACTTTTTAGAATTTGTTTTTGGCGTTTCATGGGGTTTTTTGCTTTTTTGTGCAACATTTAACTTTTTGCTTTTATACTTTGTTTTATTTCCTTTTTTCTCCTTTTGTTAACCCCATGTAACAAGCATTTCTTCAGTCTATCAATTACAGAGGGTTTTGGTTTTTCACCGTTACTTCCTCATTTTCTTTTCTTTTTACTGTTTTATTTTTACTACTGCCTGCATGTTTTTTTGTTTTTTTAAAAATATTTATCAAACAACGGAACACATTTCCATCCCCTGCAACCCTTCCCTCCTGCCACACCTATGTGGTGTTTGATGTGTTGCCCCTCTGCCCTCCTGAGCTTTCAGAATAATGGATGACAGCCTTCAGTGGATTCAACAGTCTGTTTCTTTGTCTCTGCGTCTCTGTGTCTGTTGATCTCTTTTCTATCTGTGTGCATGTTTGTGCGACTGAGTAGATGTGTATATAATATATATATATATATATATATATATATATATATTATATATATATATATATATATATATATATGTATATATATGTATATATATATATATATATATATATATATATATATGTGTGTGTGTGTGTGTGTGTGTGTGTGTGTGTTGTGTGTGCGTGTGTGCATAATATCCCATGTGCGAACATTCACAGAACATCTTGCACATACCTTAAAATGTTTTTCACTTTTCGGAAGAGGAGGCCATTGAGTGCCAGTGAAAATGGATGACAATTTTTTTGAAATGGCATACACACAGGGACTGGATTTTAAAAAAAAGCAGATGGGTGTTTATTCCAATATCCTGGTAATAAAAGAACACAAATGAATAAAATCTATCTCTCATTGTATTTTGTTTCTATTCACATTTTGTTATTTTTAACCTTTTGCAGATGCAATTTCAGGCAAACTACAAACAAAAGGAATATAAATAAACGAATATAACTATAATTAGATATATAAACAAATGATTAAAATAAACGAATGAATATATCATAAACAAAGTGAAAATTGCTTAAATAAATGAACAAATAGAAAAGAGTGTGGTGTAAAGACAACCTCTTAAGAACATTTTAATGCAAAACAACAATAATTATTTGTACGCCCTGATACTTTGCTTCCATCAGTAACTAACACCCACTACAACCAAAGATCAGCACATGAACAAAAGCATCTTTTTACCCACATGTGCTTGCATTTTCAAAGCTTGTTTCTACAGGACATACATCCCTCTCCCCCTTACCCCCTAACCCCCTAACCCCACAAAATGTCTTTAGACAAAAATCTTCTGCCTAGCTCCACATGTTCCTTTGGAAAACCGCAGACACATTCTTCCATTTCCCCAGAAACGCATTTCTAAGATATATACAGTCCCCTTACTGTAACAATATCCCATGCAATCAATAAAACGACCATGTATGGCCTCTTAGTGCCAGACAGGGCAGACCACTCTCTGGTATCCAGCAGCTGTCGACCGTGACCCCAGAGAGAACGAAAAACATTCTGAAACTATAAATAATAATAATAATAATAATAATAATAATAATATGATGTTGATGATGATGATGATAATGATAATGATAACAATAACAACAACAACAACAACATTAATAATAATAATAATAATAATAATAAATAATAATAATAATAATAGAAATAATAATAATAATAATAATAATAATAATAATAATAATAATAATAATAATAATAATAATAATATATGGAATTTATATAGCACTGGATCTTGTCAAGAAAAAAAATCGAAGGGCTTGCACTCAGATCATTTACACGCAAGTAGCTTTCCACCAATTTCATGATTAAAAGACTTCAAATTTATTCTGCACACACCCACACCCACACTTTCGTGGAAAATCAAGCATTGGAGGACCAAGGGGTAAGGGGGATGACTTGGTGAAGTGGCTGAGTTTGAAATGTGTTAGTGTTGTGTAAAAGGAGTCTGGAGAATATCACTGTTTGTAGACATTGTTGACAATTCAACACAAGATTCATTTTGTTTTCCTTCCTCAGCTACAGCTTCAAGCCTGACCAATGGCGAGATTTTTGCGATTATGACCATTTTTCCCACCCACTATGAAGTTACCCAGGATAAAGAGTTGACTAGAATTGTTTCACGTTGTGAAAAATGTCATTAGAACATACACAAGAAAAAATGCTGAATTGCACCTTTGCAGATAGACAAGGACACAGACACACAGTACATAGCAATGTCTGGCATTTATTTCACCTTTTGTTTTTCACCATCCGTTTTCTTTCTACTCTTGCTACTTCTTTATCTGGCTCCTTTTTAGCTGACCTTTTGAACGCTTTTTGTTTGCTTGTCTTCCCTTTACATATGTTTTTTGGCCTTTTCTGGGTGTTTTAGGAAGGGGGGGGAGGGGTAAAGGGGGGGAGTGGTGTGTGTGTGGGGGGGGGGGGGGGGGATGGGGGGTGAAGCATTTCCTGTACACCAGACTTTTTAGAATTTGTTTTGGCGTTTCATGGTTGTTCTTTTTTTGTGCACTATTAACTTTTTGCTTTCATATTTGGTTTTATTATTTTTTTTAAACCTTATAACTTCGGCATTTATTCTGTA
>CM054154.1:11557908-11565408 GCA_028751875.1 Rapana venosa
TGATTACGATTTGGCCGGGTTGCAGTTAGTGACAAGAGAAACCATAATTATAAGGACACGCGTTGGATTAACATAATTGAGAAAAGAAAACATGCATAACATGAGATGCCATGAAATCTCTCTCACACACACACACACACACACACACACACACACACACACACACACACACACACACACACACACACACCTCACACACACACACACAACCTTCACACCGTTGGTTTGTTTTGCTTTTTATTGATAATATTCGACATCAATAACCTATCCATATAACTATTTCTATTGTTTTTCACATTTTTCACTCGCAACTTCATCCTCTCTCTCAGTGTTTGCTTTTCTTCTTCCTCCTCCATAAATTTTCTTTCTGTTCTGTTTTGTTCGTGAATCAGCTCTTATTTCGTTCCGTTTGATTAAAGACGTTCTCTCTGTTCTGCTTCATTCTCTCTCGTCAAACACCTCTCCATCTCTCTCTCTCTCTCTCTCTCTCTCTCTCTCCTCTTCTCTCTCTCTCTCTCTCTCTCTCTCTCTCTCTCTCTCTCTCTCTCTCTCTCTCTCTCTCTTCTCTCTCCTCTCTCTCTCTTTGTCTGACTACGATCAGTGTGTCTGTATGCATCTCTGCCTCCCATTCTGTCTCTCCCTCTATCTGTCTCTGTCTGACTGCCTGTCTCTCTGTCTCTGTCTCTGTCTGTTTGTCTGTCTGCCTGTCTCTCTGTCTCTGTCTGTATGTCTGCCTGTCTCTCTGTCTCTGTCTGTCTATCTGTCTCTCCCTCCCTCACTGCATATCCACTTCAGTTCTTTCTTTCTCTTTTAAATCTTAATTTATATTTCCCCTACATCTATGCACGTATTCATGTCTTGTTGCCGTTTTCCAATTTCCTAATAAAAAAATAAAATAAAATAAAAGTTCAACTCCCATTGTAACTTTCGCCTTTTCCGCCCTTTTTTCTTTCAGTATTGTTCCCCTTAAATCTGCTTCTTATTCTCTTCCCCTAGAACCTTTTCTTCTTCTTCTTCTTCTTCTTCTTCTTCTTCTTCTTCTTCTTCTTCTTCTTCTTCTTCTTCTTCTTCTTCTTCTTCTTCTTCTTCTTCTTCTTCTTCTTCTTATTATTCAGACTCTCTCTCTCCATCCCTTTTTGGCCTCCATCTCTTTTTCCATCTCTTTCCATTTCTAGGCAGGGGTCGATGGTGATTGAAGAGAAGAGGCATTGATTTTTAAGAGGCATTTCGCGGCATTAAGCCTCCTCTCTCTCTATCTATCTCTCTCTCTCTCTCTCTCTCTCTCTCTCTCTCTCTCTCTCTCTCTCTCTCTCTCTCTCTCCCTCTCTCTCTCTCTCAGAACATCGTCTGAAATCTGTATTGACTTTTCTTTTTTTTGGAGCAGAGGAGTGGTCGTGGGGGTAGGGGATTGAAGAGAAGGGATGTGTGTGTGTGTGTGTGTGTGTGTGTGTGTTTGTTGTGTGTGTGTGTGTGTGCGCGCGTTAGAGAGATAGATCGATAGAGAGAGAGAGGGGGGGGGGAGAGAGAGAGGGTGAGGGGTGAAGGTTTAGAACATCAGAGAAAGAGATATAGATTAAAATAAAGAAACAGTCAAGGAGACACCCACGATGAAGAAAACCCCCACTGGCTTCGGTATGTACACACAAATGAAGAAAGTTAACAATCCCCTCCCCAATAAAAAAAAACCCAATAAACAAACTACCTAAGCTACTTCGCTAAACACACTACAATAATGTATACTTATAACAAATACAAAACATCTCCTCATAATAATCCAACAGAAAAAAGAGAGAAAAAGTAAGTAACGAAGCAATAATATATAAACGTACAACAAACCCCCCACAGAGAACTAACAAATAGCAAGACACACTATTCAACATATAGCATCATTATCATGTTGTTTTTCTAAACGTGGACATCACATACAACACCATATTTTCCCCATAGATGTTCGCAGTGTGGAATAGATCTTAATTATGTTGTTTAATATGCTTTTTATAGTCATTTTAATGTCGTTTTCTCCTACGCAAGTTGATATGAAAGGATAGGCTAGAATTCTAAAACAGTTTTTGATTACGTTTTGGCCGGGTTGCAGTTAGTGACAAGAGAAACCATGTAAGGACACACGTTGGATTATCATAATTGACAACAACAAAAAAGATGCATAACATGAGATGCCATGAAATCTCTCTCTCTCTCTCTCTCTCTCTCTCTCTCTCTCTCTCTCTCTCTCTCTCTCTCTCTCTCTCTCTCTCTCTCTCTCTCTCTCTATCTCTCTCGCTCTCTCTTTCTCAGACACACACACACACACACACAACCTTCATACCATTGGTTTTTTTTCTCCTTTTTATTGATCATCTTCTACATCAATAACCTATTCAGATAACTATTTCTATCGTTTTTCACATTTTTTCACTCGCAACTTCATCCTCTGTCTCATTGTTTGCTCTTCTTCTTCCTCCTCCTTCAATTTTCTTTCTTTCTTTCTGTTTTGTTCGTGAATCAGCTCTTATTTCCTTCCGTTTGATTAAAGACGTTCTCTCTTTTCTGCTCCATTCTCTCTCGTCAAACATTCTCTCCATCTCTCTCTCTCTCTCTCTCTCTCTCTCTCTCTCTCTCTCTCTCTCTCTCTCTCTCTCTCTCTCTCTCTCTCTCTCTCCATCTTTCTCTCTGTCTCTCTCTCTTTCTCTCTCTCTCTCTCTCTCTCTCTCTCTCTCTCTCTTTCTCTCTCTCTCTCTCTCTCTCTATCTCTCTCTCTCTTTGTCTCTCTCTCTCTTTGACTGTCTCCGATCTGTGTGTCTTTATGTCTCTCTGCCTCCCACTCTGTCTCTCCTCTCTATCTGTCTCTGTCTGTCTGCCTGTCTCTCTGTCTCTGTCTCTGTCTGTCTGTCTGCCTGCCTGTCTCTCTGCCTGTCTCTCTGTCTGCCTGTCTCTCTGTCTCTGTATGTCTCTCTGCCTGTCTCTGTCTCTGTCTGTCTGCCTGTCTCTGTCTCTGTCTGTATGTCTGCCTGTCTCTCTGTCTCTGCCTGTCTCTCTGTCTCTGTCTGTCTATCTGTCTCTCCCTCCCTCCCTGCATCTCCACTTCAGTTCTTTCTTTCTCTTTTAAATCTTAATTTATATTTCCCCTACATCTATGCACGTATTCATGTCTTGTTGCCGTTTTCCAATTTCCTAATAAAAAAAATAAAATAAAATAAAAGTTCAACTCCCATTGTAACTTTGGCCTTTTCCGCCCTTTTTTCTTTCAGTATTGTTCCCCTTAAATCCGCTTCTTCTTCTCTTCCCCTAGAACCTTTTCTTCTTCTTCTTCTTCTTCTTCTTCTTCTTCTTCTTCTTCTTCTTCTTCTTCTTCTTCTTCTTCTTCTTCTTCTTCTTCTTCTTCTTCTTCTCTTCTTCTTCTTCTTCTTCGTCTTCTTCCTTCTTCTTCTTCTTCTGTGTCTTATTTTTCAGACTCTCTCTCTCCATCCCTTTTGGCCTCCATCTCTTTTTCCATCTCTTTCCATTTCTAGGCAGGGGTCGATGGTGATGGAAGAGAAGAGGCATTGATTTTTAAGAGGCATTCCGCGGCATTAAGCCTCCTCTCTCTCTCTTTCTCGCTCAGAACATCGTCTGAAATCTGTATTGACTTTTCTTTTTGGGGGGAGAGGAGTGATGGTGGTGGGTGGAGGGTGGGATAGGAGGGATGTGTGTGCGTGAGAGAGAGAGAGAGAAGAGAGAGAGAGAGAGAGAGAGAGAGAGAGAGAGAGAGAGAGAGAGGTAGATAGAGAGAGAGAGGGGCTGAGCTAAGAACATCAGAGAAAGAGAGATAGAGTAATATAAAAAAAAAACAGTCAAAGAGACACCCACGATGACCACCCCCCAACCCCCCCACATAGATTCAGTATGTACACACAATTGAAGAAAGTTAACAACCCCCTCCCCAATAAAAAAAACAATAAACAAACTACCTAGATTATTTCGCTAAACACAATACAATATTTTATACTTATAACAAATACAAAAAATTCCTCATAATGATCCAACTAAAAAAAAGAGAAAAAAAGTAAGAGACGAAGCAGCAATATATAAAAATACAAAAAACAAAATCACAGAGAACTAACAAGTAGCAAGACACACTCTTTAACATATAGCATAACTATCATGTCGTTTTTGTAAACGTGGACATCACATACAACCCCATATTTACCCGTGAATATTCGCAGTATGGAATGAGTCTTTATTACTTTGTTTAATATGTTTTTTAAAAGTCATTTTAATCTTTTGTTCTTCTACGTACATTGATATGAAAGGTTAGGCTAAGCAGTTTTAAAACCGTTTTTGATTACGATTTGGCCGGGATGCAGTTAGTGACAAGAGAAACCATATAAGGACACGCGTTAATGATAATAATAATAATAATATACAAAATGGAGCTTATATGGCGCTGTATCTTGCAAAGACAAATCAAAGCGCATGCATTCAACCTAATCTTAAACAGTCATACAACCAATGACAAATAATCAATAGTTCAAACAGATATTACAAACATGGTACTTGGTTTATGGTACATGGCGTTGGATTAACATAATTGAGAAAAGAAAAGATGCATAACATGACATGCCATAGAACCTCTCTCTCTCATTCTCACACACACACACACACACACACACACACACACACACACACACACACACACACACACACACACACACACACACACACACACACATACACACACACACACACACACACACACACACACACACACACACACACACACACACACACACACACACACACACACACACACCTTCACACCGGTTTTTTTCCCCTTTGTATCGATCATCTCTTACATCAATAGCCTATCCAGATAACTATTTCTATCGTTTTCCACATTTTTCACTCGCAACTTCATCCTCTGTCTTATTGTTTGTCCTTCTTCTTCTTCTTTTTTTCCTTTTTATTGATAATCCCATACATCAATAGCCTATCCAGATAACTATTTCTATTGTTTTTTACATTTTTTTCACTTGCAACTTTATCCTCTGTCTCATTGTTTGCTCTTCTTCTCCCTCCTTCTTCAATGTTCTTTCTTTCTTTCTGTTTTGTTCGTGAATCAGCTCTTATTTCCTTCCGTTTGATTAAAGACGTTCTCTCTTTTCTGCTCCATTCTCTCTCATTAAACATTCCATCTATCTCACTTTCTCTCTGTTTCTCTCTGTTTCTCTCTGTATCTCTCTCTCTCTCTCTCTCTCTCTCTCTCTCTCTCTCTCTCTCTCTCTCTCTCTCTCTCTCTCTCTCTTTGTCTGTCTCCGATCTGTGTGTCTTTATGTCTCTCTGCCTCCCACTCTGTCTCTCCCCTCTATCTGTCTCTGTCTCTGTCTGTCTGTCTCTCTGTCTCTGTCTGTCTGCCTGTCTCTCTTTCTCTGTCTCTGTCTGTCTGTCTGCTTGTCTCTGTCTCTGTCTGTCTGCCTGTCTCTCTGTCTCTGTCTGTCTGTCTGCCTGTCTCTGTCTCTGTCTGTCTGCCTGTCTCTCTGTCTCTGTCTGTCTGTCTGCCTGTCTCTCTGTCTCTGTCTGTCTATCTGTCTCTCCCTCCCTCCCTGCATCTTCCTTTCAGTTCTTTCTTTTTCTTTTCAATCTTAATTCATATTTCCCCTACATCTATGCACGTATTCATGTCTTGTTGCCGTTTTCCAATTCCCTAACAAAAAATGAAAAGTACAAGTTCAACTCCCATTGCAACTTTCGCCTTTTCCCCCTTTTTTCTGTCAGTATTGTTCCCCTTAAATCCGCTTCTTCCTCTCTTCCCCTAGAACCTCTTTTTTCCTTCTCCTTCGTCTGTTTCTTATTTTTCAGACTCTCTCTCCATCCCTTTTTGGCCTCTATCTCTTTTTCCATCTCTTTCCATTTCTAGGCAGGGGTCGATGGTGATTGAAGAGAAGAGACATTGATTTTTAAGAGGCATTCCGCGGCATTATCCTCCCTTCTCTCTCTCTCTCAGAACATCGTCTGAAATCTGTATTGACTTTTCTTTTTTGGAGGAGGAGTGATGGTGGTGGGTGGAGGGTGGGATAGGAGGGATGTGTATGTGTGAGAGAGAGAGAGAGAGAGAGATGAGAGAGAGGAGAGAGAGAGAGAGAGAGAGAGAGAGATAGATAGATAGATAGATATACAGATAGATAGAGATAGAGAGAGAGAGAGAGACAGAGAGAGAGAGAGACAGAGAGAGAGAGAGAGAGACAGAGAGAGAGAGAGAAAAGAGAGAGAGGGTGAGTTAAGAACATCAGAGAAAGAGAGATAGAGTAAAATAAAGAAACAGTCAAAGAGACACCCACGATGAACACCCCCCCCCCGCCCCCACTGGATTCAGTATGTACACACACTTGAAGAAAGTTAACAACCCCCTCCCCAATAAAAAACAATAAATAAACTACCTACATTATTTCGCTAAACACAATACAATAATGTATACTTATGACAAATACAAAAATCTCCTCATAATAATCCAACTAAAAAAAGAGAAAAAAGTAAGAAACGAAGCAGAAATATATAAAAATACAAAAAACAAAATCACAGAGAACTAACAAGTAGTAATACACACTATTCAACATATGGCATCATTATCATGGTGTGTTTGTAAACGTGGACATCACATACAACATCATATTTCTCCGTGAATTTTCGCAGTATGGAATGAGTCTTTATTAGTTTGTTTTATATGTTTTTAAAGTCATTTTAATGTTGTGTTCTTCTACGTACATTGATATGAAAGGATAGGTAAGCAGTTTTAAAACAGTTTTTGATTACGATTTGGCCGGGTTCCAGTTAGTGACAAGAGAAACCATATAGGGACACACGTTGGATTATCATAATTGAGAAACGAAAAGATGCCTAACATGACCTGCCATGACATCTCTCTCTCTGTCTCTCTGTCTCTCTGTCTCTCTGTCTCTCTGTATCTCTGTCTCTCTCTCTCTCATTCATACACACACACACACACACACACACACACACACACACACACACACACACACACACACACACACACACACACCCTTCACACCGTTTTTTTCCCCTTTGTGTTGATCATCTTCTACATCAATAGCCTATCCAGATAACTATTTCTATCGTTTTCCACATTTTTCACTCGCAACTTCATCCTCTGTCTCATTGTTTGCTCTTCTTCTTTCTCCTTCTTCAATTTTCTTTTTTTCTGTTTTGTTCGTAAATCAACTCTTTTTTCGTTCCACTTGAGTAAAGACATTCTCTCTGTTCTGCTCCATTCTCTCTCCTCAAACATTCCATCCATTCTCTCTCTCTCTCTCTCTCTCTCTCTCTCTCTCTCTCTCTCTCTCTCTCTCTCTCTCTCTCTCTCTCTTTCTGTCTGTCTGTCTGTCTCTCTCTCTGTCTCTCTCTGTCTCTGTCTCTCTGTCTCTCTGTCTCTCTGTCTCTCTGTCTCTCTCTCTCTCTCTCTCTCTCTCTCTCTCTCTCTCTCTCTCTCTCTTTGTCTGTCTCCGATCT
>CM054154.1:11572908-11575408 GCA_028751875.1 Rapana venosa
ACTACGTTGTTACTGCTTAAAAGGAGAGTGATGGAGGCGTTTGGAGGTGATGTTATTTTTTAGTAATGTTAGAATTTTATTTGAGTTGTCTTGAGTAACCATGAACATCGTCGTCATCGTTATCATCAGCAGCAGCAATCACCATCAGGATTACCGTCATTATATTCGTCACCACCTTCATCAGTATTTTGTGATCATCATCGTCGTCATCGTCGTCGTCGTCATCATCATCATCGTTGCCGTCGTCGTCGTCGTCGTCGTCATCATCATCATCACTGTCGCCGTCATCATCACAGGGAAGAATGGTATGTTAGGTCTAAAAACGATTTACCCATGACGCAACTAAGCAAATATTGTTTTAATAATAATAAATGGAATTTTTATAGCGCTGAATCTTGTAAAAAATACAAACAAATCGTTTTGAACAATTAAAAGAAGGGTGTTATTTTATTTGAGCTCACTCTTATTACAGCATACCTTCTTTGTTTAAAACAATACAAGGACAACACAAATCGTTTTTGAATAAATGCATTCGTTTTGTGACAATTCAACAATGAATATGTTTGTGTGACTTTAAAGTAAACCCATTTATAGGACAAATAAAACTTAGTTACCCTCTGTTTCTCTCTTAGAACACTCCATATTTGCTTGTCTATCTGTCTGTGTCTGTGTCTCTCTCCATCTCTCTTCTTGTTCTTGTTCTTGCTGTTGCTGTTGTTGTTATTGTTGTTGTTGTTGTTGTGTTGTTGTGTTGTTGTTGCTGTTGTTGTTGTTGTTGTTGTTCTTCTTCTTCTTCTTCTTCTTCTTCTTCTTCTTCTTCTTTTTTTCTTCTTCTTCTTCTTCTTCTTCTTCTTCTTCTTCTTCTTCTTCTTCTTCTTCTTCTTCTTCTTCTTCTTCTTCTTCTTCTTCTTCTTCTTCTTCTTCTTCTTCTCTTTATTCACCAACTCCACTGTTTTTCACATTTTTAAATGCTTGCAGGTGTGATTGCTGCTCTCAATATATTTTACCATGGAAACTATTTCAACATTTGTTTAAAGGCAACTCTAATTTTGTTTGTTCCTGAAAATAAACACCTGTTATGCAACGGGGATAAATAAATACACCAATTTACTTTACAAACCCATGCCAAAAAAAAGCTGAACAAACGAAAAATATAATGATGGACTACCAACCAAAACAAGAATAATTATCATGATTTTTTTAAAGAAACAAATTACTGATACTAATTATCACGTTGCAATCAAATCTTACTGCAACGTTTTAAAAACATTAACCCTCTAACCACGAACTGAGACGTTTCACCATAAAATGTTGATACCAGCTTTTCCGAGCTTGTGTCTATAAGCACGCTGGAAAACAACCCCCCACCCCCACCCCCAACAACAGCCCCACCCTCCTCTCCCATCCCCTACCCCCGCACAACCCGAAATATCTTCAGCACAGGTGTTACCCATCAAAACCATAGGTTCCTCGCCTAGACCCCAGACACATTCTTCCATTTCCAGACACATTTTGAGCAAGGTCCAAACCGCCTCATTGTCAGGGTATCCGATACAATCGATAAGAAAACGACTTCTGGGGGGACTTGGTGCTAGACAAGAGAACACCACCCACCACCCCCTCTCCTCTTTGCGACTGGTGACATCAAGCTCTGGCAGAATCAAAGAGACTTTAATAGCATATGAAGGACAAGCGCCTTGAAACGCTCGCGATTGAAGTGTGATAGCATGGCTGGAAAGGACATCTAAGGAGAACAGGTATCGGAGCGGGGATGTCAGGAGCTAAGCGCTGTCCACGTAAGTAGTCTTGAATGATAATATTACTGATAATACCAATGATAATGATTCCTTGAAAAAAGCTAGGAGGCAAAGGACAGGGATAAGGCGGAGAGAAGGAGGAGGAGGAGAAGGAGGAGGAGGAGGAGGAAGAAGAATTGAGAAGAATGTAAAGGAGAAGTGTACAAAGAAGAAGAAGAAGGAGAAGAAGAAGAAGAAGAAGAAGAAGAAGAAGAAGAAGAAGAAGAAGAAGAAGAAGAAGAAGAAGAAGAAGAAGAAGAAGAAGAAGAAAGAAGAAGTAGAAGAAGAAGAAGAAGAAGAAGAAGAAGAAGAAGAAGAAGAAGAAGAAGAAGAAGAAGAAGAAGAAGAAGAAGGACAACAGCAACAGCAACAACATCAACAACAACAGCAACAACAACAACAACACAAAGAGTAATAAAAACAAGAAGGCTGCAATCATTCTGATTGAATAAAAGGTACTGCCATGAACACCTAGCACTTTATTAGCCATGTTATTATAAAACCAATAAGGCAGCGCATCTGAATTCCTTTATTATTTTATTTGTTTTAGCAATCTATCAGTATAACAATCCCCCTGTTGCTGCTGTTGTTGGTGAAAGTGAAAACATTGATCCTGTTTTCGTTTTTCATTGATACACTCTGCTGTATAGCTAATATATAGCAGCCGTAGTAATTTATTACTTTTTTTTAAATCACAATGTTTA
>CM054154.1:11580408-11582908 GCA_028751875.1 Rapana venosa
GTGTGTGTCTTCTTTTGTCTCTGTCTGTCTCTCAAATTTGGGTATGCTCACTATGTGTGTGTGTGTATGTGTGTGTGTGTGTGTGTATGTGTGTGTGTGCTGTAATTTCTTCCGTTTCCCGGGCTTCTATGTAAATGTGTGTCCTTTTAAAACACCCACCATCCTTTGTAATCTATCATTCACATTTTCAATATTTTCTCATCATACTGCCTCCTCTATAGCTTTTTCTTTGTGTGTTTATTTTTGGTTTTTTGCTTTTGTTGTCATTTTTCTGTTTGCACTATTTTTCCAGGGGGGTGGGGGTGGGGCTTTGTTTCTTGGCACTTTTTCATTTATCTTTTCTTTTCTTTCATCTCTGCAGTGTTTTTCTCCCCTGAACCTACCTTATTTTATTTTTTCTTTTGTTCTAATTTTCCATTCTGCCATCTTCTGTAACAATAAAAAAGAAATACATTTTTTTCCCAAATCACAAGATTCCTCAGGCCATATAGATGTGGTGTTTCATGTGGGTGGTTTTTTCCCCCGCCCTCCTGAGGTTTCAGAATAATGGATTACACAGCAAGGGTGGATGTATGTCACCATTGTTTGTCTCTCTTGTTCTTAGTGTTCCTATTGGTTTTTCTTCCTCTTTTTGATCCATTTCCTGTCTGTCTATATGTGTGCTTGTCTATCCCTGTGTGTGTCTTTACCTCCCTCTGTGTGAGTCTGTCTTTTTTGTTTTTGTCTCACTCCCTTATATGCGTATGCTCACTTTGTATGTGTGTGTGTGTTTATTTTATTATTATTATTTTTTTTAATTCTTGTATATCAAAGTTAATGGAATAAACACGCATGTGCTTTTTTTACATCAGTTCCCGTGTGTATGCAGTTTTGTACATTCTGTCATTTGTTCCTACCTGGACACAATGGCCTACTCTTACGAAAAGCGGAACAGGATTTAACGTGTGCACAAGATGTTTTGTGTGCGTTCGCACATGGGGCCTCGGTTTATAGTCTCATCCGAAGGACTATGGGGAGAGTGGAGTCTGCATGGATGTTAACTCCAGGGGTAATTATCCCCTTGAACGGGAATCGAACCAAGGTTGTCGCATTGCGAGCGCAATGTTCTAACCACTAGGCTATCCAGCCTCCCATCCCTGTGTGTGTGTGTGTGTGTGTGTGTGTGTGTGTGTGTGTGTGTGTGTGTGTGTGTGTGTGTGTGCCTTGAAGGGTGGTGTGCACTTTTTGAATTATACTGTTTACCGTTTTTTCATTTAAGCAATGTTTTTTTTAATCCTCTTAACCAACATCGTTTTTGTTTTATACAATTTCCATTCTGCCCTTTTTTTTCGAAAAAAGGAAGGATAGAAAACACATTTCTTTCCGATACACGCCATCCCTCATGCCACATAGATGTGGTGTTTTATGTGGGTGTTTTTTCCCGCCCTCCTGAGGTTTCAGAATAATGGATTACAGAGCAAGGTCGGATGTATGTCCACAGTGTTTGTCTCTTTACTTCTTAGTTTTCCATTCTTGTCCTTCTCCCTCTTTTTGATCCATTTCCTGTCTGTCTGTCTGTCAGTGTGTCTGTCTATGTGTCTGCTTGTCTGCCTATCACTCTGTGTGTCTCTTTCTTCCTCTCTGTGTCTGTCCTTTTGTATCTGTCTGTGTCTCTAATTTGCGTGTATGTGTGTATTGTGTTTGTGTGTTTATGTGTGTGTGTGTGTGTGCTTGTTCTGTGTGTGTGTGTGTGCCTGTTCTGTGTGTGCGTGTGTGTGTTGTAATTTCTTCATTTTCATAAGATTTCATGTAACTCTGTGTGCTTTTAAAACCCCCGGCATCCGTTGCAGTCTAGTAGTCATCTTTTTAATAATATTTCTCATCGTACTGCATCCTACATATATTTTTCTTTGTTTGTTTGTTCTAATTGTTGTTCTAGTTTTTTATTCTTATGGTCATTTTGCTAGCTGCACTATTTTTTTCTCTTGGAAGTTTGTTTGGTTTTTTTGTGGTGTTTTTTTGTTTGTTTGCTTTATATATTTTTATTTCTCTCCCATTTACTGGGTGCTTTTTTCTCCCTCTACCTACATTATCTATTTTTTTGTTCCTTTCTGCCCTTTTGTTCAAAAACAAAAGCAGATAGAAAACACATTTCTTTCCAATACACGCCATCCCTCAGGCCATATAGATGTGGTGTTTTATGTGGGTGTTTTTTCCTGCCCTCCTGAGGTTTCAGATTAATGGATTACAGAGCAAGGTCGGATGTACGTCCACGTTGTTTGTCTCTTTTGTTCTTAGTGTTTCTATTGGTCCTTCTTTGTCTGTTCGATCCATTTCCTGTCTGTCTGTCTGTCTGTCAGTGTGTCTATGTGTCTGCTTGTCTGTCTATCACTCTTGTCTCTTTCTCCCTCTCTGTGTCTGTCTTTTTGTCTTCCTCTGTCTCTCTAATGTGCGTGTATGTATGTGTGTATGTGTGTTTATGTGTGTGTGTGTGTGTTTGTTTGTGTGTTTATGTGTGTCT
>CM054154.1:11587908-11592908 GCA_028751875.1 Rapana venosa
AAGAAGAAGAAGAAGAAGAAGAAGAAGAAGAAGAAGAAGAAGTAGAAGAAGAAGAAGAAGAAGAAGAAGAAGAGAAGAAGAAAGAAGAAGAAGAAGAAGAAGAAGAAGAAGAAAAAGAAGAAGAAGAAGAAGAAGAAGAAGAAGAAGAAGAAGAAAGAAGAAGAATTGCGAAGAATTGCGAAGACTTGCGAAGAAGAAGAAGAAGAACAACAACAACAACAAGAGGAGGAGGAGGAGGAGGCGGAGGAGGAAGAGGAAGAAGAAGCGCATAGGAAGAGGAGAAGGGGGAGGAAGGGACGATGTCACAAGGAATTAGGGAAGAGGAGTTATGGTGACAAGTGGTCTGGGATTGTAGAGAAATAAAAAAGAATTGTGAAGAAGAATTGCGAAGAAATGCAAAGAAGAATTGCGAAGAGGAAGAAGAATTGCGAAGAGGAAGAGGAACTGCGAAGAATTGCGAAGAATTGCAAAGAAGAACTAGAACAAGAAGAGCAACAACAACAACAACAACAACAACAACAACAACAACAACAACAACAGCAACAACAACAAGCACAAAAACAAGAACAAAAAAAGGCGGAGGAGGGAGAAGGAAATAACAAAAATACAACACAATTGGAGATGTCGTACGGAATTCGGGGAGAGGGAAGGAGGAGGAGGAGGAGGGTGGTAACAAACTGCAATGAGTGTGATATGAGCGGGAGAAGGTAGTCCTGTCCTTTGTCCTGTCCTATGTCCTATGCCCTGTCCTATGTCCTGTGCTATGTCCTGTCCTAAGTCCTGTCCTATGTCCTGTCCTATGTCCTGACCTATGTCCTGTTCTATGCCCTGTCCTATGTCCTGTCCTATGTCCTGTCCTATGTCCTGTTCTATGTCCTGTCCTATGCCCTGTCCTATGTCCTGTCCTATGTCCTGTCCTATGTCCTGTCCTATGCCCTGTCCTATGTCCTGTCCTATGTCCTGTCCTATGTCCTGTCCTATGTCCTGTCCTATGTCCTGTGCTATGTCCTGTCCTATGCCCTGTCCTATGTCCTGTCCTATGTCCTGTCCTATGTCCTGTGCTATGTCCTGTCCTATGCCCTGTCCTATGTCCTGTCCTATGTCCTGTCCTATGTCCTGTCCTATGTCCTGTCCTATGTCCTGTCCTATGTCCTGTCCTATGTCCTGTCCTATGTCCTGTGCTATGTCCTGTCCTATGCCCTGTCCTATGTCCTGTTCTATGTCCTGTCCTATGTCCTATGTCATGTCCTATGTCCTATGTCATGTCCTATGTCCTGTTCTATGTCCTGTCTTATGTCATATGTCCTGACCTATGTCCTGACCTATGTCCTGTCCTATGTCCTGTCCTGTTCTATGTCCTGTCCTATGTCCTGTCCTATGTCCTGTCCTATGTCCTATCCTATGTCCTGTCCTATGTCCTGTCCTATGTCCTGTCCTATGTCCTATGTCATGTCCTATGTCCTGTTCTATGTCCTGTCCTATGTCCTGTCCTATGTCCTGTCCTATGTCCTGTTCTATGTCCTGTCCTATGTCCTGTCCTATGTCCTGTTCTATGTCCTGTTCTATGTCCTGTCCTATGTCCTGTCCTATGTCATGTCCTATGTCCTGTGCTATGTCCTGTCCTATGTCCTGTCCTATGTCCTGTCCTATGTCCTGTTCTATGTCCTGTTCTATGTCCTGTCCTATGTCCTGTCCTATGTCCTGTCCTATGTCATGTCCTATGCCCTGTCCTATGTCCTGTCCTATGTCCTGTCCTATGTCCTGTGCTATGTCCTGTCCTATGTCCTGTCCTATGTCCTGTCCTATGTCCTGTGCTATGTCCTGTCCTATGTCCTGTCCTATGTCCTGTCCTATGTCCTGTGCTATGTCCTGTCCTATGTCCTGTCCTAAGTCCTGTCCTATGTCCTCTCTGAAGGCAGCTGATCAATGTCATCCTGCTGTCCTGTGCTGTCCTCTCCTCTCCTTCCTGTCCTATGTCCTGTCTTATGTCATATGTCCTGTCCTATGTCCTGTCTTATGTCCTATGTCCTATCTTATGTCCTGTCATATGACCCATACCGATCCACGTTACATGGGGATACTGTCTTCATGAATACACCGCGCCTCATGCATGCACTGTTACAAGAGATCAACAGCATAAGTGACACTCCGCCACAAAATGAGCCGCATTGCGCTGAACCACTTTTTAGCTGGGAGCCGTTTTAGAGTTGTTCCTGGCAACATTCTGTAGAGAGAAAAAAAGCCCATCTGATAGGGAAACAAATACAGTTGTAGACAGGACAACAAGAAAAAAAAAGGTGGCGCTGCTCTTGTGGCAACGCGCTCTCCCCGGGAAGAGCAGCGCGGATTTCAGGCAGAGAACTGTACCGTGACTTAAAGTGGTTTAAACGAAAGAAATGAAATGAAAGAAATGAAATGAAAGAAATGAAATGAAAGAAGTGAAAGAAAAGAAATGAAATGAAAGAAATGAAATGAAAGAAATGAAATGAAATGAAATAAATGAAATGAAAGAAATGAAATGAAAGAAATGGAATGAAATAAATGAAATGAAATAGATGAAATGAAAGAAATGAAATGAAAGAAATGAAATGAAAGAAATGAAATGAAAGAAATGGAATGAAATAAATGAAATAAAATAGATGAAATGAAATAAATGAAATGAAATAAATGAAATGAAAAAAAATGAAATGAAAGAAATGGAATTAAATAAATGAAATGAAATAAATGAAATGAAAGAAATGAAATGAAAGAAATGGAATGAAATAAATGAAATGAAATAGATGAAATTAAATAAAATGAAAAAAATGGAAAGAAATAAATGAAATGAAATAAATGAAATGAAATAAATGAAATGAAATAAATGACATAAAATAAATGAAAGGAAATAAATGAAAGGAAATAAATGAAAGGAAATAAATGAAATGAAATAAATGAAATATAATTATGGCAAGAAACTTGCAGACAGTGCCACATGCCATTTTCTTATCACCTGTGTATTTACTGTCTCCGGTCGACTCCCAGGTGTGATGAGAGAGACAGGAACACAGAGTATGGATGACCTTCAGGGTGTCACACAAAAAATGCCTCGAATCAGTAGCCTGCATAGAGCTGTACATAACTATCTTCTTGTTCTTCTTGTTGTTCTTGTTGTTCTTCTTGTTGTTGTTGTTGTTGTTGTTGTTGTTGTTCTTCTTCTTCTTCTTCTTCTTCTTCTTCTTCTTCTTCTTCTTCTTCTTCTTCTTCTTGTTGTTGTTGTTGTTGTTGTTTGTTTCTTCTTCTTCTTCTTCTTCTTCTTCTTCTTCTTCTTCTTCTTCTTCTCTTCTTCTTTCTTCTTCTTCTTCTTCTTCTTCTTCTTTCTTCTTCTTCCTTCTTCTTTTGCAATTTCTTCTTCGCAATTCTTCTTCGCAATTCTTCTTCGCATTCTTCTTCGCAATTCTTCTTCTTCGCATTCTTCTTCGCATTCTTCTTCGCTTCTTCTTCTTCCTCTCCTTTTCTTCTTTTTCTTCTTCTTCTTCTTCTTCTTCTTCTCTTTCTTCTTTCCTTCTTCTTCTTCTTCTTCTTCTTCTTCTTCTTCGCTTCTTCTTCTTCTTCGCAATCTTCTTCGCAATTTTCTTCCTCGAACGCTCAGACAACAACTACTGTTGTCTGTCACATGAGCGAAAAAGCGTTGCGCTGCTGGTATGCACCTGACAAATCAGGCCCAGCACATCCGATTCCGGCGTAGGAGAGAATTGTTATTTCATTAGTCTTTCTAGAAGAAAAAACCGCAGGGGAATGGACCAAGAAGGCAGACAATAAGAGTAAGGAGGTGACAAGAAGAAACGCAACAAGGCAGAAACAAAGAGAGGGATAGAAAAGAGGGAATTCGTAGCGCAGATTTTCCAGAAGGAGCAGATGCTTTTTATACTGACAGGCCACTGGCATCCCCATGGGGAATCATGTGCGGTTCTAATCTAATATTGTTCACACTGGCGCCGATTTCATGTCTGTCGCTTCCATGGTGGGTTTTTTTGTTGGTCCCATTTACATAATAATGACATGCATAGAGAAAGGGTAACTGCAATGTATTCAGAGAAAGCTGACGTGAATGATTTTTTTTTCAAAAGGGGAGAGAATTATAGATTTGTGTGCGTGTGTGTGTAGTGTAGTGTAGTGTAGTGTAGTGTAGTGTAGTGTAGTGTAGTGTAGAGTAGTGTAGTGTAGTGTGTATGTGTGTGTGTATGCGTGCGTGCGTGTGTGTGTATATGTGTGTGTGTGTGTGTGTGTGTGTGTGTGGAGTATGTGTGTGTGCGTGTGTGGTGTAGTGCAGTGTGTGTGAAGTGTGTGCGTGTGTTCATTTTTATCTATTCGTTTACATCGAGGATAATGGAATAAGCACTCATGTGCTTTTTTACGTTCAGTACCCGTGTGTTTGCGGTTTTGTAAATTTTGTCATATGTTCCTACCGGCACACAATGGCCTACTCTTTCGAAAAGCGGAACAGGATTTCACGTGTGCGCAAGATGTTCTGCATACGTTCGCACACGGGTCCTCGGTTTACAGTCTTATAAGAAGGAGTGTGTGTGTGTGTGTGTGTGTGTGTGTGTGTGTGTGTGTGTGTGTGTGTGTGTGTGTGTGTGTGTGTGTGTTTGTGTGTGTGTGTGTAGTGTAGTGTAGTGTAGTGTAGTGTAGTGTAGTGTAGTGTAGTGTTGTGTGTGTGTGTATGTTGTGTGTGTGTGTAAGTGTTTAGTGTAATATTGTATTGTGTGTGTAATGTAGTGTGTATATGCATGTATGTATGTATGTTAATACGCATGTATGTATGTATGTATGTATGTGTATGTGTGTATGTATGTTTGTATGTATGTATGTATGTGTATGTGTGTATGTGTGTATGTATGTATGCATGTATGTATGTATGTATGTGTGTATGTATGTATATATGTGTGTCTGCCTATCTGTCTGTATGTGTGTGGAGGGGGGTGGTGGTGGTGGTGGTGGTGGACAAGAAATCTGAGGAC
>CM054154.1:11605408-11607908 GCA_028751875.1 Rapana venosa
TCGGTTTTGTAAATTCTGTCATCCGTTCCCACCGGCACACAATGGCCTACTCTTACGAAAATTGAAACAGGATTTAACGTGTGCGCAAGATGTTCTGCGTGCGTTCGTACACGGGACATCGGTTAATAGTCTCATCCAAAAGACTTTTGGGGAGAGTGGAGTCTGCACTGATGTTAACTCCAGGGGAAAATATCCCCTTGAACGGGATTCGCACCCGGGTCGTCAGATTGCGAGCGCATTGTTCTGACCACTAGGCAAACCCCTCCCCTGGTATAGTCGCTTATATGACACGAGTTTTAACACAGCCATAAACGCACACTTCTCATCCAGTCTCGACTTCTTCACCGAACGCTCAGATAGCAATTATTATTCTCTGTCATATGAGCGAAAATGCGTTGCGCTGCCGTTAAGCCCCTGACAAGTTAGGCCCAGCACATCCGACTTCGGCATGGGACAGGCAATCTGTTAAGTCTTTCTGGGGACCCCCCCCCCCCCCCAAAAAAAAAGGCAGGTGAATAACCCTGGAAAAAAAGGCAGAACATAGACGAGAAGACGATGACAAGAAGAAAAAGGAAACGAGGCAGAAACTAAGAGAGGGATAGAAAAGAGGGAATTCCGAGCACATAATTTCTAGAAGGTGGGGATGCTATTTATAGTGACAGGCTCCCCGGCATCCCCACGGGGGACTCAGTGGACTAAAGGGGTTCATTGTGATGGATGCCAGGTGGGGAGGGTAGAGGCAGACTGGACAGCCATTCTGGGCGGTTCTGTTATTTAGGCTGTTAAGCTGTTGAGGACACAACGCCCATAACAACAGCAGCAGCAACAGCAACATAGTTATAATGGATAGTGGGTAGTGGGGTGGTGGTCTAGAGTTAAAGCGCCTGCCTAGAAACTGAAAAATCTGGGTCAAAAGTGTGCGATGGTTCGATCCCGATTTGGGCCCGAAACTCTCTCTCTCTCTCTCTCTCTCTCTCCTCTCTCTCTCTCCTCTCTCTCTCTCTCTCTCTCTCTCTCTCTCTCTCTCTCTCTCTCTCTCTCTCTCTCTCTCTCTCTCTCTCCCCCTCCATTAGACCATGAGTGGTGATCTAGGTACTAGTCTTTCGAATGAGACGATAAATCCAGGTCCCGTGTGTTACCCACAATCATTTAGAACACGCAAAACAACCCAAGCGAGTTGTCCATGGCAAAATGATACAGAAAAAGAGCCAGTCTGATTAGGGAAACAGATACAGTTGAAAGACAAGAAAAAAAAAATTGGGTAGCGCTGCTTTTGTGGCGACGCGCTCTTCCCGGGGAGAGCAGCCCGAATTTTACGGAGAGAAATCTACCGGGATTTAAAGTGGTATTTAAAAAATGACAAGACGGACGTAGATAGCCGAGTGATAAAGACCGTTTGACTTCAATCCCATAGGTCCATAAAGTCGTGATTAAGGTTGGACATTGTTGCTGCACTCGCTTTCCCCCAGCCAAGTTAAGCAGCATCGAGCGTTGGATGGGTGACCGTTTGTGCGCCTTGGCTTCAGTACAGTTCCCCCAGTTCACCCAGTTGTAAATGGGTACCTGCCCTCTTTAGGGTCAGGGAAGGTAAAGCAGCGAGGGAGAGGAGATGGGCGCCGCTGCCCTCAATACGCTGGCCCTAGAGAAGTGAGGTCTCTGACGCCTCGCTCCCCTACGACCTTATAGGTTATGGGACTCCTTTACCTTTACCCTATTGTTACAATCACACATGTCATTTTCAAGAGCAGACCTGTCAGTGCCGTGTCATTTTTGTGCATACATATAGAAACGCAGAAGATCAAATACGCATGTTAAAGATCCCGTCAATCATGTCGGCATGCTGGGGGTTACGGACTCACGGACATATCCCAGAGTACATCCCCGAAGTTGGAATGTAGATACCTTCAAGGTGGGCGAAAATGATCGCGTACGCAAAATCTCATCATTGATTGACCTCGTAGCTGTAGTCAAAGGTAAAAGGGTAAAGGAGTCCCATAACCTATAAGGTCGTAGGGGAGCGAGGCATCAGAGACCTCACTTCTCTAGGGGCCAGCATAATGAGGGCGGCGCCCATCTCCTCTCCCTCGCTGCTTTACCTTCCCTGACCCTAAAGAGGGCAGGTACCCATTTTCAGCTGGGGGAACTGAGGGAACTGTACTGAAGCCAAGGCGCGCAAACGGTCACCCATCGAACTGGTAACCACGCTCGACGCTGCTTAACTTGGCTGGGGGAAAGTGAGTGCTCCGACCACTGAGCTATCCCGTCCCCCCGAAACAAAATATATTGACAATATGAACTGTGTGTAATCTGCTGTGATTCTTTAACGTTTTTTGCTTAACACTAAGTCATCAACAAACGAACAAAAACATCAGGGTCAATAATCTTTTACATGTGCATTTCATGATGACATGTATTGTGTAAATCTTTTAGGAGATCTTTGGGAAATCTAGTGTGTAAAATTATTGGGAGACGGGATAGCCTAGTGGTTAGAACATTGCGC
>CM054154.1:11627908-11632908 GCA_028751875.1 Rapana venosa
AAGAAGAAGAAGAAGAATTGCGAAGAAGAAGAAGAAGAAGAAGAAGAAGAAGAAGAAGAAGAAGAAGAAGAAGAAGAAGAAGACGAAGAAGAAGAAGAAGAAGAAGAAGAAGAAGAAGAAGAAGAAGAAGAAGAAGAAGAATTGCGAAGAAGAAGAAGAAGAAGAAGAAGAATTGCGAAGAAGAATTGCGAAGAAGAAGAAGAAGAAGAAGAAGAAGAAGAAGAAGAAGAAGAAGAAGAAGAAGAAGAAGAAGAAGAAGAAGAAGAAGAAGAAGAAGAAGGAAAAGAAGAAGAAGAAGAAGAAGAAGAAGAAGAAGAAGAATTGCGAAGAAGAAGAAGAAGAGAAGAAGAAGAAGAAGAAGAAGAAGAAGAAGAAGAAGAAGAAGAAGAAGAAGAAGAAGAAGAAGAAGAAGAAGAATTGCGAAGAAGAAAAATTGCGAAGAAGAAGAAGAAGAAGAATTGAAAAGAAAAATTGCGTACAAGAAGAAGAAGAAGAAGAAGAAGAAGAAGAAGAAGAAGAAGAAGAAGAAGAAGAAGAAGAAGAAGAAGAAGAAGAAGACGAACAAGAACAAGAACTAGAAGAAGAAGAAGAAGAAGAAGAAGAAGAAGAAGAACAAGAAAAACAAGAAGAACAAGAACAAGAACCCCACCAAAGCACAAATGACGAATGCACTATGGTGCAGGCCAGATAATGCGCTGTCTCTAGCCTGTCTTTGGTAAGAAGATGCCGCATGATGATGAATATTCATCACCCAGTGATCATCGTTATCTGTCTCTTAGAATGCTTCGTGATCGGAATCGTCCTTCCTTCCTTCCTTCCTTTCTCCCTATCTGCCTGCTTGTCTGTATGTCTGTCTGTCTGTTTGTCTTTTTTCTGTCTTTCTGTTTGTCTCTCTGTCTGTCTTTCTGTCTGTCTCTGTCTCCCTGCTTCTCTGTCTCTGTCTGCGTGTCTGTGTATCTGTGTGTCTGTGTGTCTGTCTGTCTCTCTCCTCTCTCTCTCTCTCTCTCTCTCTCTCTCTCTCCTCTCTCCTCTCTCTCTCTCTCTTACTGTCTATTTATCTGTCTCTCTGTATGTCTGCATGTCCGTCTGGCTATCTTTGTCTGTCTCTGTCTGTCTCTCTTTCATTGTCCAGTCGGTCTTTCTCTTTCTCTCTGTCTGTCTCTCTGTCTGTCTGTATCTCTCCCTTACTGTCTCTTGTTTTGTCTGTCTGTAGGTCTATCTGTCTGTCTGTACACCCCTTCTCGTTCCCTTCGCTCTGCTGCAGATTCCTTGTGCTTACAAACACCTACATTCAGCCAGTCTACTGTTGGCCGTCGCTCTTTCTCTGTTTCTGGTCCATCGATTTGGAATGGTCTCCCTATCTCTCTTCGCCAAAGACCTTCTTGTGCCACTTTTAAATCTGTCCTCAGAACATATTTGTTTCAAACCTAAGAATTTCCTCTCCTCTTTCATTTCATAGCTATCCCTGCTTTTCAACAGCCAAAAATTCCATCACCCTGCGAATGCACGCAGAACATCTTGCGCACACGTTAAATCCTGTTCCGCTTTTCGTAAGAGTAGGCCATTGTGTGCCGGTGGGAAAAGATGACAAAATTTACAAAACCGCATATACACGGGGACTGGAGGTAAAGAAACACATAAGTGCTTATTCTACTATCCTCGATATAAAAGAATAATAAAAAAAATAATAAAACAGTACAGTACAATACAATGCAACACAGTGCAATACAACAAAATACAACGCAACACAGTACATTCCAGCACAGTACAGTAAACACAATGCAATACAACACAATACTATACAAGCATGAACGATCTCAGTGTCGAGTATGACTAGACTGTGTATACGTATAATATATTCTAGTCAAAATATGTAGGTGAAATAGCCCCAAAAGAAACTACTACCACATTTTATTGGGTTTCTTTTAAACATAAAACAGAATAAAAGAGATAAGCACAATCCAGTGCTTATGGTATAGCTAGTTCCAGACACGTATTGTATTAAAATGAAACTAGGTGGAGCAATTCGCAGACAAATGTCTACTCTACTTATATTACACCCCCAAAATGTACCAGACATTCGAGTTCGAACTATCATGTACATTTACCTAAACAGAGGCGCAAATGTAGCATACTCTTTTTGTTGTTGAAAGATAACCATGCTGTTCTACCATTGATAGGTTGACGAGTTGAAATAACAACACATACAAAGTGTGTGAACAGATTAATTTTGGAGAACGAAAATGCCTACTATACTACAATACACTAATTTATGTAAGATGGAATCAAATGTTCGGTTTATTTTTAACGCAGCTTCGTCACACCAAGCATTTAAAGAAATAGGATGCAGACTGTTAGGTATTTATTTGTTTATTTATTCATTTATTCATTCTTTCAGGTCTAGGAAAAAGGAGTAAGCACTCATGTGCTTTAAACGTGCAGTCACTGTGTGTATGCAGTTTTGTCAATGTTGTTATCCATCCCCACCGGCACACAATGGCCTACTCTATCGAAAAGCGGAACAGGATTTAACGTATGAGTAAGATTTTCTGCGTGCGTGCGCACACAGGGCCTCGGTTTATAGTTTAATCCAAAGAGCTTCTGGGGAGAGTGGAGTATGCACTGATGTTGTTAACTCCAGGGGGAAAATCCTCTTGAACAGGATTCGAACCCGGGTCGTCAGATTGCTAGCGCAAAGTGCTAACCACGAGGCTATCCCGTTTCCAAAACCATTAGCGATTCCAAGGCAAGTCTGGCATCAACTAAGAGGTTCTAAATTTACATAGTCGCACGTGGTAGACGCATTCAGTGCGTCGCCATAGCAACCTGGACTGTAACGGAAATGTTCCTGTCCATCTAGAAATATCAGGACGGCAAACTGCAGCTGACTATAGTACCAGTGAGGTTTTGTTGTTGTTGTTGTTATTTGACATTATTTGCATGCTTCCTTCGACGCATCCTTTGACGTTTGAAAAATCATGATGATAATGTCGAAGTAACATCGTTAATAATAATAATAATAATAATAATAATAATAAATGGAACTTATATAGCGCTATATCTTGCAAAGACAAATCAAAGCGCATGCATTCAACCTAATCTTACACAGTCATGCAATCAATGATAAATAATCAAAAGTTTAAACAAACAGATATTTACAAACATGGTGCAATGCAGACAAAATCTATGAAATAAAGTTTCGATAGTCAAATGTTTTTCAAAAGCACACATACACTCGCACAGGCCGTATACTTTAGCAGGGTGATAGAACATGGGTTAGATATGAAACAGGAGGGGGGAAGTCTTAGGTTTGAAATAAATATGTCTTGAGGCTGGATTTAAAAGTGTCATAACTAGGTTTCTGGCGAAGAGAGAGAGGAAGGTTGTTCCAGATGGATGGACCAGAAATAGAGAATGAGCGGCGGCCAACAGTGGATTGGTTGAATCTAGGTATTCGTAGGCACAAGGTATCTGCAGTAGAGCGGAGGGAACGTGAAGGAGTGTACAGGTTAAGACATCGTTCAGTATATAACAACAATAAAACAGCATTACTCTATCGTTTGGTCTGTTTGAAGCTGAAAAGGTGTTGGGTTTTTTCCCTTTCAGTTGGTTAAGGTATTCATTAGTAATAATGCTTAATAAACTATTACACTCAAGCTTTTTACAAATATTACGTAGAATGTCATATTTAGGATTACTAGCGCATGTTTGATGTTTTCATTTGTTTGATTTTTTTAATTCCAGGAAATATAATCAGCACTCATGTACTCATGTCTTCTCTCTCTCTCCCTCCCTCCCTCTCTCTCTCTCTCTCTCTCCTCTCTCTCTCTCTCTCTCTCTCCCCTCTCTCCCTCCCTCTCTCTTTCCTCTCTTTCCTCTTTTTCCTCTCTCCCTCCTCTCTCTCCTCTCCCTCTCTCTCTCCCCTCTCTCTCTCCCCTCTCTCTCCTCCCTCTCTCTCTCTCCCTCCCCCCCTCCTCTCTACCCCTCTCTCCCTCCCCCCTCCTCTCCCTCTCTCTCTCCTCTCTCCCCTCTCTCTCTCTCTTCCCCTCTCTCTCCTCTCCCTCTCTCTCTCTCCTCTATCTTCTTCTTCTCTTTCCCCCCTCTCTCTCCCCCTCTCTCTCCCTCTCTCTCTCCCTCTCTCTCTCTCCCTCTCTCTCCTCTCTTTTACCTCTCTCTACCTCTCTCGTTCTCTCTCTCTCTCTCTCTCTCTCTCTCTCTCTCTCTCTCTCTCTCCTCTCCTCTCTCCCTCTCTTTCTCCCCCCTCTCTCCCCCTCTCTCCCTCTCCCCCCTCTCTCCCTCTCTCCTCTCTCTCGTTCCTCTCGTCATCTCTCATGCTCTCTCTCCATTTCTATCGCTCTCTCAGTCACTCTAGCCTCAAATTTCGTCTCTCTCTCCTCTCTCTGTCTTCTCTCTCTTCTTCGTCTCTCATCTCTCTCTACTCTCTTGTTCTCTGTCTCTGTGTCGGATCTCCGATGTTTATAAACCCACTTTGGTCAATCTCAACAAGCGATGCAACCACGAGATAGACCCGCAAGGGAAGTGAAGGGAAATGTGTACCTGGGGGTGTGTTGTGGTGTGTGTGTGTTTGGTGTGTTTGGTTACGTGTGTGCGTATGTGTGTTGTGTGTGTGTGTGTGTGCTGTTTGTTTGCTGTTATTTGTTTTGCTGCTTCATCTTCTGTGACGTCCCCAGTCCTGCTGTTCCCACGCCGCTCATCTCAATCTCCCCGCCACAGCCACACCCAGAGTTGTTACATCTCATCCCCAGGGTTGGAAGTCCACAGGGAGCCCATCACTATCAGTCCGCCGTGGGGCCACCAGCCAGAGGTGCCCTGCACTACTGCTGGGTCACTTTGGTGGTGTTCAGTGGTGCCTGTTCTGAGCTAACATACGCAGGACACCACCTACTAATCCCCCTACTAACGACAGTATTAGCTCAGTCGTGGAGCCAGACTGAGTGAGTTGCCCACCCGAAGTGGCGACCACCACAACGTCCCTCCAA
>CM054154.1:11657908-11662908 GCA_028751875.1 Rapana venosa
TATTTGAAGTATATGTATGTCTTTATTTTTTTTTACCTAATTTATTCTTTGGGGCTGGATTATGACCAATACCCTTTTTTCGTATTTTTTGCCAATGCAGCATGTAAACATCAATAAAAATAATCGAGTATGTTTCAGAAAGCAGCACTCTCCTATAGATAGTTGTGTAATTTTCAAATGTCTCCTGGACTTTTTTCTTAGTTATAATACAAGGTTGTAATGTGCTTTTGTTGATTATTAGAAAGCTTTTGATCCTATACGACATAGTGCTTTATGGTGTAAACAAGCAAAACAAAATGTAAATGGACAAATACTGACAGTTGCAATTGACATGTATGAAAATGTAGAATTTCGTGTGTTGTTGTTGTATTTTATTACTGATATTCAGATTACTTCAAAGATTTTACTGGTGTTTGACAAGGTGTTATTCTTTCTCCTGTAGTGTTCTCTACATTCATAAACGATCTGGAACAATGAGTTTGACAAATAGATGTTCGGCTTTCTTCAGGTAGAGACATGTTAATCAGCTATGTTAAGTTGCTAACTTTCTTATATGCCGATGATTTGATTTTATTTTCAGATATCAAGAAACAATAAAAAGACGCTTTAGTCAACTTATATGCCTACTGTTCTCAGTGGCAACTTGTAAATCCTGTATGTGTGTGTGCGTGCGTGCGTGTGTGTGTGTGTGTGTGTGTGTGTGTGTATGTGTCTGTGTGTCTGTGTATGTGTGTCCGTGTGTCTGTGTGTGTATGCGAGTTTAAATGTGTGAGTGTGTGTGTGTGTGGGGGGGGGGGTCTTCTGTCTTTGATTGATATCGTTTAATGACGCGGATGAAGGTGGCTTTTCATATCAAATATGTTCTGTGCTATCTTTCCGCATCTGTTTCCCAGCCTGTATCCATCTTGAATTGTCCATATGACTGTGTCTGTCTCCCTGTCTGTTTAACTATGCTTCTATTTCTCAGGTGTCTGTGAGTCTGTGTGTATGCATGTTAGTCTGTCTCTCTCTGTCTCTCTGTCTCTCTCTGAGTGTCTGTCTCTCTCTGTCTCTGCCTCTCTCGGTCTCTCTCTGACTCTCTCTCCGTCTCCCCCCCCCCCCCTCTCCTCTCTCTCTTCTCTCTCTCTTTCTTTCGCTCGCGATCTCTGTCTGTCTGTCTGTCTGTCTGTCTGTCTGTCTGTCTGTCTCTCTCTCTCTCTCTCTCTCTCTCTCTCTCTCTCTCTCTCTCTCTCTCTCTCTCTCCCTGTGATAGTCTCCCCTGTCCTGTGCATTTCACTGTCTCCCTTTCCTAATGGATTCCTAGGTGCTGCTCTCTTCTTGGCAAAGTCAGGATCAGATGGGGCAACACCTCCATTTGCCTTCTGGACTATTCCGCTTTGAAGTAGTCAGCTGATCACACACTCCCCCGTCCCTCCCTCCCTTACATCCCCCCCCCCTCTCTCTCTCTCTTTCTCGCTGTTTTTCTCTTTCTCTGTGTATCTGTCTCTTTGTGTTTTTCTGTCTCTGTTTCTGTTTGTTTGTCTATGTCTCTGTGTCTCTGTACATCTCTGTCTCTCTGTTGCTCAGTCTCTGTCTCTTTCTCTGTCTGTGTCTCTCTGTCTGTCTCTCTGTCTGTGTCTCTCTGTGTCTTTCTGTCTCTCTTTTTCTCTTTCTCTCTCTCTGTCTCTACATGTCTCTATTGTCTGTCTGTTTCTCTGTCTCTGCCCCTCTCCTCTCTGCCTCTGTCTGTCTGTCTGTCTGTCTGTCTGTCTCTCTCTCTCTCTCTGTCTCTCTCTCTCTGTCTCTCCTTCCCCTCCACACCCCCTCTCTATCTCTCGAACATATCAACTAGACAGCCTAAGCCGCAAACATTGGGGAAAAAACCAAAACACACACACACACACACACACACCACACACACATACACACACACACACACACACACACATACACACACACACTCACACACAACACACACAATTTCAAAGGAGACATTATACTCTGCAAAGACTAGCCAGCCGCCTTTCAGACATCGAACAGCACAAAAAGAGAGAATGATTCTGTTTCTATTTCATCTACTTCAAGTAACATTATACAGCAGAAAAAAGGACAGTTCCTTATCCCTTCAATGGAAAATTAAAAAGAAACAAGAAAAATGATAAAGATAGTAAAACACGAGAAAGAAATAGCAAAGTCAAAATACAAGAAATATATATTTTTTTTAATTCCTTCGGATGACACTATAAACCGACGCCCCGTGTGCAAACGCACGTAACACAACCTTGCAACAGAAAGACAGTGACACAGACAAACAAACAGTAAAAAAGAAACAAAATATCAAAAAAAATGAACCCCCTAAATCTACCCCACCCTCCCTTCACCCGAAACCAAAATCGAAGGAGCAGACCATTTCACACTAGTAAAAATGGACGAACCCCCCCCCCCCCCCCCCCCCCACACACACACCTTGAAATAAACTTATGCATGAAGGTGTCATTTTAAAATACCATCTCTGAAGTTAGAATGCGGCAACCTAACCTAATGGTGGGTAAACATGGCGATGTACACAACAGCTCTCCACGGGTGAATTTGGGAGTTCCAACTATGAGGGAACACATTTTATTTGAAAAAAAAGGTTTTGTTTTGGTTTTTATTCCTTAAGTTGTTTTGGGTTTTTCTTGGCTTTTAAACATCTATTTTGTTTGCTTTTGATGGCTTGCTAGATGGAATAAAGAGTTAATGCGTTGCTTATTCATTGTACCATCTGAATGTAGAAGTTTGGTTTTGAGTTTGACTGCGCGCGCGCGCGTACACACACCCTCAACTTAGCACAACAAAACACAACACACACACATACCTACACACACACACACTTCTCAACACAACAAAAAACAACACCCACACACACACACACACACACACACACACACAACACACACACACACACACACACACACACACACACAACACCACACACAAACACACACACAGGGATAGCGTGGAGGTTAGACTGATGCGTATTTGCCATTATGATCTGCTGACCCGGGTTCGAATCTCGTTTAAGAGGATTTCTCCTCTGGAGTTAACATCAGTGCCGACTTCACTCTCCCTAAAAGTCCTGCGGATGAGACTATAAACCGAGGCCTCATGTGTGAACACACGCAGAACGTGTTGTACACATGTTAAAACCCGTTCCGCTTTTTGGAAGAGTAGACACGTTATGTGTCGGCGAGAACGGAGTACACAATTTACAAAACTGCATAAGCATAGGGACTCCATGTAAAAACAACACCAGTACATGCGCGCTTATTCCATTATCCTCGATATACAAGAATAAATAATAAATAGTCAACTCTCTCTCTGTTCGTGTGTCTGTGTGTCTGTGTTTGTGTCTGTGTCTGTCTGTCTGTCTGTCTGTCTGTCTGTCTGTCTGTCTGTCTGTCTCTCTCTCTCTCTCTCTCTCTCTCTCTCTCTCTCTCTTCTCTCTCTCTCTCTCTCTCTCTCTCTCTCTCTCTCTCTCCCTCCCCTTTCTCTCTCTCTCTGCTGTCTCCCCTGTATTTTACTTTATTCATATTGCTTAACTATATCAGTGTATCAGATTTTCATTATTTAATGCTCGATTCATTTGATAATTATACGTTCATTAACGAATATCTCTGTTCTAATATATATATATATAATATATATATATATATATATATATATATATATATATATATATATTATATATATAATATTATATATATATATATATATATATATATATATATATATATATATATATATATATATATAATCTATGTATCTCTTGACATTAATATTCAGGTCATGTAGGGATTATGCATTGTTAAATATACACGTTTGTTGTTTTTTTTAAATGATGTTGTCGTTGTTGTAGTAGGTTTCTCCCCTTGTTTTGCTAATAGTCCCTAATCAGGACTAGGGTCGGACGGAAATAAAGTATGCGCATGCTTATTCTGCTACCCTTGAAAAATAAAGATTCTCTCTCTCTCTCTCTCTCTCTCTCTCTCTCTCTCTCTCTCTCTCTCTCTCTCTCTCTCTCCTCTCTCTCTCTCTCTCTCTCTCCCTCTCTTTCTCTCTCTCTCTCTGTGTCTCTGTCTCTCTCTGTGATAGTCTACCCTGTTCTGTGCATTTTACTATCTTCCTTTCCTAATGGATTCCCAGTTGCTGTTTTCTTCTTAGCAAAGTCAGGATCAGATGTAGCAAAGCCACAGACATTGAACAACAGCCACAAAAAACAACCAAAAAAAAATCCACTTAAAAGCACACTTTGCCCTAAGATCTACCATCAGCTGCCGTTGAAAGCAGAGCAGGGCAGAGCAGCATTGTCAAAGGAGACATAATGGCTCTTTCCCTTCATGTCGTCTGCTCCTAGTAGCATTGCAAGCAAGAGTTATCTCTCCTTCAGTGAAAGCTCCAGAAGTGACAGAGAATAAGGATTAGGTGAAAGAAGGGGGTGGGGGAAAGGGAATGAGAGACTGATGGGAGAAGGATGACTGAGGAGGAAGGAAGACTGAGGGAGAAAGATTGAGGGAGAATGACTGAGGCAAAAGAAAAACTGAGGGAGAAAAAAAGACTGGGGGAGAAGAAAGACTGAGGGAGAAGAAATACTGAGGAAGTAGAAAGACTGAGGGAGAAAAAAGACTGAGGGAGAAGAAATACTGAGGAAAAAGAAATACTGAGGAAGAAGAAATACTGAGGAAGAAGAAAGACTGAGGGAGAAGAAAGACTGAGGGAAAAGAAAAAGGGAGTAGAAAGATTGAGGAGAAGAAAGAGGGAGTAGAAAGACTGAGGGAGAAGAAAGAAAGACTGAGGGAAAAGACTGAGGAGAAGAAAGACTAAGGGAGAAGAAAGATGAGGGAGAAGAAAGATGAGGGAGAAGAAAGAGGAAGAAGAACGAGGAAGTAAAAAGACTGAGGAATAAGAAAAGGGGAAGAAGAAAGAGGGAGAAGAAAGACTGAGGAAGAAGATAGAGGAAAGAAGAACGAGGAAGAAGAAAG
>CM054154.1:11675408-11690408 GCA_028751875.1 Rapana venosa
CACACAAAACACACACATTCACACACACACTCACACACACAACACACACACATACACACATACAACACACACACACATACACACATACACGCACGAAGACACACACAAATACAAACACTCACACACACACACACACACAACACACACACACACACAAAAACACACATACAACACACACACACACACACACACACACACATACATACACACACACATGGACAGACAAGAGTAAAACAGATGAAGACGTTCTTACTCGCTTGCCACCATATTCTACTCTTTGGAACCTACATGAAACCTACCTTCCATTACACTAGTTACAGATGAAGAAGTGAGAAATCCCACGGGTAAAAAGCCAGGAAGAGAAGGAGTACGAAAGAGGGAGAGGGGGGAGGGGGGGAGGAGGGGTTGCAGAGGAAAATGGCCATTGTAGGAGCCACAGCACTCATAAACCCTGCTGCAATGCTGAGTGATGCAAATGCCTTTTGCTGCCCTTGTACTATAGGCCAAAGTAAAATAGACGAGTTTGGGGCAAAAAGAAAATCCAAATGACGTCCTCGTGGGCTCTCTGTCTCTCCGTCTCTCTGTCTCTCTGTCTCTGTCTGTCTCTCAAATTTTGATGTCCTCGTACTATAAGCCAAAGTAAAATAGATGATCTCGGGGTGCGGAGGGGGGAAGGGGGGGAGGAGGTACCCCCTCCTCTAAATTACATCCTCATGGGTATACTCTGCCTTTCTGTCTCTGTCTGTCTGCTTGTCTGTTTGTCTCTGTATGTCTGTCTGCTTGTCTGTCTGTCTCTGTTTGTCTGTCTCTCTCCCTCCCTCTCTCTCTCTAAATTTAGATATATAGAACATGATGATAATGATCGCAGTTTGCTATGCCCATTATGTAAGCAAACAGTGGAAGATGAAGTTCAATTTGCGCTGTGCTGTCCAGTGGTAGAAGATGTAAGACAGAATTACATTCCGGTAAAGTATATAGTAGACAGCCTAATTTATTTAGATTCTGTTTACTCATGGCATCTAGTCACCCTGAGATTGTGCGCAGCCTTGCTTTACATTTGTATTTTAAAGTCTTTAGAATAAGAGATATCTTGGTTTCTTATGTCATATTTTTGTAGCTGATGTTTATTGTGGTGGTTGTGGTTATACAATAGAATTTAGGTTTTTTGTGCTTCCTTATTTTTTTCATTAAAATACTAAGCAGTTGGGCACCCCCCTTCCCCTTCATGTATGGGCCAATGACCTTTTTGTGAATAACTCGTTCTAGTTCGAGTTCGAGTTTGAGTTCTTTCCCTATGCCATCTGTGTGTGCACGTGCGCGCGCGTGTGTGTGTGTCTACAGGCACATGACACATGTCAGATTTGCAGTCTTTGGCTTTGTTGATGTCAGTCGGTCTGTCTGTCTGTCTATCTGTCTGTGTGTGTGTAGGTGTGTGTCTGTTTGTGTGTACATGCATGCGTGCATGTTGTGTGTGTGTGTGTGTGTGTGTGTGTGTGTGTGTGTGTGTGTGTGTGTGTGTGTGTGTGTGTGTGGATATATGCGTGGAACAGCTCTGAGAGTAGTTCTAACAAGAATATAAAAGAGAAGAAGAAGAAGAAGAAGAAGAAGAAGAAGAAGAGAAGAAGAAGAAGAAAGAAGAAGAAGAAGAAGAAGAAGAAGAAATGTAATGATATTTTTATGTTTAATACAACACTAAACCATTCTTCATACTCTAAACTCAGTTTGCCTAAAACATTAAAACAAATGCTTTATGGAGTGGGTAATATAGTGCACAGAAAAAAGCTTTGAAATACTCTGGAAGCTTTCATGGTGCCCATTCTACTGGCAATCTCTTGCCCACTCATTTCCCTGAAATATGTTCTTGGGCGTACATAAGTGAGCATGTTTAAAACATATTTTCTTACAAACTATATTTAAAGCACAAAGTCCACAAAAAACATGCAAACATCACGATACAAATATATAAAAAACCCACCACGTTTTAAGTCAACTTCGATATGAATCGATCTCAGTGCCTGTATCTTCATTTTATCAGTCTCAGTTTTCTTTTTCAACCACCAGCAACTTAGAACCATATGCCAGTTCACTCCAATCTATCATCACATCCAATTCATTCACATTTTATATAAACTCACGAGGTAGTTACTTTCAATCAGCAAATGATGGTATCCAATCCTATTGTTTATAGTTCCGCCGACCGCAGGGGCCATATCAAGGCTGTAAATAATGGTATCACTTGCATATTCATTCTCAGCCTGTGAAGCCATAACACATAATTTGTATTTTAAATAATAATAATCATAAATGGAATTTATATAGCGCTGTATCTTGCACAGACAAATCAAAGCGCTTGCACTCAACTCATTCTTACACAGTCATGCAACCAATAGCAAGTAATAGTTCTAATAAGTCCAAATGCACACACACACACACACACACACACACACACACACCACACACACACACACACACACACACACACACACACACACACCACGTTATACACATTGACAGGGTGATGGAATTTTTGGCTGTTGAAAAGCAGGGATAGTATGAAATGAAACAGGAGAGGAAATTCTTAGGTTTGAAACAAATATGTCTTGAGGCCAGATTTAAAAGAGTCACAAGAAGGCCTTTGGCGAAGAGAGATAGGGAGGCCATTCCAAATCGATGGACCAGAAACAGAGAAAGAGCGACGGCCAACAGTGGACTGGTTGAATCTAGGTGTTTGTAAGCACAAGGAATCTGCAGCAGAGCGAAGGGAACGAGAAGGGGTGTACAGGTGGAGACATTCACAGAGGTAGGAAGGTGCTGTTTTGTGGAGACATTTGTAACAGAGAGTACTGATCTTATAGTTTATTCTTTGTGGCACACACAGCCAGTGGAGAGATCGCAAGAGAGGGGTAATGTGCTCATATTTTTTCTTTCTGAGGACTAGTCGAGCTGCAGAGTTTTGAATACGTTGAAGGGAGTGGATAGATGATGCTGGCAGACCAGCCAAAAGAGAATTGCAATAGTCCAGACGTGAAAGAATGAGAGATGCCACGAGTTTTGATGTAACTCTTACCAACGCGTCGACTTTCTCCTTGTAACTTACCATGAACAATACTTCTCTTCTCCAGAAGATTAGGAGCTGAAAACCCAAAGGGAAAAGGGAGGAAGATAAGAAGTATGAATAGAAGGGGGGTGGGGGAGGGGTGCAGAGGAAAAATGGCCATTGTAGGAGCCACAGCACTCAGAAACCCTGCTGCAATGCTGAGTGATGCAAATGCCTTTTGCTGTCCTCGTACTATAGGCCAAAGTAAAATAGACGAGTTTGGGGCAAAAAGAAAATCCCAATGACGTCCTCGTGGGCTCTCTGTCTCTCCGTATCTCTGTCTCTCTGTCTCTGTCTGTCTGTCTGTGTGTCTGTGTGTCTGTCTGTCTGTCTGTCTGTCTGTCTGTCTGTCTGTCTCTCTCTCTCTCTCTCTCTCTCTCTCTCTCTCTCTTTTCTCTCTCTCTCTCTCTCTCTCTCTCTCTCTCTGTCTCTCTGTCGTAGTGTGTGTGTGTGTGTGTGTGTGTGTGTGTGTGTGTGTGTGTGTGTGTGTGTGTGTGTGTGTATGTGTGTGTGTGTGTGTGTGTGTGTGTGAGTAGTACACATGCTGCATATCAGTTCTGTTTATGTTTGTAGTTTTGTTCCTTGCTGTGTGTCTGTCTGTAGGTCAATACGTTTGTCTCTCTATGCAGAGAACCTCTGAAAGAGCAGATCTAACCAGACTATAAAAAAGAAGCATTGTAAAGAAGAAGAATGCAAAGGAGACTGCAAAGAGAAATGCACAGATGCAGGCAAAAAATGAATGCAAAGAAGAAGTATGCAAACAAAAGGAGGATGAGGAAGAAGAAGACTACAAAGAAGAATGCAAGGAAGAAGAATGCAAAGATAAAGAAGAATGTAAATAAGAAGAATGCAAAGAATAAGAATGCACAGAAGAAGAATGCAGAGAACAATGCGAAGAAAAAGAATAATACACAGAGGAATGCGAAGAAGAAGAATGCAAAGAAGAAGAATGCGAAGAATGCGAAGAAGTATGCGAAAACTGCGAAGAAGAAGAATGCAAAGAATGTGAAGAAGAATGCGAAGAAGAAGACAAATGCAAAGGAGAAATATAATGTGAAGAAGAAAAATGCGAAAAAGAATGCGAAGAAGAAGAATGCAAAGAAGAATGCGAAGGAGAATAATGCGAAGTAGAAGAAGAGTGCGAAAAATGCGAAGAAGGAAAATATGAAGAATGTGAAGACGAAGAAGAAGAAGAAGAATGCGCAGAATGCGAAGAAGAACGCGAAGAATGCAAAGAAGAATGCGAAGAATGCGAAGAAGAATGCGAAGAAGAAGAAGAATGCGAAGAAGAAGAAGGAGAAGTGCGAAGAAGATGAATGCGAACAATGCGAAGAGTGCGAAGAAGAATGCGAACAATGCGAACAATGCGAAAAAGAAGAAGAAGAATTGCAAAGAATTGCGAAGAATTGCGAAGAAGAAGAATGCGAAGAAGAAGAAGAAGAAGAAGAAGAAGAAGAAGAAGAAGAAGAAGAAGAAGAAGAAGCAAGCAATCAAACAAACAAACAAACAAACAAAGCAAGTAAACAAACCAACAAACGATGACATATATGTTTTCTAAGTTAGAGACAGGATGTCAATTTTGTTCCTCATTTTTTCTTAGTCTTTTTTTTGTTTGTTGTATTTTCATGTTCCAGGGTTGGAGCTCCAAGACTCGCCGACGATGAGGTTTTTGCATATGCGACTGGGTTTTTTAGCCCACCATGAAAGTAGCCGCATTCGACTTCGGAGATTGTCCCTCAGAATGTAAGGCTAGGGACTGCCTCGCTACAACAAGAAGACAATTCAAACACCACTTCGGTCTTTTTCGATCTTAGCAGCTTCGACAACTTATTTTTCCAGGGACGGGATAGCCTAGTGGTTAGAACATTGCGCTCGCAATCTGACGACCCGGGTTCGATTCCTGCTCAAAGGGATATTTTCACCTGGAGTTAACATCAGTACAGACTCCACTCTCCCCAAAAATCCTTCGGACGAGACTAAAAACCGAGGTCCCCGTGTGCGAACGCGCGCAGAACATCTTCGGCACACGTTAAATCCTGTTCGGCTTTACATAAAAGTAGGCCATTGTGTGCCGGTGGGAAGAGATGACAGACTTTACAAAAACACATACACACGGGGACTGGATGTAAAAAAGCACATAATTGCTTATTTCATTATCCTCGATATAAAAAATAAACAAACAGACAAACAAATAATAAATAAATGAATAAATAAATATATAAGTAAATAAATAAAGACATAAACAAAATTTGACTGGCCATCCAGATAATTCACCTTTTTCTCCAAAGCTTCGACCCTACTTTTCAGGACATTGATGTTTTCTTTTCTCAACAACTCGTCTTCATTTTTTAGACTTTCCATAGAAGACCCTATCTCATGTAGTGCATTGTTCATGTCAGATTGAGTTTCTTTTAGATTGGCCATGTCCCTTCTCACCTGGCTGAATTGTTGGTTCATGTTTTCATTCGTGCTTGACAGCGTTGCCATCATTTCTGTGCTTGAATGGTCCTCACCTACTGCCAGACCAGTGCTTGTCCGTCGCTGCATGCTGCTCCTCAGTGTTGCCTGTTTGAAGGGGTCTGGCTTTGGAGGCCCTGGGTTCATTTCAATGTCGCCACACTGATGTATTAAATTTCTCATGTATAACAAAACGAGGAGCACACCTGTCACTACACCGTCTCGTCTTATTCTCAGTGTCAATACACAACATAAACATGGTGGGCTTAAATGTTGCTCTGTTGTACATAAGAGCCAGGTATACAGGCAAAAATCCACCACACACATCCCTAAAGGGTGAAGGTGAGACTGGCATACTGCACCACCTATCTATCTTTCGAACATCGCGACTGGAAAGTCACTATAGACTGTTAAATTTAAGCAAAGACAGGAGAGCTCTTTAAACATGTCCACTCCTGATGACTTCACATTTGACCCCAGAGAGAGAGACAGAGAGAGAGACACAGAGAGAGAGAGAGTGAGAGAGAGAGAGAGAGAGAGAGAGACAGACAGACAGACAGAGAGACAGAGAGAGACAGAGAGAGAGAGACAGACAGACAGACATACACAGAGACGGAGAGAGATTGGGGGGGGGGGGGGGGGGGGCAAAGGGTACACAGAAAATGGACGTGAATCTCGATAAAGAACTCGTTGAAACAGAAAATGGCTGCAACGTCTGATGGAAAGAGTGTGTGTGGTCTTGTTTGTGTGCTGCTTGTTTGAAAGTTGCCCTCTTGAAGGAGAAAAGCTTTGTATAGATTGGTCTGAGTAAAACATATTGCATGAACATCGAATGCCACTTTTCACTTTGTTTTTCTGCATGTCTGCCTGTCTGTCTGCCTGTCTGTCTGCCTCTCTCTCTCTCTCTCTCTCTCTCTCTCTCTCTCTCTCTCTCTCTCTCTCTCTCTCTCTCTCTCTCTCACACATACACTTACACACACACACACATCAACATTTCTAAATGAATCTGTCTGTATGTATGTATTTATGTTTCTCTTTCTCTCTCTGTGAGAAATAACATTTAGTACGATTCACATGTTAAAATCATCTCATTCTCATTATACCCACATAAACAACTTTCTTCTTAATTTGTCAGTCCATTCTCTCAAGGTTTTGATTTTTAAAAAGTGTTGAATATTTGACTAACTTTTGGAGCTAGATCAGTATGCCTCTTTCTTCTTCTCTTTTATTGGTTTTAACTATCTTTGTACATTCTGCTATAACAAAAAAATTTCAGAGACTGGAACACCATGCATTGACATTGATATTCTTCTTCTTTTTTTTCTTCTTCTTCTTCTTATTTAGATTTTTCTTCTTCTTTGGATTTTTCGTCTTCTTTTTCAAAGACTCACACAGCAGCTATGATTTTCAGTCATAAAATTGTACACCAAATCTTGGTCATACCAACAACATGAACATTGATGTGAAGAATATTTTCAACTGCTGACATGCACAGTGAGAAACTTTTATCATTAATCTTAGCAGTTCTGAAACAAGCAAAAAGTATGCCTGATGAGCTCTATGCACTGCATTTGGCTTCAAGGCCTTAGATTTCAGATCCATCAATTATATTTCAATTTACTTCTCCCAAGCTGCCTCCCACTTCAGCCCACTTTACTTCAGACTAAGAACACTTCCCTTATTTGCACTTCCCATCTGTCGAGCCTTGCTTAAATTGAATCTACATCCGTGGCACAGATTGGCAATGCTCTAAAACATCTGGCAGTCAACAGAAAACCCAATGCTAACGCAAAAGGAAAGTTAGGTTTCAAAATATCAGATATGGACTCAGCACACACTTCAATCAAAGATAAACTCTCTGCTATGAGATGCATTTAACAAGGGGGAAATCTCTGTACGTTTACCTCCATCTGCTTCTAGAGTCAGTTCTCTCTCTCTCTCTCTCTTCTCTCTCTCTCTCTCTCTCTCTCTCTCTCTCTCTCTCTCTCTCTCTCTCCTCTCTCTCTCTCTCTCTCTCTCTTCTCTCTCTCTCTCTCTCTTTATCTCTCTCTCTCTCTCTCTCTCTCTCTCTCTCTCTCTCTCTCTCTCTCTATATATATATATATATATATATATATAGAAACAAACACATAATGAGTCCAACAAAGAAGTGCAATAACTTAAATTAGAAGTAAAGCCACTCACATCAGAACTTTCACCAAATCTCTAAATCAATCCTCACATTGAATTCTTTTTTTTTCATTGTTAATGCAACACCATGACACAGGCAAGTTAACCTACCACAAAATTGCTTGAGTCCACCTCATTACACTTTACAACTTTAGCTCCTTCCAAAGAAACTAACCTTACCTTGTTAAATTGATCTTTTTTTTCCTTCTATTTTTCTTATTTTATTTCGAAGTTAATGAAAAAAACACACAAGTGCCTTTTTACATCCAGTCCCCATATGTATGCAGATCATTCATACACACGAACTTAGACGGGCTCAAACAACCTCAGATAGCCCCCCCCCCCCCCCTCCCCCCAATCAAAAGAAGAAAAAAATTCCACAAAAATACCAAAGCAGAGACAATAGTTTAGCACACATAGCAGCCTCATGCTCTACAATTGCATGGATAGCCCGGCAGCTTCAAGGACAAAGAAAGAGTCTTCTCCCCTTCTTGACATGTGTTCCAGGCAATATTGCAGGGAGGCTGGCCTCTATTGGGTTAAGGAACAACATCGTTGATGGCAACAGGCTACAGGTCAGTGAAGGGGTAGGGTGGGGGAGGTGCATTTTCTTCAACCCACCTCAAGCTGCTTCTTTTAGGCAAAGTGATGAAATGTTCATCTTTAACAATTCTTCTATCCCTGTCAACATTTATGAAGCTTGCTAGCACTTGATGGAAATGTAAGTTGGTATTCTTTCACATGGTTATAAATACGTGTTTTACCAGATCCTCTACTCGAGTAGTATTACATAAATATTAAAATGTTCGATATAACTGCTCTGAGATGTTGCTTATTTTACTATCATTGTTCCTTCCATGTACAGCACTTCTTTCAGCTTGTTTTGGTACTGATTTTAAGTGATTTCTTAATAGGGATTTTTCTCCTGTTATAACTTGCGTTTGTAATCCTCCATATTCCAAAAGGGGTTAAAGGAATTCAATTTTGAAGAGTCTGTGTGTGTGTGTGTGTGTGTCTGTGTGTGTGTGTGTGTGTGTGTGTCTGTGTGTGTGTGTTTGTGTGTCTATTTGGGAATAGGAAATGGGAAGGAAGGAAAGCTGAGGGATAGCAAACATCAGAACTAAGAGGGGTGGGGGTGGTGGTGGTTGACTCCAGACACACAACACTGATGGCGCAGGTCTGAGCAGAGTGAGGCCAACAGTAGGAGATTTTAGCATGCTCTAAGCGACATTGTTGCGAGTCTGAGTGGTTGCAGGTCTGATATGGGAGATGTCAACATTTGGAAGTTTTAGCAGGTTCTATAGATTGCAGGTCTGAAGGGACATTGTTACATGTCTGAGTGATGCCATCTTAGTGACGTTTTAGCAGGTTGTATAGAAACTTTGTTGCAGGTCTAAGAGATGCAAACATTTGGAAGTTTGACATGTTCTATAGGGACATGTGTTGCAGAGTTGAAGGGACATTGTTGTGTGTCAGAGTGATGCCAACATTTGGCAGTTTTAGCAGGTTCCATAGGAACAGTGTTGCAGGTTTGAGTGATGCCAATCTTTGGCAGTTTTAACAGGTCTTTGATGGCATTATTTGGCAGTTTTAGCAGGTTCCATAGGAACAGTGTTGCAGGTTTGAGTGATGCCAATCTTTGGCAGTTTTAACAGGTCTTTGATGGCATTATTTGGCAGTTTTAGCAGGTTCCATAGGAACAGTGTTGCAGGTTTGAGTGATGCCAATCTTTGGCAGTTTTAACAGGTCTTTGATGGCATTATTTGGCAGTTTTAGCAGGTTCTGTAGGAACAGTGTTGCTGGTTTGAGTGATGCCAATCTTTGGCAGTTTTAACAGGTATTTGATGACAATATTTGGCAGTTTTAGCAGGTTCTGTAGGAACAGTGTTGCAGGTCTGGGTGATGCCAATCTTGGGCAGTTTTAGCAGGTTTAGTAGGGGCATTGTTTCAAGTCTTTGATGGAAATCTTTGGCAGTTTTACCTGGTTCTATAGGAGCATTGTTACAGATCTGGGTGATGCAAATATTTGGCAGTTTTAACTGGTTCTATGGGGGCATTGTTGCAGGTCTTTGATGGCAATATTTGGAAGTTTTAGCAGATTCTATGGTGGCATTCTTACTAGTAAAGTTTTCTCTTGATTGGTGGTAAATTTACATGGGATCTCTTTTTCTCTCTGTACCTGTTTCTTTAAGTCTGTCTGTCTGCCTGTCTGTCTGTCTGCCTGTCTGTTTGTCTGTCTCTATGTCACACACACATATACATGCGCACGCACGTACGCACACACACACATACACACAAAAAACATGCATGCATACGTATCTATACCGTAAGAAGGGGGAGGAAGATTATAATTACGATCACAATGAGAGTGAAATAAGAGAATGGGTAAAAAGAAGACGAAAATGAAGACGATGACTGCCAATTGAAAGATAATGATAATAACGATGATAATTACCATACAAACACGAGCTTGACAAACCTTATTCCAGAGAACACAGTTTTAACAATAATGATCCAAACCTTTCAAACAGCAAGCGCAAATCAGTACTTTAAACAGCTCAACAAATATCTCAGGGCACTGCACTCAACCACACAAAATCACTTCCTAGATTCACCCCAACTCCACTTTACAACACTACACATCATCAATGCTTCCTGTAAAAGAACCCCAAAAAATCCTCCTGCACAGACCACTCAAGCATTGCAGCTTTTCAAATACTCCAAACACACGAATATTGAAAGACCACAGTTAGAGCCAGGAAGAAGGAAACAGAAATGTAAAACGGTGTAGTCACAGCATGGACATGCCAGCACTAGCTCGGCGACAACAGCACAGTATCAAAGGCCCAGAGTGAAACTTCTTCAAACTCGTCGTTGTCTGCTCCTGGCAACATTGCTGGAAGAGTTAGCTCTCTTGGGCTCAGAAGCCAGATCATAAAATGGGGCAGAGGCGAAAGGTTAGTGTGTGAACGCTTGCTTGCTTGACTGAAAGAGGATGAAGATAGCATTGATGGAGGGGAGAGGGCAGTGCACTAGGGACAGTAAGTGTGTGTGTATGTGTGTGCGCACGCGCATGCGCGCACGTGCGTGCTTGTTTGTGTGTATATGGTGTGTGTGTGTGTGTGTGTGTGTGCGTGTGGTGTGTGTGTGTGTGTGTGTGTGTGTGTGTGTGGAGAGACAGAGAGAGAGAGAGAGAGAGAGAGAGAGGGAGAGAGAGAGAGAGAGAGAGAGAGAGAGAGAGAGAGAGAGAGTAGTGTGGGAACGGGGTATTGACACTAGGTATCCAACACTAATCGTCTGTAGCAAGTGTACGTGGTGCAAGTTGTTTATATTGTAATCGTTTTAATAATGTTTGTATGTGGCAGTGATGAAGGTATGGCTTGTAGTTGATGGAATGTAGGTGTGCTTATCTTTTACTCTGTCTGTCTGTTTGTCTGTCTATCTGTCTATCTGTCTGTCTATCGGACAGTCTGTCTGTCTGTCTGTCTGTCTGTCTCACTCTCTCTCTCTCTCTCTCTCTCTATCTCTCTCTCTCTCTCTATCTCTGCAAAAAAAGAAGAAGAGGAAGAAGAAGAAGAAGAAGAAGAAGAAGAAGAAGAAAACAACAACAACAACAGCAACAACAGCAACAACAGAAAAGAAGAAGAAGAAGAAGAAGAAGAAAGAAGAAGAAGAAGAAGAAGAAGAAGAAGAAGAAGAAGAAGAAGAAGAAGAAGAAGAGGACAATTGCGAAGAAGATAAGAATTGCGAAGAAGAATTGCGAAGAAGAAGAAGACGAAAACAACACAACACACCACAAGCAACAACAGTAACAACAGAAAAACAAAGAGGAACAAGAACAAGAACAAGAAGAAGAGCAACAACAAAAAGAACAAACACAAGGACGAAAAACAAACCCTTACTCAAAGACCATGTGATCGATACATCACTCTACTTCTTCCTAGCAGCAAAACGTAATCCAAATTTAAGCGCTCCACAAAATGTTTATGAAACTGCAACCAGCCACACAAGTTCTCTTTCAATGTCCACCTTACTTCCTCTCCATTGCTTTCTGAAACTGGGAAGCTTCCCTCAGAACACCGCACATATTCCATGCACAGGCCCTTCAATTGCGTCCTATCTTCACCTAGCTTGCTTCATTCCATTGCTCTCCACAACTATGAAGCCTCCTTCAGAACGACTGCATTTCTCTCACACTGAATACTCACGCACTCGACCTTCCAGTCACCAACAGAAATCGCAGACAAAGAGAAAAGAACTGAAAAGGGCAATACTTAAGAAGAAGAAGATGTCAGAGAAGAAGAATTGTGAAGAAGAAGTGCAAAGAAGAATTGCGAAGGAGAATTGTGAAGAATTGTAAAGAAAAATTGTGGAGAAGAATTGCGAAGAAGAATTGTGAAGACGAAGAATTGTGAAGAATTATGAAGAAGATTTGCAAAGAAGAAGAATTACGAAGAATTGCGAAGAAGAAGAATTGCGAAGAAGAATGCGAAGAAGAATTGCAAAGAAGAAGAAGAATTGCGAAGAAGAATTGCGAAGAAGAATTGCGAAGAAGAATTACGAAGAAGAATTGCGAAGAATTGCGAAGAATTGCGAAGAAGAAGAAGAAGAAGAAGAAGAAGAAGAAGAAGAAGAAGAAGAAGAAGAATAATATATGGAATTTATATAGCGCTGAATCTTGTAAAAAACAAACAAATCGAAGCGCTTAGAAGAAGAAGAAGATGAAGAAGAAGAAGAAGAAGAATTGCGAAGAAGAAGAAGAATTGCGAAGAAGAAGAAGAAGATGAAGAAGAAGAAGAATTGCGAGAAGAAGAAGAAGAAGAAGAAGAAGAAGAAGAAGAAGAAGAAGAAGAAGAAGAAGAAGAAGAAGAAGAAGAAAGGGGTTATAAATGGAGGCCCCATGTGCAACCACACATAGAACATCTTGCACACATGTTAAAGCCTGTTTAACTATTCAAAAAGAGTAGGGCATTACTGATGACAAAATGTACAAAACAACATACACTGGGGATCCCCATGTACAAAACACATGCACATGTTTATTTCATTATCTGCAATATAAGATAATAAATGAATAAATCAATGAACAAATGAATGAATGAATAAATAAATAGATAAATAAATAAATGAATAAATACATATAAAAAATAAATAAATGAACACGCACCCACACACACACCAAAGGATAACCATGGAAATAGGGAACCACATAGAGGGCAGTCATTACCCCACACTTAACTACCACTACCTTGATGACTGACCACACTGTATCAAAGGCACTAGAATGAAACTTCTTTGACTTGGTGTCGTCTGCTTCTGGCTAGCAACATTGCTGGAAGAGTTAGCTCTCTTGGGCTTAGAAGGACGACCATTAAATGGGGCAGGGGTGTAAAGGTTAGTGTGTGTGGGTGTATATGTGTGTTTGTGTGTGTGTGTGTGTGTGTGTGTGTGTGTGTGGTTCAGAGATAGAGAGAAGATAAGGTGAGAGGGGAGGAAAGGGGAATCAAGGAGGGAGAAATGAGGGGAAGTCAGATGGAAATGTGTGTGTGTGTGTGGGGGGGGGGGGGGGGCGGCTGGGGTTGGGGGAGTGGGGGGGTGAGGGCTTTATGCCCTGTTTGCAACACTGATGGCCTGGCTGTTGCAGGTCTGAGTGTTGCAATTATGCTGTCCCTTTTTAATTAATTGTTGACATGTTTCCTTGTGGTATGGCTACCTGTGGAGTTGGTAGTTGATTGATTGTGGGTTTGCTTCTATTCATTACCCCCCCCTCCCCTTTCTCTCTCTCTCTTCTCTCTCTCTTCTCTCTCTCTCTCTCTCTCTCTCTTCTCTCTCTCTCTCTCTTTCTCTTTCTGTCTCTGTCTGTCTGTCCGTCTCTCTGTCTCTCTGTCTATCTGTCTCTGTCTCTATCTCTGCCTCTGTCTGTCTCTCTCTTTTTCTCTGTCTATCTGCCTTTATGTGTCTCTGTCTCTCTCTGTCTGTCTGTCTCTCTCTGTCCTTGCCTCTGTCCCTCTCTCTCTTTGAACATTCCTCTCTTTTCATTCCCCCATCTTCCTTCTTGTTCTTCTTGTTCTTTTTCTTCTTCTTTCTTCTTCTGTCTATCTTTATTTTTCTGATACCCAAAGATGTACATTTTATCCCCCAAAGAGTGGAAACTCTTTTTTGTGTGTGTGTTGTCAGACCAAGAGCCTTGCGAAAATTATTTGTGATTGGCTGCATTTGCAAGAATAGGTTGAATGCACGTGCTTTGATTTGTTTCTACAAAATATAGCGCAAAATAAATTCCATAAATTATTAGTATTATCATGACATTCTGTGCTCGTTATGATGCTTATCATGTAAAAGGCAACAAGAAAGTTAAAAGAAACTGTGACAAGGTTACTCCTAAACTCTTAAAGACATGACTGTTTATGTCAGCCAATTTTCTTCATAATCTTTAAAGGATAAATAATGAACATACTTTGAAGTTTTAAAAAGAAGACAAGGAAGAGACAGCAAAGCGAAAAACCTCAAGAGAAAGAAAAGTAGAAAGAAAAGAAAGGTACAGGACAGATTAGATAATAGAAGAAAGAAGGGAAAGTGGAAAAAAAAGCACAAAAAAGAATCAACGGCTAATTTAAAAGAAAATTGTGCACCAAAGATTGAACTGCAAGAAATCAAAGGAAGAAGAGAAAGACAGAAAGATGGGCAGCTAGATAAACGGATATAAAAGGAAAGAGAGGAACTATCTACAGAAAAAAGAGAGAAATAACAGCTAGGGGAAAGAATACAATAATAGACAATAAGAAAGAATCATAAATACACTGAAACAAAAAACAACAAAAAGGACGAGAAAAGAAAACAAAAAAAATCAACAACAATCAACCTAACCATGAGAGAGGGAGGTAAAGATAATATATAAAAAATGTGATGGTAGGAAATCAACATGAAAAGGCAGAAGAAGGAAGTACAGATAGTATTTTTTAAAAGAAAAAGTAAAACAGAAAGAAAGATACAAAGAAAGACAGATAGAAACAACAAAAGAAAGAAAGAGAAATAAAGCACAAACGACAGAAAGGAAGGAAGAAAGAAAGAAAGAAAGAAAGAAAGAAAGAAACGAAAGAAAGAAAGAAAGGAAGGAAGAAAGAAAGGAAGGAAGAAAGGAAAAAAAGAGAAGGAAAGAAAGAAGCAAAGAAAAAGAGAGGAAAGAAAGAAACAAAGAATGTAAGAACAAAAAAGCACCAAAAAAAAAAAGACCTGCAAAGAAAAAAACACACAGAAAAACACGTATTTCAAAGATA
>CM054154.1:11695408-11702908 GCA_028751875.1 Rapana venosa
GAGGGGGAGGAGGGGGGGAGAGGGATATGAAGGGACAGCTAGGCAGCATCAAAGAGAGAATGACTTCTCAACTTCTCATCATTTTCTTCTGAAATCGTTGGGGGAGATAGCCATCCTTGGGTTATGAGCTAAGATCCTACCAAGGGAGCAGGGAAAGACAGGCATGGCTGAATGTGTGTGTGTGTGTTGTGTGTGTGTGTGTGTGTGTGTGTGTGTGTGTGTGTGTGTGTGTGTGTGTGAGTGTGTGTGTTTGTATTGGTGCGTACGCGTATGTGTGTGTGTGTGTTTATTGGTGTGTGCACATATGTGTGTGTGTGTGTGTGTGTGTGTGTTTATTGGTGTTTGCGCATATGTGTGTATGTGTGTGTGTGTGTGTGTTTACTGGTGTGTGCACATATGTGTGTGTGTGTGTGATAATAATAATAATATATGTATAATAATAATAATAATATAATATTTGGAACTTATATAGCGCTGAATCTTGTAAAGCAACAAATCAAATCGCTTTTTTATTTTTAAATTTATGCGTGTGTATGCATTTTCTTTTTTTTTTAATTTTGTCATCTGTTCCCAACGGCACACAATGGCCTACTCCTTCAAACAGCGGAACATGATTTAACGTGTGCGCAAGATGTTCTGCATGCATTTGCACATGGGGCCTCGGTTGATAGTCTCATCCAAAGGACTCTGACATTCCGTTCGATTTTTTTGTCAAACTGGGAAGAAAGGGCGAGGCTGGGAATTGAACCCAGAACCTCACGGTTTACTTGTTGGCAGGCAAACGTCTTAACCATTCTGCCACCTGTGTGTGTTGTTGTGCGCAGCGTGTGTGTGCATGCATGCATGCCTGTGTGTTGTGTGTACATGTACCTACATGGAAGATGAAGATGAAGGGACAGTATTCAGCAGTGATAGTGAAAGTAGAAAAGGGGGGGGGGGGGGGGTGGGGGGGGGGGGGGGGGGAGGGAGCTCCGTTTTTTCTAACATAGTTCAATCAATCTCCAGCCCACCAGACTAAATCTTGTACAACAGATGAGAACATTTACAAAACTGCATGCACACAGGGACTTCATGTAAAAAATAAAACAAATAGGTACTGCTTACTCCATCATCCTCAACAGCAAATATTAAATATAATTCTAAAATGTCACTCTCAGAGCATATTGAAGAATGCAACACATAATTCATTTAAAAAAAAAAGTCTCTGAGAGCTTAAAACAAATGCAGATGAAGAGACAGAATACCTAACCCTATCAAGACCAAAATCTATCAACCTAAAGCATGTGAACGACAAAACAGGAAGACGAATTAATTCTCAAAAACGAACACCCCTTGAAGATCCCACTCTGGCCGCGCTAGACAACCTTATCAAATACACAGAATGATTCATTTCGCAGCATGCCATTTTGCTGAGGGAAACATTTTAGGAAGCACAATCTCTCTCGGGTTACAGAAGAAATATCATAAAAGAGGAAGGGACTAGCAGCTTCAGTGTGTGTGTGTGTGTGTGTGTGTGTGTGTGTGTGGTGTGTGTGTGTGTGTGTGTGTGTGTGTGTGTGTGTGTGTGTGTGTTGGAAGGGAGGGGGAGGAGGGGGGAGAGGGATATGAAGGGACAGCTAGGCAGCATCAAAGAGAGAATGACTTCTCAACTTCTCATCATTTTCTTCTGAAATCGTTGGGGGGAGATAGCCATCCTTGGGTTATGAGCTAAGATCCTACCAAGGAGCAGGGAAAGACAGGCATGGCTGAATATGTGTGTGTGTGTGTGTGTGTGTGTGTGTGTGTGTTTGTATTGGTGCGTGCGCGTATGTGTGTGTGTGTGTTTATTGGTGTGTGCGCATATGTGTGTGTGTGTGTGTGTTTATTGGTGTTTGCGCATATGTGTGTATGTGTGTGTGTGTGTGTTTACTGGTGTGTGCACATATGTGTGTGTGTGTGTGATAATAATAATAATATATGTATAATATAATAATATAATATTTGGAACTTATATAGCGCTGAATCTTGTAAAGCAACAAATCAAATTGCTTTTTTATTTTTAAATTTATGCGTGTGTATGCATTTTCTTTTTTTTTAATTTTGTCATCTGTTCCAACGGCACACAATGGCCTACTCCTTCAAACAGCGGAACATGATTTAACGTGTGCGCAAGATGTTCTGCATGCATTTGCACATGGGGCCTCGGTTGATAGTCTCATCCAAAGGACTCTGACATTCCGTTCGTTTTTTTTTGTCAAACTGGGAAGAAAGGGCGAGGCTGGGAATTGAACCCAGAACCTCACGGTTTACTTGTTGGCAGGCAAACGTCTTAACCATTCTGCCACCTGTGTGTGTTGTTGTGCGCAGCATGTGTGTGCATGCATGCATGCCTGTGTGTTGTGTGTACATGTACCTACATGGAAGATGAAGATGAAGGGACAGTATTCAGCAGTGATAGTGAAAGAAGAAACGGAGGGGGGGGGGGGGGGGGGAGGAGCTCCGTTTTTTCTAACATAGTTCAATCAATCTCCAGCCCACCAGACTAAATCTTGTACAACAGATGAGAACATTTACAAAACTGCATGCACACAGGGACTTCATGTAAAAAATAAAACAAATAGGTACTGCTTACTCCATCATCCTCAACAGCAAATATTAAATATAATTCTAAAATGTCACTCTCAGAGCACATTGAAGAATGCTACACATAATTCATTTTAAAAAAAGTCTCTGAGAGCTTAAAAACAAATGCAGATGAAGAGATAGAATACCTAACCCTATCAAGACCAAAATCTATCAACCTAAAGCATGTGAACGACAAAAAAGAAAGACGAATTAATTCACAAAATGAACACCCCTTAAAGGACCCACTGTGACCTTGCAAGACAACCTTATCAAAGAAACAGAATGATTCATTTTGCAGCATGTCATTTTGCTGAGGGCAACATTTTAGGAGGCACAATCTCTCTCGGGTTACTGAAGAAACATCATAAAAGAGGAAAGGGCTAGCAGCTTCAGTGTTGTGTATGTGCGCGCGTGTGTGTGTGTGTGTGTGTGTGTGTGTGTTGGAAGGGAGGGGGAGGAGGGGGGAGAGGGGGATAAATGGGACAGCTAGGCAGCATCAAAGAGAGAATAACTTCTCAACTTCTCATCATTTTCTTCTGAAATCGTTGGGGGGAGATAGCCAGCCTTGGGTTATGAGCCAAGATCCTACCAAGGGAGCAGGGAAAGACAGGCATGGCTCTGTGTGTGTGTGCGTGTGTGTTTGTATTTGTGTGTGCACACGCGCGCGCGTGCGCGTGTGTGTGTTTTATTGCGCACGTGCGCATGTGTGTGCATGCATGCATGCCCGTGCGCTTTGTGTACATGTACCTACGTGTGTGATTGTGTGCATACCTGTGTGCGTCAATGCTTGTGTGCGTGCGTGTGTGTTTGCGTGTGTGTGTGTGTGTGTGTGTGTGTGTGTGTTTTGGAAGGAGAAGAAGAAGGGGATGGAAGATGAAGGGACAGTAGTTAGCACTGATAGTGAAAAAAGAAAGGGGGGGCTCTGTTTTTCTCACATAGTTCAATAAATCTCCAGGCAAACAGACCAAAGCTCGTACAACGGGTGAAAAAAATTACAAAACTGCATACACACTGGGACTACATGTGAAAAACGAAACAAATAGGTACTGCTTACTCCATTATCCACAAAAAAGTATGTTCTTTCGAGCCAGAAGGCCCATAGAGCCGGAGCTTATCCCGGTTTCTGTAGCGTTAAGCGAACTGATGGTTTTCACCACCCCTGTGACAGGACGCTAGTCTGTCGCCAGATACTTCCCCAGCAGAGCTGGTACCCACTTGTACACCTGGGTGGAGTGAGGAAAATAGGAGTAAAGTGTCTTTCCCAAGGACACAACACCGAGCCAAGCGGGGATCGAACCCGCGACCTCTGGATCACGAGTTGACCGCCTAAACCACTCGAACATGGTGCCTCCTATAATATCCACAAAAGTAAAGATTAAATAAAATTCTAAAATGTCACAAATGCAGATGAAAAGATAGAATACCAAAGTTTATCATGACCAGTATCTATAAAATCTATAAAGCTAAAGCATGTGAATGACAAAACAGAAAGACGAATTAATTCTAAAAAATGAACACCCCTTGAAGATCCCACTGTGACCTTGCTAGACAACCTTATCAACGACACAGAATGATGCATTTTGCAGCATGTCATTTTGCTGAGGGCAACATTTTAGGAAACATGATCTCTCTCGGGTTACCCAAGAAACATAATATTTTAATGAGGAAGGGGTTAGCAGCTTCAGAGTGTGCGTGCGGTGTGTGTTGTGTGTGTGTTGTGTGTGTGTGTGTGTGTGTGTGTGTGTGTGTGTGTGTGTGTGTGTGTGTGTGTATGTGTGTGTGTGTGTGTGTGTGTGTGTGTGTGTGTGTGTGTGTGTGTTGTGTGTGTGTGTTTGCAAGGAGAAGAAGAAGAAGAGGAAGGAGATGGAAGATGAATGGATCATGGTCAGCAGTGATAGGGAAAGAAGGAGGGTGGGGGTAGGGGGTCTGTTTTGGCCACGTCCTCATCAGAAGAAGAACTAGCTCTCTCGGGCAAGGAACTCAGATCAGAAAACTGGCGCTAGTCAGTGACCACTGCATGTGTGCGTTTAGAAGAAAGAAGAGATGAGGATGACAGATAATTTGATTGTAGCATGGCAATAGTGATGGTGGAAGAGGGATGGCCATCACTGGTGAACATCAACATTGGTAAGAAGAGTTGATACCCTCAGGTTAAGAAGCAAGCACGTAGCAAAGAACAGACTAGAAGCAAGTGCATAGGTGGACTTGGTTAGGGTGAAGAAGTGGGTGGCGTGGGGTGGGGTGGATTGAAAATAAATAGCATTGGGCAGTGAGGGGTGGGGTGGAAGAGGGGGGAAGAAGGGGGCGGATGGATGGGCATCACTTTCTAAAGTACACTTTGCGAACAGCGTTAATATTCTTTGGATATAAAGCAGTACCATAAAAGGGGAACAGACTAGGGGCTAGTGCATGTGTGGATTCGGAAAAGGGAAGGATGGAAGGTAAGTAGACAGTGGTAGACAGTGATGTAGAAAGGAAGAAGGGATGGACGTTACTTGCTAAAATCAACTTTGCTAGAGGAGCTAATACCCTAGGGTTTTAAAAAGCAAGCTCATAGAAAAGGGGCACGGGCTTGTGGCCAGCACATGTGTATATTTACATGGAAGAGGAAGTAAGCAGGAAGGATGGCAGATAAACGATAGTGGACAGTGATGGGGGAAATGGGGATAGAGGGAAGTGCATCACTTGCTATCATAAACATTACAAGAAGAGTTAATACCCTAAGGTTCAGAAGCAAGCTCATAAAAGGGGGCACAGACTAGAGTCAAGTAGATGCGTGCATTTGGAAGGATGAAGACCGGGAGGGGGGCTGAGAAGAGGTATAGAAGAGAAACAGTACTGGACAGTGATGGCAAAAAAGAGGAAAGACAAGACATCACTTGCAAGAAAGGTTAACACTCCTCTCTTGCGATCTCTCCACTGGCTGCCTGTGCCACAGAGAGTAAACTATAAGATCAGTACCCTCTGTTACAAATGTCTCCACAAAACAGCACCCGCCTACCTCTGTGACTGTCTTCTCCTGTACACTCCTTCTCGTTCCCTCCGCTCTGCTGCAGATACCTTGTGCTTACGAATACCTAGATTCAACCTGTCCACCGTTGGCTCTTTCTCTGTTTTTGGTTCATCGATCTGGAATGACCTCCCTCTCTCTCTTCACGAAAAGCCTACTTATGATGCTTTTAAATCCAGCCTCAAGACATTTATTTCAAACCTGAAATTATCTCCTAATTGTTTCATCTATTTTCTGTCCCTGACCTCAACAACCAAACTCCCCAACACCCTACCCGAGTGTACAAACTTTATGTGTGTGTGTGTATGTGTGTGTGTGTGTGCGCACGCATCTGTGTGCTTACATTTGAATTTGTAAAAGCTATTAATTGTGCGTGTGTGTTTGTGTTTGCCTTTTAATTTATAAAAAACTATTAACTGTAAATGGCTGCATGTGAAAGATTAGAATGAATGAAAGAACTTTGATTTGTTTTTTGCAAATATTACTATTATAATTATTATTACTAATATTATGATTATTATGATTATTATGATTATTATTATTATTGTTGTTGTTATTGTTTTTATTATTATAACTATAATTATAAGAAGCAATATTTTAAACAGGGCACAGGTTAGCTACTAGTGCAAAGGTGCATTTAGAAAGGGGAAAACTGAAGGTGAGCAGACAGTGGTAGACAGTGTTGGGGAAAAGAGGAAGAAGGGATGAACATCACTTGCTAATATACACATTGCAAGAAGATTTAATACTCTTAGGTTCAGAAGCAATACTATAAAAGGGGAAAAGGCTAGCAGTTAGTGCGTGTGGACACTTGGAGAAAGCAGAAAGGCGGGGGTGGGGGGTAGGGGGGGCAGGGTGGTGGAGAAAGATGAGCTAAATGATAGAGGAGAGTGATGGGAAAATGAGGAAAGGGGGTTGTGGGGTCATTCGCTAATGTAAACACTGTGAGAAGAGTTAGTACTCTTAGGTTCAGAAGCAAGCTCATAAAAAGGGGGGAACAGACTAGAGACGAGTGCATGTATGCATGTGCTTATTTTCATGGAAGAGGAAGTAAACAGTGAGGTTGGGAGATAAAAGTAAATACATATAGGCTAAGAAGCAAGCTCAAAGAGAGGGGAAACAGACTAGAGACAAGGGCATGTATGCATTTGTAAGGATGAAGACCAGGATGAGGGGGGGGGGGGGGTGAGAGGTAAAGAAGATAAACTGTACTGCACAGTGACAGCAAAAAGAGAGGGCAGACAAACGGACATCACTTGCTAAAACCCATATTGCAAGAAAAGTGAATATTCTTAGGTTCAGAAGCAAGCTCATAAAAAGGGGACCATACTAGAGACAAGTGTACAGGTGCATTTCGAAGAATGAAGATCAGGGGAAGGGGGGGGGGGGGGCTAGAAGCTAAATAGAATGGGACAGTGACGGCAAGAACAGAAGAAGGAAGGAAGGGCAAGACTTGCTAAAATCCACATTACAAGAAAAGTTAATACTTCAAAGACAAGAAGCAGTGTCATGAAACAGCGCACAGACCAGTGACTAGTGTATGATGTGTATTTGGAAGGATGAGGAAGGGGAGAATAGAAGGTAAGCAGACAGTGGTAGACAGTGATATGGCGGTGGGGGGTGGGAGGGAGAGAAGGGATGGATACCACTTGCTAAAATCAACATTTCAAGCAGAGCTAATACCCTAGGGTTAAGAAGCCATTTCATAAAAAAGGGGCACACGCTTGCAGCTAGCCCATGTGTACACTATTTAGATGGAAGAGGAAGTAAGCAGTGAGGTCGGGAGATACATGGTAGGGGAAAGTGGTGGAGGAAAAAGGGGGGAGGGAGGGAGGGAGGGAGGAATGGACATCAGATGCTGAAATCAGCGTTGCAAGAAAAGTTGA
>CM054154.1:11715408-11722908 GCA_028751875.1 Rapana venosa
AAGTAAGGACTATATCAGCTAGAATGAAACAGACATGATGGCTAACGACCTTCTATGTGTGGTAGAATCTTACTTCATTCCTCATTGCTGCAACGGAAAGCAACAACAGAAAACAGAGGAAGAAGGTAAAAAAAGGTAAAGGTAAAGGAGTCCCATAACCTATAAGGTCGTAGGGGAGCGAGGCGTCAGAGACCTCACTTCTCTAGGGCCAGCGTATTGAGGGCGGCGCCCATCTCCTCTCCCTCGCTGCTTTACCTTCCCTGACCCTAAAGAGGACAGGTACCCATTTACAGCTGGGTGAACTGGGGGAACTGTACTGAAGCCAAGGCGCGCAAACGGTCACCCATCCAACTGGTAACCACGCTCGACGCTGCTTAACTTGGCTGGGGGAAAGCGAGTGCTCCGACCACTGAGCTATCCCGTCCCCTAGAAGAAGACAGAGGAAGAAGACAGACCCAAATTAACAACACGAAGACAGGTTAGAGAATACTAGACATCACATGGGGGTGTGGTGTGAGAACAGACACCATGGAATAAACTGGAGGCGGGGAGATATCTCCAGCTTGGTGTATTGTAAGGTTTACACTGAGAGGGTCGACATTCAGAGGTCGACAGAGCCAGCAAGGAGGAAAACAGGGAGAGAAGTCAGGAAAAGCGAGGTAAGAAATCCAGGATGACGGTGGTGGCAAATGTGGTGATAGCCTTCATGTCTCTTCTTTCCTGAATTGCTAGTGTTGTAGATAGAAATGTTAACCAGTAAAACAAAATGTTACCCTCAATTCAAAAATAATAAAAGCAAGGTTTGTGATGTGTACCCAATGCAGCATAACTCTTGTGACAAGATGACATTTAAAAAAACAGCACTGCTCTCCATCAACAATGCTCCACATCAGCAATGCTCCCCGATCATGAATGCTCCCCCATCAACAATGCTAACCCATCAGCAATGCTCCACATCAATAATGCTCCCCATCAACCAATGCATTTCTTGTAAATGGCAGCGCAACGTACTTTTTGCTCATTGGACAGACAATATCACTTGCTGTTTAAGTATTTGACGAATAACAAATTCAAAGAAAACATTGCTACTAATCCCTTTGTCAAGACTTGCAGGATCTGTGTGCCACATCACCAGCACTACAACCGAAACAGATAGCAGACAACAGGAAAGCAGACAACACAAGCACTGCAAAGAAACATCAACAGAAAAAAAACAACCATGAAGGAAGAGTCAGGCTTTTGGTAATGCGAGAACTGGAGTGCAAACAGCAAACTGAAGAAGGCGGAGAGGTCTCCAACTTGGTGTATAACAAGGTTACACCGGGAGGGTCTACATTTAGAGAGTGACAGAGGCAAGGGGGGAAAAAGAGGGGGGGAGGGGGGGGGGGGGGGGGGGGGGGGGGGGGGCGACAAGTCTGGAGAAGAGAAGGGAGAGAAACGAGGATGGGGGATCATGTTGTGATAAGATGGATGCATCCTTCATCCTAACCTTGTTGCTTGACTCTAGTCTTAGACGTTTGTGTGGCAAGAAGAACATAGAAGAGGGCATTACGTTTCGCAGTCCTTATGTGTCCGTTGGTTTGGTTTGAAATTGTTTAATACATTTGTTAAAACATTCTTTTCTGAGGAAGTGGGGGTTAACCAATTTTTGTATTACTTTATTTCTTCCTTCAAGTTTTCTGTCTTTCTTTTATTCTGTTTTTCCCTTTTTATACAGTTTTCTTTGTTTCAATATTTCTTTCTTTCCTTGTTTCAGTCTTTGATTGTTTGTTTGGTTTCTTTCTTTCTGTCTGTCTTTCTTTGTTTAAATCCCCCACTTTGCCTTGCAATCATTTTGTGTTATTCTTATCCTTTTGTCTATTAAGATTCCTGTTCCCTTTCTTGTTGCCTTTCCTGTCTCTTTATTTTACACTCTTTCTGTTATTTTTTTGAAAATTACTTTTATTCTTCACGATCATTTCAAATATCCTCTTCAGTGTATGCCTGTGTCATTTTTTTCCTTAGTTTTCTAGGGTTTTTTTCAGCTTCTTTTTTCTACATGTTGATAATGACTTTTAAAGTAACGATTGCTATTTTTTTGTAATCTGCAAAACAACCTTGAGTATCTATCAGAGGCAGAGACATACTTCTAGATTCTGTCTAGATTTCCTTGTTAGCAGAGAAAGACTTAATGATTTACAGAAAAAAAACAATTAACCTCATCTTGCAGGTACTCCTGGATTTCCGTTAAGATAACAGAGCGACACGTGATGAAAGAGTCAATTAATAGAGCATTTCTTAATTGCATTCATTTGTTGGCGTTTATATTTTTAAAAATGTGGCTTGTTGGGGTAGGCTTTTTTAAAGAACAAGAGCATGAGTATCATTGAGGTTTTTTAAAATTTAATTCTTTCATATCATGGATAATGAAATAAGCACTTATGCGCTTTTTTACATCCAGTCCCCGTATGTATACGGTTTTGTAAATCTGTGATATGTTCCCACCGGCACACAATGTCTTACTCTTATGAACAGCGGAACAGGATTAATGTGTGCGCAAGATGTTTTCTGCGTGCGCTCGCACACGGGGCCTCGGTTTATAGTCTCACCCAAACGACTTTTGGGGAGAGTGGAGTCTGCACTGATGTTAACTCCAGGGGAAAATATCCCCTTGAACTGGAATCGAACCCGGGTCGTCAGATTGCAAGCGCAATGTTCTAACCACTAGGCTATCCCGTCCCGATCTTGTGGCGATTGTTTTCTCTTTCCTGGAACTTTCATTAACTATTGTATTCAGGCGATGTCACATAGTATTTCTGAGGTTAGTTGTAAGACGAAAGTATAACGTAGGAAAATAGACACTTTAATAATTCGATTAAAAGAAAGAGCTTTCAGTGTAGTTTGATTGCGGATAAACCACTGTCTTAAGAAGGAGGTCATTTTGGGTTCTATTGTTCGTTTCTGTTTGTTGATGGGTTGGTTGAGTATGATCGCAGCTTAGTTCCCTAATGTTTGCATTGCTATTTTCAGAAAAAGACAAAGTCATCAGCATGGATTATTAGGCTCAGTCATTGTTGCATGTTTAACCCCCCCCCCCCACCCCCCCCCCCCCCCCACCCTCTCCCCCTCTCTCTCTCAACACACACCCCCCCCCCGCACCCACCCCACCACACACACACCACATCACACACACACACACGCACACCACACAACACACACACCCAAATTTCTGTCTGTCTGTCTGTTTGTCTGTCTGTCTGTCTGTCTGTCCCCCTCTCTCTCTCGCTCTCTCTCTCTCTCGCTCTCTCTCTCTCTCTCCTCTCTCTCTCTCTCTCCTCTCTCCTAAGAGTTCCCCCATTATTTTTTGTATGCATGGCAGAGCCTTAGTTGAAAGATGAACACAGACACGAGACCGGTGTTGACCATCATGAAGGTAGCCGCGATCCGCCTTCAAAGCTCTGTTGCCAACATGTGAACACTTCTATGACGTGTACACAAGGCACTCAGGGTTACACCACAATCATCATGACAATGAGTTTTGACACAACTGCAATTCAGTCAATCAGCCGTACACTGAACCACTATCATCTTTATACCTAAGCATTACTGAACACTGTTGCGTAGATCAGTGCTGAGAGATCTTCTATGATCCTTCTTCTTCTTCTTCTTCAAGTGTCCGGGTCTGGTCCAGCAGACATCGACGATCATGGCTCTCCATTCTTCCCTGTTCTCGGTCCCTCTCATGAGCTCATTGTTATGATATCGCAATTTTGTTGTTGTTGTGGCAACTAAAACTTAAAACAGACAGCGGGAAAGAAGACACACAAAGATGCCTACAAACAGAGAAAGGCACTGAGGACAAAAAAGAGAATGTAGGGTAGTGTAAGAATGGACAGCCGGGGAATGAGAGGGAGATGGAGGGAGAGATATCCAGCTTGGTGTCTAACAAAGTTACAGCGTGAGGGTCTACATTTACAAGTTGACAGAGCGCCCAAAGAGAGGGGAGGCAGAGAAGTTTGTAGAAGAGAAGGGATGGTTGTGTGTGTGTGTGTGTGTGTGTGTGTGTGTGTGTGTGTTGTGTGTGTGTGTGTGTGTGTTAAGGGAGGGGGTAGAAAAACCGGGAGAGGGGGGTGGGGGGGGGGGTCATGTTGTGATAAAAGTAATGTGTCTTACAGCCTGAACTGAAACTGCTTTGTATTGCGATTCTTACTGTCATTATTGTGACAATATTAATATATATATATATATATATGTATATATATATATATATTATATATATATATATATATTATGTATACATATATAAATACACTTTTTTATAATTACACACACACACACTTTCTAAGCAAGGATTGCAATTGTGAACAATAATTTCTCACAAGGACCAGGAAATCTGGGCAACAAGATGGACTACATTTATAATAGTTTCCTGCTGCAAAGGAGACAAATGAATCACTATGCTCTGTAGATTTTTTAAATTTATTTATTTATTCTTTTATGTCGAGGATAATGCAATAAGCACTCGTGTGCTTTTTTATATCCAGTCCCCGTGTGTATGCGCTTTTGTAAATTTTGTCATCTGTTCCTACCGGCACACAATCGCCTACTCTTTCGAAAAGCGGAACAGGATTTAACGTGTGCGCAAGATGTTCTGCATGCGTTTGCAAACGGGGCCTAGGTTTATAGTCTCATCCGATAGCTGATGCCGATGGCCTGTGAGAGAGAATACATGGCATCCCCACCTTCTGGAAAATCTGTGCCAGGATTTCCTTTTTTTTTCTCTCCCTCTCTTTCCTTCTGCCTTGTTCCAATTTCTTCCTGCCACCTCCTCCTTGTCTAGATGTTGCCTCTTTGGTCTATTTTTCTCAGCTTTTGGTTTTCCAGAAAGACCGACAAGGTCACACTTTTTTCACACGCCAAAGTCGGATGCGCTGGGGCTGATTTGGTGGGTCGGTGGTCTAGAGGTAACGCGCCTGTCTAGAAAGCGAAAAACCGGGTAGAAAGTGTGCGTTGGTTCGAATCCCGTTTGGACCCGAAACTTGTCCACCATCCATTAGACCATGAGTGGTGGTCCGGGCGCTAGTCTTTCGGATGAGACGATAAACCGAGGTCCCGTGTGTTACACAAAATTATTCAGCGCACGTAAAAGAACCCACGGCAACAAGAGAGTTGACCCTGGCAAAATTCTTAGAAAAAAACCACTCTGATAGGGAAACATACAGTTGCAGACCCTCCCAAAAAAGGGTGGCGCTGCTCTTGTGGCGACGCGCTCTCCTCGAGGAGAGCATCCCAAATTTCACGCAGAGAAATCTCGTGACTTAAAGTGGTATAAATGAAAGGTAAATCAATGAAATGAAAGGATTTGTTCAGTGCTTAACAGCAGCGCAACGCATTTTCTCTCATGTGACAGGCAACACTATGTGCTGTCTGAACGTTCGACAAAGAAAACGATGACTCAATCACAAACCAAACCAACTAGAAATAAATAACATGATCGGGGTGACCAAAGAAACCCCACACATACACATCGCCCAAACCCGATTGAACTACACTTTATTGAATCTTTGGAGCGAAGGGGTTGAAGAATCAATGGAACTTTTCTTTCTGGAAATATCAAGGTCTGTGCGTGCGTGCGCGCAGGCACACACACACACAGACACACACAAACACCCACACACACAGGCGCGCGCGCGCGGATATACACATATACACAGCCCACTTCTGGCTAAGTCTAGGAAAGTGTGTTTGTAACAGGATCAGACAAACATGGTTTTTTATCCTAAACATTTACCCCGCAGGCCTGTCACAGTAAACGTTAAAAGCTGGTATGGTATGACACAAAGAGTTGAGACAGACAGCAGCAGCCGAACTATTGGCGGCAAAACACAAGAAAACCAGATATATATATATATATATATATATATATATATAATATATATATATATATATATATATATATATATATATACATTAGAGCCCAACTAAGTACATAAAAGATTGGGGAAACTAAACTGTAACTTTTGTTTTAATAAAAATCAGAGAGAGAGAGAGAGAGAGAGAGAGAGAGGAGAGAGAGAGAGAGAGAGAGAGAGAGAGAGAGAGAGAGAGGAGAGAGAGAGAAAAGGCAGATAGACAGACAGATAGACAGACAGACAGACGTACAGACAGACATAGAGCGATGAAATGAATGGATGAATGAATGAATGAATGAATGAATGATTGAATTAACTTTATTTTTCAGGGAATACAGATAAGCTATCACATAGCTTTCTTTCATTCCTGCAACTGCCCTGATTAGAGACTATTAACAGGGGAAAAACACATACAAAATAAATGCACACACAAAAAAATCAGAGAGAGAGAGAGGGAGGGAGAGAGGGAGAATATTTATGAATCTTTATTTTGCAAGGGTAACAGAAAAAGCATACCCGTACTTTTTTTTCATCTAAGAGATAGAGAGAGAGAGAGAGAGAGAGAGAGAGAGAGAGAGAGAGAGAGAGAGAGAGAGAGAGAGAGAGAGAGAGAGAGTGTGTGTGTGTGTGTGTGTGTGTAAACAGAGCATACAAAGTGGTGGGTTTTTTTCATTTCATAAATTTAGTCTCCTTTATTTTTATCTGGGCCTTTGCCATTAAAACACAAATCATCAAATACATTTGGTATAAAGAATTCTTTTCTTTTCTAAATGTATGCTTAAAACCAAACATTTCTCGTGAAAATGTATGTCATAAACTGCGTATATATAAAGTTTTATATTCATGTTCTAAAATCTTATTTTAAAAAGGATATCTGTTGGTGTAGAAATTGATTAGGTATTCCTTTTTTTTCCAAAATACGAAACTAATTATTCACATTTGCAATTAATGGAATACTTATCAACTTCAGATGACATTAAAACCAAGTATAACACTTACATTGAAAAAACAACAACAACAACAACACAGTGCATAGATAGTACATTCTGGCAACAACAGAGACAAACAGACAACCAGAAATCTAAAACCTATGCACATGAAGTATTATCATCGCGCTCTATTAATTCAAAATAAAATGTTCTCATAAAATTCCCTGTCTGACCCTCCTCCCCTTCGCCAAAACCAAAATCAATCACAGAATAGTTCAATACGTTTCTTTAGTGATTTATTACACAACCCTCGTCTTTTTTCTTCAATTGGTTTGTTTGTGGTTCAATTATTTCATTTGCAACAGGAAATCTAATCCGAATTTGGTCCATCATTTTGCCCCAAGAGTTAATGGCCCTGTGAGAAATTACCCTCTGCTCTTTGCAAACAACCCTGCTGTGTGTTGTGTGTGTGTGTGTGTGTGTGTGTGTGTGTGTTGTGTGTGTGTGTGTGTGTGTTGTGTGTTGTGTGTGTGTCTGTCTGTCTGTCTGTGGTGTGTGTGTTGAGGTGGTGAGAGAGAGAGGAGAGAGAGAGAGAGGAGAAGAGAGAGAGAGAGAGGAAGAGAGAGAGAGAGAGAGAGAGAGGAGAGAGAGAGAGAGAGAGGAGAGAGAAGTGTGTGTAG
>CM054154.1:11735408-11740408 GCA_028751875.1 Rapana venosa
TTTCTGCAAAGGAGATAAACAAACAAAGGCATCATCATAATATAACCTGTAAAGGAGAAAAATAAACAAGACACCATCATTACTCGAAACTTCCTACCATCACTTGCGCAACCATAAGCAGAATCAAAGACAGGGAATAAATCTTGCCATCTTGTCGTCTGCTGTTGACGACACCGCAGAAAAAGAGTTACCTCCCCTGAGGTAAAGCGGAGGACTAGAGGCTGGTGTGTTGAGTATGTCTGTTAGGAATGAAGAAGGTGGTGGGGGGCGGAATGACATGAAAGAGAAGGAAGGGGGGAGTGGGGGTGGGGGTGGGAATGGACACAGCGTCGAGGGAAGAGAAAGAGGAGGTAGGCGTGGAAGGAAAGAGAGATTGAGGGGGAGGGTGGGAGGGGAGAGAGTGAGAGAGAGAGAGAGAGAGAGAGAGAGGGAGAGAGAGAGAGAGAGAGAGAGAGAGAGAGAGAGAGAGAGAGAGAGAGAAAGAAGAGAAGAGAGAGAGAGGGGGAGAGAGAGAGAGAGAGAGAGAGAGAGAGAGAGAGAGAGAGAGAGAGAGAGAGAGAGAAGAGAGAGAGAGAGAGAGAGAGAGAGAGAGAGAGAGAGAGAGAGAGAGAGAGAGAGAGAGAGAGAGAGAGAGAGAGAGAGAGAGAGAGAGAGAGAAGAGAGAGAGAGGAGAGAACTCGAACTCGAACTCTCGAACTCGAATATTTAATGAGGGTAATTGGATAAGCCAGAGGCTTCTTTACACCAGGCCCTCATGGGGAAAAATGTGAAACAAACATGAATAAACCAATTGATCAATAAACAAGATAATGTCAAAAAGCAAAGAAATGAATCATTCAAATAGAGAGAGAGAGAGAGAGAGAGAGAGAGAGAGAGAGAGAGAGAGAGAGAGGGGAGGGGGGGGGGAGGGGGGGCGGAGAGAGCGATAGATAGAGAGTATTTTTGTTCGTTTGCTTTTTTTATATATTTCGAGGATAATGGAAATAAGCACTCATGCTCTTTTTTCATCCAGTCCCCGTTTGTATGCAGCTTTGTCAATGTTGGCTTCCGTTCCTACTGGCACGCAATGGCCTACTCTTCCAAAACGCGGAACGGGATCTAATTTGTGCGCAAGATGTTCTTGCATGCGTTCGTACATGGGACTTCGGTTTATAGTCTTTTCCGAAGGACTTTTTGGGGAGAGTGGAGTCGGCACTGATGTAAACTCCAGAGGAAAAATCCTCTCGGACGAGAATCGAACCCGGGTCAGCAGATCACCAATATATCAGTCTAATTACCAGGCTACTTGTCCCAATTTTGGGGACGGGATAGAAATTTGGGGTTGCTAGGAGAAGGGGGAAGTAGGGGGGAGGTAAGAGATGGAGGGCGGGAAGGGTTTGCTATCAAGTAAAACAACACTGATGGTCTGTTGCAAGTCTGAATCAGGGTGAAACATTTTGTTGTTGTTTATTGTTGTTTGTTGCTTGTTGTTGTTGTTGCTTTTTGATGGAACATGTTTCTCTGGGGGCCTTCGCAGCAAGCATAGTTGCCTCGTGATTGATTTCGGGTTTGCTTGCATGCTTTTAGCTTTGCCTCTGAATGTCTGTCATTTGGAGTCTCTTCCTGTCTGTCTGTCTATCTGGCCCCCGCACCATCTCCTCTCTCTCTCTCTCTCTCTCTCTCTCCTCTCTCTCTCTCTCTCTCCTCTCTCTCTCTCTCTCCTCTCTCCTCCTCTCTCTCTCTCTCTCTCTCCTCTCTCTCTCTCTCTCTGTTCTCTTTATTTTATGGAGGTTTTGCTTTGTTTGGTTCTGTTTTGATTTGGGTTTGGGTTGTTGTTGTTGTTGTTTTGTTGTTGTTGCCGCTTTTGTTTTGCTCTTGGTTCTTGCTATTTTTTCGGTTGTTTCTGTGTTTTCTGTTCTGCTTTCTTTCTTACTTCTTGCTACTTTTCTCTCTCTCTCTCTCTCTCTCTCTCTCTCTCTCTCTCTCTCTCCTCTCTCTCTCCTCTCCTCTCTCTCTCTCTCTACTCTCTCTCTCTCTCTCTCTCTCTCTCTCTCTCTCTCTCTTCGGTGATTTTTGTGGGGATTTTTGTGTAGATATTTTTTCCGTATACTGTGTAAGTGTATTGCTATGGACTTTATTTTATTTTATTATCGTATTTATCCTTAAGGGCGGGGATTGGATGTAGAAAAGCACATGGGTGCTTACTCATTATCCTCGAAATAAAAGAATTTGTCATTGTCATTGTCATTGTCATTCTCTCTCTCTCTCTCTCTCTCTCCCTCTCTCTCTCTCTTCTCTCTCTCTCTCTCTCTCTCTCTCTCTCTCTCTCTCTCTCTCTCTCTCCTCCTACTCTCTCTCATCTTATTTGGTGATTTCAATGCTCGAACTGGCAATGAAAATTCTGATGATTCTGATGCTGTAGAGAGTATTATTGATAGTTTTGATTACCATGAGGATGCTTGTGAACAGACCTTTCGGGCATCTAGAGACTACACATTGAATTATTTTGGTAGATATCTTTTGAATGTTTGTGATGAATTTGACTTATGTATCATGAATGGTTTAATTTGGTGATGTAAATTCTGCCAGTTTCACTTACATTTCTCCTACTGGATGCAGTGTTGTGGATTATTTTATTGTATCAAAAGGCATTACTAAACACAGTTTTCACTAAGAATGAATGTTGGCCAAAGAGTTGAGTCAAAACATATGCCAGTTGAACTCTCTTTTAATTGTGATAACCCAAATAAAAAGTTAGAAATAAAGCTTGAAAATTTCAAATTAGATAAATTTGTAATGGAAAAAAGAAAAAAGAATAGATGAATTCTTAGGAAAAATTAGTTCAGATTGAAGTAAGGTAGACTTTTGATAAAGCAGAAGACTGTATTGATACGAATATTAATGATCCAATAACCACATTTAACAAAGGTCTTCTTAAAGCAGGCTCATGTATGAAGACAGTCCATACACATAGGACAGAAAAAATCTCAAAAATGGTTTGATAAAGAATGTAGAGAGAGTAGAAAATTATTAGACAGAAGTTAAGAAAATGTTAACAATACTAACAACCTGATAACAATATATTGTATCAGGAAAACCGTAGACAGTACAAAGAATTACTAAGGCAGAAAAAGGCAAAGACCGCAGCGATCTGCTCCACTCATACAAGAAAATACTAGCAATCCTATCAGAGTTTGGTCAATAATTAAGAAATATTTGAGTACAAAGAGTTCAAACACCTAACACTATAAGCAAGTTGCAATGGTTTGAACATTTTCATGGCCTGTTTAATGATCAAGAACAGACCGAGAGAAGAAGTATTGAAAATGCTGAAATTAATGGAAATGTAACTTCTGACACTGAAAAGTAAGAGCAGGACATCTCTGAAAATGAAGTTTATGCAGCTATAAGAGCATTAAAGAATGGCAAGTCTGCAGGGCCAGATGGTGTCATAGGTGAATTCTTTAAAAAGATTGTGCTTCATCTCTTGTGCCCTAATCTAACAAAATTTTTCAATAAATTATTTTCGACAGGAACTTATCCCCTGTCCTGGACAGAATCTGTAATCCAGCCAATACATAAAAAGGGCATACAAACAACCCAGATAACTACCGAGTGAATATCTCTTTTAAATATCTCAAGCAAGTTATACAGCCACATACTTAACAACCGTTTGAATGAGTGGATTGAAGAAAAATAAGTTGCTAGGAGAATACCAAGCAGGCTTCCGTAAAAGGTACAGTACAATTGACCATATCATTACAATATTTTCAACAATACAAAAGCAATTGGTTTATCATAAAAAGTTATATGTAGCTTTCATAGATTTTAGAAAAGCTCTCGACTCAATAGATAGGACAAAACTGTGGAATGTTCTGGAAAAGAAAGGACTTAAGGGCAATAGTAGAATGTATAAAGCAATAGTTTAGTATGTATAACATGTGCAGGCAAAGGTCAGAGTTAGGGGGAGTTAACAGAGTCTTTTACATGTCCACTGGGAGTCAAACAAGAAAATATGTAGCCCGTAATTATTTTTTACTGCTTATTGATGAAGTAGCAAGAGAACTTGCCCAGCGTGGGAGGCATGGCACCAGTTATTTCCTGACTTTGTTGAAATATGTGTATTAATGTTTGCTGATGATGTTATTCTTTTGTCAGATTCTGTGTGTGGCTTACAAAAGCAACTAAATGTTCTTCATGAGACAGCACAAAAATTAGGTTTAAACGTTAATTTAGCAAAATCGAATGTAGTTGTGTTTAGAAATGGTGGTCATTTAGCACTTAATGAGAAATGGTCCTATGGTACTGATTGCATGAAGGTTGTTAATGTATACAAATATCTTGGCAAAATTCTATCCACTAGATTGTCATTTTCACATGCTCTGACTGATATAGCAAGCCGAGCAAGAAAAGGTATCATAAGCATTTTGAGACTATTTAATACACTTGGAGAAAAATCTCATAAGATATTCTTTAAATTATTTGACACACAAATTCAGCCTATGTTGACTTATGGTGCAGAGGTCTGGGGATTAAATACTGACCCTGAAAATTGTTGAACGTGTACACCTCTTTGCTATTAAGCGCTTCCTAAATGTGAGCATTAGAACTCCAAAATGACCTAGTTTACAGTGAAACAGGTAGATACCCACTTTTTGCTAACATATTCACAAAAGGCAGTTAGATTCTGGTTGAGGGTTATACAGATGAGAGATGAGCGCTTCCCCATAAAGCTTATAAGATGTCAGTTTTTTGCATGAAAGGAACAAGAGATCATGGGCTTCATCATTATGTTTATTCCTGTACCAGTATGGTTTTAGTGATGCTTGGGAAAATCAAGGAGTAGTGATGAGAAAAGGTTTATTAAATGCTAAAGGAACCGTTAAACTGCTGTTTATGTTCAGGAGTGGACAGAAAGTATCCACAGTCACGAAAGATACACTGTGTCCCTCAATATCTAAATCTAACTTTTCTGTGCCACTTTTTCTACAACATTTTAAACAATAAAAAGCAAGGAATTG
>CM054154.1:11752908-11760408 GCA_028751875.1 Rapana venosa
TAGAGGGAGGTGTGTGTGTAGTGTGTTTGTGCTTAGTGTGTAGTGTGAGTGTGTGTTTGTGTGTGTGTGTGTAGTGTGTGCGTGTGTGTGTGTGTGCGTGTGTATGTGTGTGTGTGTGTGTGTGTGTGTGTGGTGTGTGTGGTTTAGTGTGTAGTGTGTTAGTGTGTGTGTGTAGTGTGTGTGTGTGTGTGTGTGTGTGTGTGTGTGGTGTGTGTGTGTGTGTGTGTGTGTGTGTGTGTGTGGCGTGTGTTGTGTGTGTGTGGGGTATTTTATGTGTGTGTGTGTGCTTAGTGTGTAGTGTGTGTGTGTGTGTGGTGTGTGTTTAGTGTGCAGTGTGTGTAGTGTGTAGTGTGCTATTGTGTGTGTATAGTGTGTGTAGTGTGTGTGTGTGCGTGTGTGTGTGTTTAGTGTGCAGTGTGTGTAGTGTGTAGAGTGTTAGTCTGTGTATAGTGTGTGTGTAGTATGTGTGTGTGTGTTTAGAGTGTAGTGTGTGTGTGTGTATGTGCGTACGTGTGTATGCGTTTAGTGCGTAATGTGTTAGTGTGTGTGTGTTAAGTGTGTGTGTGTTTAGTGTGTAGTGTGTAGTGTGTGTGTAGTGTGTGTGTAGTGTGTTAGTGTGTTTGTGTGTGTAGTGTGTAGTGTGTGAGTGTAGTGAGTGTGTGTGTGTTTGTGTGAGTGTGTGTGTGTGTGTGTGTGTGTGTGTGTGTGTGTGTGTGTGTGTGTGTGTGTGTGTGTGTGTGTGTGTGTGTGTGTGAGTGGCTTTGTTTTCTGGATTTGTGAATTTTATGTGTCATTTTGTAGAGTTATTTGCCTAAGTTTTGAAATCGATAGCTCAACTGATTGGACAAGATGTGGGTTTTAAACCAAAAAAAAAAGTTCTTATTTAGAATGCTGTTTTGTTTTCATTTGCATTTTGCATGCAAAGAAATATTGAAACATACAGCTACACAAACACACACACAATCACATACACACAAGCACACACAGACACACGCACACACACACACACACACACACACACACAAGCACACAAATACGCAACCATGCAATCCTGCTTTTGTATACTCATTCAAACGAACATGCACAGACACAGACACACACACACACACACACCTATACTCTCTCTCTCTCTCCCTCTCTCTCTCTCTCTCTCTCTCTCTCTCTCTCTCTCTCTCTCTCTCCTCCCTCTCTCTCCCTCTCTCTCTCTCCTCTCCTCTCTTCTCTTCTCGCCACCTTCCATCATTCACCCCAACATAAGCAAAACAAACAATAACCACTCAAGAAATGTAAAAGCTAATTAACGCCAACAAATCTGTGGGGGAGTGTTAAATGTCAGGATTGCGTCCATAAGTTCTAGCACAGATCGTAAAATCCCCCAGAGATTAAGGTAAAGAGAAGCCCATCCTTCAGAGGCCTGAGAAACATTAACAACCTAGACGCATTGAATGATGGGGCGTGTGGGTCACGTGGGACTTCTCAGACCAATCAGATCTCATGTAGCAGAGGTGCTGGTTTAATGTGGTGTTGTTTTTTTCCCTCCAAAACCTTTGACTTGTTGGATAAAGTTATGTAATGGTAAATAGTGAGGCTTGTGATGGCGAATGTTACATCATTTTTTGTGTAATTACAATGTTGAATATTAAAATGTATTGCTTTAAGTGAGTTTTCGTCCAATCAACTTCATTATAATATTTCACAAATGTGGTTAAAATAAGCTCAATCAGTATCCGAAAAATGAATTCATACAAAGTTAATGAACCCAAACTTGAAAGGAAAGAACTGAACAGCAATTGCAAACTGTAAGGAAAAACCTATGTGGTCGTAGGGAGTGAGGCATCAGAGACCTCAACTTCTTAAGCAGGTGGCGCCCATCTCCTCTCCCTCGCTGCTTTACCTTCCCGGACCCTAAAGAGGGCAGGTACCCATTTACAGCTGGGTGAACTTTGGAACTGTACTGAAGCCGAGGCGCGCAAACGGTCACCTGTCCAAGTAGTAGCTACACTCGATGCTGCTTAACCTTAGCTGGGGACAGCTGTATAAAGATCAATTCATCTGTGAAGACTATTTCTCAACGTTGCCAAAACAATCTGTTACCAAACATTTATACAACTTAGAACTTGACTTTTTTTTTTAAACCCTGTTCGATTTAACCAGAGAAACTGCCCTGCCTTGTTTCATATTGCCTTGCCTTGTGTGGCTGATTTATACCTTGCCTTGCCTTGCCTTGCCTTGCCTTGCCTGGCTATACCTACTGTGTAATTGGGGGACTGATTTATACCATGCCTTGCCTTGCTATACCTACTGTGTAATTGGGGGACTGATTTATACCATGCCTTGCCTTGCTATACCTACTGTGTAATTGGGGGACTGATTTATACCATGCCTTGCCTTGCTATACCTACTGTGTAATTGGGGGACTGATTTATACCTTGCCTTGCCTTGCTATACCTACTGTGTAATTGGGGGACTGATTTATACCATGCCTTGCCTTGCTATACCTACTGTGCAATTGGGGGACTGATTTATACCATGCCTTGCCTTGCTATACCTACTGTGCAATTGGGGGACTGATTTATACCTTGCCTTGCCTGGCTATACCTACTGTGTAATTGGGAGGCTGATTTATACCTTGCCTTGCCTTGCTATACCTACTGTGTAATTGGGGGACTGATTTATACCATGCCTTGCCTTGCTATACCTACTGTGCAATTGGGGGACTGATTTATACCTTGCCTTGCCTTGCTATACCTACTGTGTAATTGGGAGGCTGATTTATACCTTGCCTTGCCTTGCTATACCTACTGTGTAATTGGGGGACTGATTTATACCATGCCTTGCCTTGCTATACCTACTGTGTAATTGGGGGGCTGATTTATACCATGCCTTGCCTTGCTATACCTACTGTGTAATTGCGGGGCTGATTTACACCTTGCCTTGCCTTGTCTTGCCTTGTCTTGCCTTGCATTGCCTTGCCTCACATTGCCCTGCCTTGCCTTCTTAGGCTTAGTGTGTAATTGCGGGGCTGATTTACACCTTGCCTTGCCTTGCATTGTTGATCTTACTGTGGTTTGGGGGCTGTTTATTTCCAAATATTGGTTGATTAAACTTTGTTTTGCTTGTGTTGTTGTTGATTTCTTTTTTGTTTGTTTGTTTTCACCACGGTATTTTCAAGGTCACATTCTCTCAGCAAACCTTTCTATTTTACACAGTCCATGCAAAAACATTAACATATCTCTAGCAAAAGAACACGTCTTTTCGTAAATGCGTTCCAGATACAGAAGCATCCAGACTAAAACGTAAAAAGAAGACGCATATAACAATCAATAAAGTTAAACATAAGCATATTTCTGAAGTCGGAATGCGCTACATTAATGGCGTATAAGAACGGTTATAATCTGCCAAATTTACCAAAAAGAGGTTGAACCTTGGACTGTTAGCCAAATAACAGCAACAACAGCAACAACAAAATCAAAGTTCTTTATGTTCATCTGTCACAAGCCTGTTCAGTTGTTACACAGTGACATCTTTAGGGAACTGGTGGCATTTTGTCTTGGCTGTGCGACATCAACGAGTTTTGGTCCAAAAATATTGTGGGATCAAAAACCCTTTTAAGCAGTAAAAATGAGAAACGAAATTCACACACACACACACACACACAACACCACACACACACACACACACACACACACACACACACCACGCACAGCACGCGCGCGCGCGCGCACACACACATACACAAACACACACACACACACACACACACACACACACACAACACACACACACACACATCAAGGGACGGAATACCTTTGTGGTTAGAGTGATGTATTCGTGATCTGCTGACCCGGGATCGAATCTCGTTCAAGGGGATATTTTCCCCTGTAGTTAAAATCAGTGCAGACTGCACTCCCCTTTAAAGTCCATCAGATGAGACAATAAACCGCGGTCCTGTGTGCGAACGCTCGCAGAATATATTGCGCACACGTTAAAACCCGTTCCTCTTTTCGGAAGAGTAGGCCATTGTGTGCCGGTGGGAACACATGACAAATTTCAAAACTGCATACACACGGGGACTGGATGCAAAAAAGCACAAGAGTGCTTATTCACTTATCCTCGATATAAAAGAATAAAATAAAAATAGAATAAATGTTTAAAAAACGGACAACGGACAGACAGACGGATAGACACTAGACTGTTGACAAAACATAGATTGTGCTTGAGAGACTGAGCCAAAGCGCGCATACACACATACTCACACACATACAGAGGACGAAGGAGAAGAATTTCGAAGAATTGCGAAGAAGAAGAATTGCGAAGAAGAAGAATTGCGAAGAAGAAGAAAAGAAGAATTGCGAAGAAGAAGAATTGCAAAGAAGAAGAAGAAGAATGCGAAGAAGAAGAAGAAGAATGCGAAGAAGAAGAAGAATGCGAAGAAGAAGAAGAAGAATGCGAAGAAGAAGAAGAATGCGAAGAAGAAGAAGAAGAAAGAAGAAGAAGAAGAAGAAGAAGAAGAAGAAGAAGAAGAAAAGAAAGAAGAAGAAGAAGAAGAAGAGAAGACGAAGAAGAAGAAGAAGACAAAGAAGAAGAAGAAGAAGAAAGAAGAAGAAGAAAGAAGAAGAAGAAAGAAGAAGAAGAAGAAGAAGAAGAATGCGAAGAAGCGAAGAGAAGAAGAAGAAGAAGAAGAAGAAGAAGAAGAAGAAGAAGAAGAAAGAAAGAAGAAGAAGAAGAAGAAGAAGAAGAAGAAGAAGAAAGAGAAGAAGAGAGAAGAAAGAACAAGAAGAAGAACAAGAAAAGAAGAACAAAAAGAAGAAGACGACGACGAAGAAAACGGACAGACAGACAGACAGACAGACAAACAAACAGACAGACAACAGTCGGCTGATCAAAACACCGGTTTGATCATGTTCACTCGTGAACGCATAAGCAAGACGCGTGGACAGACGGGCTAATGGGTAGTAGCCGCCTCACCTAGTTTCTTTTCCATCAGGTCACCCAGTACCTTGGACAAACAAGGGTCTGTAATCTCTTTATGTCTGCCTGTATGTTTATGTATGTATCTGCTTCCGACTCTGCCTCTGTAGCTGTCTGTCTGTCTGTCTGTCTATATGTTTGTCTATATGTTTGTCTGTCTGTCTATCTGTCTGTCTGTCTGTTTGCCCCCCCCCCCCCTCCTCTCTCTCTCTGTCTCACTCTCTCTGTCTCTCTCCCTTACTCTCTCATTGTGCATAACCCGCTCAAACAAACAGACCTCCCCCCCCAAAAAAAAAAAGAACAACAACCCAACAACAAAGAAACAAACAAACAAAAAACAAACAAACAAAAAACCAAACTGAACAACAGTCATTCAAAGAAGCAAGAAGACATTAAGCGAAAACAATAGCAATTTTACTGCGCGTTTATAACGATGCCACGTGAGCATCCTATTCGTCCTAGCACGCCACGAGAACAGCCAGGTTCACAGGAGTCGTACTGGCCCCGAAACCTGAGAAACACCAATCGCCTAGAGACACTGAATGATGGGACGAGTGGTCACGTGAGAGTCTACAGACCAATCGGATTCCACGCCGCTGAACTCTTGCCTTAATGTCTTTGTCTTCCAGTTCACTCCAACTTGTCTCTCACGAACTTGCTAGGTTTTCAGTGTATGTGTGTGTGTGTGTGTGTGTGTGGGGAGGGGGGGGAGGGAGGGGGGCATTATCTCCAGAGTGTATTCTGTTTCTTGTGGTTTGCAGTTAGTTTTCTGTTGCTATGTGTTTGGGTTTTTTTTATCCTTATAGTATTGTCTAGGGACGGGGTAGCTCAGTGGTCGGAACACTCACTTCCCCCCCCCCCCCCCCCAGCCAAGGTTAAGCAGCGTCGAGCGTGGTTACCAGTTGTTGGATGGGTGAGCGTTTGCGCCGCGCCTTGGCTTCAGTACAGTTCCCCCAGTTCACACAGCTGTAAATGGGTACCTGCACTCTTTAGGGTCAGGGAAGGTAAAGCAGCGAGGGAGAGGAGATGGGCGCCGCCCTCAATAATTATGCTGGTCCCTTGAGAAGTTGTGGTCTCTGATGCCTCACTCCACGACGACCTTATAGGTAATGGGACATCTTTATTTAGTTATTTATGTAGTCATTTATTCTTTTATATCGAGGATAATAGAATAAGCACTCATGTGTTTTTTTACTTCCAATCCCCATGTGTATGCGGTTTTGTAAATTTTGTCATCTGTTTCCACCGGCACACATTGGCCTACTCTTCCGAAAAGCGGAACAGGATTTAACGTATGCGCAAGATGTTCTGCATGCGTTCGAACACGAGGCCTCGGTTTATAGTCTCATCCGAAGGACTTTATGTGTGGGTTCAGTCTTCAGAGTGATATGTATTGGTGATAGTTGTCTGTGTATTCAGTGGACATGCTATTTTTCACTTTTTCAAACTCAGGGTAGTATTTTACAGGTAAACACTAACTGGGATGAGTAACGGCCATGAGTAACCAAGAGACAGATAGACAAACAAGCAGGCAGACACACATACAAACCAAATAGGAAATAAAGTATTTGGTTTAAGATAGATTTCGATCATTATAAACGTGTGTTCTCCTTCTGTATAGTCGAATGCTGAGACAGCAACTATTGCTGTCTGTCATATAAACAAAAACGCTTTGCGCTACCGTTAAGCGCCTGACAAGTCAGGCCTAGCGCATCTGACTTAGGCGAAGGAGGCAATAATGTTCTGTGTTGAAGTGATTCAGAAAATTACATAGATAGAAACAAAGATAGAGACATGTACAGCAGAACAAAGAATGGTTTCTTAGGTAGGATGCAGCATTTTAACACATTTTATTTTCTAGGCTACTACTTCGGAGACTCACCAACGGGGAGAGTGTTCCTGGCAACGGGTTTTGACCACTAGGATGTCTAAAACAACAGCATGGCTTTTTGATTTTGTTGTAAATTTCGATATCAGTTCCTGCTAACACGCATTGGCCTACTCTTCCATATTGTGCAATCGGTTTTATCATGCCTGCAAGATGCTGTGCGAGCGTTTGCACATGTAAACTCGATTTATCGTCTCGCACGAAGAACTTGGGGAGGGGGGGGGGGGAGGTATAACATGTGTTCTGATGTTAAATGCAGGTGGTCCAGTGCCCTTGAACAGAACAGGACGTTGTAGATACCTGTGTTCCACAGCCTCGGAGGACCATGAGGTCTCACAAGAAATTAGTAGTTATCTAAGGAGACAGACTGTCATAGAGTTTGCTCAGAAGAAGCAAGGCAAAGGGAGGCAGACAGACAAGTATGCAGAGAGAAACAGACACATATGGACAGACAGACAGACAGATAAAAGCTAACAAATATGTAACGCAGAACATCTTGCGCGCACGTTAAATCCCGTTCCGCTTTTCGAAAGAGTAGGCCATTGTGTGCCGGTAGGAACAGATGACAAAATTTACAAAACTACATACACACGGGGACTGGATGTAAAATAAGCACATGAGTGCTTATTCCATTATCCTCG
>CM054154.1:11767908-11770408 GCA_028751875.1 Rapana venosa
AAGAATTGCGAAGAAGAAAAAGATTTGCGAAGAAGAAGAAGAATGAGAAGAAGAATTGCGAAGAACTAGAATACAAAAAAAATAAGAAAAAGAATGCAAAAAAGAATGCAAAGTAGAAAAATGCAAAGAAGAAGATGAAGAAGGAGGAGGAGAAGAATGCAAAGAAGAAGATTGCACAGAAGAAGAATGCAAAGAAGAATGCAAAGAAGAATGCAAAGAAGAAGAATGCAAAGAAGAAAAAGAAGAATGCAAAGAAGAAGAAGAAGAAGAAGAAGAAGAAGAAGAAGAAGAAGAAGAAGAAGAAGAAGAAGAACATGAAGAACAAGAACAAGAAGACAGAACATAAGAACAGAGTGTAACAGAACAAAGATTAGCAGAAGAACCCAGAAGAACTTTAACACAGTCAGGAGATAATAATAATAATAATAATAATGTATGGAATTTATATAGCGCTGAATCTTGTAAAGCAACAAATCAAAGCGCTCAGATTTTATTTCATACCACTTTAAGTCACGGCAGATTTCTCTCCGTGAAATTCGGGCTGCTCTCCCCGGGGAGAGCGGGAGAACGCGTCGCCACTTAGCGCTGCGCCACCCTTTCACCCTTTTTTTTTTTTCTGCAGCTGTATTTGTTTCCCTATCAGAGTGGCTTTTTTCTAAGAATTTTGCCAGGGACAACTCTCTTGTTGCCGTGGGTTTTTTTACGTGCGCTAAATAATTACGTGTAACACACGGGACCTCGGTTTATCGTCTCATCCGAAAGACTAGCGCCCAGACCACCACTCATGGTCTAATGGATGGGGGAAAAATTTCCGGTCCAAACGGGGTACGAACCGCCGCACACTTCAGACCCGGACTTTTCGCTTTCTAAACAGGCGCGTTACCTCTAGACCACCGATGCTCAATTCACCAAGGGCCATAATTCTTCAACTCTAAAACAAAATGCGAGTCATCATCTACACCTGTGGACAAAAACCGATAGTAAATTCCGATAAGTAAGACAGAAAGTTAACACAGTAATCGAGTCATGATCGATGCTGGTGCTGCTGCATTCAGCATTGTTCCAGACAGAAGTGCCAGCACTGCAGAACCAATGGCAGCAGAACCAGGCTTGGTCATGTCGCCTTGACGTATAGCTCGGGTTTGATTTCGTGTTTATGGCTTGCGCTGAAAGCTTTGTCGATAATTCACTTAAGCTAATGGCCGAAGCTTCCTTTGAAAAAGTCGTGATATTGTCAGATGATATCTTGAAATTGTCTTCAGCTTTGATAAGCTTTTTAGCATCACGATTTGCACTTTCCTTTTTAAAAGGAGAAACAAAAAAAAGCAACAACAGTTCTTTGAAGTCGGAGTATGGCTGCCTATTCATTTTGGCGAGGTAGTTCGAAATAGTCATAAAACGCAATGTCTTGCAATGCAGTTTGCACCTACTCTCACGATAATGATGATGACGATGATGATGATGATGATGACGACGATGATGATGATGATGATGATGATGATGATGATGATGATGACGACGACGACGACGACGACTATGTTGATGATGATGGTGGTGGTGGTGATGGTGGTAGGGAAGGTGGTGGTAACGGTGATTGTTATGAGTACGATTACGACGACGATGACGATGTTGATGACGACGATGGTGATGATGACGACGATGGTGATGAGGAGGAGGAGGAGGAGAAGGAGGAGGAGGACAAGGAGGAGGAGGACGAGGAAGAGGAGGAGGATGCTTCCTCATGTATGCAAACATAAAATAGTGGTATCAGACCAGGAATGGAATAGATTATCAGAGCAGTTTGGAGTAAGATATGACAAACTCTCTGCCTCTGCCTCTGTCTGTCTGTCTGTCTGTCTGTCTGTCTTTTCTCTCTCTCTCTCTCTCTCTCTCCTCTCTCTCTCTCTCTCTCTCTCTCTCTCTCTCTCTCTCTCTCTCTCTCTCTCTCTCTCTCCTCTCCCGCTCTCTCTCTCCTCTCTCTCTCTCTTCTCCTCTCTCTCTCTCTCTCTCTCTCTCTCTCTCTCTCTCCTCTCTCTCTCTCTCCTCTTCCTCTCTCTCTTCTCTCTCTCTCTCTCTCTCTTGCTCTCTGGTTTCAAACATCGATTCATGTTTCATATTCAAATCAGAGTGATATAAGTGATGGGTTTTGAAAAGCAGGAGTTCATGCCTGGCACGTATCAGGCCCAGTTTCACGTCCTTCAAGCTCTCAACTTTAATTACCGACTACTCCATATTTGAGAAGGGGACGGGATACTCAGTGGTCGGAGCACTCGCTTTCCCCCAGCCAAGTTAAGCAGCATCGAGCGTGGTTACCAGTTGGATGGGTGACCACTTACGCGCCTTGGCTTCAGTACAGTTCCCCCAGTTCACCCAGCTGTAAATGGGTACCTGCCCTCTTTAGGGTCAGGGAAGGTAAAGCAGCGAGGGAGAGGAGATGGGCGCCGCCCTCAATATGCTGGCCCTAGAGAAGTGAGGTCTCTGACGCCTCGCACCCCTACGA
>CM054154.1:11782908-11787908 GCA_028751875.1 Rapana venosa
GTCTTCGTCTGCCCTGCCCGTCTGCTGTCTTTCTCTTTTTCTTTCTCTCCTCCTCTCTCTCTCTTCTCTCTTCTCTCTTCTTTAGCGCTCTTCTGTCTCTGTCTGTCTGTCTGTCTGCCTGTCTCCCTCTGTTCTCTCTCTCTCTCTCTCTCTCTCTCCGTCTCTCTCTCTCCGTCTCTCTCTCTGCTGCTTCTCTCTCTCTCTCTTTCAGTGCTCTCTGCTCTGTCTCTGTCTGTCTGTCTGTCTGCTGTCTCCCTCTCTCTCTCTCTCTCTCTCTCTCTCCTCTCTCTCTCTCTCTCTCTCTCTCTTCTCTCTCTCTTCTCTTTCAGCGTCTCTCTCTGTCTCTGTCTGTCTGTCTGTCTGCCTGTCTCTCTTCTCTCTCTCTCTCTCTCTCTCTCCTCTCTCTCTCTCTCTCTCTCTCTCTCTCTCTCTCTCTCTCTCTCTTTCAGCGTCTCTTTGTCTCTTCTTCTTCTTTCTCTTCTCCCTCTCTCTCTCTCTCCTCTCTCTTCTTCTCTCTCTCTTCTCTTCATCTCTCTCTCGTCTCTCTCTCTTTTCAGCGTCTCTCTCTGTCTCTGTCTGTCTGCTGTCTCTGCGTCTCTTCTCTCTCTTCTCTCTTCTCTCTCTTCTCTCCTTCTCTCTCTTCTCTCTCTCTCTCTCTCTCATCTCTGCTTTGTGTCTTCTCTTTTTTTCTCTCTTCCTCTCTCTTCTTCTCTCCATCTTTCTTTCTCTCTTCTCTCTCTCTTCTGTCGTCCATCTCCTGTTCTTTCCTCTCTTTCTTCTCCTCATCTTCTCTTCTCTTCCTCTTCTCTTTCTTCCTCCTTTCTCTTTAGTCCTCTCTTCTCTCTCTCACTCTCTTTGCCTCTTCTCTCCCTCTTTTTCTTTTCTCTCTCTCTTTCCTCTCTTCTTTCTTCTCTTCTCTTCTCTCCTCCTTTTCTTCTTCTCCTCTCTTCTTCTCCCCTTCTCTTCTCGCCTCTTTCTCCCTTTTCTTCTCCTCTCTTTCTCCTCCCCTTCTTACTCCTCGCCTTTCTTCCCCTTTTCTTTCTTCTTCTCTCCTCTTTCTTCTCGCCTCTTCTCTCCCCTTTTCTTCTCCTCTCTTCTCTCCCCTTCTCTTCTCTCTCTCTCTCCTTTTCTTCTCCTCTCTTCTCTCCCCCTTCTTCTTTCCTCGCTCTTTCCTCCCCTTCTTTTCCTCTTCTTCCTCTCCCTTCTCTTCTCCTCCTCTTCTCTCCCCTTCTCTTCTCTCATCTCTCCAATTCTCTTCTCCTCTCTTCTCTCCCTTTCTTATCCTCTCTTCTCCCCTTCTCTTCTCTCTCTCTCCAATTCTCTTCTCTCTCTTCTCTCCCTTTTCTTATCCTCTCTTCTCTCCCCTTCTCTTCTCCTCTCTTCTCTCCCCTTCCCTTCTCCTCTCTTCTCTCCTCCCCTTCTCTTCTCGCCTCTTCTCTCCCTTTCTTATCCTCTCTTCTCTCCTCCCCTTCTCTTCTCGCCTCTTCTCTCCCCTTTTCTTATCCTCTCTTCTCTCCCCTTCTCTTCTCGCCTCTTCTCTCCCCTTTTCTTATCCTCTCTTCTCTCCCCTTCTTTTATCCTCGCTTCTCTCCCCTTCTCTTCTCCCCTCTTCTCTCCCCTTCTTTTATCCTCGCTTCTCTCCCCTTCTCTTCTCCCCTCTTGTGTCCTCCCCTTTCTCTTCTCCCCTTCTCTTCTTCTTTCTTTAAAAAAAACCAGACAGACTAGCCGACAAACCGAAAGACAAGTTTCACACAGCAGGACACAGACAATCATGCTGATGACAACATCCTTCCTGACACAGCCTCTACACTCAATAGCTGAAAGCATATTTTCCCCCCCCCACCCCCCCCCCCCCCCCCCACCCACCCCCAACGTCCAATATCACAATTTGGAAGGAGTCAACCTCCTCCTCCCACACCCTCACTAGCATCGACCCTCTCCTTCCGCCATCCTTCCTTTCCCTTCTTCTCTTACCGCCCCCCCCCCCCCCACACCCCCTCCTCTCCTTTTGGCTACACACCATCTTTAAACGTTCACACTTTTTACCTTCTGCTTTTTATCTTCTCCATATGACTCTAGTATTCATACCGCACGTACTAAAGCATCCACAGAAATATTTAAAAAAACCAACACTTTTTTTGTGAAAGACCAGACTCTGCTCCGAAACTTATGTGATTTTGCACAAATTTGGTAAATTTTGGGGGAGGGAGGAATGGCAATTGAAAAACTCTTTAATATTCTTCAGATGGCATGGCATATGAATTGTGTACTGTATAAAATGCCGTTGTGTATATATGTATGTATATATGTATGTATGTATGTTTGTATGTGTGTATGTATGTATGTATGCAGGAATGCTGTATATACGTTATTTCTTTGTTATGTCTAGTTACGTTTATTGATATTGATAATGCTTGTCATGCATACATGTATTTGTAACAACAAAAGGAATTTAAAAAAATTAATTAAAAAAAAATATTGGTAAGTTTGAAATTTGTGTTTGTTTTTCAGCAGACACTATATCCCATCAGTCCTTTGTCGTCTGCTAGTTTCCCTACCGCAATACGCATGCGCGGGGTCAACACTGTAGAAACACAAGCTATCCTCATTTGATGATTATTTCCAACTTTCTCGTGACTGCCTGGTATTGCTCTATGTCCCCAATCCCCCCAAAGACAAGTACATAGTGCATTGCTCCAAACTTAAAAAAAATTCACTAAACAATTTACCGACTTGCACTCTGTAGAAGATACCACATGACCCTCGAGCTAATACAGGAGTGTACCCTGTATACAAGTTTCCAAGACAGAGTTGTGGATATATGTGCCGTTACGTTTGTATGCGCGTCAAACACATGACTGTCTCTGATGTGAACGTTTATTGTGAACCAATGATGTCGTGTGTATGTGCAATAGTGATATGGGTTGTATGTTGCTGATCTACCATAATGTCTGATTCTTGTTCTTATTCTTGTTCTTCTTGTTCTTCTTGTTCTTCTTCTTCTTCTTGTTCTTGTTCTTCTTCTTCTTCTTCTTCTTGTTCTTCTTCTTCTTCTTCGCAATTCTTCTTCTTCGCAATTCTTCTTCTTCTTCGCAATTCTTCGCAATTCTTCACAATTCTTCTTCTTCTTCTTCTTCTTCTTCTTCTTCTTCTTCTTCTTCGCGATTCTTCTTCTTCTTCTTCTTCTTCTTCGCAATTCTTCTTCTTCTTCTTCTTCTTCTTCTTCTTCTTCTTCTTTCTTCTTCTTCTTCGCAATTCTTCGCAATTCTTCTTCTTCTTCTTCGCAATTCTTCTTCGCAATTCTTCTTCTTCTTCTTCGCAATTCTTCTTCTTCTTCTTCTTCGCAATTCTTCTTCTTCTTCTTCGCAATTCTTCTTCTTCTTCTTCGCAATTCTTCTTCTTCTTCGCAATTCTTTTTCTTCTTCGCAATTTTTCTTCGCAATTCTTCTTCTTCTTCTTCTTCTTCTTCGCAATTATTCGCAATTCTTCTTCTTCTTCTCTCTTCTTCTTTCTTCGCAATTCTTCGCAATTCTTTCTTCTTCTCCTTCTTCTTCTTCTTCGCAATTCTTCTTCTTCTTCTTCGCAATTCTTCTTCTTCTTTCTTCGCAATTCTTCTTCTTCTTCGCAATTCTTCTTCTTCTTCGCAATTTTTCTCCGCAATTCTTCTTCTTCGCAATTCTTCTTCTTCTTCTTCGCAATTCTTCGCAATTCTTCTTCGCAATTCTTCTTCCTCGCAATTCTTCTTCGCAATTTTTTCTTCGCAATTCTTCGCAATTCTTCTTCTTTTTCTTTGCAATTCTCTTCTTCTTCTTTGCAAATCTTCTTCTTCTTTTTTGCAATTCTTCTTCTTCGCAATTCATCTTCTTCTTCGCAATTCTTCTTCTTCGCAATTCTTTTTCATCTTCGCAATTCTTCTTCTTTTTCTTTTCAATTCTTCTTCTTCTTTGCAATTCTTCTTCTTCTTCTTTGCAATTCTTCTTTTTCTTCTTTGCAATTCTTTTTCTTCTTCTTTGCAATTCTTCTTCTTCTTCTTCTTAATCTTCTTCTTCTCCTTTCTTTTCTCTTCTTCTTCTTCTTCTTCTTTCTTCTTCTTCTTCTTTCTTCTTCGCAATTCTTCTCTTCTTCTTCTTCTTCTTTCTTCTTCTTCTTCTTCTTCTTCGCAATTCTTCTTCGCAATTCTTCTTCTTTTTCTTCTTCTTCGCAATTCTTCTTCTTTTTCGCAATTCTACTTCTTCTTCGCATGTCTTTTTCTTCTTCTTCTTTTTCTTCTTCTTCTTCTTCTTCTCTCTTCTTCTTCTTCTTCTTCTTCTTTCTCTTCTTCTTCTTCTTCTTCTTCTTCTTCTTCTTCTTCGCAATTCTTCTCCTTCTTCTTCTTCTTCGCAATTCTTCTTCTTCTTCTTCTTCTTCTTCTTCTTCTGCTTCTTCTTCTTCTTCTTCTTCTTCTTCTTCTTCTTCTTCTTCTTCTTCTTCTTCTTCTTCTTCTTCTTCTCTTTCCTTTTCCTCTTCTTCTTCTTCTTCTTCTTCTTCTTCTTCGCAATTCTTCTTCGCGATTCTTCTTCGCGATTCTTCTTCGCGATTCTTCTTCTTCTTTTCTTCTTCTTCTTCTTCGCAATCCTTCCTCTTCTTCGCAATTCTTCTTCTTCTTCTTCGCAATTCTTCTTCGCAATTCTTCTTCTTCTTCTTCTTCTTCTTCTTCTTCTTCTTCTCTTCTTCTTCTTCTTCTTCTTCTTCTTCGCAATTCTTCTTCTTCTTCTTAATTCTCTTCTTCTTCTTCTTCTTCGCAATTCTTCTTTCTTCTCTTCGCAATTCTTCTTCTTCTTCTTCTTCCTTCTTCTTCTTCATTCTTCTTCTTCTTCTTCTTCTTCTTCTTCTTCTCTTCTTCGTCTTCGTTTCTTCTTCTTCTTCTTCTTCTTTTTCGCAATTCTTCTTCTTCTTCTTCTTCTTCTTCTTCTTCTTCTTCTTCGTCTTCGTCTTCTTTCTTCTTCTTCTTCTTCTTTTCG
>CM054154.1:11792908-11802908 GCA_028751875.1 Rapana venosa
TCCTTCTTGTTTCCATTCTTTCTGTTCTTTTTCTTTTTTTTGTTTCTCTACGACTATATATAGATGATCTAATCACTGCCATTATTGCTACCGTTATTTCTTGTTGTGTTTCTTTACGTCTATATACTGATGATCTAATCACTGTCATTATTGCTACCATTATTTCTTGTTGTGTTTCTTTACGACTATATATAGATGATCTAATCACTGCCATTATTGCTACCGTTATTTCTTGTTGTGTTTCTTTACGTCTATATACTGATGATCTAATCACTGTCATTATTGCTACCATTATTTCTTGTTGTGTTTCTCTACGACTATATATAGATGATCTAATCACTGCCATTAGTGCTACCATTATTTCTTGTTGTGTTTCTCTACGACTATATATAGATGATCTAATCACTGCCATTAGTGCTACCATTATTTCTTGTTGTGTTTCTTTACGTCTATATACTGATGATCTAATCACTGTCATTATTGCTACCATTATTTCTTGTTGTGTTTCTCTACGACTATATATAGATGATCTAATCACTGCCATTAGTGCTACCATTATTTCTTGTTGTGTTTCTTTACGTCTATATACTGATGATCTAATCACTGTCATTATTGCTACCATTATTTCTTGTTGTGTTTCTTTACGTCTATATACTGATGATCTAATCACTGCCATTAGTGCTACCATTATTTCTTGTTGTGTTTCTTTACGTCTATATACTGATGATCTAATCACTGTCATTATTGCTACCATTATTTCTTGTTGTGTTTCTTTACGTCTATATACTGATGATCTAATCACTGCCATTATTGCTACCATTATTTCTTGTTGTGTTTCTTTACGTCTATATACTGATGATCTAATCACTGTCATTATTGCTACCATTATTTCTTGTTGTGTTTCTTTACGTCTATATACTGATGATCTAATCACTGCCATTATTGCTACCATTATTTCTTGTTGTGTTTCTTTACGTCTATATACTGATGATCTAATCACTGTCATTATTGCTACCATTATTTCTTGTTTTGTTTCTTTACGACAGTATATACATGATCTAATCACTGTCATTATTGCTACCGTTATTTCTTGTTTTGTTTCTTTACGACTATATATTGATGATGTTATCACTTCCATTATTGCTACCGTTGATTCTTTTATTACTGCTTTCTGGTGAGAATAATGATCAACATGCTTGGATATTTGTCATTTGTATTTTTAGTTAACCATAGGCGGAATGGGGTTATTTATTGCTTTCTCTTTTGTTTTTCTTTTTATCTCGGAGATTGAATGAAAGTTATCTTGTACTTATTGTATCACTTTATCATCACCATCATCATTATTATTAATCTTATTGTTATTATCATTATTATTATTGTTGTTATTATTATTATTATTATTATTATTATTATTATTATTATTATTGTTGTTGTTGTTGTTGTTGTTATTGTTGTTGTTTTTGTTATTATTTTAGAACCCTCAGTAAAAATGTACTCTTTTTTTGTTGTTGGTTTTTTTTGTTTTGTTTTGTTTTGTTTCTTCTTCTTCGCAATTCTTCCTCTTCGCAATTCTTCTTCGTCGCAATTCTTCTTCCTCTTCCTCTTCTTCGCAATTTTTCTTCTTCGTAATTCTTCTTCGCAATTCTTCTTCCTTTTTCTCTTCTTCGTAATTCTTCTTCTTCTTTAAAATTCTTTTTTTTTCAAAATTGTTCTTCTTCGCAATTCTTCTTCTTTGTGGTATCATTGCTTTTTCTTTTACTTTTTTCTTCTTTGTCGTCGAACGCTCAGATAGCAACTACGTGTTGCCTGTCACAGGAGCAAAAAATCAAATCGTTGCTCTGTATTTAAGCGTGGGAGATAATAGTTATTTTAAGTCTTTCTGGACAAAAAGACCTGATAAGGGACCAAGAAGGCAGAAAATAGACAAGAAGGGGATGACGAGAAGAAAACAGAACAAGGCAAAAACAAAGAGAAGGATAGAAAAGAGGAAATCCCTAGCACAAATTTCCAGAAGGTGGAGATGCAGTTAATACTGACAGGCCCCTGGCATACCCACTTGGAAGGGTTTTTTCCCCTTTTTTTCCAATTGACGTCTTACATTTGAAAAAGAACATAAGAAAAACATTAGAAGATTCTAAACAGTAAAAACAAAAGGATATCAAGCAGAATTAACATAAAAACAGAAAAAAACCTCTAAGCTAGAGGAAGAAAGAAATAAAAACAAAACAAAAAACAAAAACATCCTAAAGATCAATTTCAAAAAAACCGCTGAAGTTCCAGTCATCTCTGACATCCAAGCTGTCAGTTCTCTGAATGCTGAACCATGGTGTGAGCTGCTTGTTCCCTGACAGTTTTCTGATTACACTGCAACACCACCACCACCACCCTCTCCCCTTCTTCCACCACTACAACCACCCCCAGGCTCCCCCACTCTCACCCATAGCCTCCTCCACCACCACCCTCAGTCCCATCCCCCTCAACCACCACCACATCCCCTCTCCGCCCCCTACACACTGTTTCTTTTATTTTATTTTCTCTGTTTTTTTCCTTCTAAACCCACCCACTTTCCTGAAGGGAAATCTCTACTGTCCCGTTTCCATCTCCAAACTGTATCTGTCACTTCTTGTCTTGTTTTCTGTATCTTTTCTCTTGTTTGTCTTGTATCTTTCTCTGTCTCTTTTATTATTTGTGTCTATGTGCCTGTGTCAATGCGTCTGTGTGTCTGTCTGTGTCTGGATGTCTGTTTCTGTATCTGTCTCTGTCTCTTTCTCCCTCTCTTTCCGTTTTTCTCTCTTTCTTTCTTACATAAACTCTCTTTATGTTTTTATGAAGTTGATAAAGGTAAACGTAAAGGGTGTCCTATAACCTATAAGGTCATAGGAGAGCGAGGCGTCAGAGACCTCACCTCACCAGGGGCCAGCATATTGATGGCGGCGCACATCTCCTCTCCCTCGCTGCTTTACCTTCCCTGACCCTAAAGAGGGCAGGTACCCATTTACAGCTGGGTGAACTGGGGAATTCTTCTGAAGCCAAGGCGCACAAACGGTCACCCATTCAAGTGGTAACCACGCTCGACGCTGCTTAACCTTGCCTGGAGGAAAGCGAGTTCTCCAAAGTTATTAGTTGTGATTATTAATGATAGTCTCTACTCAGGCCAAGGGCTGGATGAAAAAAGTACTATGTCAATACTTCTCTGCAACCATTGGAAATAAAGAATCTCTCTTTGTTTCGCTTTCTCTGTCTCTGTCTCTGTCTCTCTCTCTCTCTCTCTCTCGCTCTCTCGCTCTCGCTCTCATGTATCTCCATATTTATTCATCTTTGGGCTTTAAGAAATAGAAAACATTAATAGCAACAACAACAACACACAACAACAAAAGTAAAAGAAAAACGGAAAAAAACCCCACACAACACAAACACACACACACACATACACACACACACACACACACACACACACACACACACACACACACACACACACACACACATCTTAAACTTAAAAGGACATGATTTGTTTTGTAATGTCCAACAAAGAAATGGCAAACGCCACTACGCCAATGTCATCAGCTCTACTCGACCTGTCTTCCATGTGACTGGTGTGACATGACGTGAACTGCCTGTTGCCTGGCAGTTTTCTGATTGCATTGAACAATCCACCCTCATCCCTTCCCTAGTTCTCCTCACTCTCCACCCCACCCACCCCACCCCACCTACCATGTCATCTCTATCAACTTCACCTGAATTCAAGCTGGTCATTTCAAAAACAACAGCCCCCCCCCCACCCCTTGAAAAAAACAGGAAAAAAACCCACAAAATAACAAAAGATACATGTCTCATTTTGTTTGTGTTTTATGTGGATTTCATTGTTTCTTTGTTGTTGTCTCCCTTCTTGTCATCTATGCTCTCATTCTCTCTCGCTCTCTCTCACTCTACATTCTCTCTCTCCTGTATCTGTCTCTCTGTCAGTCTGTCTTTTCTCTGTTGTTCTTCGTGTTTCTCTGTTCTTGTTTTCTCTGTCTTTCTCTGTGTTCTGTCTTCGTTTCATCTCTTTCTGTCTGTCTTCTGCCTGCTGTCTGTCTGTTCTGGTTCTTGTTCTTCTCCTTCTCCTTTTTCTTCTTCTTCTTCTTCTTTCTTTCTTCTTCTTCTCTTCTTCTTCTTCTTCTTCTTCTTCTTCTTCTTCTTCTTCTTCTTCTTCTTCTTCTTCTTCTTCTTCTTCTTCTTCTTCTTCTTCTTCTCTTCTTCTTCTTCTTCTTCTTCTTCTTCTTTCTTTTTCTTCTTCTTCTTCTTCTTCTTCTTCTTCTTCTTCTTCTTTCTTCTTCTTCTCTTCTTCTCTTCTTCTTCATCTTTTTCTTCTTCTTCTTCTTCTTCTTCTTTCTTCTTCTTCTTCTTCTTCTTCTTTCTTCTTCTTCTCTTCTTCTTCTTCTTCTTTCTTCTTCTTCTTCTTCTTCTTCTTTTTTCTCTTCTCCTTCTCCTCTTTCTTCTTTCTTCTTCTTCTTCTTCTTCTTCTTCTTCTTCTTCTTCTTCTTCTTCTTCTTCTTCTTCTTCTTCTTCTTCTTCTTCTTCTTTGTTTTAAGTCTTTAACAAGGCATAAACAAAGAGAGTGATAGAAAAATGGAAATCACTAGCACAAAATATCCAGAACGTAGAGATGCTATTTATACTGAAAGGCTCCTGGTATCCGTTACAAATGTCTCCACAAAACAGCACCCTCCTTCCTCTGTGAATACTTAACCTGTACACTCCTTCACGTTCCCTCAGCTCTGCTGCAGATACCTTGTGCCTACGAATACCTAGATTCAACCAATCTACCGTTGGCCGCCGGTCTTTCTCTATTTCGGGTCCATCGATCTGGAATGAGCTCCCTCTCTCTCTTCGCCAGAAGCCTACTATGACACTTTTAAATCCAGCCTAAAGACATATTTATTTGAAACCTAAGATTTCCCCCTTCCTGTTTCATATCAGAACTACCCCACCTTCACTAACCCATGTCCTATCACCCTGCTAAAGTATATGACCTGTGTGAGTGTGTGTGTGTGTGTGTGTGTGTGTGTGTGTGTGTTTGTGTGTGTGTGTGTGTGTGTGTGTGTGTGTGTGTGTGTGTGTGTGTGTGTGTGTGTGTGTGTGTGTGTGTGTGTGCTTTTTTTGAAAAACATCTGACTAAAGCAATTTTATTTCATAGATTTAGTCTGCAGCGTACCATGTTTGTAATATCTGTTTGAACTATTGATTATTTGTCATCGGTTGTATGACTGTGTAAGATTAGGTTAAATGCATGCACTTTTATTTGTCTTTGCAAGACATAACGCTATATAAGTTCCATTTATTATTATTATTATCCCAACTGGGGAAATGTTTTTCTTTTTTCTCAATGTAGTTTGAACTTTAAAAAACCTCAAAAAATCAGAAAAAACCTTAAAGATTATAAAAAGAAAAAAAAGAATATCAAACAAAAAAAGGGAAGAAAAAAATTCTAAGCTAGAAGAAGAAAGAATAAAAACAAAACAAAAACATCCTAAAGTTCAAATTAAAAAAAACGCTGAAGTTCCAGTCATCTCTGACATCCAAACTGTCAGTTCTATGAATGCTGAACCATAGTGTGAGCTGCTTGTTCCCTGACAGTTTTCTGATTACACTGCAACACCTCCACCACCACCTCCCTCCTTCTTCCACCACTACAACCACCCCCAGACTCCCCCACCCTCACCCATAGCCTCCCCCACCACCATCCCCATTCCCACCCCTCAACCACCACCACATCCCCTCTCGCCCCCTACACACTGTTTCTTTTTCTTTTCTTTTCTCTGTTTTTTTCCTTCTAAACCCACCCACTGTCCTGAAGGGAAATCTCTACTGTCCTGTTCCCATCTCCATACTGTATCTGTCACTTGTTGTCTTGTTTTCTGTATCTTTTCTCTTGTTTGTCTTGTATCTTTCCCTGTCTCTTTTATTCGTGTCTATGTGCCTGTGTCAATGTGTCTGTGTGTCTGTCTCTGTCTGGATATCTGTTTCTGTATCTGTCTATGTCTCTCTCTCCCTCTGTTTCCGTCTTTCTCTCTTTCTTTCTTACATAAACTTTCTTTATGTTTTCCTGAAGTTGATAAAGGTAAACGTAAAGGGTGTCCTATAACCTGTAAGGTCGTAGGGGAGCGAGGCGTCAGAGACCTCACTTCTCTAGGGGCCAGCATATTGATGGCGGCGCCCATCTCCTCTCCCTCGCTGCTTTACCTTCCCTGACCCTAAAAAGGGCAGGTACCCATTTACAGCTGGGTGAACTGGGGAACTGTACTGAAGCCAAGTCGCGCAAACGGTCACCCATCCAAGTTGTAACCACGCTTGACGCTGCTTAACCTTGCCTGGAGGAAAGCGAGATCTCCAAAGTTATTAGTTGTGATTATTATAGTCTCTACAGAGGGCAAGGGCTTGTTGAAAAAAATGCTATGTCAATACTTCTCTGCAACCATTGGGAATAAAGAATCTATCTCTTAATCACTCTCTCTGTCTGTGTCTCTGTCTGTCTGTCTGTCTGTCTGTCTGTCTGTCTGTCTGTCTGTCTGTCTCTCTCTCTCTCTCTCTCTCTCTCTCTCTCTCTCTCTCTCTCTCTCTCTCTCTCTCTCTCTCTCTCTCTCTCTCTCTCTTCTCGTAACTCGTTCATATTTATTCACCTTTGGGCTTGAAGAAATAAAAAACAACAGCAGCAACAATAACAGCAACATCAACAGCAGCAACAACAGCAGCAACAACAAAAAGACACAAAAACAAAAGTAAAAGAAAAAAAGTTTTTTAAAAACCACGCAAACACACACACACACACAAACACCCACACACACACACACAACACACACACACACACACACACACACACACACACACACACACATCTTAAACTTTAAAAAAAAAAGGACATGATTTGTTTTGTAATGTCCAACAAAGAAATGGCAAACGCCACTACGCCAATGTCATCAGCTCTACTCGACCTGTCTTCCATGTGACTGGTGTGACATGACGTCAACTGCCTGTTGCCTGGCAGTTTTCTGATTGCATTAAACAATCCACCCTCAATCCTTCCTCATTTCTCCTCACTCTCCACCCCACCCACCCCACCCCACCTACCATGTCATCTCTATCAACTTCACCTGAATTCAAGCTGGTCATTTCAAAAACAACAGCCCCCCCCCCCACCCCCTTGAAAAAAACAAGAAAAAAAACACAAAATAACAAAAGATACATGTCTCATTTTGTTTGTGTTTTATGTGGATTTCATTGTTTCTTTGTTGTTGTCTCCCTGTTTTGTCATCTGATGCTCTCATTCTCTCTCGCTCTCTCTCACTCTATCATTCTCTCTCTCTGTCTGTCTATCTGTCTCTCTGTCTGTCAGTCTGTATGTCTGTTTCTCTGTGTTTCTCTCTGTGTCTCTCTGTATCTCTCTACCTCTGTGTCTCTCTTGCTGTCTCTGTCTGTATGTCTGTCTGTCTTCCTGCCTGTCTGTCTGTCTGTCTGTTTCTGTCTCTGTCTATCTCTCTATCTTCTTTTTCTTCTTCTTGTTCTTGTTCTTGTTCTTGTTCTTGTTCTTCTCCTTCTCCTTTTTCTTCTTCTTCTTCTTCTTTTCTTCTTCTTCTTCTTCTTCTTCTTCTTCTTCTTCTTCTTCTTCTTCTTCTTCTTCTTCTTCTTCTTCTTCTTCTTCTTTTCTTCTTCTTTCTTCATCTTTTTCTTCTTCTTCTTCTTCTTCTTCTTCTTCTTCTTCTTCTTTGTTTTAAGTCTTTAACAAGGCATAAACAAAGAGAGTGATAGAAAAATAGAAATCACTAGCACAAAATATCCAGAACGTAGAGATGCTATTTATACTGAAAGGCTTCTGGTATCCGTTACAAATGTCTCCACAAAACAGCACCCTCCTTCCTCTGTGAATGTCTTAACCTGTACACTCCTTCACGTTCCCTCCGCTCTGCTGCAGATACCTTGTGCCTACGAATACCTAGGTTCAACCAATCTACCGTTGGCCGCCGGTCTTTCTCTATTTCGGGTCCATCGATCTGGAATGAGCTCCCTCTCTCTCTTCGCCAGAAACCTACTATGACACTTTTAAATCCAGCCTCAAGACATATTTATTTGAAACCTAAGATTTCCCCCCTCCTGTTTCATATCAGAACTACCCCACCTTCACTAACCCTTGTCCTATCACCCTGCTAAAGTATATGACCTGTGTGAGTGTGTGTGTGTGTGTGTGTGTGTGTGTGTGTGTGTGTGTGTGTGTGTGTGTGTGTGTGTGTGTGTGTGTGTGTTTTTTAGAAACATCTGACTAAAGCAATTTTATTTCATAGATTTAGTCTGCAGCGTACCATGTTTGTAATATCTGTTTGAACTATTGATTATTTGTCATTGGTTGTATGACTGTGTAAGATTAGGTTAAATGCATGCACTTTTATTTGTCTTTGCAAGACATAGCGCTATATAAGTTCCATTTATTATTATTATTATCCCAACTGGGGAAATGTTTTTCTTTTTTCTCAATGTAGTTTGAACTTTAAAAAAACCCCAAAAATCAGAAAAAAAAACTAAAAGATTATAAAAAGAAAAAAAAGAATATCAAGCAAAAAAAGGGAAGAAAAAATTATAAGCTAGAAGAAGAAAGAATAAAAACAAAACAAAAACATCCTAAAGTTCAAATTAAAAAAACCGCTGAAGTTCCAGTCATCTCCGACATCCAAGCTGTCAGTTCTCTGAATGCTGAACCATGGTGTGAGCTGCTTGTTCTCTGACAGTTTTCTGATTACACTGCAACACCACCACCACCACCCTCCCTCCTTCTTCCACCACTACAACCACCCCCAGGCTCCCCCACCCTCACCCATAGCCTCCCCCACCACCACCCTAACCCCACCCCTCAACCACCACCACATCCCCTCTCCGCCCCCTACACACTGTTTCTTTTATTTTATTTTCTCTGTTTTTTACCTTATAAACCCACCCACTTTCCTAAAGGGAAATCTCTACTGTCCTGTTTCCATCTCCATACTGTATCTGTCACTTCTTGTCTTGTTTTCTGTATCTTTTTTTCTTGTTTGTCTTGTATCTTTCTCAGTCTCTTTTATTCGTGTCTATGTGCCTGTGTCAATGCGTCTGTGTGTCTGTTTTTGTCTGTTTCTGTTTCTGTATCTGTCTCTGTCTCTTTCTCCCTCTGTTTCCGTCTTTCTCTCTTTCTTTCTTACATAAACTCTCTTTATGTTTTTATGAAGTTGATAAAGGTAAACGTAAAGGGTGTCCTATAACCTATAAGGTCTTAGGAGAGCGAGGTGTCAGAGACCTCACTTCTCTAGGGGCCAGCATAATGAGGGCGGCGCACATCTCTCTCTCGCTGCTTTACCTTCCCTGACCCTAAAGAGGGCAGGTACCCATTTACAGCTGGGTGAACTGGGGGAACTGTACTGAAGCCAAGGTGGGCAATCGATCACCCATGGCTAGGGGAAAGCGAGTACTCCGAAGTGAATAGTTGTGATTATTAATGATAGTATATACCCAGGGCAAGGGCTGGATGAAAAAACTACTATGTCAATACTTCGCTGCAACAATTTGAAATGAAGACCCGCTCACTGACTTAACTCCTTCATAATTATTCAATTTTTGACTATAAGAAATCAAATACAACAACAGCAACAACAACAACACACAACAACAAAAGTAAATGACAAATAGACAACAAAACAGACACGCAAAAACTCCCCCCCCCCAAAAAAAAAAAAAGCAACAGTAAACAAACAACACAAACAAACAAAAAACAAACCAAAACAAACAAACAGCAAAAACAGAAACAAAAACCTCAAACTAAAAAAAAAATTGTTAATGTCCAAATCAAAAAAATGGCAACCCTAACCAAGCCAGTGTCATCAGCTCTACCCGTGCTGTCACCCATGTGACTGGTGTGACATGACGTAAAAGTGCCTGTTCCCTTGACAGTTTTCTGATTGCATTGAACAATTCACCCACCGTTCACCCCCATCCCTTC
>CM054154.1:11817908-11820408 GCA_028751875.1 Rapana venosa
GCAGATTTCTCAGCGTCAAATTCGGACTGCTCTCCCCGAGGAGAGCGCGTCGCCTCAAGAGCAGCGCCACCTCTTTTGTGTTTTGGTTCTGTCTGCATCTGTGTTTGTTTCCCTATCTTTTTTCTACATAATTTTGCAAAGGGACAACTCTCTTGTTGCCGTGGGTTCTTTTTCGTGCGCTTAATATTTATGTGCAACACACGGGACCTCGGTTTATCGTCTCATTCAAAAGACGAGCACCCAGACCACCACTCATGGTTTAATATATGGGGGGAAAGTTTCTGGCACAAACGGGATTCGAACCACCGCACACTTCCGACCCGGACTTTTTGCTTTCTAGGCAGGCGCGTTACCTCTAGACCACCAATCCATATAAAGGGAATTCCAGCTACTGCGTTTGTATTTCTATCCTCAGGGATATGAGTGTGTGTGTGTGTGTGTGTGTTGTGTGTGTGTGTGTGTGTGTGTGTGTGTGTGTGTGTGTGTGTGTGTGTCTGTGTGTGTGTGTGTGTGTCTGTGTGTGTGTGTGTGTGTGTGTGTGTGTGTGTGTGTGTGTGTGTGTGTGTGTGTGTGTGTGTGTGTGTGTGTGTAAGTGTGTGTGTGCTGGGGGGATGGATGGGTGAGTGTGGGAGTTGGTGTGAGTATGGGTGTAAGTGTGTAAGTCTGTGTGTGTGTGTGTGTGTTTGTGTGCGTGCGAGCGTGCGTGCGTGTAAGTGTGTGTGTGAGTGTGTGTGTAAGTATGCGTGTGTGTTTGTGTGTGTGTGCGTGTGTGTATGTGTGTGTGGTTTGGTAGGTGGGTTGGTGTAAGTGTGTGTGTGTGTGGGGGGGGGGGGGGGCGTGCGTGTGTGCGTGCATATATGTGTGTGTGTGTATGTGTGCGTGCATGTGTGCGTGTCGCGTGTCTGTGTATGTGTGCGTGCGTTTGTGTGTGTATGTGTGTGTGATTGCTCTAGTTCTGTTTGTCGTTATATATGTCTGTCTCTCTGTCTCGCTGTCTTTCGGTCGTTATCTATCTCACTTTCTCTCTATCTTGTTCTCCCTGTTTATCTGTGTCTGTCTTTCTATCTGTCTGCTTGTTTTCTGTATGTTTCATTTGTTTGTTAATCTGTCTGTCTGTCTGTCTCAGTCTCTGTCTGTCTGTCTGAGTCTCTGTATCTGTCTCTGTCTGTCTGTCTGTTTGTTTGTCTGTCTGTCTGTCTGTCTGTCTGTCTGTCTGTCTGTCTGTCTGTCTCTCTCTCTCTCTCTCTCTCTCTCTCTCTCTCTCTCTCTCTCTCCTCTCTCTCTCTCTCTCTCCTCTCTCTCTCTCTCTCTCTCTCTCTCCTTCTCGCCTTCTCACTCTTTCTCTTTATCTCCGTCTCACTTAAAGATGGGGCACAAAATAAAGCTTAACGCCAACATCATTGAATATTCAGCTCAAGTAGAGGCCTTTTAACTATTCAAAATGCAGCTCATTACGGACTTAAAGCCTTAGAGAACAAAACCAAATTTCATTGTTTAACCAAGAGTAGAAACATAGATGTCATTCTGCCCTAAATGAAATGTGTAGTTTTTCAAGTTGTTATAACAGACTTCTGTCTTGGATACATTCGGAATACTTCATATTTTCAATCTACTTGTTATGTGTCGTACTCAAATAATGTGCCCATTTGTAATAGAAGAGAGCTAGATGACTTTCAAAGCAAATTCACCAACATTGGAACATGTGCATGTAAAAATCAACGATCATCATCTTACATTATCAGCCAGTGCTTACCACTGAACGCAATATTGCCATCATTATCAGGCGTACATGCCACTGAGTGGAAATCGTCCCAGTACAGCACCAGAACCAAACTAAGACTATACCAGAGCTGTGTACTTTCCACCCTTTTGTACGGCTCGGAGTGCTGGAGAATGACTGAGAGTGACCTCGACAAACTATCCACATTCGACACGAAGAATCTCAGAAGAATCTTGCGTATCTCCTGGCCTGAGACCATCTCCAACCAAGAACTGTTTGCCCGTTGCAACAAAGAAAGCATGGACAACATCATCATGCATAGGCGATGGGGATGGATAGGGCATATCTGCCGTCGGGAACAGGGAAACATCGCCCGAACAGCCCTCCACTGGACACCAGAGGGAAAACGCAAACTAGGACGACCCAAGAACACTTGGCGTCGGACTGTTGAAACAGAGCTGAAGACCTTCCAACATACATGGGGAACCATTGGGAAGCTGGCCCAGGACAGACAGGAGTGGAGAACATTTGTGGACTGGCCTTGAGTGGAATGAGTAAACATGAACAGTTGAGAGACGTACAGAGTGGAGGAAGCTGGATAAAAAAAGCATTCACTGGTGTCCCATCAGTCAACAAAATGATGAGATCTGTGAGTCTTGTAATTGCTTGCACACACACACACATACACACACACACATACACACACACACAACACAAACACAAACGCACACACACACACACACACACAAAACACACACACAAACACAAACACAAACGCAC
>CM054154.1:11832908-11835408 GCA_028751875.1 Rapana venosa
GCGGAACAGGATTTAACGTGTGTATGTGTATCCCTTCCCCCCATCCCCCCCTCCCCCGTGTGTTTGTGTGTGTGTGTGTGTGTATGTGTGTGTGTGAGTGTGTGTGTGTGTGAGTATAGTGTGTGTGTGTGTGTTATAACAAGCTTGGCTTTGTGAAACTAAGCTGGAGAATGTTCAACACCACCATCCCCACCACCACCACCATCACCACCGCCACCACTACCACCACTACCACCACCACTACCACCACCACCGCCACCACCAACAACAACGATTGCAGCTACTAACTTAGCTGTCAGACTGCTTAACATTTTGTTCTGTATCTGTTGTTGTTAGTCTCTATGTTCTGTGTTCATTATTTGGTTGTTGTAGGTTTGTCTGTTGTGTGTGTGTGTGTGTGGGGGGGGGGGGGGGTGTAGTGTGTGTGTAGTGTGTTTGTGTGTGTGTGTGAGTAGTGTGTGTGTGTGTGGGGGGGGGGGGGGGGGGTTGTAGTGTGTGTGTGTGTGTGTGTGTGAGTGTAGTGTGTGTGTGTGATTGTGTAGTGTGCGTGTGTTTGTGTGAGTGTGCGTGTGTCTGTGTGTGTGTTGTGTGTAGTGTGTGTGTGTGTGTGTGTGTGATTGTGTAGTGTGAGTGTGTGAATGTAGTGTGTGCGTGTGTGTGTATGTATGTGTGTGTATGTATATGTGTGTGTAGTGTGTGTATGTATGTGTGTGTGTGATTGTGTAGTGTGTGTGTGTGTAATGTGTGTATGTATGTGTGTGTGGATTGTGTAGTGTGTGTGTGTATGTGTGTGTGGGTATGTGTGTGTGTGTGTGTGTGTGTGTGTGTGTGTGTGTGTGTGTGTGTGTGTGTGTGTGTGTGTGTGTGTGTGTGTGTGTTTCTACGTATGTCGGCTAGTGTGCTTCTTTGCTTGTTCGTTTCCTCTGTTTGCTGTTTTTCTTCTCCGACAATCTATTCTTTCTTTCAAGTTCTTCCCTTTTTCTTTCAATATACATTGTGATTTGCTTGTAGTTGTTGTTTTTCTTGTTGTTGTTGGTGTTGTTCTTGATAATGATGATGATGATGATGATGATGATGATGATGATGATGATGATGATGATGATGATGATGATGATGATGATGATGATGATGATGATGATGATGATGATGATGATGATGATGATGATGATGATGGTGGTGGTGGTGGTGGTGGTGATGGTGGTGGTCGTGGTGGTGGTGGTGGTCGTGATGATGATGATGTGATGATGATGATGATGATGATGATGATGATGATGATGATGATGATGATGATGGTGGTGGTGGTGGTGGTGGTGGTGATGGTGGTGGTGGTGGTGGTGGGGGTGGTGGTGGTGGTGGTGGTGATGATGATGATAATAATGGTGGTGGTGGTGGTGGTGGTGGTGGTGGTGGTGGTGGTGATGATGATGATGATGATGATGATGATGATGATGATGATGATGATGATGATGATGATGATGATGATGATGATGATGATGATGATGATGGTCTGTGTGACTACATCTACCGTTATTGTTTTTATCGTGATTATTTTTTTTTAATCATTGATGTTGATACACTCCTTCTTTTTGTGATTATTTGTCTGCTATTTCTTCTTTGTTTTCTTCTCGTGCTTAATCTCATTTATCATTGTGACTATTTTCTATTGAAAAAAAAATACGCACACGTATACATCTACATCTATCTATCTATCTATCTCTCTCTCTCTCTCTCTCTCTCTCTCTCTCTCTCTCTCTCTCTCTCTCTCTCTCTCTCTCTCTCTCTCTCTCTCTCCTCTCTCTCTCTCTTCTCTCTCTCTCTCTCTCTCTCTATATATATATATATATATATATTTATCTATCTATCTATCTATCCATAAATGTATATATATATTATATATTATATATATATATATATTTATATATATATACATGTGTGCGTGTCTTTGTGTTTGTGTATGCTTGTATGTATATATACTGTTAGCTTTCGAAGGCTTCAGGTGGAAAGGTTTTGTTTTTTTTTTTTTTTGGTTTTTGCTTGGTTTGGTTTTGGGTTTTTACTTTTTTGCTTTTTTATTTAAAAACTTTTTTTTTCGTTTTTTTTTTGTTTTTTTTTGGGGGGGGGGAGAATGGTGCTTTAATGGTGCAGAAAATCGCTTATCTGTTCCCTTTTCAACCCACTCTTTTCTATTTTCTTCTCTACTGCATTCCGTTTGTTTTGGGGTTTTGTTGTTGTTGTTTTTTTCCTTTTCTTATTCTCTCTCTGCTTTCATTTCTTTATGTAACGCACTTAAAAAAAAATGTTGTGTCTTTTTTTTTTTTTTTTTTTTTTTTTTTTTTGGGGGGGGGGGGGGCGGGGGGGGGGGCATGTTAGTCGACAGCCTTGTAGCTTAAGCGTACTCTCTTGATCTGTTGGCGCGGGATCGAACCACTGTGTAGAGACACCCGTTCCCCAGGGATTGGTTTCCCAGGAAGCTAGCATCAGTGCCTGCTGCTCCACTGCC
>CM054154.1:11840408-11852908 GCA_028751875.1 Rapana venosa
AGCGTTGTTGTTGCCTTGTAATTCCATATTCAGCCAAGACACATCTCTCTGCCTCAAATTCGGGATCCTCTCCCTATAAAGAGCACGTCGCCACAAGATCAGCGCCACCCTTTTTAAAAAAAAAAAAACTTTCTTTAAGCTTTCCTGTCTGTATGTGTATTTTGTTTTTTTACTAAAAAGAGATAATTTCGTCTTACAGAATATTGCCAGGGAGAACTCTGTTGTTGCCGTGGGCTCTTTTCCTTTCACTGATGTGATTGTCTTTTCGTGACACACCCCCTTTTAAAAGCCAGGAAGGAAAGTGGCAGGATGGTTAAGACATTCCGCTTCCTAACGAATAAACCGTAAAGTTCTGGGTTCGATTCCCAGCCTCGCCTTTTCTTTTCAGTCTGGAGACAAAATCGAACTAAATGCCAGAGTCCTTCGAATGACACTCTAAACCGAGGCCCCATGTGCGAATGGACACAGAACATCTTGCGCACACGCTAGAACCTGTTCTGCCTTTCGGAAGTGTAGCCATTTCGTGCCAGTAGAAACATGACAGAATTATACTTTAAAAAAGAAGTTCTTCAGTTTAATGTCCTTCCATTAAATAGCGATATCAGACGAGAAAGTGCCTCTGTGTGTGTGTGTGTGTGTGTGTGTGTGGTGTGTGTGTGTGTGTGTGTGTGTGTGTGTGTGTGTGTGTGTGTGTGTGTGTGTTGTGTGTGTATGTGTGTGTGTGTGTGTTGTGTGTGTGTGTGTTTTGTGTGTATGTGTGTGTGTTGTTGTGTGTGTGTGTGTGTGTGTGTGTGTGTGTGTGTGTGTGTGTGTTGTTTGTGTGAATGTGTGTGTGTATGTGTGTGTGTATAGGGGGATACTCACATAACTAATCCATCGCAATAAATAATTATTATGAGAAAGGCATAAACAAGATATCTGAAAAAGAAGAAAGGAAATAACAGTAAAAACATAAACTTTGCAATTCATATCACTAGAAGATATTCTTACATCAAAGGGGTCTGAAAATAGGAGTATGACTTAAAGACAATACAATTTCTTTCCTCAATGCAATGTCTTTTAGAATTTGCTGTAAGCTACGGACTGGGAAGACAGGTACAAAGTTTTTCAGATCTCTGCATCGTAAAATAATGTGACCATTGGTAGGATTTGTTGCCACAGTTACATGTTGCTTCTTTTGAGAATTGAGTTCTAAAAACATTAAGCTTAAATATGTAGATAAGAGATACAACATTTCTGTATCCATGTAAATTCCTACTCTTTTGAATGAGACAATAAACAGAAGTATATACTTATGCAACAAATCTATAGCGTGCATGAACAAACGTTCACAAAGAATAACAGAGTTTTCTTTTATTGAAAAAAGACAAGTAGAAAAAATCTTCTTTTTTATAGAAAATACTCCTCTTGAAGCAACATAGAAACAAATAAAATAAACCGCCTCTCCCCGGAAAAAAACACAAGCAAAAACAGCTCAACAACAACAACAACAACAAAACACAATTAACAAAAACCCACCCCGAAACATCACCACCCAAAACAGAAAAAAAAACACACCACCACCACCACCAACAACAACAGAAAACCAATAACTCAAAACAGTTATACACAATCATAACAGCAGACAAAAAATACAACGACAACCCCCCAACCCACCCACCACCCACCTAACACATACAACTACTCCAACCCCCATCCCACCCCCCCCCTTTCACACCCAATCTCACTTTAAATTTTAAAAGAATGAAAGTAGCTCTGCATTGGTCCCTTGTGGGGGAAGGAAGGGGGGGGGAGGGGGTAGGAGGGAGGAGGGAGGAGGGAGCCTAAAACTCTATGATAATGTTCAGAACATAAACATCAGCTATGACTGATCAAGAGCACATACAATACCCTACAGTTTAATACATCTGACCTGGCAACTTACTTCACGAAAGGTTATCCAAAATCGGTGGATCGGTGGTCTAGAGGTAACGCGCCTGTCTAGAAAGCGAAAAGTCCGGGTCTGAAGTGTGCGGCGGTTCGTACCCCCGTTTGGACCGGACATTTTTCCCCCATCCATTAGACCATGAGTGGTGGTCTGGGCGCTAGTCTTTCGGATGAGACGATAAACCGAGGTCCCGTGTGTTACACGTAATTATTTAGCGCACGTAAAAAAAAACCCACGGCAACAAGAGAGTTGTCCCTGGCAAAATTCTTAGAAAAAAGCCACTCTGATAGGGAAACAAATACAGCTGCAGCAAAAAAAAAAAAAAAAAAAAGGGTGAAAGGGTGGCGCAGCGCTAAGTGGCGACGCGTTCTCCCGCTCTCCCGGGGGAGAGCAGCCCGAATTTCACGGAGAGAAATCTGCCGTGACTTAAAGTGGTATGAAATAAAATCTGAGCGCTTTGATTTGTTGCTTTACAAGATTCAGCGCTATATAAATTCCATACATTATTATTATTATTATTATTATTATTAATGTCGAACGTCAACTCATGTGGCTGAACGTTAACAGTGTCCCTCTCGAAGTATAAAACTTAAACACAACAACAAAAAAACCCACCCCGAACGTCCTTTTGCCATTTTCCGAACAAAAACGAAATGTATGGTTTAAGTTAACTTTGAAACTATTCTTCGTGACAAACACTAGTTGTGCATCACGAAATCTAAGAGAGAGAGAGAGAGGGATAGAGGGAGGAGAGAGGGAGGGGGAGAGGAGGGGGGAGAGAGGAGGGGAAGAGAGAGAGGGAGAGAGAGGGATAGAGGGAGGAGAGAGAGGGGGGGAGAGGAGGGGGTGAGAGGAGGGGGAAGAGAGAGAAGAGAGGGGGAGAGAGGGAGAGAGAGAGAGGGAGGGGGAGAGAGAGAGGGAGAGAGAGGAGGAGGGGAGAGAAAGAGAAGGGGGAGAAAGAGGGAGAGAGAGGGAGAGAGGGGGGGTAGCGAGAGGTGGGAGAGAAAGAGAGAGAGAGAGAGAGAGAGAGAGAGAGAGAGAGAGAGAGAGAGAGAGAGAGAGAGAGAGAGGGACAAACAGATAGACAGACAGAAACAGGGAGACAAAGAGATAGAGACAGAGAGACAGATATATACAGACAGGCAGACAATGAGAGAGAGACAGACAGACAGAGACAGGCAGAGACAGATAGAGACAGACATACAGACAGACACACGGGGAGAGGAGAGAGAGAGAGAGAGAGAGAGAGAGAGAGAGAGAGGAGAGAGAGAGAGAGAAAGAGAGAGAGAGAGAGAGAGAGAGAGAGAGAGAGAGAGAGAGAGAGAGAGAGAGAGAGAGAGACTGATGTCGTTGGATAGAATCTTTCAAGGCAAGACTGAAGCAACAAGATAAAAAGCTAGTCTACCATCACCAAGTGTGGATAGACTTTGAATTAAACTGCAGCAACAACAGCAACAATCAACAAAAGCAACAACAGCAGCAGCAGCAACAACAACAATAAAAACAACACCAACAACAACAATAACAAAGGCAAACCACCAGCTTCTCAGTATACATAGCATCCACACACTCTGGAAATGCTGTGCAAGAAATTTCCTCTTTTTTTTTCACTCTCCTTATTTCTGGCTTCTTCCTTTTCCTCCTGTCCCCTTCTTCTTGTTTATTTTCTGCCTTCTTGGTCCATTCTCCGCCCCCCCCCCCCCTTTCCCCCCCGAATGATTTGAAAGATAACAATTTACTCTTAATATGCCCAATTCGGATGTGCTGGGCCTGACTTGTCAGGCGCTTAACGGCAGCCTGACGCATGTTCACTCGTAGATTATCAGGCAACAAAAGTTGCTGTTTGACTGTTCGACGAAGAAGAGGACATACAGTGACTGCAGCTGTGAACATCGCACATAGTCATGTCAACATGTGAGGCGATGTATAGCTGGCGCAGGTACTAACTTAACTCCGTCTAAATCCTTTGGCTGAGGCCATAATACCAGAGATTGTATGTATGTGCCAACACCACACACACACACACACACACACACACACACACACACACACACACACACACACCACACACCACACACACACACACACACACAAAACACACACACACTTGTTCTTAGATAGATGGCTTGATGGGGGGAAAAAATCAAATGCATTGCTTCTTCAATGTCTATCTATCTATCTGTCCCGTAGTCTGACGACCGTGGGGGCACCCTCAAAGACTCAACAACCAGTTCCCTCCATTCCTCTCTCTGTTCTGCCTTTCTCAGGGTTTTGTTGAGTTCTAGGCCTGTCCATTCGCTGATGTTATCCTCCCAGCTCTTCCTTGGTCTGCCTCTTCTTCTTCCTCCTTGGACAGTGCCTTGTAAAATTGTCTTTGCAAGTCCTTTGGATCTTGTGACATGCCCATACCATTTAAGTGTACCATCTGGAAATAACAATTTGACTTGACTTTACTTGACACTGTTGGCAAACAGAGCAATATGTAGCCGATAGGGCGGAAAATGCGAACACACACACAGCATACGCCGTGTAACTAACTACAAGTAGGGATGATGAGCTCCCTGATAATCAGTCAACTCGCTCCTGTACACTGCCCACAACACGCAGTGCAGCGCCTGAACAATCCCTCAAGGAGTTAGGCCTAAGCCAGAAGTCAGACAGCCAGCTAGCTAGCTAACTAGCCAGCCAGCCAATCAGTCAGCCAGCCAGTAAGTCAGTCAGCCAGCCAGCCAGCCAGCCAGCTAGCCAGTAAGTCAGTCATTCAGTCAGTCAGTTATCCAGCCATCCAACCAGCCACCCAACCAACCAGCTAGTAAGTCAGTCAGTCAGCCAGTCAGCCACCCAACCAACCAACCAACCAGTCAGACAGTCAGACAGTCAGTCAGTAAAACAGTGAGTAAGTCAGTCAGGCAGTCAATCAATCAATTAATCAATCAATCAATCAGTCAGTCAGCTACACAAAGTATACCACTTGACGCTATTCTTGGAAAACCCACAAGTAGCAAAAGTCGATGGGTGTCACAGCGTTCCCTTTACATCTTCATAGAGCTCTCTCCACGATTATGTTCATCCTTGTTTTCAAATCCTATAACTGTGGTTAGACATTTTAAAGCTTTTATTATAGTCTGCAAAATACTGTAAGCTGACATACAAAAAAGTCAATATGGTTCTTATCACTATTATGGATTTTTCTCATTGTCTACTAGCGGTAAAATTAAGACGTCAATTTTAAGTGTGTATGTATATTTTAACAAAATAATCATCTCTTCTTACCCAGCCGCCATGGCGCAGTGGTTAGCGCCTTGGGTTACGGACTGGAAGGTCGCGGGTTCGAATCCCATAAGAGTCATAGGGATTTTTCGGACTCCGGCCGGCTCCTACCCAGAGTGAGTGTGCTGTGGGCTCAGTGGGAAGACTGGGACCACACAGTCGAGCTTCATCCACTTAACGGATGCGAGTTTGAGAGTGTTGCTCAAATTACCTGACCAACACTGCAGGTGTCTGTATCTCTCGGGCCCGGTTGACGCCGGGATATATTATGATAGTAAGCGTAGAGTACATCCCTGTCAAGTAGTCTCAAAGCATATGCACTTCCACAGCAGCATAATTACGTCATCCTCATTGTCATTGATCATCATGCAATTAAAAAAAAATTGCCTCTGATTCGGTTTGCCCATACACTCCTGTGCCTGTGGTGAGTGTGTGTCAAAGCCTTTGGGGTTGGAGGTTCGCGGGGGCAGTCGTTGGAGGGACGTTGTGGTGGTTGCCACCTCGGGTGGGCAACTCACAGTCTGGCTCCGCGACTGAGCTAATACTGTCGTTAGTAGGGGGCTTAGTAGGTGGTGTCCTGCGTATGTTAGCTCAGAACAGGCACCACTGAACACCGCCAAAGTGACCCAGCAGCAGTGCAGGGCCCCTCTGGCTGGTGGCCACCCAGAATGTGCACTCTGACTCAACTCATCCCACATGGGAATGACTGTGAGATTGAAATAACACACACTGAATGAGAGGTTTGCTGTGTAAGGTAAAGGTAAAGGAGTCCCATAACCTATAAGGTCGTAGGGGAGCGAGGCGTCAGAGACCTCACTTCTCTAGGGCCAGCATATTGAGGGCGGCGCCCATCTCCTCTCCCTCGCTGCTTTACCTTCCCTGACCCTAAAGAGGCCAGGTACCCATTTACAGCTGGGTGAACTGGGGGAACTGTACTGAAGCCAAGGCGTGGCGCAAACGGTCACCCATCCAAGTGGTTCGACGCTGCTTAACTTGGCTGGGGGAAAGCGAGTGCTCCGACCACTGAGCTATCCCGCCTACCCTCTATGTGTGATTATCTAGAATTAGAATAAAGGCAGACATGTTACTGCAGTCATTGTAGTGAAATCAAGCTTAAAGCTGCGTTGACTGTTGCTACAAATTTTCAAATGTCAAAGTCTTTTATGGTCGTCTATAAGTATGGTTTTTTCGTTCGTTCGTTCGTTCCTCAGCTTAACACTCTGGGGGTCACCCAGAACGTGCACTCTGACTCACTCATCATCCCACCTGGGAATCACTGTGAGATTAGAGATTACACATTGAATGAGATGTCTGCCTGTATTGCTGTTTTAATGACCTCGCCATATAGGCAGCCATACTCCGACTTCAGATGATTCTTTCTCCTTTAAAGGAGAGTGCAGGTTGTTATGTTAAGAGCTTGTCATGGCTGAAGGCAGTCTCTACACGACATGTTTCAACATAACAACATGCTAGTGTAGGCGTTGGCAAGTAGCTGACATCAATCACTGACACAGCTTTTGGCCCGGGCCAGATTTAACTCTGTCAGAAATGTCGTTAGGCTGCAAGCAAAGCTTTGGAGACTGTAGTTGGGTTTTGTTTTGTTTTCCAAATTGCATATAGTTTTGGAAGATTGTGCATGTTTTTGCTTATGTATTTTGTCTAAGAATAAAACGAGTTGAAGTTACTTTAACATGCGGTGGTTCATTAATTTTGCAAATAAGGCGGCAGTTGAATTGTCTTTTCAAATCACACTTTATTATTGATAAGGTGAAAAAGCGTACGAAGAAAATGCATGTTTAAATGTTCTTTGTTCTCAGAAAAATAGATTTTCTATTATTCCAAAGTGTGTAAATATTAGATTTTTACTTTGCCAGTAAAATGCTCAGTACTATATCTATGTGACTTCAAAGAGAAAAACAAACATGCTGCTTAAGTGCATAAAATCAAAAAAGGACTGTGTGATTTGTTTGTTTGTTTTATTAAGTGTTTTTGTACCTGCAAAAATCGTAAAATATGTAAAACTCACTAGTTTGTAAGGAACAATTTTAAAGACTATTTTGTTATTTTTCCAGTGTAGTATTTGAGTGCATAACATTATGTAATGTAAAGTGCCATTTTTTTTCAAAATTAGATTTTGTTTCTGTTATTGTATTTAATAAGATTTCTGTTTGAAAGGAAAGTTTCAGACAATGCGATTCTTTACCTAAGTCTAATGTATTCCTGAAATGCAGGAAATCATGGAAGATGATTTGTTCAACTCCTTTTTTTTCTTTTCAAAGGCACATTTGTTTTATAAATATTTCAAATGTGTGTAAATTCTAAAGTCTTAGAAAATTTCTAGAGGCTATGCGGTTTTGTTTTTTATTTTATTTTATAAAACTGTAATGCTGAATTGTATGAAGTTATACACAAGTGTGCGTGTTTTATGGTAATTTTCTCCCAGATATATTGATTTTCGAGACTTCAGCTGTACACACTTACACCATCTAGAAAGTAAAGTTTGTAGAGATGATCCAATCGTTTCGACTGTATTGCCAAAGTACACAAAAAAGTGCAAGTAAAGGAAGCGTTCTGTATTCATTTGTTCCAAAGCAAACTCATTTCAATAGTACTAGTGCAAGTGATATTATCAAGTTACCATTAAGGGGTTACCTGATATGTTCCAGTATGTTGTTAAACCATTTAATTTCTCTTCCTCGCAAAGGGGACGGGATAGCTCAGTGGTCGGAGCACTCGCTTTTTCCCAGCCAAGTTAAGCAGCGTCGAGCGTGGTTACCAGTTGGATGGGTGACCGTTTGCGCGCCTTGGCTTCAGTACAGTTCCCCCAGTTTACCCAGCTGTAAATGGGTACCTGCCCTCTTTAGGGTCAGGGAAGGTAAAGCAGCGAGGGAGAGGAGATGGGCGCCGCCCTCAATATGCTGGCCCTAGAGAAGTGAGGTCTTTGACGCCTCGCTCCCCTACGACCTTATAGGTTATGGGACTCCTCCTCCCCCTCGCAAAGAGCTGCCAGATTTTCCGATGGTGAGATATTTCCGTATACAACCGTCATTTTCCCCATTGAGGTAGCCGCATTTCGACTATCTAAAACGTCTAAAGTGGCTCGAGATCCCACATATTCTGTGTACATTTTAAACAAATAATTTGAGTGTCAAAATAAAAGTCCATTGTGTGTATAAAGTGTATACAATTATGGAAGAGAATGAATGCTTTGTGATCTTGTTTTTTCAAAAATAAATTGATTTTCAAGGATTGACATGCGTGTACATCTGGTGAGAAAGCAAGTACTTTTTTTTCAGGTGATGTTTCCACGGTGTGTGTGTGTGCGTGCGTGCGTGCGTGCGTGCGTGCGTGCGTGCGTGTGTGTGTGCGTGCGTGTGTGTGTGGGCGTGTGTGTGTGTGTGTGCGCGCGCGCGCACGCGCGCGCGTGTGTGTGTGTGTGTGGTGTGTGTGTGTTGTGTGTGTTGTGTGTGTGTGTGCGTGTGTGTGTGTTGATGTCTTCAATTTTACGTCTGTTCACTCTCAGTGATATTAGACGAGAAAGAAAAAAAAATGTATGCAAGGGGTGTATGATAATTGAGGTGGTTGTAGAGGCCCTACTGAAAAACGCGAGGGGGAAAAAGTAGTCTAATCATGAAAAGAAACCGCGCAAAGCAAAAGATACAATAAAAAGTATTTTTTTAAAACATCACCGAAACAAAAAACATAAACAGTGATTAACGTTAATGAAACTATAACAAATGTCCTATAGGACTATGCCAGAGACCTTTTGCAATATCAAATGCCAAATTCAAATTATTGAATATGCTTCTAAGGGAGTTTTCAGAAAATTGAGGTAAAAAAGCTTTCGTTTTCTTACATTCAAATATTATATGAGTATTAGAAATATTCTCACCACATAGACATTTACTGTTTCTACTGAATTTGGTTACGAATGCATTAAGTTTTATTCTATAAAACGAACTATTCACTCTTCTTGCTGTGGAGATATTTGAGCAAGCCTTAGACTGTGTGTGTGTTTGCGTGTGTGTGTGTGTGTGCGTGTGTGTGTGTGTGTGTGTGTGCGTGTGTGTGTGTGCGTGTGTGTGTGTGTGTGCGTGCGAGCGTGCGCGCGCTTGCGTACGTGCATGTGTGTGTGTATGTGTGTGTGTGTGCGCGCGCTCACGAATACATCATAATAACAAATGATAAGCTTAAGAACATAACAAGCTACTGATAATGCAAACTGGATTTTTTTTTAAAGTACAACAAAACTTCATTAATTATAACAAATGCCCCATGGGGCTTGACTGTAAACCTTTAGCAATATCAGACATCATGTCTACAGCATTGACAACTTCTTCAATAGAAATCTTAGAAAATAAAATTATGAGGGGCAAAAAAGCGTTAAACATACTGGCACGGAAGTATGCTATGAGTTTTAGAAATATAGTATCTGCATAAAGGTAAAGCAGCGATGGAGAGGAGATGGGCGCCGCCCTCAATATGCTGGCCCTAGAGAAGTGAGGTCTCTGACGCCTCGCTCCCTTACGACCTTATAGGTTATGGGACTCCTTTACCTTTACCTTACTTATCTGCATAAGCATAAAACTTCTTCGCTGAATGTAGTCTGATTCTGAAGAATAATGCCTTGAGTTGTCTGTCTCTGACGACATCTGTATGAGTCTTTCGATGAATACTGTCTTCAAACACGCTCTTCCTACGTAGAATCCACTTTGGAAACTGATATAACTCCATGAATGTATTCACGGATGCCTGTTCTAATAATCGGTAGCCCTATCTTAAGAATAAAGGAATATGCAACGCTCGAGATCGACTGTCATTATTTGCAATTTTTTTCAAGCAAATCTATCAGCCCACCCATTTAAACATAGTCATATATGTAAATAGTCCAACAAAAAGTAGCATATATACCTCTTAAGCTAATCAAGTTTATCATATACTTGACATATAGTAAAATTCTAGACATTTTCTTACTACTGGAAGGTTTTTAAAGCATATAAGGCAAACGAAGAATCCATACAAAACAATATATGGTGGAAACAGACTGGAAGGTCTAAAACAGAGGTCGCAGCCATTAAAGAGGCAATGAGTTGAGCTGTGAATATTGGTCGACATTTACCAACATTATATGACTTTTCAAGAGTTAGTGATGACATCACGGCAGCTGAACACGCTTGCTGATTGTCTAAGAGTGAATCATCTGTATAAACTTTCAGGGAATGGAAATAATTAGTCTTAATACGCTATTGAACATTAGCAACGTGTCCGTGTTTGTGTTCGTGTGTGTGTGTGTGTGATTGTGTGTGATTGTGTATGTATGTGTGTGTGTGTGTGTGTGTGTGTGTGGTGTGTGTGTGTGTGTGTGTGTGTGTGTGTGTGTGTGATTGTGTGTGTATGTGTTTGTGTGATTGTGTGTGTGTGTGATTGTGTGTGTTTGTGTGTGTGTATGTGTGTGTGTGTGAAGTCTAATCAAGTCAAGTTCAGTTTGTGTGTGACAATGTCTTGTATGTTGTTTTGCCTTCCCTGTACATGTTCATCACTTATGCCACTTACAGCCTAGCCGGCTGTTTTGTCCACCATAGGTGCGTTTCAGTTTTATAATAATAATAATAATAATAATAATAATAATAATAATAATAATAATAATAATAATAATGTATGGAATTTATATAGCGCTAAATCTTGTAAAGCAACAAATGAAGCATCGGTCTACCTAGACCCCTTGACATGAGGAATCGTCGAATAGTCAGTGACTATGCGTAAAAGGGGACGGGATAGCTCAGTGGTCGGAGCACTCGCTTTCCCCCAGCCAAGTTAAGCAGCGTCGAGCGTGGTTACCAGTTGGATGGGTGACCGTTTGCGCGCCTTGGCTCCAGTACAGTTCCCCCAGTTCACCCAGCTGTAAATGGGTACCTGCCCTCTTTAGGGTCAGGGAAGGTAAAGCAGCGAGGGAGAGGAGATGGGCGCCGCCCTCAATATGCTGGCCCTAGAGAAGTGAGGTCTCTGACGCCTCGCTCCCCTACAACTTTATAGGTTGTGGGACTCCTTTACATTTACCTATACGTAAAAGAAAACATTCACATGTCGAAAAAAGCGTGCTAAAAGCGATTTATATCAGCAAACAACTTGGAAATTAAAACAAACAACAACAAAGCTAAAACTAAAAGTTGAAGAAAAAGTATTTCTTTGCTTTTTTTACCTTTCTCCAAAACTGCTGTAGCTATTATTCCTAATATCTTTTTATAACATTGATATTTACTCATATTTTGCTTCGTCTCTAAGACTATTATTTTCTTAACCACTGCTTGTATTATACAGACTGCACGACGATAACAACAAATAAGAAAAGATAAACGAACGTGCCGTTAAAACCAAGAACTACCATAGACTCGACAACAGATTCTTACTATGATCATGGAGTCAAAATTCCAATTCGCTGCCATTAAATAACAAAACAAAACAAAGACAAGAAAACAGCTCCCCACTTTCCAATCCTTCCATCTTCTTGTCGTCACTTCCTGTCACCTACCCTTCCCCTTCCGGTGTGATGCATGCTCTAATCACGTGCTCTTTATTATTTATTCATAATGTGTGGGCAGCCATCATTCTCTTCTTGATGTTTAAATTTCTACAGCTTAAAGGAAACAAAAACCCAAAGACATGCGCATCGATTTTATTTAGTTTTAAGCAGTCTCAGCAAGATGAGATTATTTATTTTTTTAGACGTATTAGTATCGAGGTTTGAATTTGTGAGCGCGCGTATGTGTGCGCGCGTGTTTGTGTGTGTGTGTAAGTGTGTGTAAGTGTGTGTATGTGTGTGTGTGTTTGTGTGTGTGTGTGCCTGTCTGTCTGTCTGCCTGTCTGCTCCCCCCCCCCCACCTCTCTCTCGCTCTCTCTCTCTCTCTCTCTCTCTCTCTCTCTCCTCTCTCTCTCTCATCTTCTCTCTCTCTCTCTCTCTCTCTCTCTCTCTCTCTCTCACTCTGCTTGTATGTGTGTCTGACTGTCTGATTGTTAGTCAGTCGGTCGGTCGGTGTGCGTGCGTGTGTGCTTGCGTACGTGTGTGTGTGTGTGTGTGTGTGTGTGTGTGTGTGTGTGTGTTTCTGTATCTGTTTCTCTGTCTCTCCATGTCTCTCTCTGTCTCTCTCTGTCTCTTTCTGTCACTCTCTCTCTCTCTCCCCATCCCTCTCTCACTCTCTTTATCTCGCTCTCGCTCTCTGAATCTCTCTGTCTGTCTGTCTGTCTCTCTGTCTGTCTGTCTGTCTCTCCCTCTCTCACTCACACACTCTCTCTCTCTTTCTCTCTC
>CM054154.1:11862908-11865408 GCA_028751875.1 Rapana venosa
TGGATGTCTTTGTTATACTTCTTTGCTCTGAATCCAATAGCTGTTGGTTATCCTTGTTTTTCTTATATATGAGTATATTATGTGTTGAAGGGGATATGGGTGAGGATGTGTATGTGTATGTAAGTGTTTAAATGATACATCAGTTTCCTCTGTTTATATCCATTTGGTTGTTGTTGTTGTTATTGTAGGTAGTGGTGGGGTGGGGTTCTGGTTTATTTTGCCTTTTGTTTGTTTTGGGTTTAGGGTGGTTTTTTGGGGGAGGGGGGGGGTATTTTGGACTCTTTTTCTCGTCTTTAGTTAGTTCTATATTGTTCTTCATTTGTCTTGACTGTTATTCTTGTCCTATGTTAGTTATTGTCGCTGTTGTTGTTGTGTATGTATATTTGTGTTTGTTTTATTTCCTTGTTGTGGTTGTTCTTGTTGATTCATCTTTTTTGTTGTTGTTTTATTCAGTTGTTTGTATGGTTGAAGGTTTGTGTGTATATGTGTGTGTGAGGGGGGGGGGAGGAAAGCAGTTGGTGTGGGTTTTGTACTTTTATTCTGTTTTGTCTTCTTTGTTTGTTTTGGTTTGGTTTTTCTTTGTTGCTTGTTTGTTTGTGTTATGACGGATACTTTTTCAAGATTTTTGAATTATCTGAATTGTATGGTCTCATATTTTTCTGGGTTTTTTGTTTTGTTTTAATTCCACATATGCATATGTTATTGGTTTTTTTGTTTTATTTGTATAGTTTACCATAGATTAGGTTTTTGATTCTATGTTTGCATATACATTATCTTTTTTTCTCGCTTTTTTTTCTTTCTTTAGATAGATGGCTTGATGAAAAAAAGCAAATGCACTGCTTATTCAATGTACCATCTGAAAATAAAAGTTTGACTTTGACTTTGACTTTGACGCATAGACACGCACGCACGCACGCACGCACACCACACACACATACACACTCACACACATCACACACACACACATCCTGGATACATATCCATTCGCATGACATTTCCTCACATACAAGATAATAGACACATGTCATAATCATCAAAATATCATAACCATACATTTGCACAGACAAAATCAGGCAATAAACATTATTTGATGTACGAAGACAGCGAGCCACAAAGCATCAAGAAAATGACAGATCTAAAATCAGCTATTTCAACAATACACAGAACTGCTTTCTTTCCGCTCTCATCTTCGCATACTGGTATGCGCGCTCATACCTACTCACACACACACACACACACACACACACACACACACACACACACACACATACATTCATGTGTTCCCAGCCCTATATACACATTATTAGAATTGATATAAAAATCCACAGAAGTAATGTAATTGTCCAACAGAACATTGCAAATTAACAAGCCATACCATTCTGCATTAACAACAAAATACAGCCCAAACGTCATTTTAAGGGGGGTGGGGGGGGGGGGGGGGAACTAAGACAAGTTCATTGTTACAAAAATCAAAGCAAGCAAAGGCACACACACATACGCACTACTGTTCCAAGCAAGCTCACTAATGTCAGTTACACTGAATTGAACAAGTATGCATGGAAAGCTTTTTTGAAAGATAGTACACTACTTTTGGTTTTAATTGAGACAGGGATCTCATTCCATAATTTGATACCAGAATACACTAGTGAAGACATAAAAAGATCAGTTCTTGGTCGAGGTGTAACATCTATACATTTATTTCGAACTGTTTTCACTGGAAATCTCTGACAAAGATAAAGTGGAGCAAGATTATTCATAAATTTATACATAAATAGTCCTTTATTGAAGCGACATTTCAGACTAAATGGAAGAATGTCCAATTCTTTATAGTCACAGATTTCCAGCGAACTTGTCCTTAGAAGAATTAACTTTAGAGAACGTTTATACACTCTTTCAATTCTCTTTATACAGTTTTTACTCGCTGAATCCCAGCACGTAGAGGCGTAGTCAATGTCTGGTTTTATATAAGCAGAGAAGAATAGTTTGCGAGTATGTTGATCCAGATAATGTTTTATTCTGTTAAGTTGAAATAACTTTTTAGATAATTTCTTGGAAACATTAAAGATGTGGTTTGACCAGGACAAGTTATTATCAATATGTAGACCAAGTAATTTAAATGAATTTACTTCTTCCAACATTTTATCATTAATTTTTATTCCATTTTGTTTGGTTTTGAAGTTTTGGCGTTTTTGTCTGGTTGTAACTACCATGAGTTTAGATTTCTGAGGATTGATAGCCATGTGATTATGTTCTGTCCATGTGGTCAGATTGTCTAAGTCATTTTGTAATTCTGTACTCACTGACATTACGTCCTTACCTACAGTATGTATGGTAGTGTCGTCTGCAAAGAGTTCACATGTGGAAGATACATGGAGGGGAAGATCGTTGATGTATATTGAAAAGAGGACTGGACCCAACACGGACCCTTGAGGAACACCATATTTTATGGGCAAGAAAGACGACGTTATGGAGTCTTGATAAATAACTTATCTCCTGTCAT
>CM054154.1:11872908-11880408 GCA_028751875.1 Rapana venosa
ACAGACAACATCTCAGGCAAATAGACAAACCTATAGACTGATATTCACGTAGCTGAACAGAGAGAGAGAGTGAGAGAGAGATTGACAGGGAGACAGAGACAGACAGAGACACAGAGAGGGAGAGAGGAGGAGAGAGAGAGAGAGAGAGAGAGGAGAGAGAGAGAGAGAGAGAGAGAGAGAGATAAAGAGAGAGCGAGATGGAGAGACAGATAGACAGACACAGACAGAGAGACAGACACAGACAGTTGTTTCGGAAGTGAAGAAACTAGGTGAGGGGCCACAGGACTGATACTCCTAACAAGAGGCACCTGACAAGTCTCTCACACTGGCGACAGCAGAACTGAATATTAGCACCAAGCACCACCATTTTCCCTGTCTGTTTCAACAGACCCACAGACACACACATACACATAGACACACAGACACACACACACATACACACAGACACACACACATACACACACACGCACACACACAAACACAAAGAAACAAAACACACACAAACACACACACACACACGCGCACACACACACACACGCGCGCTCGCGCACACGTACGCGCATGCAAGCACACATACATGCATACATACATACATACATACATACATACATACATACATACATACATACATACATATATACATGCAAACATACATATATACATAAATACATACGTACATGCGAACATACATACATACATACATACATACATACATACATACATACATACATACATACATACATACATACGTACATACAGACAAACAGACACACAGACATACACACAGAAACACAGACATACACACAGACAGACACACACACAGACATACATACATAAACACATCCATCAATCCATGCCTACATACCAGTATTTCACTGAGTTAATGCATGCATGCATCCACAAATACATACATACATACATACAAAAATGCATACATACACACACATGCACACAACCATACATACCTACATGCGTATACACATACATCCCAATATATATATATATATATATATATATATATATATATATATATATATATATATATATAATGTATGGAATTTATATAGTGCTGAATCTTGTAAAGCAACAAATCAAATCGCTCATATATATATCTATATATATATATATATATATATATATATATATATATATATATATATATATATATATATATATATATATATATATATATATTATATATATATATATTATATATATATATATTATATATATATATATATATATATATATTTTTATATATATTATATATTATATGCATACATACATACATACATACATACATACATACATACATACATACATACATACATACATACATACATACACACACATCTATACATACATACCTACATACACACACACATATACATACATACATACATACATACATACCAGTAAATCACCCAGGAAATACATAGAATGGAGCGGTACATATTTTTCACATCTACATGAGGCTGTTTTCTGTACTGATAACAGAGTGAAAGAGGCTGTTTCCTGTACTGATAACAGAGTGCAAGAGGCTGTTTCCTGTACTGATAACAGAGTGAAAGAGGCTGTTTCCTGTACTGATAACAGAGTGTAAGAGGCTGTTTTCTGTACTGATAACAGAGTGAAAGAGGCTGTTTCCTGTACTGATAACAGAGTGAAAGAGGCTGTTTCCTGTACTGATAACAGAGTGTAAGAGGCTGTTTTCTGTACTGATAACAGAGTGAAAGAGGCTGTTTCCTGTACTGATAACAGAGTGATAGAGGCTGTTTCCTGTACTGATAACAGAGTGAAAGAGGTTGTTTTCTGTACTGATAACAGAGTGAAAGAGGCTGTTTCCTGTACTGATAACAGAGTGATAGAGGCTGTTTCCTGTACTGATAACAGAGTGAAAGAGGTTGTTTTCTGTACTGATAACAGAGTGAAAGAGGCTGTTTCCTGTACTGATAACAGAGTGATAGAGGCTGTTTCCTGTACTGATAACAGAGTGAAAGAGGTTGTTTTCTGTACTGATAACAGAGTGAAAGAGGCTGTTTCCTGTACTGATAACAGAGTGATAGAGGCTGTTTCCTGTACTGATAACAGAGTGAAAGAGGTTGTTTCCTGTACTGATAACAGAGTGTAAGAGGTTTTTTCTCTGTATTGATGACAGAGTGTAAGAGGTGTTTCTGTATTGATGACAGACTGTAAGAGGTTTTTTTCTGTATTGATGACAGAGTGTAAGAGATTTTTCTGTGTTGATGACAAAGTGTACGAGTTTTTCTGTATTGATGACAGAGTGTAAGAGGGTTTTGATGAAAAAGTGTAAGAGGGTTTTGATGAAAAAGTGTAAGAGGGTTTTCTTTATTGATGACAAAGTGTACTTTTTAAAAATTGATGATAGAGTGTAAGATGGATTTTTATTATTAATGACAAGAGTGTTACAAGAATTTAAGTTAGCATTGCTGGCAGAGTCTAAGAGTTGTTGTTTTTTTTTTTTATTGATGACAAAATGTAAGGGGTTTTCTGTATCAATGACAAAGTGTAGGGGGTTTTCTTTATTGATGACAGAGTGCAAGACGGATTTTTTTGCTATTGATGACAATATCATAGGCTGTTTTTGTACTAATGACAAGAGTGTTACAAGGATTTTGGTTCGTATTACTGGCAGAGTCTAAGAGGGTGTTTTTTGGTATTATAAAAAGTATGATTAAAAAGCAAGCACAAAACAACCAAAAACTGCCCTGAAGTCAGACTGTGTCGGCTGAGGCTCGTGGACAGGGTCTTGCAGAGTTACATGTCCAGGAGAAGACCAGGCACTACACATCCTATCCAATGTGAGGGAGCACTGAAGACGTTGCTCCTCTAAGCACACGGGATAGCTCAGTTGTCAGAGCACACGCTTTCCCGCAAGCCAAGGTTAAGCAGCGTCGAGCGTGGTTACCACTTGGACGGGTGATCCGTTGCACGCCTTGGCTTCAGTACAGTTCCCCCAGTTCACCCAGCTGTAAATGGGTACCTGCCCTCTTTTAGGGTCAGGGAAGGTAAAGCCGCGAGGGAGAGGAGATGGGCGCCACCGCCCTCAATATGCTGGCCCCTAGAGAAGTTGAGGTCTCTGACTGACGCCTCTCTCCTCTACGACCACATAGGTTATAAGACACCTTTACCTTTTTAACCTTTATACATTGTGGAAGTATGTTATACGTTGACTGCAATATTTCCCCTCTTCTTCCTCCACTTCCTACTGTACACTTTCTTTCAAAGAAAGAAACAAAATGTATGTGTAGTCTGGACTAAACACAGAGAAAGAGATGTAATTGCGTGCGTGCGTGCGTGCGTGCGTGCGTGCGTGCGTTTGTGTCGGGGGGGGGGGGGGGGGGGGGGGGGAGGGGGGGTGCGAGCGCGCGTGCGCGCGCGCGCGCGCTCGTGTGTGTGTGTATGTGTGTGTGTGTGTGTGTGTGAAGTAGAAGAAAAACTTTTATTTTCAGATGGTACATTTAATAACCAGTGCATTTGCTTTATTTTTATCAAGCCATCTATCTAAAGGAAAAAGAGAGAAAAGGATAATATATATATACAGACATAGAACATAAACATAATCAATGAAAAACTATACAAATCAAACATGAGAAGACAATAATATATGCATACATGGAATTCAAAACAAAACAAAATCCCTGAACAGTGTTAAACCATACAAATCAAATAAATAAAATAAAATAAAATGTTTGTATGTGTTTTTCAATGGGTTTAGATCATACAAAGATAATTGAAATTGACCTGTAATTCGAAAAAGAAGAACAGTCGCCTGATTTATGGACAGGTATAACTTTTGCCTTTTTAAACTTGAGAGGAAAACACCTTTTCTCAATACACAAGTTGATTAGATAATTATGTCAGTGTTTCAACAATAACCGGACTAGTGAGTTTTATAATCCGCGCATCTAACTTGTCTAGATCACGTGTTCTAGTATTCGTTTGTATCTTTATGCTTTCTAATACTTCAAAGGTTGTCAATGGCTGGAGATTAAATGGAAAGTTAATATGTTTTGCGTTAATATGTTGTTGTAGGTAATGAAGATCATTTTCGCTTGGCTTGTCATAATATGTTATAACTTTTTTTGCTACATTTGAAAAATGGCTGTTTAATTCATCAGCTGATATGTCTTTAATGAACTGCTGACCTTTTGAAACATATTTATTACATAATGTATTGTTGGCTTTCCAAATTTGGCGAGAGTCACTAGGGGTAATTAGCAACTGTTGAAAGTAATTTCGCTTTGATCTGCGTTTAATAGAATTCACTTTATTCTTTTGTATCTTAAATTGTTCATTTGTACCATGGGTTTTCAGGTGGTTTCTTAAGTTTATATCAGATTCTATGTCCTTTGTTATCTATGGAGGTTTGGTTTTTTCTTTAACTCGTTTTTTTTATTTTGTAAAGGGAGCATGTTTGTCATACACTGAGATAAATGTGTTAACCCAGTGTGAGTGTGTGTGTGTGTGTGTGTGTGTGTGTGTGTGTGTGTGTGTGTTTGTCTTTTGTGTGTGTGTGTGAGTGTGTGTGTGTGAGTGTGTGTGTGTGTGTGAGTGTGTGTGTGTGTGTGTGTGTGTGTGTGTGAGTATGTGCGTGTGTGTGTGTTAGTGAGTGTGTGTATGTGCGTGCGTGCGTGTATGTGTGTGTTTGTCTTTGTGTGTGTGTGTGTTTGTGTATGTGTGTGTATGTGCGCGCGTGCGTGCGTGTATGCGCTATGTTTGTGTGTGTATGTGTGTGTGTGTGCGCGTGCGTGAGTGTGTGTGTGCCTGCGTGTGCATGCGTGCGTGCGTGCGTGTGCATGCGTGTGCGTGTGTGTGTGTGTGTGTGTGTGCGCGTGCCTGTGTGCCTGTGTGTACATGTGTGTGTGTGTGTGTGTGTGCGTGCATGCGTGCATGCGTGCGTGTGTGTGTGTGTGTGTGTGTGTGAATGGCAGCTGGTGGTGGACTATTGACTATTGATGTCGCCATTCTGGAGACGTGTGTGCTCTGTGCCTTCAGAGTTATCGAGCCCGTAGCTCTTCATGACGTTTGTTCACGTCTTCTGAATATCTCCATGTGTCTGCCTGCCTGCCTGTCTGTCTGTCTGTCTGTCTGTTGATCTGCCCGTCTGCCTGTCTGTATGTCTATCTGTCTGCCTATCTTGCTGCCTGTCTGTATGTCTGTCTATCTATCTATCTAATTATCTATCTATGTATATGTCTATCTGTCTGTCTATCTATCTATCTGTCTATCTATCTATCTGCCTGTCTGTCCCTTTGTATGTATGTGTGTCTGTCTATCTATCTATCTATCTATCTATCTATCTATCTATCTATCTATCTATCTATCTGTCTGTCTGTCTATCTGCCTATCTATATATCTGCCTGTATGTCTGTCGATGTATATGTCTATCTGTCTGCCTATCTTGGTGTTTGTCTGTCTGTTTATCTTTCTATTGATCTCACTTTCTAAATGTCTGCGTAAACCAAAACATGGACATGGCCAGGTCTGATCTTGAAGCTGAGGGCGATGTTATTGTCGCTCCGGAGGACTTTCAGTTCGGTCATTGCAGCTGTGGTCTGGCCCATCATGAAGAAACTGTCAGGTTTTGACCGTACATCTCATACTACAGCTCCAAGATTGTTTTAAAGCTATGAACGGTCTCGTTTTTGCTGTTGTTTATGGTAGTGTCAGTGCTGATACTATTGGCGCTATTTGTCATCAACCGGATCTTCTAGGTAAAGGAAAGGTAAAGGTAAAGGTGTTCCCATATCCTATAAGGTCGTAGGGGAGCGAGGCATCAGAGGCCTCACTTCTCTAAGGCCAGCATATTGAGGGCGGCGCCCATCTCCTCTCCCTCGCTGCTTTACCTTCCCTGACCCCAAAGAGGGCAGGTACCCATTTACAGCTGGGTGAACTGGGGGAACTGTACTGAAGCCAAGGCGCTTAAACGGTCACCCACCGGATCTTCTATGTAGTGATAATAATTATGCTCCATTTACTCTACTAAGCCAGTTCAAAAAGTTAACAGAGCATTCTTCCCATCAGAAAAGCAAATAAACTTTTAGTGTCATAAGCAATTTCAAATTATCAAATCATCCTTTTTTGTAAAATTGTCTTTTTAAAAAAAAAGTAGCATAAGCATTTTTACTAATGCAGAAGAACCTAAACCAAATGTTGAAAGAAAAATCCACGAACTTGAATACAACAGCATTTTCATAGGATCAATACAAGCAGACCACAGGGAGTAAAAGGGCAGCAGAGCTTAGAGACAAACCTGTAGTAGGCAGAGTGAGAGAGAGAGAGAAAGAGAAACAGACAGACAGACAGACAGACAGACAGGCAGACGGAGAGACAGAGAGACAGACAGAGACAGAGAGCAAGCTGAACAAATCATGTCACCAGCTATAAATTTCCTAACCCAAGAGGGAAAAACCACAGACCTTCATAACCGTCATAGCAACATTTGGCATTATGGACCCCTCCCCACCCCCTCCACCCAACCCTCCAACTATTCCTCCATCCTCCCGCCCCCACCCCCTGACCCCTGATGTTTCATTCTCAACAGCTCTTCCCTGTATCATTTTTCCCAAAATAAACTCTGCCATGTTGTTGTCTTCCTTCTCATTTTTTTTTACCCCTTGAAATGGAAAACTATAACAAGGTGAGGGAGTGGAAGAGTCGCCGAATGTTATGATGTTGTTGTAATAGGATAGATGTATTAAACTGTAATGTTATTTTTTTTTTAAATGGCAAGTGTTGAAAACTGTGTAAGAAAAGAAACGAAGAAGATAATATAGGTAAAGGTAAAGGTAAAGGTCTCCCATAACCTATATTAAGGTCGTAGGGGAGCGAGGCGTCAGAGACCTCACTTCTCTAGGGCCAGCATATTGAGGACGGCGCCCATCTCCTCTCCCTCGCTGCTTTACCTTCCCTGACCCTAAAGAGGGCAGGTACCCATTTACAGCTGGGTGAACTGGGGGAACTGTACTGAAGCCAAGGCGCGCAAACGGTCACCCATCCAATTGGTAACCACGCTCGACGCTGCTTAACTTGGCTGGGGGAAAGCGAGTGCTCCGACCACTGAGCTATCCCGAACTAGGGGAAAAAAATGACAGTGGCTCATCAGGATTGTGGAAACACACGTTTCGTTTCTCTGTCTTGGGGCTGTTTGGGTCTGAAGAAACCAGCATCTTGCACTTAGTACTTTTTTCTTTAGCTAATTTGTTTGCTGGTTTTGTGTTGATACAGGGTTCTGGATTTGTTCATAAGTGGATGGCCTGATTTCTTAGGGTCTGTTTTCTGCTTTAAAACGAGGATGTTTTTTGGTACAGGACAAATGATTGATATTTCCAGAGGTTAAATACACTACATAATTTCATTGTTAGAGACAAATAAATCAGAGGACTAAAACCAAGACAGAAATGCTCGCTATCAATAACCGCCCACTATCACCATCCACACTCGTAATCTTTTTGAATACGAGCTTGACATCTTTGG
>CM054154.1:11890408-11891998 GCA_028751875.1 Rapana venosa
CTTTATGTTAAAAGTGTCATGGACGAACGTGATCGCAACACAACATTCATAGTCTGATATCACAAGTTGTGAAGAGACGTAACATGAATCGAACAACTAGGATGATAACGCTGTCATATAAATCAAGGCTAAATGCATGGAACACCAAATACTCTAAAAATATGACATGTTGCTGTACTCAGTCTCTTTCAGTCCACCATTTATTGTTTGATTGCCCAATTCTAACTGACCTGTTTAAAAGGAAAGGAATAGATATTCATAAAAATATGCCACTGTTCAAGAAGTTTTATATGACTCTCAGCAGTTCATAACATCAGTTGCTGAGATTAATATATTCTTCCCCGGTAATACCTCTACTGTAGATAGTTGTGATAATATAAATATACGTACATTAAAGAGAGAGAAAGAAGAGAGAGGAGAGAGAGAGAGAGAGAGAGAGAGAGAGAGAGAGAGAGAGAGAGAGAGAGAGGGGGGGTGTTGGTTTGATTGCGGGTGTGTCCCTAGCACCAAGTAGTGAATGGACATTAAACAAAAAGAACACAAACGCTGTCATGTATTATTCAGAAACTAGCAGTCAATGTAATGCAATGTAATGTTAATGTAGCCTAACCAGTAACACTTTCTCCTTCATTCTGAAACATATTTACCAAAGATTCAATTCAGCATTTAGTATTATGACGTACGATTTTTGCACGTGGATTACGTCATTGACACAACTTTTAGATTAAGATGAAGAAAAGGTGTCCCATAACCTATAAGGTCGTAGGGGAGCGAGGCGTCAGAGACCTCAACTTCTCCAGGGGCCAGCATATTGAGGGTGGCGCCCATCTCCTCTCCCTCGCTGCTTTACCTTCCCTGACCCTAAAGAGGGCAGGTACCCATTTACAGCTGGGTGAACTGGGAGACTTTACTGAAGCCAAGGCGCGCGAAGCAGCCACGCCCGCACGCACACACACACACACACACAGATGGAGACAGAGACAGAGACACAAACAAAGATATAGGGATTCTGAAAGATGGTGAGCTTGAAAAGGGGGGAGGAGAGAGAGAGAGAGAGAGAGAGATAGAGAGAGACAGAGACAGAGAGAAACAGAGAGAGAGAGAGAGAGGTGAGAGAGAGGGAGAGAGAAAGATAGAGAGAGAGAGAGAAAGAGAGAGGGAGGTGAGAGAGAGGGAGGAGAGAGAGAGGAGGGAGAGAGAGAGAGAGGAGAGGTGAGAGAGAGAGGAGAGAGAGAGAGAAGAGAGAGGGAGGGGAGAGAGGAGAGAGAGAGAAGAGAGAGAGAGAGAGAGAGAGAGAGAGAGGAGAGAGGGAGAGAGAGAGAGAGGAGAGAGAAGAGAGATTGAGAGAGGAGATGAGGACGAGAGAGAGAAGAGAGAGAGAGAGAAAGAGAGAGGGAGGTGAGATGAGAGGGAGAGAGAGAGATTCGGATTCAGATTCGGATGTACATTATTCATTAGGCCATAGCCATATAAAGGGGAAAGTGAACAAAAAAACCAAATCATCAGAAACATTAAAAACAAATTACAATCAACAATATGATAATCATATAATGAACTATGATGTTCAATTTCTCTCAGCTTGAAGGCTTT
>CM054154.1:11892498-11904998 GCA_028751875.1 Rapana venosa
GGGGAAGAGAAAACAACACGAAAGAGAGAGAGAGAGGGACAGAGAGAGGATGAGAGGATGAGAGTGGAGGAGAGAGGAGAGAGAGATCAGGATAAAAAAAATCATCATACCAAGATACGTTTAGAAATTTAAGAAATAAAAAAAAGAGAAATATAAGCAGACACAGAGAATTGTCCTTTCTAAATAGCCACCCTTTCTTTAAACAGGAAAACCCATTACAGTCGGAAATATTTTTCACACAAGATAATAGATTCTTTGGATTTTTTGTTGTTTTTTTTCCCTCTAAAATCTCCGCGTATTTCTTCTACAATTGCATCATTTCACTTTACACAATTGAATGACATAAGCAATTTGTCTACACACAAAAATTCAAAGAACTTTTTTTCCCTAAAAACATGGCAAGATTGTTGTCAGCATTCATATTAGTAAACGCAGAATTCAATCAAAAATTGATGATTATTAGGAACACAGATAGGTGGACAGAAAAATGTAATGCACAATTATATTGAGGAATGTAGTTTATTCAATTCATTTCAAACACTTTGTTATTCAGAGAGAGAGAGAGAGAGAGAGGAGAGATGGGGGAGAGATGGGGAGAGAGAGAGAGAGAGAGATGGAGAGGAGATGAGAAGAGAGAAAGAGGAAGAGAGAGAGATGAGGAGGAGAGAGGAGAGAGAGAGAGAGGAGAGGAAATGAGAGAGAGAGAGAGGAGGAGAGAGAGTTACAAGCCTTTGCATAAAAACAGTAAGCGTAAAAAACATAATACCCATGAACAAATGCCAAAACCCACATTATTCGAACATCAGCATGCACCCATCAATATAATATCACCCACAATCAACAATACCTCAACCAGTCATAAACTCACCCAGTAAAATCACAAACACCCATGCGCGCACCAGTATGCTCACATAGCTTGCGAGCGCGCGCGCGCGCGCGCACACACACACCAACACACACACCACACTCACACCCACCCCCTACACCCACCCACACACACACACACACACGCGCGCGCACGCACACACACACACACACACTCACACCCACCCCCACACCCACCCACACACACACACGCGCGCGCGCGCGCGCGCACGCACACACACACACACACACACACACACACACACACATTGGAAACATTCGTATATATGCACACGCATATTTATAACAAAAACTAAATTGTTATAACATGTTGTATGATAAGATATATATATATATATATATATATATATAGAGAGAGAGAGAGAGTAGAGAGGAGAGAGAGAGGAGAGAGAGAGAGAGACAGACAGACAGACAGACAGACAAACAGATAAATAGATAGATAGATAGATAGATAGATAGATAGATAGATAGATAGATAGATAGATAGATAGATAGATAGATAGATAGATAGATAGATAGATAGATAGATAGATAGATACAAGTGAAACTAATATTCTATTCTATTAAGATATTAAACACAATCTAAAACACACACAAAAACCAAAACCGCACACGCATTTTCATAACCTAAACCATGAACTGGTCTATACCACAAGCTTCATTTTGTCTACCTTTGGTAATCTGGAAACTACAAGTTTAAACATTCGATGACAATGATTGATTAGTAGTCCATTCTGTTTTCTGCCTCCTCCTCTGTGTCATTTCAGTCCCGCTGTCCCCACGCCGGTCACTTCGACCTCCTCGTCCCCCCTAAATCTTCATTCGTCATGTCTTGAGCATCCTCGGGGTCAAAAGTCCACACGGAGCCCATCCGTGTCAGGCCGCCGTGGGGCCACCAGCCCGTGGAGCCCTGCACTGCTACAAGGTCACGTTGGTGGTGTTGTGTAGTGACGGTTATTTCTGAGCTAGCATACGCAGGGCACCATCTACTAAACCCTCTGCTAGCGACAGTAATAGCTCAGTAGTGGTGTCAGACTAAGTAAGACACCCACCCGGGGTGGCACTATCGTTAATTGTTGTAACTTTATTGAAGAAAGAAATATACATATATATATATATATATATATATATATAGAGAGAGAGTAGAGAGAGAGGAGAGAGAGAGAGAGAGATGAGAGAGATGAGAGAGAGAGGAGAGAGAGAGAGAGAGAGAGAGAGAGAGATCTTCCAAAGTGGGTTTGTGGTTGAAAGTAGACACACAACCTAGCTTACATGAATAACTGATAACACTTTTGGCATTCACAAGTCCTTAAGCGCACAGACCCAACTGGTTTAGAGTCTGCTCCAAAAGGCCTCAACATTATTTTCATTTCGATTTTTCTGATCAAACCGAAAAGGCAGGACGAAAAATCGGGGAATCGAACCTCATAACCGCACGGTCTACTTGCTAGGCATTTTCCAGGACGTCTTAACCATCCTGCCACCTGCCTTCTTATTTCTGAACTTCTGGGGGGAGGAAGAAAACGAAGCAGTTCGATTGGAAGAGCTGGAGGTGGGAGGAAAAGGGAGGGGGTGGTGGTGGTGGTGGTGGTGGTGGTAGTGATATTAAATGTTGCTGTCAAAGTTATGAAGACGTGTGTGCTCGTTCCCTCAAAGGTTATGCAATTTATGGCCGGGGACAGAGTTTATGCAGCTCTGCTGTCCACGCCCTGTCTGTGGGCCTTGCTTGTGATCTGTTCTGTAGTGTTGGGGTTTGGGTTTTTTTCTCTGTCTACTGGGACGGGGTAGCTCAGTGGTCGGAGCACTCGCTTTCCCCCAGCCAAGTTAAGCAGCGTCGAGCGTGGTTACCAGTTGGATGGGTGACCGTTTGCGCGCCTTGGCTTCAGTACAGTTCCCCCAGTTCAACCTAGCTGTCAATGGGTACCTTCCCTCTTTAGGGTCAGGGAAGGTAAAGCAGCGAGGGAGAGGAGATGGGCACCGCCCTTAATGTGCTGGCACCTAGAAAAGCTGAGGTCTCTGATGCCTCACTCCCCTACTATCTTATAGGACATCTTTACCTTTGTTGCCTTCATCACCATTATTGGAATGCTGAAGCCAGTCCACCTTGTGGAGTTGTGGTCCATAGGTGGAATGCACCCACCTAGAGAGAAGAGAGACGAGAGACGAGAGAGATGAGAGGAGAGGAGAGAGGAGAGAGAGAGAGAGATGAGAGAGAGAGAGAGAGGAACAAGTTCGATTCCCGTTCTTTCCCTGTGGGGATACTGAGGACCTGTTCGTATAAATAACATCCCCACCTTCTGGAAATTATGTGCTGGAAATTTTCCTCCTTTCTATCACTCTCTTTGTTTTCTGCCTTATTCCTTCTTTTCCCTGTCATATCCTTCTTTAGTCTAGTTTTCTGCCTTCTTGGTCCATTCTCTTGCCTTTTTCTAGAAAGAGATAAACGATAACAATTCCATCTTAAGCCCAAGTCGGATGCGCTGGGCTTGGCTTGTCAGGCGCTTAAACGGCAGCGTGATGTATTCTCGCCCATATAACAGACACCAATAGCTGCTGTCAGTGCGTGCGACAATTAAGAAAACAATCCCCGTTTGAATCCAAACTCTTCCCCTCCCCTACAACCACTAAATTTTGAGTGGTGGTCCGAGTGCTAGCCTTTCTAATGAGATTCTGAACCGAGGTTGTGTGAGCAATGCAGTCAGCGTCCGTACAAGAACAAACGGTGATAAGAGAGTTGCCAGAATCCAAGAGCAAAATGGCACTGTCATTCAGCACCAAATGGCATACAGGAGAGAAAATAAGAAAACATAATAAATAAATGAGTGGCGCTACTCTTGTGGCAACGCAGTCCCCCCAAAAGAAAAAAACGTCTCAAATTCACGCAGAGAAATCTACCAGTATAGAATACAAATTTTCGTTTTTAAAACAAATTTTAAAAAACTTCCAAGAAGCCGGAATGCGGCTACCTGCATGGTAGGTTAAACCCGTCGCATGCACAAAACTCTCACCATTTGGTGAACTGCACAGCTCTAGCTGAGGAACAAATACTTTTTTTTTATAATCTGGAGGTGTTTTTTATGTTTAAGCTAAGAAAGGAAGGGGGACGGGATAGCTCAGTGATCGGAGCACTCGGTTTTTCCCCAGCCAAGTTAAGCAGCGTCGAGCGTGGTTACCAGTTGGATGGGTGACCGTTTGCGCGCCTTGGCTTCAGTACAGTTCCCCCAGTTCACCCAGCTGTAAATGGGTACCTGCCCTCTTTAGGGTCAGGGAAGGTAAAGCAGCGAGGGAGAGGAGATGGGCGCCTCCGCCCTCAATATGCTGGCCCTAGAGAAGTGAGGTCTCTGACGCCTCGCCCCCCTACGACCTTATAGGTTATGGGACTCCTTTACCTTTACCTTTTTAAGAAAGGAAGATCGATTTTCAAAACTGAATAATCTGCAAGACGTCACACGATCATGCATTAAGAGTTGGGTTTTTTTTTTCAGAAGTGCACTGTCTGGCTGACGCTTCATAGGGCTTTGAGCTTTGTACTGGTACACAGTGAAAGGATTAGTACTAGCTTAACACATATTCTAGCCGTTTTTGATATAAGTTTAGAGAGTTGATCTCAAGATTATCGCCGAGAAATGGTAATTAATCAATAATAAAATCCCAATCTACAATCTGATACACACACACACACACACACACACACACACACACACACACACACACACACACACACACACACACACACACATATATATATATATATATATATATATATAATATATAGAGAGAGAGAGAGAGAGAGAGAGAGAGAGAGAGAGAGAGAGAGAGAGTGAGTGAGAGATAGATAGATAGATAGATAGATAGAAAGATAGATATAGATAGATAGATATAGATATAAGATATATATGTATATATACATATATAAATATTACACTCATATAAATATATATATATGTATATATATACATATATACATATACATATATACATATAAATATCTAATTATATTATTAATTATATTGTGATAAATAAATAGTATTGTAAATATCTCTATAATATATTATGAGTATATATATATATATATATATATATATATATATATATATACATATATGTTATATATATTCATAATATATTATAAAGATATATATAAATATATACATACATACATACATATATATAAACCAATAAAACCAGCAAAGCAGTCAGACTCTCTTAAAAAAAACACCAAAAAAACACCTACAAATAATGCCCGAAAGTCCTGGAAAGGTAGTAAGCCTTAAAGGACAATCAATAATCCTGCTTCATCCGACTGTCTAGACCACTTAATGACCGGGAACAGGGTTTAGCCCCCCAAATCAAAAGCGCATATGGAAGCTAACATCACATCAGCAGGCCGGCAGGCTTGTCAAGCTATTGATTGGACAAGCTCCTTGCCGAGACTGACATCATCACCAGGGTTATGCTTTGTCATGTCATGCTGAGATTGCCTTCACACATCCCTGGATCATAGCGCGAGGATGTAACTATATCTGCTGTTGAAGGATGGACAGCAGAGTGTCTGCAGTTGGTATACAGCTGCCTATTTTGGTAAGGTCATGGAAAAGAGACATACAAGCAAAACGTCTGACGTACTGTGTACTCTACGGTCCTGTCTAAACCAAATAACTGTGACCATACATAAGAAAACCAAACCAAAACCAAACTAAACAAGATTAGACAAACCAAACTAAACATGATTCAACCAATCCAAACCAAACTAAACAAGATGAAACCAAGCCAAACTAAACAAGATTCAACCAAAGGAAACTAAACAAGATTCAACTAAACCAAACTAAAACAAGATTCAACCAAACTAAACCAAACTAAACAAGATTCAACCAAACTAAACTAAACACGATTAAACGAAACCTAAACTAAACAAGATTAAACCAAAACAAAAACCATACTAAAAAAGAATCAACCAAACTAAACCTTTACTAAACAAGAATCAACCAACTAAACCTTACTAAACACGATTCAACGAAACTAAACCATACAAAACACGATTCAACGAAAATAAAACCATACTAAACAAGATTCAACAAAACTAACCAAATACTAAACAAGAATCAACAAACTAAACCATACTAAACAAGAATCAACCAAACTAATATTACTAAACACGATTCAACCAAACCAAACCATACTAAACAAGATTCAACCAAACTAAACCAAAAACTAAACAAGAATCAACCAAACTAAACCATACTAAACAAGAATCAACCCAACTAAAAAATACTAAACAAGAATCAACCAAATAAACATATAAACAAGAATCAACCAAAAACTAAACCAAACTAAACAAGATTGAACCAGACCATACCAAACAAGATTCAACCAACCCATACAAACACGATTCAACCAAACTAAAACCCCATACTAAACAAGAATCAACCAAACTAAACCAAACTAAACACGATTCAACCAACCCATACTAAAAAACGATTCAACTAAGCCAAACCTCCACAAGTAGTGGTGTCAATTAGAGCTTTTTAGAGCGTGCGGGGACACACACACACACATACACACACACACACACAAACACACACAACACACACACACACACACACACACAACACAACACACCCCAAACTCAATCACACACAAAAAACCACACACACCCCACACACATCACTCACTCACACACACACAATGCACAACACAAACTCATTCACACACACACACACTCACTCACTCACACACACACTCACACACACACACTAAATACTCACACACACAAATCACACACACTCACTCACTCACACACACACACACTCAGAGATAGGGAAAAGGGGCATTCAAGCTCCTTTGCCGATAATTTTACCAAAGCTGTTGATGCTGGAGTTCTTGTATGATTACTTCAAGGCTAAATATCCTACTGTAAGGGTCTTGTACACAGACACAGACTCTTTCATCCTAGACATACCCACAGAAGATATATACAAAGACCTTGTAGAGGACGTAGCGCTGGGATCAGAGTCATGGTATGACACCTGTGATTATCCAAAAGACAGTCCCTTGCATTCATCAGTAAACAAAAAAGTTATTGGTAAGATGAAGGATGAGATGAACGGCACTATTATCAAAGAATATGTTGGGTTGAGGGCCAAGATGTACAGCGTTGCAAGCCAGACAGGTGTTATAAAAAAGGCAAAAGGCGTTGGCAAACAGGTGGTCAAAACAAGCATCAGTCATGATAACTACAAAGAGGCTCTCTTTGAAGGTAGAGTATTTCATATGACAACTCCAAAGCTCCTTGCTCAACCCTGCACCAAATCAACACAACTGTGAGTTAGAAAAGACATTCGATTGACGCAGGATACAAAACGAGTATATTCTTCACCAGAGCGACTCTTAGCACTCCTTTGGACACTGGAGAACAAAAGTATTTGATTTTAATTAATTTTTTTACACATTATTTCGTTGTTATAAATTTGATTGAGACTCACAATGGAATGTTTATCTTTATCAAATACCTTATGGTAGTGGTGCTACAAAGCCACAGTCTCTGCTTTTTACAGTGATGACATTCTAGAAGACTTTGGTGAGCAAGTAGAATAAACTTTGATCATGGCACGAAAGATGAATAGTGCTAAATTATACTTCTAGAGTTGTTCGTATGATGAGGAGAGTGTCACAAACACTTCAGTATTTTCAAAAAGGTTCCATAAATTGTAGTAACAAAAAACTCAGTTAGATGAGACATATCAGTCACTTTACTTCTGATGAAGATCTAGTAGTCCTACCTTACTTAAAGTGGGACGTATTAGGGGGCACATAGTAGCATGCATTCCCTCTCTACAAAAGCCGTTGTGGCTGCAGAGTAATGACAATATAAATTGGAGGATCATCCCTCCTCAAACTTTTTTTATTTTCTGAAGTGTCTATGCTCCAGATGGGATCTGTTGCTCGTTTTGTGATGTCGCTTGGCTTCAGCTGCTCAGGAGCATACAGATAATCTCAGTTTATTACCACAAGGTTTATTAGTGGATTGCTTAGAAGTTTGTTGTTTGGATGTGCTGTGTATTGTTTTATGTTTGATAGCGTCCACACCGTTTTAACCCGGTGGGACTTCTAGTTATCTCAGAGTGCATCTGCTCTCAAACTCTGCAGGCAAGTTTCCTTTACCACTCTGTATTTCGTGTGCTGGGATCATGATTTCTTATAGGTCGGTACTGTATGCATAACAGTTTTCTGCTAACAGCTTTGTTAAACTTTAACAGTGCTTGAGATCTGTGGCTTGCCCGGTACTACTACTTTTTATTGCTACTCCATGCTTAGTAACAGCTTGATTAAATGCTCTTTAAACGTCTTTACCATCATCGCACTGAATAAGTCTGGGATATTTTAGTGGGCCCCGACTATAGATTTCTTGCCAAGCAACGGCAGTTGCCCGGTGGCACTCTTTTCAGTAAGGGGCTCTGCTTCTTTATACTAGAAGCTACATTCCACTTCAGTAAGGCATTACTATATAACTCTTTCTTCTGATTGTCTGGGGTAGTATAAATAGGTCTATTTGGTGAGTATTCATTTGCTTCATGTTGTCTGAAGAGAGGGTCTATTAAAGCGCCTTGGTGCAGGTTAAATAGATCTGCCATATTCGCTTGTTTTAGACAGCCAATTCTTGCTACTTCGGACTTACTCCTGCTGCAATGACACCAGTTTATTTATAGGCGCCTGTCTTTCCAGTACCCTTTGGTGTTGTAGTAGATACTTAGATAGTTTGGAATACACTATGTTCTAATATATTACATAAAAAAAATTGCACTGTTGGTTAACCAACCTTCTGTAGCTAAGAAATATTACTATTGTCGTGCCCACCAAATTAAAGCAATCTCGCCTGTCTTCTGGGTTTTCAGGGGGTTGATTATTTAATCACGAAGTCTGGCTTAGTTTGTATAGAGAGATATTTGTTTGACTGTCACAATGTAGTATTCTTCTTATTGCCCCGTCACAACACTCAGAAAATGTTTTTGCAGCATCGTCCTTGTTCACAAAGTTTTTTATTAATAAAAGTCTAAATGAGCAATTCTTTGTCTTTGTATTCTGGGCCTGTGCTCTGTACAGTTGTTCTATTGCTTTATCTTGTCTCTTACTTTCTTCGTCTGTATGAAGTTTCAAGAAAACAAGTAGTTGCTGCCTGTAAAAGCAAAGTGCGTAACTACAGCAACCACCATCCATCACTCTAACTAAGAAAGCATTTTCTATTTATGACTAATATTTTCTGGAATGTATTCCTGCTTACCAGGAAGTTTTTGTAGCATTTGGATGCTGTTACAACCACAACTAGCTTGCGCTAGTCTTCAAAGTTCGTTTTCTAAATCAGCTGGGCCTCATTTTTAGAAGACTCTTTCCTACATAGTTAGACTACACTAAGCTGCACATAACGGCAGCGTGGTAGACCAGATTGACTGCAGTTTTTGTGTACTCATATTTCTACTATAAGTATAAATTTATTTATTTATATTCCTATTAATACATTATTGAATGGATCGTTGTCAGGCTGTGTTTGCTTTGCAATGGTTGTGGCTGTGGTTGTGGTTTTGGCTTTTGTCCTGCTGCAGTCCTTGTCTTGCTGGTTGATTGTTGCTCCATACTCTTATATCCATAGCTGTTTACTTTTATACAATATATTTAGTAAGTAGGAATTCTTTGTTTTGGTGGGTGCTTTGTCTTTTTTCTGTGTTTCTATAGGCATCATGTTTTTCTAATGTTTCTCAGTATTAATATCCTTTTGCTTTGCTTGGTTGCAAGTTTTTTCTGTCCGATTCACCATTTGCTAACCTCTTGCCAGCCTTCAACTCTCCCAGGTTTCTTTGTTACAGATGTCACTTGGTGAAAGGGAAGGGTTGCTCTTGGTTGTCACATTCTCCTGTGTTTCTGTTTGTTCGGTCTGTGTTCTGTTCATCCATCTTTCGCTATGTTGTTCAAATTTTATATGTTGTTTAAAAGTTTCATACTAGCAGATACTCGGTGCTAACTGAGAGCCAAAACGGTAATACATATCACAGCCAAGTGTATCCAGCGTTCTAACAAAAATTGGAATCTTTGTGAGAGGACATATGCTAAGGTCAGCTTCTGACGTCCACATTATAGACCATACTGGTTGCTATAGCAATATAGACAATAACGTATGCCCTAGGCTTTCACCATCTTTGCTCAGATGAGATTTACCTATTAAAATACTTACATAATGTTCTGTGTGATAAACTGCTGCACCTGTTCAACTGTTAGTTGTGTTCCTATGCTCATTGCTCTTGTTTTACCTCAAGCAGCAAGATGAGATAACAACTTCTCTTTCTTTTCCAGTTGATTCTTACATCTCGTTATTTTACTTCTTCGACTAGAACCAGAAGATGTCCTTCAACAAATGTTCGTTCGCAATTTTTGTGTCTATCTTATAAATTATATTTTGTGTAATATAATTGTTGTTGTTCTAGACAAGTTGTTGATAAGTTGTTGATAAGTGTTGATGGGGATTTTTAGCTTCTTGACCAGTTCTTAATTTGTTCTTGTTTTTAGTTCTCTGATAAGTTCTTGATAAGTCGTGGTAAGTTCTTGTAAGTTCTATTGATTAGTTGTTAATAAGTTCTTGGCAAGTTTTTGCTAAGTTGTTGAAAAGTGTGTTAATATGAAATTGTTTTTAGCATAAATTCATAATTTTATCAGTTTTTACCAATCAAAATTAAATTAGTATTACTTTCAGTTTTGTAGAGAGATGGGAAAAAATCGATCAAGTAAAACTGCTTAGTTTTTATATAAAACTATGCAAGTTTTTGGTTCTTCGATGAGGCGAAGTTGCCTGGCTTTTGGATCAACTGTTATAATCCTACATTTCATATTCTTCTCCAGCCATTTTTTAAAGAATATATTGATTCGAACAACAAAAATCGTGGATTAGAAAAGTGCCCGGAAAACCAGACTGACAACCCAATGTATTCGTGCACTTATGAATGGTGAGATTTCTTTTAAGGGAAGAAGGGTGTTAGGTGAGCTTCAGCGTTACCGGTCGTCATGCTTGAGTGTTCTTTTGTTCGGTCCTAGACAGAGACTTCCGCTGCAGTTAAGAAGTGTTATTGACGAGTCTTCGATAGGGTGATCAGGTCTGCAGTGCTACTTGTGAGCGCTGTGTGGTAAAACCATGTTGTGTTACTTATCATGGCTGAAGGATGCTAGTGGTGCTTCTCCGAACTAGAAAAATAGGTTTGACTAGTCAAAGCTCACAATCTTCAAATTATTGACTATGGAATTAACGAATAAGTCAGTCAAGTCAAGTCAAAATTTTATTTCCAGATGGTAACATTGAATAAGCAATTGCATTTGCTTTTTTTCATCAAGCATCTATCTTAGAACAATTTCGTAATCGATTTACTAAGACACTACATTATTGAATCGTTTACATCTCAAAATTAACCAAGGATAAAATTCGATAAGGAAAATACATTGAAAATACAATTACCACATTATACATATACACGCACACACATACTCATGCACACCTGTGCGCCGTGCGACGCTAACGTCCACACACACATTTAAATAAAAATATGCCTCAAGATTTAAAATGTAAATAATAAAAGTCGGACACACAAACCACTTCACCTACTGTTTCATCCACTTGTTACGGTTTAACACTTTAGATAACTAAAAAAGAATACAGGAACAAAACGTTTAGTAAATACGAGGCATTTGTCATAATGACAATATGTGCTTCAATGAACCTCCCTCTCTACTCCTTCCCCCAGCAAACGTTACTGTGCTTTTTTGCGCTCATACTTTCAAATAGCGTTTTTTAAAAAATGACATTCACACAATAACTATCCAAGCAAGTGAAGTCAAATAAGATTACAATAATGATTATTATAATAGCGATACGCAATTATAAACAACAATCACCCATCACCAGAGACAAACAATCTATAAAACAAATGATCCCATCACCATGAGGACAATAACATAACGATGATAACAGCAAAAGCAATGGAAAGGATGGGTGTGGAGAGGGAGTATCAAGGGGGATGGGGGAATTACCCTTCATAATGTAGAGAATTAATAATTTAAAAAAACAAACAAAACACTTATTCAACAAATAGTACCCATATATGATACAGGATTCAAAAGCCCATAATCAATGGAACTATCAAAACTAACAAACATATCAAACTAAACAGTTTCGCTTTATAATAGTACTAATAATCTCATCTCTAACTGCAATAAAACAGCACCACGATAAAAACTATTGAATTAGAAAGTCCAAAGGGGCATGAGGATGAGGAGAGGAAAGGAGAGGAGAGGGATGAGGAGAGGAAAGGAGGAGAGAGAGAGGAGAGAGAGAGGACGATGACGAGAGGAGGAGTGTTGACGAGAGAAAAGCAGAGCGGGAGTAGGAGAGACGAGAGAGATTTAGTCGGAGTGAGATGGAGAGAGAGGAGGAAGGAGAAGTGGGAGGACGGGTGATGCTTTAGTGTTAGAGAGGTGATGAGAGCGATTAGCATGGAGGGTTGAGGGGAGGTGGGAGTTACTTTATGCGAATTGTGTGCATTCCGATGGAGAGAGAGGACGGACGAGAGAGAGTTGACGTG
>CM054154.1:11909998-11922498 GCA_028751875.1 Rapana venosa
CAAAATTTTATTTCCAAATGGTACATTGAATAAGCAATGCATTTGCTTTTTTTCATCAAGCCATCTATCTAAGAACAAATGTGTGTGTGTGTGTGTGTGTGGGGGGGGGGGGGGTGCGTACATGCCTGCGTGCCTGGCTGCCTGCGTTTGTGTGTGTGTGTGTGTGTGTTTTGGAAGAACACACGCACGCAGCTACCGTGTTTCGACATCATCCCCGAAGTCGTAGTGTGGGTCCTTTTACTAGACTGTTGAAGAATCGGTGGCACATGCTAAAACCTCATCTGACCCTTAGTCCACACTCACAAGCAAACTACATTTCTAGCCAACAAAGTTAATGTTAAAGCAACACATCTGTAGCTTATGGCTGTTAAAGACTTCACAATTCTTTCACTAATAAATCCAAAAGAACTGAGATTGACAGGTTTATATACGGATTCTTCCCTGATGGGGACGGGATAGCTCAGTGGTCGGAGCACTCGCTTTCCCCCAGCCAAGTTAAGCAGCGTCGAGCGTGGTTACCAGTTGGTTGGGTGACCGTTTGCGCGCCTTGGCTTCAGTACAGTTCCCCCAGTTCACCCAGCTGTAAATCGGTACCTGCCATCTTTAGGGTCAGGGAAGGTAAAGCAGCGAGGGAGAGGAGATGGGCGCCGCCCTCAATATGCTGGCCCCTAGAGAAGTGAGGTCTCTGACGCCTCGCTCCCCTACGACCTTATAGGTTATGGGACACCTTTACCTTTTTATACGGATTCTTCCCTGTGGGGATGCCCAGGGCCTATCAGTATACATAGCTTCCCCATCTTCTGGAAATCCTGTGCTACGAATTATCTCTTTTCTATCCCTCTCTTTGTTTCTGCCTTGTTCCCTTTTTGCCTGTCACCTCCGTCTTGTTTGTTTTTTGCCTTCTTGATCAATTTTCACACCTTTTTTTTCCCCACCCGTAAAGATTTAAAAGATAATAGTTCTCTCACACACACCGAAGGAAGTCGGAAGCGCTGGGCCTGACTTGTCGGGTGTTTAACGGCAGCGCAAGACATTTTCGCTCGTATGACAGTCAACACTAGTTTCTGTCTGAGCGTTCGAAGAAGAAACAGTAGTACAGAATCACCGACAGTGAAGCACAGTAAGCTTTTCGCTTCTTCTTGCTATGATTGCATGCCTTCTGTTTCTCATGAGTGTCGTTTCTTCTTGGGAATGACTCCAGCCTGTTTAAGCAAAGGAAACAAAAGCAGGCACGACGAAGAAAGCCAAATGAATCCAGACACAAACAATACCCTCTAGGGTTTTAAAGTGGACTCTGCCGTGAAAGCATTGAATAGCAATATTCCATAACCCGCTATTCTCTGTTGCCAAACACCCACACGCCCTCTACATTTGCCAATCGCGCGCGCGCACACACACACGTGCACGCACGCACGCGCGCACACACACAGTGGCTGATACGACCCTAGTTTATATATTCATATATAGAGTACATGTGTAAGTATTGATCTACATATGGATTGATATGATATCGACCCCGACAGGCTTTGGATCTGGTGTGTGTGTGTGTGTGTGTGTGTGTGTGTGTGTGTGTGTGTGTGTGGTGTGTGTGTGTTGTGTGTGCGCGCGCGCGCGCGCGCGCGCGCGCATGTGTGAGTGCGTGTGTGTTGTGTAATTGGTTCGGTTTTGGATTTTTACTTTCTTGTTGTTTGGGGCTCTTTTCGTTTTTGTGTTATACAAACTAATGTTGAGTTGTTTTATTTTGTCGCTGTTTTTCTTTTTCATTGTATTGGATGACTTAAATTGTTATTGTTGATGTTAGAACTCATGGGCGGATTGATATTGCATGAATTTATTCTTTGGTGGATGGATTAACGTAGTTCTGCCTTAAATCAAAAAGCACATGTACATGCGTGTATATGACCAGGAGAGAGGGAGGGAATGGATGTCTTTGTTTTACCTTTTTGCTCTGAATCCAATGTCTGGTTATTTCTTGTTTTCCTTATATATGAATGTATGTGGTGAAGGAGATATGGGTGAGGATGGGTACGTGTATGTAAGTGTTTAAATGATTTAAAAGGAAACTATACATCAGTTTCCTCTGTTCATATCCATTTGGTTGTTGTTGGTGGTGGTAGGGGCGGAGTTCTGGTTTGTTTTTGTTTTTTGTTTGTTTGGGTTTTCCTTTGTTTTAGGGTGGTTTTCTTGGGGAGGTGGAGGGGGTATTTTGGACTTTGTTTTCGTCTTTTGTTAGTTCTATATTGTTCTTTATTTGTTTTGGCTGTTATTGTTGTTTTATGTTTGTTATTGTCGCTGTTGTTGTTGTTGTGTACGTATGTTTGTGTTTGGTTTTTTGTTTATTTGCTTGTTGTAGTTGTTTTTGTTGTTTTATTTTGTTTGTTTTGTTCAGTTGTTTGTATGGTTGGAGGTTTTTGTGTGTATGTGCGTGTGGGAGGGGGGTGTGGTAGGTAAGCAGTTGGTGTGTCTTTTTGTATTTTGTTTTGTCTTCTTTGTGTGTTTTGGTTTGGTTTTTCTTTGTTGCTTGTTTGTTTGTGTTATGGTAGATATATTTTCAGGATATTTTTATTTATGTATTCGATTTGTATGGTTTAACATGGTACAGGATTTTTGTTTTGTTTTTATATCTCTGTATACATATATTATTGTCTTCTCTTGTTTGATTTGTATGGCTTACGATTGATTAGGATTTTTATTCGATATCTGCATTTATATTATCTCTTCTTCTCTCTTTTTTCTTTGGAACGATGGCTCGATGAAAAAAAGCAAATGCACTCTTTATTCAATGTACCATCTGAAATAAATGTTTGACTTTGACTTGACTTTCACACACACACACACACACACACACACGTAGTGCTCAATATTAAGTTTACATCAGTGCAGATGTTAGCTTAACACACATACACACACACACATATACATGCACACACACACACACACACACACACACACACATATATATATATATATATATATATATATATATATATATATATATATATATATATATATATATATATATATAACTGCCCACATTAAGTTAGCATCCTGACTGAGTTCAATCCCCCCAAAGTCCATCGAATCAGACTAAATGAACCGAGGCACCGTAGGCGTAAGCACGCACAACCTATCACATACATTAAAACATGTTTCGCTTTTCAGAAGAGTAGGCCATTTGTGCCGGTTGAGAATGGATGCAAAGATAGACAAAACTGTATGCACGCAGGGACTAGATATTTTTTAAAAAGCTCAAGAGTGTTATTCCAGTGTCCGTGGAATGAAAACAAGGATAGAATGAAAATATATAAACAAACACACAAAAGCAGTTGTTCGAAACAAACTAGAATACATATTTCCTTGCACATGTAAAGAAAAGCGCGAGCACTAATCAGAAGCTATCATAACATGATGCTGATAACGAGTGTTGGAAAGAAAGAACCATGTAATTAACAAACTGCCCCTAAAAACCCACAAAGAAGGGCAAATAAAAAACAACAGAATTTTACTCCCCCAAAATCTTCTGTTGGCTTCTAGATAGATCAGATAGGCTCCTTTAGTTTGGAGGTTTCTGTGATTAGTTCTGTTTTTAAAATGCTTTTCTTTTTTTTCTTTGTTGTTGTTGCTGTTTTTATTATTGAAGTGGAAGGACGGTGGCAGGATGGTTAAGACGTTTGCCTGCCAACAAGTAAATCGTGAGGTTCTGGGTTCGATTCCCAGCCTCGCCCTTTCTTCCCAGTTTGACAAAAAAATCGAACTGAATGTCAAAGTCCTTCGGATGAGACTATAAACCGAGGCCCCGTGTGCGAACGCATGCAGAACATCTTGCGCACACGTTAAATCCTGTTCCGCTGTTCGAAAGAGTAGGCCATTGTGTGCCGGTGGGATCAGATGACAAAATTAAAAAACCGCATACACACGCATTAAAAAAAAAAGCGCTTTGATTTGTAGCTTTACAAGATTCAGCGCTATATAAATTCCATACATTATTATTTATTATTATTATTATAAACTACGGCATTTGATACTTGGTGATTATACACTCTGGAACTCTCTATTTCTGCAGTGTGAACCGCTCCCTCCCCCCCCACCTCCCACCTTCAAAACTTCCAATTTTATCAGGAATATTGTATGGTTTTTGGTTTGTTCTACAATACATGATTTTACAACGTGTGTCTGTCTATTTGTGTGTCTGCTTCTATCTCTCTCTCCACCACCTCCCCCCCCCTTATCTCTCTCTCTCTCTCTCTCTCTCTCTCTCTCTCTCTCTCTCCTCCCTCCCTCTCTCCATCCCTTCTCTCTCTCTCTCCCTCTCCCTTCTCTCTCTCTCTCTCTCTCCCTCCCTTCTCTCCCCCCCTCTCTCTCTCTCCCTCCACTCTCTACTCTCTCTCTCTCTCTCTCTCTCTCTCTCTCTCTCTCTTTCTCTCTCTCCCTCCACTCTCTATCTCTCTCTCTCTCTCTCTCTCTCTCTCTCTCTCTCTTCTCTCTCTCTCTCTCTCCTCTCTCTCTCTCTCTCTCTCTTTCTCTCTCTCCCTCCACTCTCTATCTATCTCTCTCTCTCTCTCTCTCTCTCTCTCTCTCTCTCTCTCTCTCTCTCCTCTCTCTCTCTCTCTCTCCCTCTCTCTCGCTCTATCTCTCGCTCTATCTCTCTCTTCCTCCTCTACCTCATCTTTCTTCCACCCCTGTCTCTCCACTTCTATTTTGGATATTTCTAAAATGTTATACACAATGCTTATTTTATTTTATTTCAGCAAAAAATACAAATACGTTAATGAAATAAGCAACAACAACAAAAAACAAAACAAACAAAACAACACACAAGCAAAGAAACAATCAAACAGATTATTTAAGGTAAAAGGTAAACGTGTCCTATAACCTTTAAGAGTGCTCTGACATCAGAGCTATCCCGTCCCCACACATTATATACCCAAACCCGGGACATTTTGAAAACAGGAAGAATGAAAATGGAAGATAACTGCAGCCAAAGGATAATACAGCTAATATAACCAGGTACATGATGCATCCATCCATGCATCCATGCATCCATGCACCCATCCATCCATCCACCCATATATCCATCCATTCATCCATCCATATACCCATCCAATCATCAATCCATTCATCCATCCATCCGTCTATCCATTCATATATCCATCCATCCATCCATATATCCATCCATCCATCCATATATCCATCCATCCATCCATCCAACCATCCATCTATCCATCCATACATACATCCATACATTCATACATCCATACATCCATCCACACATCCATACATACATCCCTACATCCATACATACATACATACATCCTTCCATACATACATACATCCATCCATACATACATTCATATGTACATACATACATGCATACATACATACAAACACACACACACACACACACACACACACACACACACACACACACACACACACACACAAGAAACAACTCGCCCCAAATACGGTAACAGAAGAACGCTCCCAGATTAAAACTATCTCATAGGCTTTCCTGAAGCCCAATGGGGTTTCCTTGTAATCACACTGCTTGTTCTATTCTACTCTATCCTGTGCAATATTGGTCTTTTGTCTTCAAGTGTGTGTGTGTGTGTGTATATATATATATGCAGACATAGAATAAAAACCTAAGCAGTAATAATCCACGTTTTTAATGTTTCTGTAGCTTTTGCAAATCATCTGAGTTGTGTGTGTGTGTGTGTGTGTGTGTGTGTTTATTTTTATTTTTTTATTTTATTTTATTTTATTCTTTTATATCGAGGATAATGGAATAAAGCAAGACCTCGATCTTAACACTCTGAAGAATCATAGACCTGTATCCAACCTACTGTTCATCTCTAAAGCCCTTGAAAAAGTTGTTCTGAAACAACTCAACAACCATCTTCATTCAAACAGTCTCCTTCCCCCTTGTCAGTCTGCCTATTGCGCCAACCACAGCACCGAACCACCCTAGTCCACACCTTAAACACGTTTCTACACGCGTCTCACTCAGGAAAAATCTCCCTTCTCACTCTTCTGGACTTATCTGCAGCCTTCGACACTTAAACCACTCAATTCTTCTCTCCCGTCTTCAAAAAACGTTTGGTATTACAGGCACAGCCCTCGCCCGGTTCAGTTCATACCTTACTGACCGATTCCACACAGTTGCAGTAAACAAGATTCAATCAACACCTGCCAAACTGGAATGTGGAGTCCCACAGGGATCCGTTCTCGGAACTCTTCTTTTCACCCCCTACACTACTCCTCCTTCACACATAATACATCGTCATCAGATCAACCATCATTTTTATGCAGATGACTGTCAAATTCTTAGCAGTGATACACACGAAAAGCTGCCTTCTCTCTTGATTAATATGTCCTACTGCCTTCAAGATATCCAAAATTGGATGATACAAAACAAGTTACAGCTAAATGCATGTAAAACCGAAGCCATGCTTGTAGGGACGAAACACAAGCTGTCTTCCATCACAACTGCTTCAATAGAATTCGGCAATACGTCTGTCCCACTATCTACTGCTGTGAAATATCTAGAGGTCGTTATCGACAACACACTCTCCATGCACAAATTAATCACTCAAACCTGCCAGTCGTGATACTATCAACTACGGCGCATCAGTGCAGTTCGAAAGTACCTGTCCACTGATGCAACATCCAAACTAGTCACGTCTCTCATTCTCTCACGTCTGGATTATTGCAATTCTCTTCTGGCTGGTCTGCCGGCATCACCATTCCACTCCCTTCAACATATAGAACACTCTGCAGCTCGACTAGCCCTCAGAAAGAAAAAATCTGAACACATTACTCCTCTCTTGCGATCTCTCCACTGTTTGCGTGTGCCACAGAGAGTAAACTATAAGATCAGTACCTTTTGTTACAAATGCCTCCATAAAACAGCACCTTTCTACCTCTGTGAATGTCTTCACCTGTACACTCTTCGTTCCCTCCGCTCTGCTGCAGACACCTTGTGCTTAAGAATACCTAGATTCAACCAGTCTACCGTTTGCCGTCGCTCTTTCTCTGTTTCTGGTCCATCAATCTGGAATGACCTCCCTCTCCCCTTTCGCCAAAAGCCTTCTTATGACGCTTTTAAATCCGGCCTCAAAACATATCTATTTCAAACCAAGGATTATCCCCTCTTGTTCCATTTCATTTTTGTCCCTGCCTTTAACAGCCAAAACCCCATTACCCTGCCGGAGTGTAGACCCTTTATGTGTGTGCGTGAGTGTGCGTGTATGTGTGTGCGGGTGTGCGAGTGTGTGTGTATACATTTGAATTTGTAAAAACAATAACAACGTTAATTGTAATTGGTTGCATGTGAATGAGTAGGATGAGTGAAAGCGATTTGATTTGTTTTTTACAAGATATAGCGCTGTATAAATTCAATGTAGTAGTAGTAGTAGTAGTAGTAGTAGTAGTAGTAGTAGTAGTAGTAGTAGTAGTAGTAGTAGTAGTAGTAGTAGTAGTAGTATTTTACTTATGATGCAGTAGATGAAACTGTTCAAATTTCTATTTTGTGTGTCAAGTCAAGTCAAGTCAAGTCAAATTTTTATTTCCAGATGGTACATTGAATAAGCAATGCATTTGCTTTTTTTCATCAAGCCATCTATCTAAGAACAAATTTTGTAATGATTATACTAAGACACTACATTATTGCATCATTTACCATTAAATTAAACCAGTAAAAAAAAGAGGAAAAAATCGATAAGGAAATACATTGAAAATACAAATTACCACATATACATATACACGCACACACATACTCATGCACACCTGAGCGCGTGCGAGCTCACGTCCACACACACATTTAAATAAAAATGTTTTAAGAATTAAAAAAAGAAAATCATAAAACGTCAGGACAAACAAATTACTTCACCTACTGTTTCATATATTCTTTCACGTTTATACTTTAGATAATAAAAAGGTACAGGAATAAAACGTTAGAAAATACTAGGCATTCGTCATTACTGACAATATTACCTTCAATGACCTCCTTCCTCCTGTGTGGGTGTGTGCGTGCGTGCGTGCGTGCGTGCGTCTGCTGTCTGTCTGTCTGTCTGTCTGTTTGTACGCGAAAACATGCATGTCTGTCTGTGTCTGTGCACGCATGCATGTTCGCCAGTTTCATGCTCAAGAATTCGCGAGGATGCTAGCTCGGTGTTCTTAATCCACCTTCCAACCCCACCCCCACTCTTCCCTCCCCCCCCCCCTCCAGCTGCTGTACAGTAGCACAGCTTCTCTGTTCTCTAGGTCTGTGCTATAGCAGTAGTAGTAGTAGTAGTAGTAGTAGTAGTAGTAGTAGTAGTAGTAGTAGCAGTAGTAGTAGTAGTAGTAGCAGTAGTAGTAGTAGTAGTAGTAGTAGTAGGAGTAGCAGTAGTAGTAGTAGTAGTAGTAGTAGTAGAAGTAGTAGTAGTAGTAGTAGTAGTAGTAGTAGTGGTAGTAGTAGTAGAAGTAGTAGTAGTAGTAGTAGTAGTAGTAGTAGTAGTAGTAGTAGTGGTAGTAGTGGTAGAAGTAGTAGTAGTAGTAGTAGTAGTAGTAGTAGTAGAAGTAGTAGCAGTAGCAGCAGCAGTAGTAGTAGCAGTAGTAGTAGTAGTAGTAGTAGTAGTAGTAGTAGTAGTAGTAGTAGCAGCAGCAGCAGTAGCAGCAGCAGCAGCAGCAGCAGCAGCAGCAGCAGCAGCAGCAGCAGCAGCAGTAGTAGTAGAAGTAGTAGAAGTAGTAGTAGAAGTAGAAGTAGTAGTAGTAGGAGTAATAGTAGCAGTAGTAGTAGTAGTAGTAGTAGTGGTAGTAGTAGTAGTAGTGGTGGTAGTAGTAGTAGTAGTAGTAGTAGTAGTAGTAGTAGTAGTAGTAGTAGTAGTAGTAGTAGTAGTAGTAGTTGTAGAACAGTGTACGGGACACGGCTATGTAGGCGGTGGTGGCATTTCTCTTGCACTGACCTACGATCCCATATAGTAAAGTAAGTAAAGGAGTCCCATAACCTATAAGGTCGTAGGGGAGCGAGGCGTCAGAGACCTCACTTCTCTAGGGGCCAGCATATTGAGGGCGGCGCCCATCTCCTTCTCCCTCGCTGCTTTACCTTCCCTGACCCTAAAGAGGGCAGGTAGGTACCCATTTACAGCTGGGTGAACTGGGGAAGGGACTGTACTGAAGCCAAGGCACGCGCAAACGGTCACCCACCCAACTGGTAACCACGCTCGACGCTGCTTAACTTGGCTGGGGGAAAGCTAGTGCTCCGACCACTGAGCTGTCCCGTCCGATATACTGATGTATAATTCATAAGGCCTCAAGACACGAAGGACCGTGCACTGTCTCCCACCACTGTTGCTAGCAGACATACGAGAGCTAGATGAAGTGGTCTGGTGGAAAGGAAAAAGAAGAAGAAGGGGTTAAAGCCATGTCTTGTCTAGAGAGGCAGTGGCTGTCGAGAGCCCCTTGGTCAGATACATCCAAGGAATCTTGTTCTTTCTTTCTGTCTGTCTTTCTGTCTGTCTTTCTGTCTTTCTTTCTGTCTGTCTTTCTTTCTGTCTGTCTTTCTTTCTGTCTGTCTTTCTTTCTTTCCGTCTATCTGTCTTTCTGTCTTTCTTTCTTTCTTTCTGTCTGTCTTTCTGTCTTTCTGTCTTTCTTTTTTTCTTTCTGTCTTTCTTTCTGTCTTTCTTTCTTTCTGTCTTCTTTTTTCTTTCTTTCTGTCTATCTGTCTTTCTGTCTGTCTTTCTTTCTTTCTGTCTTTCTGTCTTTCCGTCTGTCTTTCTCTCTTTCTGTCTTTATGTCTTTCTGTCTTTCTTTATTTCTTTTTTTTTTCCTTATTTTAGTCATACCACTTTAAGTCACGGCAGATTTCTCTGCGTGAAATTCCTGGCTGCTCTCCCCGGGGAGAGCTCGTCGCCACAAGAACAGCGCCACTCTTTATTATTTGTTCCCTTTTCCCCTTGTCTGCAAACTGTATTTTTTTCAATATCAGAGTGGGCTTCTTTTTTTGCTACAGAATTTTGCCAGGCACAGCTCTCTCGTTGCCGTGGGTTCTTTTACGTGCGCTAAACAATTATGTGTAACAGATTGGGACCTCAGTTTATCGTCTCATTCAAAAGACTAGCGCCTAGATCACCACTCGTGGTCTAAACTGAATGTCAAAGTCCTTCGGATGAGACTATAAACCGAGGCCCCGTGTTCGAACGCATGCAGAACATCTTGCGCACGCGTTAAATCCTGGTCCGCTTTTCGGAAGAGTAGGCCATTGTGTGGTGGTGGAAACAGATGACACAATTTACAAAACCGCATACACACGGGGACTGGACGTAAAAAGCACATGAGTGCTTATTCTATTATCCTCGATATAATTGCAATTATTGCAATTTTATTTCATAGATTTGGTCTACAGTGTACCATGTTTGTAATATCTGTTTGAACTATTGATTATTTGTCATTGGTTGTATGACTGTGTAAGATTAGGTAGAATGCATGCGCTTTGATTTGTCTTTGCAAGATATAGCGCTGTATAAGTTCCATTTATTATTATTATTTTATAAAAGAATAAATAAAATAAATAAATAAATAATAAATGAATGGATGACGGAGAGGGGTGGGGGGGGGAACATTTCGAGTCCAAACGGGATTCGAACAACAGCACACTTTCTACCCGGACTTTTGGCTTTCGAGACAGGCGCGTTACCTCTAGACCACCGATCTACTGCGTTTGCCAGGCTGGAAGGACAAGGCCGTGGTGAGGAACTGTGCTTTATTGTTTGTTTTTATGTTATTATTGTACATGGAGGATAATGGAATAAGCCCTTATGTGCTTTTTCTACATCCAGCCCCCCGTGTGTATGCGGTTTTGTAAATTCTGTCATCTCTTCCCACCGGCACACAATGGCCTACCCTTACGAAAACGGAACGGGATTTAACGTGTGCGCAAGAAGATGTTCTGCGTGCGTTCGCACTCGGGGCCTCAGTTTATAGTCTCACCCGAAGGACTTTTTGGGCAGAGTGGACACTGCATTGTTGTTAACTCCAGAGGGAAAATATGCCCTTGAACGGGAATTGAACCCGGGTCATCAGATTGTAGTGCAGTGTTCTAACCACTAGGCTATCCCGTCCCCTGTGCTGGCCGCGTCTAGTTGGACATGGGTTCCCTAAGACTGAAGGGCTGGTCTTAGGGATCACGAACTGCTGGTCCGGTTTGGGGCTGGCATGAGCTGCCTGGGTTGATTTTGCCGTCTACAGGATTTTTTTTTTTCGGGGGGGCCTTGTAGAGTTTAGTGATTGTTCTATTTCAAAGGGAACTTACCATCTTCATGGAGTTCACTATCTTAAGAGAATTGACTATCTTAAGAGAATTGACTATCTTAAGAGAATTGAGAATTGACTATCTTAAGAGAATTGACTATCCTAAGGGAACTGACATTCTTAAGGGAACTGACCATCTTAAGGGAACTGACCATCTTAAGGGGACTATCTTAAGGGAACCGACTATCTTAAGGGAGCTATCTTAAGGGAACTGACTATCTTAAGGGAATTGACTATCTTAAGGGAACTGACTATCTTAAGGGAACTGACCATCTTAAGGGAACTGAGATTCTTAAGGGAACTGACCATCTTAAGGGAATTGACCATCTTAAGCTAAATGACTATCTTAAGGGAACTGACCATCTTAAGGGAACGGGTCATTTTAAGAGAGCTGACAAACTTAAGGGAACTGACCATCTTAAGGGAACGGGTCATCTTAAGGGAGCTGACAAACTGAAGGGAATTGATCATTCTACGGAAAATATCCATCCTCAGAGAACGCGGCCACGTAATGGGACAGTGGCTGTCTAGACTGATCTGGCAATAGGTTTGGTTAAACCAAGGACGTTGGCAATAGTTGTTGAATGGCTATCTAGACATAAGGGGACGGGATAGCTCAGTGGTCGGAGCACTCGCTTTCCCCCAGCCAAGTTAAGCAGCGTTGAGCGTGGTTACCAGTTGGATGGGTGACCGTTTGCGCGCCTTAGCTTAGGTAGAGTCTCCAAGTTCACCCAGCTGTAAATGGGTTCCTGCCCTCTTTAGGGTTAGGCATCATAATAATAATAATAATAATAATAACAATGATGATGATGATGATGGTGATGATCATGATCATGATCATGATCATGATGATAATAATAATAATAATAATTATTATTATTATTAGAGTAATAATAATAATAATAATAATAATAATAATAATAATAATACACAAACCGCAATCATCACCCAAGCCCTGCCAGATGCTCAAACAACAGAACAACCTGGTCACCCAGGCTACACACATGTGTTAGCTTGCCGGTCATGAAGTATCTTCTGTAGAAAGCAAGTCGAGCATTTGGTTTGTGATTTTCACAGACTTTTTAAAGTATGGGAAAATGCACTGTGTACTTGGTGTTTTTTTTGGAATTTTGGACATAGAGCAATACCATGTAGTCATTAAAAATTTGGAAATACAATTCAAATGAGGATTGCTTACATTCCTACAGTGT
>CM054154.1:11937498-11942498 GCA_028751875.1 Rapana venosa
CATTTATTGATTTGAAGCATAGGCATTCTACCCACCATGGTATAGTTTTCGAAATTGTTACCTTTTTTTCTCAGTGTTCTTTTAGCATGGAACACTTGAAATGTATCTTTTGATCTGTTGTAGTTTAATTAGCTATTTATTCATAAGGTAAGTTCATTTCTTTCATTGTATTATAGTTACAGTAGTTAGACAGTTCCTTAACCATTTTTTCTGAATTGTTTGCCTTTTTGTGTCTAATATCACTTAATGTGAATAGATGTTAAATTGAAGAACAAGAACAAGAAGAAGAAGTATTAGGCCGCAAAATAATTCCCGATGTTACATCATTCGCCAAGACAGATTTGATCAAGTGATGAGTGGCGAATAAGTGGAGTGAGATAGGCATACATACACACACGTGCACATGCAAACACACTAACACACACACACGCACACACACACGCAGACATACACACACGCACGCACACACACGCACGCACGCACACACACACCACCACCACCACACCACACAACACCACACAAGCACGCACACACCCATACACACACACATCATAAACAGAGAGAAAAGAGAAGAGAGAGAGAGAGATGAGAGAGAGGAGAGAGAGAGAGAGAGAGAGAGAGAGAGAGAGAGAGAGAAAATATACATACATACATACATACAAACACACACACACACTTACACACACAAAACACACACACACTTACACACACACACACACTTACACACACACACACACACATACACACACACACACACATACACACACACGCATACAACCCAAACGCAAAACCCCGAAACCCCAAACCAACGCATCACACTGCATTAGATCCAGGAATGGCCGGACATAGAGCAGACCCTCCTCCGGGAGTATGTATGGCCCCTCAAAAATCAAAACCAAATAACCGTTATGCTGCTGCCGCTGGACGTAAGCAAAGTGAATACACCACCTGAACATCATCATTGTTCAGTTGTTACAGGCCCAAAAAAACGAAACAAACCAAATTTCTCAGTTACTGAGTCAGTGCAGACTCCTCTCTCCCCAAAAGTCTTTCGGATGAGACTATAAACCAAGTAGGCCCCGTGTGTGAACGCACGCAGAACATCTTGCGCACGCGTTAAATCCTGTTCTGTTTTTTGTAAAAGTAGGTCATTGTGTGCCGGTGGGAACAGATGCCAGAATTTACAAAACTGCATACACACGGGGATTGGATGTAAAAAAAAAGCACATAAGTGCTTATTCCGTTATTATCGATATAAAAGAATACAATTTAAAAAAAAACAAAAAAAATAAATATAAATGTAAGCAGAGAGGGAAGGTTTGTACAAGTGTTATTATGTTGGAATATGTCATGGTGATCAGATTCTTGTTAGCCGCGACAAGGTTTATAGTATTGAACCATCTGTACATTTATTTCATTTATTCATTTATTTCATTTATACCACTTTAAGTCACGCAGATTTCTCTGCGTGAAATTCGGGCTGCTCTCCCCGGGGAGAGCACGTCGCCACAAGAGCAGCGTCACCCTTTTTTTTCTTCTTTTTTCCTGTCTGCAACAGTATTTGTTTCCCTATCAAGAGTGGCTTTTTTCTTCATAATTTTGCCAGGGACAACTCTCTTGTTGCCGTGGGTTCTTTTACGTGCGCTAAATAATTATGTGCAACACACGGGACCTCGGTTTATCGTCTCATCCGAAAGACTAGCGCCCAGACCACCACTCATGGTCTAATGGATGGGGGAAAAGTTTAGGGTCCAAACGGGATACGAACCACCGCACACTTCTTCCGACCCGCACTTTTCGCTTTCTAGACAGGCGCGTTACCTCTAGACCACCGGACCCATCTACTTCCCTAGGCGCGGAAAGTTATTGCAGGAAGGCAGAGCTAAGCAAAATAGGGTACAGCCTTGTTTTAAAAGCCACGAAACCAGACGATCAATACTTACAGTAGGAAGACAGTCCTTGTAAAACACGTTATGTACAGATTAACTCATTGAGGTTGTGCCGAAGCTTAAGATTCGGCACTCTTTTCCTTTACTGTGACGTGCCGAAGCTTAAGATTCTGCAGACTTACGATTTTTTTTTTAAAACACAAAGTAATGGTTAACTCAAGGGAAATTACTCTGACCTGTAGGGCAATCATTTTTCTAAACACAGTTGCTTTCCTTGACCATAAGCTTGCCTAGTTTTTATCTGTTGGCCAATTTTCTTTGACATGTCAACAAGTGATATCTTTGGGATTTCAGGCACCCCAGTGTTATGTTTACTTTGGTGAAAAATCATCACATTGGTTCAAGGGGACTAGTTGATGAATAGTTCAAGCCATTTAAGATACCAACCCTAATTTTCAAAACTTTTTTATTTTTCAGCATTCAGTGACATGTTTTGGAAATTTGTAAAAAATAAACACAGTCATCTATTAAAAAACTGTGAAGCAATCTCAAAAGAAGACATTATAAACTTTTCAATGATATATAATGAGTATATCATTATTATGTTGGGTAAGTCTGCTGAATTTTTCAAATATAGCCAAAATCATGGGTCACCACAAAATGGCGGGATCCATTTCACTGCGACTCCAATGAGTTAAGTGGTTTTTTATGAGATTGGAAGTTCTGTGACATAAATTTCAAGTTTTGTATTTGTTTTAAAAACTTATCATATGTCAGTAAACTGGATTTAGGCAAAGGACAATCAGATTTGTCAACTGTACGCATCGCTTTCTCTCTGTCTCTGTCTGTCTGTCTGTCTGTCTGTCTGTCTGTCTGTCTGTCTGTCTGTCTGTCTCTCTCTATCTCTCTCTCTCTCTCTCTCTCTCTCTCTCTCTCTCTCTCTCTCTCTCTCTCTCTCTCTCTCTCTCTCTCCAGGTGGTAGGAGTGATGTATTCGTGATCTACTGACTCTGGTTCGAGTCTCGTTCAAGATTTTTTTCCTATGGAATCAACATCAGTACCAACTCCACTCTCCCTAAAAGTCTTTCAGATGAGACTTTAAACCGAGGTCCCTTGTGCAAACCCACATGGAACATCTTGCGCACATATTAAAACCCCTTCCACTTTTTGGAAGAGTAGGCCATGTGTGCCGGTGGGAATGGATCCCAAAATTGACAATATCGCATACAAATGGGGACAGGATGGAAAAAAAGCACATGACTGTTATTTCCATTATTCATAAATAAAATAATAATTAAAAAAACAACTCTCTTTCAGTATTTCTGTCTGGTTGTCTGTTTGTCTGTCTGTTTTTATTGTCTGATTGGATATATCTATCTATCTATCTATCTATCTATCTATATATCTATCTATCTATATTATATATATATATACATATATATATATATCATATATTTTTTTTTTTTTTAAAATTTAACAACAGTCGGAACAGCCTTGTTTATTGATGGGTGGGGGGGGGGGGGACTGTCTTTCTTTTGTTTGTTTGTTATAATTGTGAATTTCTGTAAACTACATTCCCGCAAAGGTCAAGAAAAATTGGGGTTCTTCTCTCTCTCTCTCTCTCTCGTCTCTCTCTCTCTCTCCCTCTCTCTCTCATCTCTCTCTCCTCCTCTCTCTCTCTCTCTCTCTTCTCTCTCTCTCTCTCTCTGTATGCCCTGTATGTATGTGCGTGCGTGCATGCATGCGTATGTGTGTGTGTGTGGTCTTTATGTCTATATGTCTGTCTTTCTGTCTATCTCTCTGCCTGTGTGTATGAGTGCATGTATGTATGTGTGTATGTATGTGTGTGTATGTATGTATGTATGTAGGTGTGTGTATGTATGTATGTATGTATGTATGTATGTATGTATGTATGTATGTATGTAAGTATGTATGTATGTATGTAGGTGTGTGTGTATATATTGTATGTATGTATGCATGTATGTATGTATGTATGTATGTATGTATGTATGTATGTATGTATGTATGTATGTATGTATGTATGTATGTATGTATGTATGTATGTAGGTATGTGTGTGTATGCATGTCTGTTAGTACGTACGCATGTATGTATGTATGTATGTATGTATGTATGTATGTATGTATGTATGTGTGTATGCATGTATGCATGTATGTATATATGTATGTATGTACGTATGTATGTATGTAGGTGTGTGCGTATGTCTGTCTGTCTGTCTGTCTATCTGTGTCTCTGTGTGCCTGTGTATGTGTTCATAATCATAATTTAATCTCACACACACTTGGGGGAAGCTGGCATTTTGCAACGTCACTGCAAGCAATGAAAGTTGCCAACTAGCATTTTCATGAAATAATCCCCAATATGTCTCTATCCCAAATAATCAGTATAGGCTCTGTTTTAATCCTAAATGATTGTTTTGTTAACGGAGTCTGTTCCTGTAGTCTATCTTTTGCCCAGGCCACAGGAACGTGTTCACATCATCATTATTTTGTCTGAGTACACAGGCAGACAAACAGACAAACATACTGAGGTACACACACACACAAACAGACAGATAGACACACGCACGCACGCACACACAGACACACATCCACACACACACACGCGTGGGCAAATATTTAAAGTGTACGTAAACAGTTTGGAATGAGTCAGTAAGCAAAGAAAGAGAGAGAGAGGGAGAGACAGAGACAGAGACAGACAGACAGAGATAGAGGGACAGACAGAGAGACAGACAAAAAAACAAAGAAACAGACAGACAGAGGTACAGATAGACACACATACAGAAAAAGAGAGACATAGAGACAGACAGAGAGAAAAAAGAGACAGAGAGAAAGAGAGAGAGAGAGAGGAGAGAGAAGAGAGAGAGAGAGAGAGAGAAAGAGAGAGAGAGAGAGACAGACAGACAGACAGACAGACACAGACAGAGACAGACAGAGCCAGATAGAGACACAGACCCAGAGACAGACAGAGAACCAGAGACAGAGACAGACAAAGACAAAGACAAAGACAGAGACAGAAAGACAGAAAAACCTTAGATTCATCAAACTTCCGTTTAAACCCCACTTTGTTTCTTTTACCCCCCCCCCCCCTCCG
>CM054154.1:11952498-11954434 GCA_028751875.1 Rapana venosa
ACAACACCACACCACACCACACCACACCACACCACACACCACACTACACCACACCACACCAACCACACACCATACATACACCAAAAAACCACACCACACCACACACCACACATACCCACACAACCAACCAACACCACACCAAAACCTAACCCCCACAAAAACCACACCACACAACAAAAACCCAAAACAACCCACAAACAAAAACCCCCCACAAACCCCCAAAACCCTATCTTAAACCCCACCCACACAAAAACCACACAAAACCACACGAAAACAAAACCACACCACCCCACACAAACACCACAAACCCAAAACAAACCCCACACCGCACACACAAACCCCAAAACCCAAACCAAAACCCACAAAACAAAAAACCACCACCCACCCCAAAAAAAAAAAAAACCCCCACACCACACCACCCACAAAACCACCCACACCACACCAAACCCCCAAAACCCACACCACACCACCCCCAACCCCACCCCCCAAACACAAAACCCCCCCCCACCCCACACTCACACAAACACCCACACCCCAAAACCCCACCACAACCCACACCCACACCCAACACCAAACCCAACACCAAACACCAACCCAACCCCCAACACCACAGTACACCCACACCCCAGCTCCTGTAACAAACCAGCAACATCCACGCTTTGGATCCCGAACGACCCGAGCCAGCGAATACGTCACGTTGCAGCCGAACGTTTTTGACGTCACCGTAGGGAAAATCCACCAGGGACTGTTCCGCGGGTTTTCCGCGAATCAAGGGGGTTTCGATTTCGCAGGGGAGAAGAGAGCAGACGTGAAGCTTGTCGGCTGCTTCCGAAGAGAGGGGACGCCACCGTGGTGTCTTGGGGGATGCTCGTAAAAAGGTGACAGCGGGACTTGGAATCTGGACTGGGGGGTCCTCCCGTGAAACGCACGTAAAACACGCTCGTGGGGACCTCGGAACGGCTCACTGACCCCCTGGAAACGGTCAGTTGTGCTATGCTGGGTTTCTGTTTTTTTGTTTTTGCTTTTTTTTTTTTTTTTGTTTTGTTTTTTTTTTGTTTTTTTGTTTGTGTTTTTGGTGTGGGTTTTGGGGGTTTTGGTTTTTTATTATTAAAAAGAACTGGTAGATTTTGAAGAGAAAAAAAAAGGGGAAAAGAAAAACAGAATGGGTTGGGTTTTGGGGTGGTGGTGGTGTGGTGGTGGTGGTGGTGGGGTGGGGTGGTGGTGGTGGTGGTTTTGGGTGGGGGCTGAGGGGGGGGGGAAAGAGAGAGAAGAGAAGAGAGAGAGAAGAGAGGAGAAGAGAGAGAGAAGACAGACAGACAGACAGACAACAGACGAAACAGACATAGAAGAGACAGAGAAGACAAAGGGAAGAGAGACAAAAAATGAAGACAGATGACCCACATGAGAGGGAGGGACAATGACAATTACTTTTATTTCGGGATAATGAAAAAGCCACATGGCTTTTTTTACATCCATCCCCCCCCCGTAGGGATATATCTTAAAAAAAATAACCCAATACTTATATAGTCTCACAAAAAAACCCGGGGAAATAACCCTTTTCAAACAGCTCCCCCCTAAAACCCCCCCCCCCCAAGCAACAAAAAAAAGAAGACCCTAAAATTACCCCCCCCCCCCCACCCCCAAAAAAACCCAACCCAAAAAAAAAAACAAACAAAAGAAAAAGAAAAAACCAAACCAACATGAGAAAATAAAAAAAAGAAAAAAAAAACAAACAACAAAAGCAAGAACAACAACAGGCCCAAAAAAAATAAAACAACCCCAAATTAAAATCAAAAGTAAACATCTACCAAATTTTCAAATGGGAACATACTTTTAACTAACTATAAGAAATGAAATAGGGCACTCATTAAAAAATTTAAATCAGAGGCAAGTCCAATAAAGTTTGAAAAAAATAAAATATTAATCCTTTTCAGGA
>CM054154.1:11954934-11962434 GCA_028751875.1 Rapana venosa
AAAAGCCTGCAAAAAACAAAAAAAATGTGAAGAAAAAAGCAAAGAAAAATACAAAACAAAAAATCAAAATGAAAAAAAAAAAAAAACCTGAAGATGATTGAAAAGAAAAAAAGTAGAAAAATATGTTTTTTCAGCCAGAAGGGCCCAAGACCCGGAGTTTACCCCGGTTTCTGTAGCGTTAAGCAAACGATTTTTTTTTCACCACCCCTCGACGGACGTAGTCTGTCGCCAGATCTTCCCAGCAGAGCTGGTCCCCCACTTGTACACCTGGGGTGGGTGGGGGAAAAATAGGAGTAAAGTGTTTTTCCAAGGAAAACAACACCGAGCCGAGGGGGATCGAACCGGGGGACCTCTGGATCACGATTTTGACCGCCTGAACCACTCGACCACGGTGCCTCCTAAAGAAGAAAAAATGCAGTGAAAAAAAAAATGCAGAAAAAGAATGCAAAGAAGAAGAAGCAAAAAGAAGATTGCAAAGAAAGAAGAAGAAGAATGTTAAGACGAAGAAAGGGAGAAGACCTCGAAGAAGAAGAATTCGAAGAAGAAGAATTACGAAGAAGAATGCAAAGAAGAAGAATGCAAAGAAGAATGCAAAGAAGAAGAAGAATGCAAAGAAGAAGAAGAAGAAAAATGCAAAGAAGAAAAAAGAATTGCGGAAGAAGAAGAAGAAGAAAGAAGAGAGAAGGAAGAAGAAGAAGAAAGAAGAAGAAGAAAAAAGGGAAGAGGAAGAAGAAAAAAGAAGAAGAAGAAGAAGAAGAAGAAGAAGAAGAAAGAAGAAGAAGAAAAAGAAGAAAAGAAGAAAAAGAAGAAGAAGAAAAAGGGAAGAATGCAAAAAAGAATGCAAAGAAGAAGAAAAAAAAGAAAAAAGAAGAAGAAGAAAAAGGGAAGAAAAGAAAAGAAGAAGAAAAAAAGAAGAAGAAGAAGAAGAAGAAGAAGAAGACGACGGGGACGACGACGACGAAAGAAAAAGAACAAGAACAAAAACAAGAACAAGAAGAACAAGAAGAACAAGAAGAAGAAGAAGAAGAAGAACAACAACAACAACAACAACACGTCTGAGTCAACAAGCAAAGAAACTAACACCATTCAGGCTGACATCATTCCGATTCAGGATAAGAAGGGGTTCAGACAAACTGTTCGATCTTTGAATATGCACTGATCGATTGTCGCTGTGGTCAATACCTCCTGCTATTTTGCACGAGGAGGGGGGGGGGATAGGAAAGGGGAGGAGGGGGGGTGTTACTTCATGAAAAACAAAACTCTGACGAATCGTAGAAACTGAAATCTGTTAAGAGCAGGGAGTAAAAATAAGAGTATGTCAAAGTGTGTATGGGGGTGTGTGTGTGTGGGGGGGGGGGGGTAGGGCGGGGGGGGGGGGGGGGAGGGAGAGGGGGAAAGGGTGGAGAAGAAGAGACAGAGACAAAAAGGAAATAGACAAGGAGAAGAGAAGAAAATTTAAGGGTAGACAGACAGACACAGACAGACAAGGCAAGAAAATAAAAGAGACATAGACAGACCAGAACAGACATCAACCCGACAGACAGACAGACAGACACAAAGGAAGAGAGAGAACAGAGACAGAAAAGACAAAAGACCGTGGCAGACCGACAGGCATACAGAACGGAAAAGAGAAAGGGGAGAAGCAGGAAAGAGCGACAGTTTGGGCAGGCAGAGACACACAGAGACAGACAGACAGATACACAGAACCGAAAAACAGAGAAGTGAGGAGAGTGAGAGAGAATAGGGGGGGGGGACAGAAGATAGACAGACAGACAGAGACAGACAGACAGACAGCACAGAGAGAGACAAGGGAATTCAGAGAAAAAATTTTTTGTCCGGTTTTTTATTTTTGTTTCGAGAATTATGAACAAATACGCGTAGCTAATTAACATTCATTCCACCCTTATAAATTTATGATATCATGACATTAACAAATTCCATATATAAAACCCTGATTTTAAAAGCAATCCCCCCTTCTTCCCCACTGTAAAAAAAAAAAAAAGAAAGAAAAAAAAAAAATTAAAAAGGGAGAAAAGAACCCTCAGTTAATAGCAATCATTATAAGAAAGGAGGAAAAAACCATCAAGTAACAGTAAAAACAAACAAGAAACACAGAAAGCAACCAACTCTAGATATCACATAGTTTCAGAAGAAGAAAAACCCTCTCGCGTGCACGCGCGCGCACACACACACACACACATACACACACACACACACACAAACACACACACACACACACACAAACACTCACATTCACAAGACAAAACACTCAACAGACACACACACAAACAACACACACACACACAAACACCACACACACAAACACACACAAACACACGCACAAACACACACAAACACCCCACACACACAAAACACACACACACACAAACAAACACAGACAAACACACACACACAAACACACACAACACACACACACACACAAACACACACACAAACACACACACACAAACACACACACAAACACACACACACACACAAACACACACACACACACACAAACACACAACAAACACACACACACACAAAACAACACACACACACACAACAAACTCCACCACACACAACAAACACACACACAAACACACACACGCACAACAAACACACACACACACAAACACACACACAAACACACACACACACAAACACACACACATCCCGCACACACAGAACCGCACATACACACACACACACAACCGCACGACACACAACCGCACACACACACACACACTCAAACACACACACAAACACTCACAAACACAAGCACACACACACACAAAACACACACACACACACACACAAACACACACACACACACACACACACAACAAACACAAACACAAAACACACATCCCGCACACACACACAACCGCACACACACACACAAAACACACACACACACACAAACCGCACGCACACAATCACACACACACAACCGCACGCACACAAACACACACACACACACACACACACACACACACAAAACACACAAAACACACACACGCACACACCACACAATCACACACACACATACACACACACAATTCCTCCAGCACCCTGTTCTTAAACAAAAAATGCCAAAGTAATAATAATAATAATAATAATAATGAAGATGATAATAAAACACTAGAAAAAGAAAAAGAAGAAGAAGAGAAGAAGGAACGATAATAATAAAAAGGATAAAAATAATAATAATAAAAAATAATAATAATAATAATAATAATAATAATAATAATAATAACGATTAAAATAATAATAATAATAATAATATAATGATAATAATAACAATAATAATTGATAATAATAAAACAAATGGAATTTATATAGCGCTGTATCTTGCACAGCAAAATCAAAGCGCTTGCACTCAACTCATTCTTACAGTCATTAAACCAATAGCAAGTAATAGTTCTAATAAGTCCAAATGTACACAGACATCCCCCCCACACACACACACACACACGCACGCACGCACGCACGCACACACCACACACACACACACACACCACACACACACCACACACACAGGTTATTCACTTTGGCAGGGTGATGGGATTTGGAACAGGGACAGGTATGAAATGAAACAGGAGAGGAAAATCTTAGGTTTGAAACAAATATGTCTTGAGTATACATATATTTACTGAATCAAACGCTTTTTCACACTCAATAAAAGCTAGGTAAAGTTTACGGTTTAAACAGAACTGTTTCTGTATAAATGCCATTAGAGTGGATAATTATGTGGTCTACAGTTGTATAATTTCTCTTAAATCCCGCTTGACATTCCCCAGTTATATTGTGTTAATTTCTCCATTCCTGAAATCTTCTTTTAAAAATGGCACTGTGAAGTTTACTTGATATGTTCCATAACGATATTCCACGATCATTGTTGGATTATTAACATCACCTTTTTACGTAAGGGGAAAACAACCCTGTTTAATGTCCTTTAGTTCAGGAAGAGGGAACGGGAGAGAGAGAGAAAAGGAGAGAGGAAGGAGGAGGAGAGAGAGAGAGAGATAGACAGCAGACAGACAAAAAGACAGACAGACGGGACAGCAGTTAGAGAGAAAAGAGACTTAGAGACAGAGAGACAGAGGAGAGAGAGGGGGAGAGAGAGAGAGAGAGAGAGGGGAAGCAGAGAGGAGAAAGAAAAAGAAAAGAGAGGGGAGAGAGAGAGAGAAAACAGGGGGACAGAGACAGAGACAGAGACAGGAGACAAAAGAGAGAGAGCGCCAGTGAGGTGTAAAGGGGTTACATTTTCTATACCCTACAATGAACCTTCACCCCACTTAGTGCACGTGCAATTGCCCCCTGAAAATGTCAGTTTCACCTTTTCCTCTCAACCCCCCTCACCCCCCCCCCCCCCACGTGAATTTTGTTTCTGTGGCCTTGCCCTCTGGCCCCGTAAACCTTGTGGACGCACCCGGGTAAAAAAAAAATTTTAACGTGAAATCCTTGCCCCGTAAATTGACCGTCTAACTTATTCATACTGGGGAGGGGGGGGGGGGGGGGGGGTTGTCATTTTCACAGGGGTCGGCTTTCCGCATTTCAATTCATTGCAGCCCGGGGCTTTTTGGCCCCTTGACCCCCTGGCCTGCCCCTCCCGGGGGTTTTTAAATTTTTCGCTATGTCTCCCCTTTCTTGGGAGGTTTTTTTCCCACGTGCAATCCGTGTTCTGTGGCCTTGACTGTCGGGGTTTAGGTAAAAGGGGGGAACCCCCGCCCTTTTTTTTTGGGCCAAAAACCCTTTCGGGTTCATTTGACTTGCCCGTAAAAACCCCTTTTTCCTGCTTTTTGGACAAGAGAAAAAGGGGAAACCCCCATTTTCGGTGCCACATACCTTTCCCCTTGGGGGCTGAAATCCCGCCCAAGGAAAGCCTCACAAAGGGGTTTTAATTCAGGGGGTTTGGGAAAGGCTTCTGAATATCCCCCTTGGGGGAATTTTAATTATTGCCTTTTTTTGGGGGGTTTTTTCTTTTCGAAATTTTCTTTTTCTTTTTCTTTTTCCCGCAATTCTTTTTCTTCTTTTTTCTTTTTCTTCTTTTCTTCTTCGAAAATTCTTTTTTCTTCCCAAAATTTCTGCTTCTTCTTCTTTTTCAAAAATCTTCTTTTTTTATTCGCAATTCTTCTTCTTCTTCTTCTTTTCGCGTCGTCGTTGTCGTGGGTCGTCTTTCTTCTTCTTCTTTTCGCAATTCTTCTTCTTCTTCTTCTTTTTTTCTAGGCAATTTCCTTCTTCTTTTTTTTTCTTTTTCTTTTCTTCTTCTTTTTTCCCTTTTTCTTTTTCTTCTTCTTTTTCTTTTTCTTTTTTTTTCGCAATTTTCTTCTTTTCTTTTTTTCTTTTCTTCTTTCTTCCTCTTTTTTTTCTTTTCTAGGAAATCTTCTTTTTTTCTTCTTTTTTCTTTTTTCTTCTTTCTTTCTTCTTCTTCTTTTTTCCCTTTTTTCTTCTTCAAGGCAAATCTTTTTTCTTCTTCTTTTTCTTCTTCTTCTCCTTCCCCTCCTCCTCTCCTCCTCCCCCCCTTCTTCTTTCTTCTTCTTCTTCTTTTCTTCTTTTTTTCATCTTCTTCTTCTTCTTCATCGTTTTTTCTTCTTCTTCTTCTTCTTTCTTCTTCTTTCCTTTCTTCTTTCTTCTTTTCTTCTTTCTTCTTTTCTTCTCGTCGCGTCGTCGTGTCGTCTTCTTGTTCTTTTTTAGTTTTTTTACTTTTCGCAATTCTTCTTCTTTTTTTCTTTTCTTTTTCTTCTTCTCTTCTTCTTCTTCTTCTTTTTTCTTCTTCTTTTCTTTTTCCCTTTTTTTCTTTTTTCTTCGCATTTTTCTTCTTCGCATTCTTTTTTCTTCGCTTTCCCTTCATTTCTTTTTCTTTTTTCCTTTTTCTTCTTCTTCTTCTTCTTCTTTTCTTTTTTTTTCCTTCCCCTTTTCTTCTTCTTCTTCTTCTTCTTCTTGTCCTTCTTCTTGTTGTCCTTTTTCCCTTCTTCTTCTTCTTCTTCTTCTTCTTCTTCTTCTCTTCTCTTCTTCTTCTTCTTCTTCCTCTTCTTCTTCTTCTTGTTGTTCTACTTTTTCTTCTTCTTTTTCTTCTTCTTCTTCTTCTTCTTCTTCTTCTTCTTCGTCTTCGCAATTCTTCATCTTAGCAATTCTTCTTCTTCTTCTTTTTCTTCTTCTTCTTCTTCTTCTTCTTTTTTTTCTTGCTTCGTCGTCGTCGTCGTCTTTCGTCTTCTTTTTCGCAATTCTTTTTCTTCTTCTTGCAATTCTTCTTCGCAATTTTTCTTCGCAAGTCTTCTTCTTCTCCTCCTCCTCCTCCTCCTCCTCCTCCTCCTCCTTCTTCTTCTTCTTCTTCTTTCTTCTTCTTCTTCTTTTTTCTTTCTTCTCTTCTTCTTCTTCTTTTCTTTTTTCTTCATCTTCTTCTTCTTCTTCATCGCAATTTCTTCTTCTTTTTCTTCTTCTTCTTCGTCGTCGTCGTCGTCGTCGTCGTCTTTCCTCTTGTTCTTTGTAGTTTTCTACTTTTTCGCAATTCTTTTTTCTTCTTCTTCTTCTTTTCTCTTCTTCGCATTCTTCTTCTTGGCATTCTTCTTCTTCGCATTCTTCTTCTTCGCATTCTTTTCTTCGCATTCTTCAAAATTCTTCTTCAGAATTCTTCTTCTTCTTCTTCTTCTTCTTCGCATTCTTCTTCAGAATTTTTCTTCTTCTTTCTTTTAAAAAATCTTCTTCTTCATCGCAATTCTTCTTCTTCTTCTTCTTAAAAAAAATCTTCTTCTTCATTGAAATTCTTTCTTTTCTTTTTTCTTCTTCTTCTTCTTCTTCGTCGTCGTCGGTCGTCGTCGTCGTCGTCTTCTTCTTTTTCTTCGCAATTCTTTTTCTTCTTCGCAATTCTTCTTCTTCTTCAAAATTTCTTCTTCTTCGCAATTCTGCGCTTCTTCTTCTTCAAAAATCTTCTTCTTAATCGAAATTCTTCTTCTTCTTCTTCATCTCTTCTTCTTCGTCGTCGTCGTCGTCGTCGTCGTTTTCTTCTTCTTCTTCTTCTTCTTCTTCTCCTCCTTCTTCTTCTTCGCAATTCTTCTTCTTCATCTTCGCAATTCTTCTTCGCAATTTTTCTTCTAGGCAATTCTTCTTCTTCTTCTTCTTCTTCTTCTTCTTCTTCTTCTTCTCTTCTTCTTTTTCCCTCTTTTCGCAGTTCTTCTTCTTCGCAATTCTTCTTTTTTCGCAATTCTTCTTTTTCGCAACTCTTCTTCGAAAATTCTTCATCTTCGCAATCCTTCTTCTTCTTCCTCGTCTTCTTCTTCTTCTTCTTCTTCTTCTTCTTCTTCTTCTTCTTCTTTTTCTTCTTGTCCTTCTTCTTCTTCTTCTTCTTCTTCTTCTTCTTCTTCTTCTTCTCTTCTTCTTGTTCTTTTTCGCAGTTCTTCTTCTTCGCAATTTTTCTTCTTCGCAATCCTTCTTCTTCCTCTTCTTCTTCTTCTTCTTCTCTTCTTCTTCTTTTCTTTCTTCTTTTCTTCTTCTTCT
>CM054154.1:11969934-11972434 GCA_028751875.1 Rapana venosa
AGACCCGTGACCTTGGCGGTCGTGGGGGAGACACGAAAGACGATGCCGTGGTAAGCCTCCTCCATCCATCTCGGTCCTCGGCTCTGCGCAGTAGTGCCGAGTCATTCATCCTGGTCCATTCTCTGATGTTGTCCATCCATGACTTGTTCTGTCTTCCCCTCCTTCTGCCACCTTCGAGTGTTCCCTGCAGTACTGTTTTTGGCAGAGTGTTGTGGCGGGTGACGTGGCCGAACCATGTCAGCTTTTTCTTCTTGACGATGGTGAGAAGGGGTTCTCTCTGAGACCCGAAGGAAATGCACTAGCAGAGGGGGTTTGTAAGAGGGCAATGGAATCAAGCCGGTGCCAGGACTCGGTTTTCTCTTCTCTGTGTGTGGTGTAGAGGCCTTGGGGGGGTAATGCAGTTGTTCTTTCTTTTTGCCCCCCCCCCTCCCCCCACCCCCCTTACCCCCCAAAGTGAGAAATGAGGAATGCTTGTAGTGGGAATCTGAAGAGTTGTTTTTTTGTTGCTGTAGAAATAGCCTCGTAGTTTATTTCTGTCTGTTTCTGTCTATGGCAAGAGAATGAATGAATGAATGGATAAATGAATGAATGAATGAATGCATCTTTGTTTTTCAAGGCTAACAGAATAAGCATGCGCATACTTTTATTTCATCCGGCCCTTGCCCTGATGAGAGAGAGAGAGAAAGAGAGTGAGAGAGAGGGGGAGGGGGACAGAGAGAGAGAGAGAGAGGGAGGGGGACAGAGAGAGAGAGGGAGGGGGAGAGAGAGGAGAGAGGGAGGGGGAGAGAGAGAGAGAGAGGGAGGGGGAGAGAGAGAGAGAGAGGGAGGGGGAGAGAGAGGGAGGGGGAGAGAGAGAGAGGAGAGAGAGAGGGAGAGAGAGAGAGGGGGAGAAGAAAGAGAGAGAGAGAGAGAGAGAGAGAGAGAGGAGAGAGAGAGAGAGAGAGGGCGGGAGAGAGAGAGAGGGAGATATATGGATTGATAGAGGGTTTAAATTTGTTATTTGAAAAAGAATGAAAAAACACTGGAGTACTTACCTTTTTTGCTTCAATAACCCGTCATTATCAGGTAGTATACTAAGGCTAAAAACAATTGCAAACAAATAAATAAACAACCAAACAAGACCAGAACAACCTCATAAGAGAGAAAAAAAAATTTCATTCGTTTATTTCGAGGATAATGTGATGAGCACTCATGTCCTTTTTTCATCCAGTTCCCGTGTGTATGCAGTTTTGTTCATTTTGTCATCCGTTCTCACCAGTACACAATGGCCTAATCTTCCGAAAAAGCGGAACGGGTTTTAACTTGTGTGCAAGATGTTCTGCATGCGTTCGCACACGGGACCTCGGTTTATATTCTCATCCGAAGGACTTTTGCGGAGAGTGGAGTCGGCACTGATGTTAACTCCAGAGGAAAAATTTTCTTAAACGAGAATCGAATCTGGGTCAGCAGATCACAAATACATCACTCAAACCACCTTGCTACCCGTCCCTGAGAGAGAGAGAGAGAGAGAGAGAGAGAGAGAGAGAGAGAGAGAGGAGAGAGAGAGAGAGAGAGAGAGGAGAGAGAGAGAGAGAGAGAGAGAGAGAGAGCACCCCTTCACCTATATGGTAAGTTAAAAATGCAGATGTGTGCATCACATACTATATGGACGACATTACATGCAAAAAAAAAACACAACACAACAACATGAATACATTGAGAGTTAAGCATATTAAAGCTTATGGTCACAGTTCATTTTGAATGTATGCTTTTTGTGTGAATACTCTGTTCTGTTCTGCTTTAGTTTTCTTTGAATAAAACAGGATAAAATGGTCATCCAATTAATTATTCAGTTTAAATGGGAACTAGTATTTAAGTCTCTGTCTCTGTCTGCCTGTCTCTCTCTCATGTTGTCTGTTTGTCAGTCTATCTGTCTGTCTGTTTGTCTTTCCGTTTCTCTGTCTCTATCTCTCACTCACTCTCTGTCTGTCTGTCTGTCTGTATGTATGTATGTATGTATGTATGTGTGTCTCTCACTCTCTCCTTCTCTTCTCTTCTACACACTAACACATACACCTCTCTTCTTCCATTTTCTTGCATGGCCTGACTGTTTGGCTACGGCAAGTTGGGAACAGTAGACGACGTCAGTAACCTCCCTTGACAGGAAGTCTCTCTAGAGTTCAATATCCTCCTGCTGCTGCTAGCAGGGTCCTCTTTTTAATAGCAACTACAGTTTGGTTCCTTTTTTATTTGCCCTGAGAGAGAGAGAGAGAGAGAGAGAGAGAGAGAGAGAGAGAGAGAGAGAGAGAGAGAGGGATAGAGATAGAGAGAGAGAGAGAGAGAGAGAGAGAGAGAGAGAGAGAGAGAGAATTCTTGATGTGTACATCTTCGTTAAAGTATCCATTTTATCGGATTGTTAACGTTCTTGAGAAAGAGAGACAGACAGACAGACAGACAGACAGTCAGAAAGAGACAGAGAGAGACAGATAGTGACAGACAGAGACAGAGAGATAGACGGACA
>CM054154.1:11977434-11984934 GCA_028751875.1 Rapana venosa
CGTGCGTGTGTGTGAGAGAAAGAGAGAGAGAGAGAGAGAGAGAGAGAGAGAGAGAGAGAGAGAAGGAGAGAGAGAGAGGGGAGAGAGAGAGGAGATGGAAGGAGGAGAGAGAGAGAGAGAGAGAGAGAGAGAGAGAGAGAGAGAGAGAGAGAGAGAGAGAGAGAGGAGAGAGAGAGAGAGAGAGAGAGAGAAGAATTTGCAAAAGCAGCTTTTACTATGGTCCTGATAATGATGGTGATGATGATCCTGATACTGATAATGATGATAATGATCATTTACCTTATAGAAAAAAAGAGAACGTCTTATAGTTTCATACTATTTATTTCCTTCATTTCTTTTTTTTTTACTCTACTTTATTTACTCTAAAGATCCTATACAAACATCCACACTTACTTTCCATGGTGAACACTGAATAATGCGAAGGACACGGCTCAAAGCTCTTAGCTGAACCCTGTGGTAATTTGGAGACTGTTGGAGCATTCAAGACGTTCTCTTCTCTCTTTCGCCTTCTGGTTGCCAAATGTTCCCCCTAATCAAACATCTTTTCAGCGCCAGTCCTGGAGATTGCAAAGGCAAGAAGACTCTGGTCTGTCTTTCTTTCCCAAGGCTCTGATAGACGCTAACTAGGATTGCCATGGGGTTCTATCAGTTTGAAAGTGTTTGCCGAAGATGGTGAAGTGTTTGTATTCGCGTTTATGTTGTTTGCATGGTAAATTTAAGATAAAGATAAAGAGACAGACAAACAGATAGCTAGCTAGCTAGCTAGCTAGATATATACAAAGATGTATAGATGAATACATAGATAGATAGATAGATAGATAGATAGATAGATAGATAGATAGATAGATAGATAGATAGATAGATAGATAGATAGATAGATAGATAGATAGATAGATAGTTAGGTAGGTAGGTAGGTGGGTAGATAGATAGATAGTTAGGTAGGTAGGTAGGTAGGTAGGTGGGTAGATAGATAGATAGTTAGGTAGGTAGGTAGATAGATAGATAATAGATAGATAGATAGATAGATAGATAGATAGATAGATAGTTAGATAGATAGATAGAGAGAGAGAGAGATAGGGAGATAGAGAGATGGAGAGATGGAGAGAGAGGTAGAGAGATAGAGAGACTGATAGATAGATAGAAAGATATAGCTAGATAAATAGATAGATAGATAGATAGATAGATAGATAGATAGATAGATAGATAGATAGATAGATAGATAGATAGTTAGATAGATAGATAGAGAGAGAGAGATAGGGAGATAGAGAGTTGGAGAGATGGAGAGAGAGGTAGAGAGATAGAGAGACTGATAGATAGATAGAAAGATATAGCTAGATAGGTAGATAGATAGATAGATAGATAGATAGATAGATAGATAGATAGATAGATAGATAGATAGATAGATAGATAGATAGATAGATAATAAATAATAATAATGTATGGAATTTATACAGCGCTGAATCTTGTAAAGCAACAAATCAAAGATAGACACTTGCGTGTCTGTCCGTCTCTCTGTCTGTCTGTCTGTCTGCCCCCCTCTCTCTCTCTCTCTCTCTCTCTCTCTCTCTCTCTCTCCTCTCTCTCTCTCTCTCTCTCTCTCTCTGTCTGTCTGTTTAGTTCTTGTCTCTGTCTGCATGTTACAGCCCCACCCATCTCAGTGTCCTCCCGTCTGTCAGCCTCCCATCTCCCTCTTCCCGCTTCCTGTCTCTCCCTACTTTGTGTCAGGAAAAGAAATGCCGATCTTTACAAATGTGCGTGTAGTAAGTTTCCGTCATGCTTAGGCACAGGTTGGCATGTGCCTAAGATCATGCTGTTTCCCCTGTGGGGATGCCGGGGACCTATCAGTATAAACAGCATCCCCACATTCTAGAAATTCTGTGCTAGAAATTCCTCTTTTCTATCACTCTCTTTCTTTCTGCCTTATTCCCTGTCACCTCTTTCCTGTCCATCTTTTGCCTTCTCCGTCCATTCTCCTGCCTTTTTTTCCAGAAAAAACAAAAAAAACCTTTCAAGGTAACATTTCTTTCTTGGACGAAGTCGTATGCGCTGGGCCTGACTTGTCAGGTGCTTAACGGCAGCCTGACGCATTTTCGCTCATATAACAGACAGCAGTAGTTTCTGTCTGAGCATTCAAGAAAGAAGAAGATCATGTTGTTGATTTTTATTCAATGTGCGACTTTAAACATTTTTTTATATATATTTCCAAACGGTTTTACTAACGCATACAGAGCATACACCTTCAGCAATTCATCTCAATCTGTGAGTGGTTTGGGTGTTGACAAGCAAAGGAACCAAAGCAGTATTTGGGCGAGCTGAACAAGTTTCTGAATTGGAATCTTCGCCCAGCATTCAACACGTTTCTCTCTGCTTGTGCCCCCTGGCTGCAAAATCCTCTGCCTCTGCCCAATTAGCCATCTTTTCAGCATCCGTCTCGATAATTGTCAGGGCAAGAATGTCCCTCCTCCCCTTTTTTTTCTATCCATACCCAAGGGAATTGGCAGGAGATGTGACTGGTTGAAGAACGGTTGTATCAAGCTGGTGGTACACATTGTATCTGTGGTTTGATGGTCTGGGGGCAGGAGGGGGGGGGAGGTTATGTCTAACAAAAGAGAGGTTTTGGGTTCAGATCTAGCTGCAACCTGAGCTAATGTGTCTGATTTTTCAGATACTTTTTATGATACCCTTTGATTTAGAGTGAAACTACTTTTTTCTTATATGTCAAACGCTCAGACAGTAACTATAGTTGTCTGTCATATGAGCGAAAAGGCGTCGCACTGCTGTTAAGCCCCTGACAAGTTAGGCCCAGCACATCCGACTTCGGCATGAGAAAATAATTGGTCTTATCTTCAGTCTTTCTGGAAACAAAGGCAGGAGAATGGACCAAGAAGGCAGAGAATAGACAAGAAGGAGGTGACAGGGAAAAAAAGAAACACGGTAGAAACAAAGAGATGGATAGAAAGGAGGGAGTTTCTAGCACAGAGCTTCCAGAAGCAAAATGATACACGTTTTTAACAAATTATTCATCTCAGTCTGTACATAATTAAAGAGTTTGACGGGATAAAAGTTGAATAGATAAGTTGTTGTTCCCTGCGGGGATGTCAGGGGCCTGTCGATATCAATAGCATCCCCACATTCTGGACGTTATGCGCTAAGAATTTTCACTTTTCTATCCCTCTCTTTGTTTCTGCCTTGTGTTTTATATTTCTTTCTGTCGCTCCCTTATCTAAAGTCCTTCGGGTGAGACTATAAACCGAGGCCCCGTGTGCGAACGCATGCAGAACACCTTGCGCACACGTTAAATCCTGTTTCGCTGTTCGAAAGAGTAGGCCATTGTGTGCCGGTGGGAACAGATGACAAAATTTACAAAACCACATACACACGCATTTTTTTATAAAAAGAAGTCATCTGAGCGCTTTAAGTTGTTGCTTTACAAGATTCAGCGCTATATAAATTCCATACATTAGTAGTAGTAGTAGTAGTAGTAGTAGTGGTGGTGGTGGTGGTGGTGGTGGTGGGGGTGGTGGCGGTGGCGGTGGTGGTGGGGGTGGTGGTGGTGGGGGTGGTGGCGGTGTGGTGGTGGTAGTATTAGTAGTAGTAGTAGTAGTAGTAGTAGTAGTAGAAGTAGTAGTAGTAGTAGTAGTAGTAGTAGTAGTAGTAGTAGTAGTAGTAGTAGTAGTAGCAGTAGCAGTAGTAGTAGTAGTAGTAGTAGAAGTACTAGTAGTAGTAGTAGTAGTAGTAGTAGTAGTAGTAGTAGTAGTAGAAGTAGTAGTAGTAGTAGTAGTAGTAGTAGTAGTAGTAGTAGAAGTAGTAGTAGTAGTAGTAGTATTTTCTGCCTTCTGGGTCCATTCTCCTACCTTTGTTTCCACAAAGACTTAAAAGATAACCATTCTCTCCCATATCGAAGTAAGTCGAACACCCTTGTCCTGACATGCCAGGCGCTTATTTATTTATTTATTTATTTTTTATTGTATACCACTATAAGTCACGAGATTTCTCTGCGTGAAATTCGGGTTGTTCTCCCCGGGGAGAGCTCGTCGCCACAAGAGCAGTGCCACCCTTAACAGCAGTGCAATGCATCTTCTTCATGACAGACAGCAATAGTTGCTGGCTTAGAGTTTGGCGATGAAGAAGAAGAAAAAAAAACACCTAGTGTATACTATGTGTATAATGAGTATATGTCATTGCTTAGTTCTTCAACGTGTCCTTCATGCTGGGTAGAATGTGTAGTGCCTGGTCTTCTCCTGCATTTGTTGCTCTACAGGAGATCTGTCCACTGGCCTCCGTCGACACACTCCGACTTCACACCATCTCATGAAAATAAAGTTCATAACAAAGAAAACCGGATTTGTTTGAAAAAAGGGAGACCAATGGTCCCAATAGGCAGAAAATAAGCATGTGAGAAAGAGAGAGAGAGAGAGAGAGAGAGAGAGAGAGAGAGAGAGAGAGAGAGAGAGAGAGAGAGAGAGAGAGAGAGAGATGGATAGATAGATAGATGAATAGATGTATAGATAGGTAGATAGGTAGATAGGTAGATAAAGAGATAGACACATAGACACAAGACAGACACACAGAAACACATATAGACAGACAGACAGACAGATAGATAGATAGATAGACAGACAGATAGATAGGTAGAGAGAGAGATAGATAGATAGATAGATAGATAGATAGATGGATGGATATATAGATGGATAGATAGATGGATAGATAGATAGATAGATAGATAGATCGATAAATGATAGATAGATAGATGATAGATAGATAGATAGATAGATAGATAGATAGATAGATAGATAGATAGATAGATAGATAGATAGATAGAGACACATAGACACAAGACAGACACACAGAAACACGAATAGACAGACAGACAGACAGACAGACAGATATACAGACAGATAGATAGATAGATAGATAGATAGATGGATAGATAGATAGATAGATAGATAGATAGATAGATAGATAGATAGATAGATAGATAGATAGATAGATAGATAGATAGATAGATAGATAGATAGATAGATAGATAGATAGATAGAGAGAGAGAGAGAGAGAGATAGATAGATAGATGGATAGATAGATAGATAGAGAAACATAGACACAAGACAGACACACAGAAACACGTATAGAGAGACAGACAGACAGACAGACAGACAGATAGATAGATAGATAGATAGATAGATAGATAGATAGATAGATAGATAGATAGATAGATAGATAGATAGATAGATAGATAGATAGATAGATAGATAGATAGATAGATAGATAGATAGATAGATAGAAGGACAAGGTGTAAAAACAGAAACATAAAGATTGATAGTCAAGAACATTTCTTTCACATATTTTTGCAAAAAAATTGAGAGAATTTTACATAAGAGTTCCTGTGACATTCTCACGGGGATAACTTCAGCATTCAACACATTTCTCCCTGATTGTGCCCCTTTGCTGCAAAAAGAGATACCCCCCCCCCCCCCTTGCACACATCTTGCTAACATCAGACAGGGAAATTGTGAGGGCAAGAGAGCGCCTTTTCTGCTATTCAAACCCCAGGGCACAGGCAGAGGATGTAGCTGGTGGCAGAGCAATTATATTATCAAGGTAAGGGCAGGCAGTTCATCTGTGGCTGGATTGGGTAGTCTAAAGTGTCACGCTTCCTTCTACTTCTAGAGAAGTGTTGGTTTAATCATTCTAGTCCTGATCTGAAGTGCTGTGTCTTCGTTCCACTAGTTTGTTAGTGGTGATCTTCGAAATTGCAGCCAAAACTGAAGCATTTTGTATGCATATTGTATACGTTATGTCTTGAGTATAATTATGCTATTGTAGCATATAAAGTGTGGGATTTATTGTTCTGAGGGAAAATGTGCTAATAATAACCCCTTTTTTAATGATAATGTTCCCTACGCCAAAATGCAGCTACATTCAAGGGGGTCAAAAAGGGATTAGCATTCGCAAAACCCATTACTAAAGGAAAACCTCCAAGCAAAACCCCATACTATTGGAAAACCCCGAAACTCAAGCCGAAGTTTTAAAAAAAAACCGACAAAAATAAATATATATCATTAAAAAAAACAAAAAACTTTTTGCTCAAAACTTACCACATTGACGACAACAGATTCCTATACACCGTCAGCAATTCATTTCCATCCCTTAGGTAGTTTTGGCTTTGGCGCAAAGGGAATCAAAGAAATATTTGTGTCAAGCGGAGCAGCCTGCAAATGTGCAGGCTTCATCTAGCATTCAAGACAGTTTCTCTCGCAGAGTGTGTGCCTCCTGGCTGCAAATCGCCTCCTCCCAATCAGACATCGCTTCAGCATCTGTCTTGGTGATGGAGGTGGGCGCAAGAGAACCCCGTTTTCTTTGTATTCAGACCCTAGGGCATTGGCAGAGAATGTGGCTGGTAGGAGAGTGATGGTGTGGGGGATGTGCCCTAGTACAGATGTTTATTTTTATTTTTATTTGTTTATTCTTTTATATCGAGGATAATGGATAAAGCACTTATGTGCTTTTTTACATCCACTTCACATGTGTATGCATTTTTGTACATTCTGTCATCTGTTCCCACCGGCCCACAATGGCCTACGCTTACGAAAAGCGGAACAGGATTTAACGTGTGCGCAAGATGTTCTGCGTGCATCACACACAGGGCCTCGGTTTATAGTCTCATCCGAAGATGTGGGATGTGTGTGTGTGTGTGTGTTTGTGTGTGTGTGTGGTGTGGTGTGTGTGGTTTGGTTTGGTGGTGGTGTGTGTGTGTGTGTATGCGTGTGTATGTGTGAGTGTGTGTGTGTGTGTGTGTGTGTGGTGTGGTGTGGTGTGTATGTGTGTGTGTGTGTGTGTGTGTGTGTGTGTGTGTGTGTGTGTGTGTGTGTGTGTGTGTGTGTGTGTGGTTTGGTGTGGTGTGGTGTTTGTGTGAGTGTGTGTTTGTGTTGTGTGTGTGTGTGTGTGTGTGGTGTAGTGTGATGTGGTTTGGTGTGGTGTGTGTGTGCGTGTGTCTGTGTGTGTGTTGTGTTGTGTTGTGTAGTGTTGTGTAGAGTTGTGTAGTGAAGTGTGTTTGGAAGTTATTGTATATTTTTATATTGCATTGTATTGCATTGCATTGCATTTTATTGACTTGTAATGCGTGACATTGTCTGCTATTGCAATGGATTGTATTGTATACCCCTTTTAAGTCAACGACATATTTCTCTCCGTGATATCCAGAGTGCTCTTCCTGGGGAAAGCTTGTCACCACCACAAGATCAACACCTCCCATTATTTCTATTTTACTATTCTTGTCTGCATAAGTATGTATTTGGTTTCCTATGGAGGGGACTACATTAGTCCTTCGGATGAGACTGTAAACCGAGGCCCCGTGTGCGAACGCATGCAGAACATCTTGCGCACACGTTAAATCCTGTTCCACTTTTCGAAAGAGTAGGCCATTGTGTGCCAGTAGGAACAGATGACAAAATTTACAAAACCGCATACACACGGGGACTGAATGTAACAAAGCACATGAGT
>CM054154.1:12002434-12019934 GCA_028751875.1 Rapana venosa
AGAGACCTCACATCTCTAGGGCCAGCATATTGAGGGCGGCGCCCATCTCCTCTCCCTCGCTGCTTTACCTTCCCTGACCCTAAAGAGGGCAGGTACCCATTTACAGCTGGGTGAACTGGGGGAACTGTACTGAAGCCAAGGCGCGCAAACGGTCACCCATCCAACTGGTAACCACGCTCGACGCTGATTAACTTGGCTGGGGGAAAGCGAGTGCTCCGACCACTGAGCTGTCCCGTCCCCTACCAGAGTATATAAGTGTATTTCCATCAACACAATGGCTTGCTGATTTGCGGGCTTTGTCGGCCATCTAAACCTCCTTGTTGCCAAAACACCACTGCAATCAGGTATCTTTTTTCAGCAGACGAGTGGGCATAGACAATTTCCCCGCCCCCCTCTTCTTCCAGTCACAAGCATTATTATGTCCACCAGACTTATAAAGACAGATGAGGGTGGCACAATAGACGGGATATAGCCTGGTGGTTAGAGTGATATATTCCTGATCTGCTGACCCGGGTTCGATAATTGTTCAAGAAGATTTTTCCTCCTTTGCCGACTCCACTCTCCCCCAAAGTCTTTCAGATGAGACCGAGGTCCCGTGTGCGAACGCACGCAGAACATCGTGCGCACACGTTAAAAACCGGTCCGCTTTTCGGAAGAGTAGGCCATTGTGTGCCGGTGGGAATGATTGACAACAATGAAAAAACTCCATACACACTGGGACTGGATAACATAAAAGCACATGAGTGCTTATTGCATTATCCTCGATATAAAATAACATAAAAAGAATATGAAAAAATACCGATTTGGCAGCAGGGTAGACAGGCTTTAGGGTAATGTTATAGAAATATTACACGCCTACCTTCTTTATTCTTATCTTCCGTTTAATCTTCAAACTGGACAAGCAGTGTATGTTTTGGTTAAAGAGATAGTACTATCCATTGGAAATGGTATTTCTATTTATTTTTGTTACACAGATATTTAGATGACAAAATTTATAAAACTGCACACCCAAGGAGACTGGATGTAAAAAAGCACATGGGTGCTTACTCCATGATCCTCGATATAAAAGAATAAAAAGAAATGATTGCTTAAAATTTCGAAAATGATGTAATTTTGCCATCTGCAAGATGATAATGCACATTTCTCAGAGAGAGAGAGAGAGAGAGAGAGAGAGGGGGTGGGGAGAGAGAGAGCGAGAGAGAGAGAGAGAGAGGGAGAGAGAGAGAGAGAGAGAGAGAGAGAGAGAGGAGAGAGAGAGAGAGAGAGAGGAGAGAGAGCGGGCAATATGTTATAGTTTCTTGTAGTAAAGAGGCTGGGCATATGATGCTCAACTGCAAATGGGTTTTTGCATTCTTATTGTGTTTTATGTTTGTAGACACACTTATGCAATGTTTCATGGTAGTGTGCTTTTGCTTATACTATCTGGATTGTAAAGTAAGGTTAAGTTGATTTCTGCATTATTGCAAGTTTTATGCCAATTAAACATCTATCAAAAAATATACTAGTATTTTTCAATAAACTTTGTGCACAGACAGACAGATACACACACATATGCGCGCGCGCGCGCACACACACACACACACACACACACAAACAGACACACACACACATACACACACGCACACGCACACACACACATTTTGACCTAGCCTTAAAATTCCGCTGCTTATCAACAGGGACCGTTTGAAAATACAAATATATTATTAAGATTGAAGAGAAATAAATGACTCTTTCATGATTTATTTATCTCTTTGTGATGTGTTCAATGGTGATTTGCCCCGAAAGGATCATCTTCTTTTTCTTTGCATTATTTTTCTTCTCCTTTTTCTTCGCATTCTTCTTCTTCTTCGCATACTTTGCATTCTTATTCTTCGCATTATTCGCATTCTTTTCCTTCTCGTTCTTTGCATTTTTCTTCTTCGCATTCTCCTTTGCATTCTTCTTCTTTCCATTCTTCTTTGCATTCTTCTTCTTCTCTGCATTCTTCATCTTTGCATTTTTCTTCTTCTTTACATTCTTCTTTGCATTCGTTGCATTCTTCTTTGCATTCTTCTTCTCCTTTGTATTTTTTTCTTTGCATTCTTTCTCTTCTTCTTCGCAATTCTTCTTCTTCTTCGCAATTCTTCTTCTTCTTTGCAAGTCTTCTTCTTCTTTGCAATTCTTCTTCTTCTTTGCGATTCTTCTTCTTCTTTGCGATTCTTCTTCTTAATTATCTGCATTCTTCTTTTACTTTGTATTTTTCATCCTTGCATTCTTCTACTTTGCATTCTTCTTCGTCTTTGCATTCTTGTTCTTTTTCTTCTTATTTGCATTCTTCTTTTTCTTTGCATTTTTCTTCCTTGCCTTCTTCGTCTTGGCATTCTTCCTCGTCTTGGCATTCTTCTTCTTAGCATTCTTCTTCTTCTCTGCATTCTTCTTCTTCTTTGCATTCCTCTTCCGCGTTATCCTTCTTTTGATCATCTCTTTCTCCAAGTTTTCTCTTCCTTTTTCATGTGATGTTTTCCGTTTTCTTATTTCCTATTTGTCCTAAAGTTATTCACACACAAAATTCTGTAATCGGGAATGATATTTTCCACATCGGACATAATTATGTGCAATAAAAACAGCTACTCATCTTTTCCAGTTTTTTTTAAATTTTCATTAAAACCATTTTAAATGCAAACAAAGAACCGTGCATTAAGTGTAGGAACTCTCTGTAGCTCAGTTTGCTGGGGAAGGAAGGCAACGAAGTATTTTTTTAAATATATACATCAAACGTACACCCTGCTAATGTGGAGGCTTTGTGGAGGAGTATTCATCATCTTCCCGCCTCCTGGCTGCAAAAGAACAGGACTCCAGTCTGACAGCTGTGCAGCTTTAGTTTCCAGCTTTCGGTTCCATGCAGCTGTTTTACAGGGCACTGAACAATCGAAGGCCTTAAGACGGTAAATAGCACACTTGTGCCAGATCTGGCACGTATTTGCAGGACCATGGTGGCAGCGAAGGAGAACAAGTGGCTACAAACTTACTGTATTCGTTTTTGTAGGCATTAGGGGACGCGGGGGTATGATAGCTCTGACATGGAGACAAGATAGCTCAGTGGTCGGGAGCACTCGCTTTCCCACAACCAAGGTTAAACAGCATCGAGCGTGGTTACCAGTATGATGGGGGACCGTTTGCACGCCTTGGCTTCAGTACAGTTTCCCCCACTTCCCCCAGCTGTAAATGGGTACCTGCCCTCTTTAGGTTCAGGGAAGGTAAAGCAGTGAGGGAGAGGAGATGGGCGCCGCCCTCAATATGCTGACCCCTGGAGAGGTGAGGTCTCTGACGCCTCGCTCCCCTACGACCACATTGGTTATGGGACTCCTTTACCTTTTAGGCATCAGTTCTCTTGGGTATCGATGGTGAGCGTAGCTTGTATAGTATTATAGTGAACACTAAGTGTGACAGCATCAATATCGTTCATGTTTGCACTGTTATACGCATATGATGTATTCCTAAGGGCGGGGACTGGATGTAAAAAATAATCGTATGTGTGCTTATTCATTATCTTCGAAATAAAAGAATTTGCCATTGCTATTTGTCAGTGTCATCTGTCATTGTCATTGCCAATTTGGCATTGTCACTGCCATTGTCAATCCAAACAATTCTTTTCATCTCTTTTCTCAATTGTTCTCATCAAAACATATTTGATGCAGACATTGCAACTTATGTTTACATCCTACATGGAACGTTATAAAACGCTTTTTGTAGATTTTTAAAAAATTAAAATCAAAATAATTTTGGAGGCTTTGTCAATCATCCAATGCTTGTGTCTCCTACTGTCGGCACTTAGGAGGACAGAAAAAGAGAGTTGCTCCAATCAGACATCCATTCAGCTGCAGAAAAGGAGACTGCTGGCAAAGGCAACATCTTTCTCCTTTCGTTCATGTACAGAAATACTACGTTCCTCAGGCAACTGAAAGCGAGTGTTAGAGGTTTGGGAGAGAACCATGGGCCCTGTTATAGTATAGAGGAGAGTTTCTTTAGCAGCTATACTATAGATAGTCAAGTCTGCAGGAAATGGAGATATTATCCATTATATTGGGGTTTTGCTTTTATTTAAGTTTCTTAACCTGCTCTGTTTTTTCTCCTGTTGGATGGGTTGTCAAAACCATGAATTTGAGGTCTACTTGTAAAATGCAATTGAATTTCTGAAAAAAAAGTTAACTTTCACATATACATTCAATCAACACATGTGTGTCTTCTTCTTCAAATGTGAAGACAGCTGTTATTGTTTCTTACCTCATATGAGCGAAACTGTGTTACACTGCCGCTAAGCGCCTCACAAGACAGGCCCAGCGCATCCAATGTCGGCATAGGAGGGAATTTGTATGCTATATGTTGTTTTTTTCTGGACGAAGAGGCAGGAGAATGGACCAAGAAGGCAGAAAATAGACAAGAAGGAGGTGACAGGAAGGAAATGACCAAGGAATAGAAAAGAGGAAATTTCTAGCATAGAGTTTCTAGAAGGTTGGGATGCTATTTATACTGACAGGCCCCAGCATCCTCTTTGGGGAAAATCAAACCTTGAAACAGAATTGAACATATTATCTGAATATCATCTCTTCTTTCTGACTTGCTTTGTTTTGGTGTTTTTTTTCTTGTTTTCTCTTGCTCTCTTTCTTTCTGTCTTTCTTTCTTTTTGTTCTTGTCTTCTCCTGTTTTTGTAGCTATTTTCTCTCTTTTTGTTGTTTAAATTTGTGTTCATTCGCTTATTGATGTTTACGTTAAAACAAATCTTCACACACACCACACACACACACACACACACACACACACACACACACTCACACACACACACTCTCACACACACACACACAAACACACACACACACACACTCACACACACACAAACACATACACACACACACAAACACACACAAAACACAAACATACACACACACAAACACAAACATACACACACACAAACCACACCACACACACACTCTCTCTCACACACACACACACAAACACACACAAACACATACACACTCACACACACACACACACACACACACACACAAACACACAACATCTCACACACACACACACACACACACACACAAACACACACACACACCACACACACACAAACACATACACACACACACACACAAACACACACAAACACCCCATACACACACACATACCCACCACACAAACCACACACACAAACACACACATACACACACACACAACACACTCACACACACACACACACAAACACACACAAACACACACACTACACACACACACACACACACACACACACTCTCTCTCTCTCTCTCTCTCTCCTCTCTCTCTCTCTCTCTCTCTCTCTCATCTCTCTCTCTTCTCTCTCTCTCTCTCCTCTCTCTCTCTGCTTGTGAGAACTCATGATGATTTCACATTTACCATGCATGCATTGACAAGAAAAAAATACGAGGTATTTCAAAGAGTTTGACGCGCACAGATAGCCATACTGCATTGACTGTAACTACTCTCCACAGACTGGAGTTTTAGCGAGAAAGGAAAGCAAAGAAGCTTTTTGGTATCAAATAAGCACCTGCTGATTTGTGGAGGCTGGTGGAGTATTCATCCCACCCCTTCGTGTTTCTGTCCCCTAGCAGCAAACCGACTCACAGTCAGACAGTGTGTTAGCTTCAGCTAGGAAAATTGCTGGCACCAATACAGGCTGCACACCGGTAGTAAAAAAATCACTCTTTTTCCTTCTGTTTTTCTATGTGACTTTTATATTCGTACCGCACGTACTAAGGCATCCACAGAAATAAAAACCACTTTTTGTGAAAGACTAGCCTCTGACTAAAACCTCGTGTGATTTTGAACAAATTTGGTAGGTTTGGATTTAAAAAAAGTTTTCAGCAAACACTGTACCCCCTCAGTCTTTTGTCCTCTGCTAGCTTCCTTACCGCAATATGCATGCGCGGGGGTCAACGCTGTAGGAATACAGGCAAACCTCATTTGATGGTTTTTTCCAACTTTCTCGTGACTACCTGGTATTGCTCTATGTCCTCAATCCCCCAAAACAAGTGCATAGTTCATTTTTTCATGCTTAAAAAAAATATGTGAAAATCACCAACATTTTTTCCACTCGCACTCTATAGAAGAAACTACACGATCCCCAAATTAATACCGGTGTGCAGCCCAAAGAGTAGTAGCCAGCCTTGCATTTTCTGGCAGCGGTGCCTTCCCCGGGGCATTGGCTATGGCAGAGTGCAGGAGAGGACTGCTTATCTTGTGGCAGAATGGAGATCTTTCTCTTTTTTTAATAGAAACATAATAGTAAATGTAGAGAAAAGGGGTAAAAGGTAAAGGAGTCCCATAACCTATAAGGCGTAGGGGAGCGAGGCGTCAGAGACCTCACTTCTCTAGGGGCCAGCATATTGAGGGCGGCGCCCATCTCCTCTCCCTCGCTGCTTTACCTTCCCTGACCCTAAAGAGGGCAGGTACGCATTTACAGCTGGGTGAACTGGGGGAACTGTACTGAAGCCAAGGCGCGCAAACGCTCACCCATCCAACTGGTAACCACGCTCGACGCTGCTTAACTTGGCTGGGGGAAAGCAAGTGCTCTGACCACTGAGCTATCCCGTCCCCTATGTAGAGAAAACAGCTGCGAAAAGTGCTCTTTCTTTCAGTTATAATAAGCACCAGTTCTCTGGTGCATTTACTAATGGGTGTAGTTTGTCTACCTAGATGAATACCAGAATCCAATTCAATTCAATTCCATCACTTTATTATCTCACGAACAGAGAAAGCCATGTGAGCTGCAAGCTGTACGCAAAGAAATCAACAGGAAAACATTGACCACAGAAAAATAACACAGGAGAATACTGGTACGGTAGGTGTTCTGCGAATGAAATAGATTAGCAAACAAACAAGACGTACGTACATTCTGCATCTTCCTCTTTCACTTCTGTAGCCTCAACAATTTCTACCAACAACAACAACAACAACGAAGTGCACACATATCTAACAACAACAAGAACGAAATACACACACACACACACACATACACATACATATAATGTATATATATATATATATACATATATATATATATAATATATATATATATATATATATATTATATATATAATATATATATATATATATATATATATAATACAATCATTATTTTCATGCTTGTAAAGGTCTTCAATCAATCTTGGATTTTTTTTAATTCCTCGGCTAGAACTCCGAGATTCACCAAAGGAGAGATTTTGCGTATGCGACCGATTTTTTCCACCATGCAGGTAACCGCATTTCGACTTCGGGGAACTTGGATCATACATATTGTTGAATGTAATGGTAGGTAAAGTAAAGGTAAAGGAGTCCCATAACCTATAAGGTCGTAGGGGAGCGAGGCGTCAGAGACCTCACTTCTCTAGGGCCAGCATATTGAGGGCGGCGCCCATCTCCTCTCCCTCACTGCTTTACCTTCCCTGACCCTAAAGAGGGCAGGTACCCATTTACAGCTGGGTGAACTGGGGAAACTGTACTGAAGCCAAGGCGCGCAAACGGTAACCCAGTAAATTGATTTCAAAGATGCCATTTGACTGTTAATAATAGGTCCTGAGGATAGTTAGTCTTGTAAACCCAGGTGGTTAATGCAGAGCAGTTTGAGGGTGATGGTACAGAGTCATGAAACAAAGATGTCTCTGTCTGATGACAAGCTGGAGATTCTGGTTTTCTTCTCTTCTTCTTTGAACGCTCAGTCAGCAAGTACTGCTGTTTGTCGTATGAGCGAACATGCGTTGCGCTGCCGTTAAGCCCTTGACAAGTCAGGCCCAGCACATCCGACCTCTTCTTCTTCCTCCTTCCTCCTCCTGCTCTTCTTCTTATTTGCCTGTTCTCATTTTTTTTGGTCTTGTTTAGATCTTCTGAAAACATCAAAGAATGGACCGCCTAACCCCTGCAACACCTTCTACTAGCCACACAGGATCGTGAAGCATGGAAAAAGATCTCAGTCGCGTCTTCTCTCATGTGCCCCCTACGTCCTTTGAGACATGGGACTGAGTGAGTGAGTGAGTGAGATCTTCTGTGCATCAATTTGTATGTTTACCTCAGATGCAAAATCATACAAAAATGTATTGATATTTCCAAACAGAGATATTTAAAAGGGATGCTTTGACTGTGGCTTGGCAAGCAATAATGACCGCCATTCAGTAGTCCACCTAGAAAAAAGACACATTTTGATGCCAACAGAAAACCATCCGGTCCCTGTAATCACTCTGTGTGGTTTGAGGTTTGTGGTGAAAGGGAATGAAAGGCGGATTTTTTGTTTCCAAATGACCAGCCTGCTGATTTGGAAGCTTGGTTGAGCATTCAGCACCTTCCTCTGGCATGGAAATAGCCACACTAGCAGCTGAAGAGGTCTCTGCAATCACATAGCTTTTCAGCCTCTGTGAGAATTGAGGGCAGAATTGGTACTTCGTCTTTTTTTTGTTTGTTTGCAGGCACCGTTTTATTTTCCCCGGGTTACCGACCTTAGCAAGGGGAAGTAAGAGAGAATATATGAACCGTATGGTAACCGTGAACATGAAAAATAAATCTCACAAAAAAACACGAACAGACAGAAAAAACAAGAATATTGTGGCAAACGGAGAAAAAAATCCCCAACAACTTTTGAGCAATTTCCTGAAATGCTTTTTTTTCCAAGTTCACATGTTTTTTTGTTTCTTTTCTGTGTTTTAAAAGATTTTCATCAGTTTGCTCTTTTTTCTTCTTCTCATTCATAGAAAATACTTTGGATAGTTTACGAGCAAAACATTCACCGAATGTTGATTCCTCTGCATTACTTTAGATTTTTTGTGTGTGGATATTACACTTTTATTCAATATTTCACTTTAAGCTGTTATTAGTGTTTACTACTGTCTAGTTATGATTACTTATCGATATGTTTCATTGTTGAAAACAACATGAGACCGGTATGTCAAATTCAATGAAGCAGGAACTTGGTCCTTATTTTCGTTCCTCAGCTAGAGCTCTGAGGTTTACCAATCCTGATCATTAAAAGGTAAAGGAGTCCCATAACCTATAAGGTCGTAGGGGAGCGAGGCGTCAGAGACCTCAACTTCTCTAGGGGCCAGCATATTGAGGGCGGCGCCCATCTCCTCTCCCTCGCTGCTTTACCTTCCCTGACCCTAAAGAGGGCAGGTACCCATTTACAGCTGGGTGAACTGGGGGAACTGTACTTGAAGCCAAGGCGTGGCGCAAACGGTCACCCATCCAACTGGTAACCACGCTCGACGCTGCTTAACTTGGCTGGGGGAAAGCGAGTGCTCCGACCACTGAGCCATCCCGTCCCCCGTAGCCTGATAATTATGTTTAGATAAACAACAATTACTGCCCACATGTAAGGTAGCTGCATTTCGATTCCAGAACTATCTTGTCTTGTCTATAGAAAGCCGTTCATTGACTTTGATACAGTTCTATATTTGTTGCCCTGCTTTCAAACAGAAAGTGTTGTGTTTCTTTTCAATATTTTGTTTTTCATATTTGTCAGGTTTTTTTTTCGAATCTTCAATGCTCCCCTTAGGTTTGGAGGAAGTAGAAAGCAACAACCCATCTCTCCACCTTCCCCTCCCCCCCCATCCCGCCCCCATCCCGCCCCCACCCTTCCCCGCCCCCACCCTATCCCCCGCCCCCACCCTACCCCCGCCCCCACCCTACCCCGCCCACCACCCCACCTCCACTCACCCACCATCAAAATGCCCATTTTCTTTTCCCCAGGCAACAGACGATGTGTGTGATTAGTGGTGAAAAGATTGGAGGATGCAAAGACCTGGAGGTAAAAGAGGGCAAGCAGTCTTAGAAAATCTGTTTCTTCTTCTTCTTCTCCGTGTGGCATTTGTATCGGTTATTGGTCCGCCGCTGACTGTCGTAGATAGTCTATGCTTTTTTTTAAAAAGAAAATACCATGAGATATTATATAGCTTGTATATACACAGTTAGAGGAGAGTGTGTTATAGGGAGTTTTGCATTTACTTATTTATAAAAATAACAGAAAAGGAAACTGTACAACAGAAAAGAAAGAGAGAGATTTTTTTTTTTTGGGGGGGGGGATTTGATTGTTTTTTAATATCGAGGAAAATGGAATAAGCACTGATGTGCTTTTTTACACCCAGTCCCCGTGAGGGAGAGTAAGAGAGAGAGAGAGAGAGAGAGAGAGAGAGAGAGAGAGAGAGAGAGAGAGAGAGAGAGAGAGAGAGAGAGAGAGAGAGAGAAAGAGAGAGAGTGTGTGTGTGTGTGTGAATGATTGAATTAATTAATGATTTTTCCCAAGGGTAACAAAGCAAATATTCATATACTTTTTCCCCATCCAGCCATCCAGCCAGAGAGAGAGAGAGAGAGAGAGAGAGAGGAGAGATGAGAGAGAGAGAGAGAGAGAGGAGAGATGAGAGAGAGAGAGAGAGAGAGAGAGAGAGTGTGTGTGTGTGTGTGTGTGTGTGTGTGTGTGAATGATTGAATTAATTAATGATTTTTCCCAAGGGTAACAAAGCAAATATTCATATACTTTTTCCCATCCAGCCATCCAGCCAGAGAGAGTCAGAGAGAGAGAGAGAGAGAGGAGAGAGAGAGAGAGAGAGAGAGAGAGAGAGAGAGAGACAGACAGACAGACAGACAGACAGAAAAACAGACAGACAGACAGAAAAAACAGACAGACAGACAGACAGACAGGCAGACAGACAGACAGACAGGGGAAAAACAGACAGAAAGACAGGCAGACAGACAGGGAGAGAGACAAACAGACAGATATGTAAAGAATAACAGATATCGAATGTCAAGTTATGTTTTAACACAGGTTTTTTCTTTTTTCATTCTGTGCAATAAACGAGAATCCTCACCTAAAGAAATCAACTGTTCCTTTTATAATCTGTGTTGCTGCAGACGACTATGCAACGGCTATCATGACTAGCTAATTATCTAATTTTAGGAACAGACAGAGTAGACAGTACAAGAAAAAAATATTTACATCAAACAAACAGCTTGTTAATTGGACGACTTTATTGAGCTGCCAACACGTTTATCTTCTATTGGAAGTAAAGGTGTCCAGTAACATGATTATGTGGTTATAGGGGAGCGAGGCGTCAGAGACCTCACTTCTCCAGGAGCCAGCATATTGAGGGCGGCGCCCATCTCCTCTCCATCGCTGCTTTACCTTCCCTGACCCTAAACAGGGCAGGTACCCATTTACAGCTGGGTGAACTGAGAGAACTGTAATGAAGCCAAGGCATGCAAACGGTCACCCATCCAAGTGGTAACCACTCTCGATGCTGCTTAGCCTTGGCTGGGGGAAAGCGAGTGCTCTGACCACTGAGCTATCCCGTCCCCTATCTCCTTTTCCCCCCGTCTATAATAGGGAAGAAAAAAGGTTTCTCCAATAATAATATATCTTTCCAGCAGTACAGGACATGTTTTAGCCAAGGGAAAAAAGTATCTCCACTTCTTTCATGTGTAGGATAAGCACGTGCTTCCTATAGCACTGAAAGAGGGCGAAGAAAGTCAGTGAGAAAAGCATCAGGTTTGTAGAAGATTGGAGATGCTTTCACAAATACAGAGTGTTGAGCAAAATATAGAACAAGGGTATCTTGAACTATCTATGGCTTTTGATGTATTTTTCCAGGTCATAAGAAACATATACGTTAAATCACTGCAAGCTAATGCAACTGATACAGTGTATGAAAGAAAAATTGCTACTATACAGAGATTTGGGGGGACGGAATAGCTCAGTGGTCGGGGCACTCGCTTTCCCCCAGCCAAGGTTAAGCAACGTCGAGCGTGGTTACCACTTGGATGGGTGACCGTTTGCGCGCCTCGGCTTCAATACAGTCCCCAAGTTCACCCAGCTGTAAATGGGTACCTGCTCTCTTAACGGTCAGGGAAGGTAAAGCAGCGAGGGAAAGGAGATGGGTACCGCCTCAATATGCTGGCCCCTAGAGAAGTGAGGTCTCTGACGACTCGCTCTCCTACGACCTTATAGGTTATAGGGCAACTTTACCTTTTTTATACGGAGATTTGAGTGTAACCTTCAACATGATTTTGTTTATAATTATTTTCAAGAGTACAGAGCATGTCATTTAGATATAAAGAAATTCCCTTTGGTGGCGAAATTGTTAACAGTAAGTTGAAGCTGGCACTAGTTAACCTTTGCTTTTTGTATATCAAACTCTTTGCAGTGTTGAGGCTGGATGGAAAATAATACGACTTTTGTAGTTTCCGCTCTGGATGTGAGCATGAGCCAATTAAAGATACTGTGTCCCAACCGAAATAAAGGTTTATCCGTAATTATTATTTTGTTTTCGTTCCCTGCTAGAGCTCCGAGGTTCCCGTATAGTGAGGCTTGTGGGTATGCGACCATTCTACCCGCCCCCCCCTACCCCCCTTTTCCCCCCCCCCCTTCCCCCCCCCCCCCCCCCCCCCCCCCCCCCCACCCGTAACATTTTAGGTAGCTGCATTCCATCTTCGGAGATGGTATCTAAACATGACTCCTATGTGCATATGCGTTTTAAATAATAAAGTGTCGTTCATTTCTACTGGCACGATCATGGCCTCCTCTTCCGAAAGGCGGAAAGGGATTTTTAACGTGGGTGCAAGATGTTCTGCATGCATTCGCACACCAGGTCTCAGTGTATAGTCTCATTCGAAGAGCTTCGACATTTAGTTGGATTTTCTCGTCAAACTGGAGAGAAAGGGGTGTGGCTGGGATCTGAACCCAGAACCTCACGATTTTCTTGTTAGACGGGCGAACGTCTTAACCTTTCCTTCCGCCTTTCTTCGTATATTTATACCACTTTAAATCACGTCAGATTTATCTGCGTGAAATTCGGGCAGTCTCCCCCTAGGAGAGCGCGTCGCCACAGAGCAGCGCCACCCTTTTTTTCCTTTTTTTTCTTTCTTCAACTGCATTTGTTTCCCTAGCAGAGTGGCTTTTTTCTACATAATTTTGCCAGGGACAACTCTCTTGCTGCCGTGGGTTCTTTTACGTGCGCTAAATAATTTCTGTGTTACACACGGGACCTCGGTTTATCGTCTCATTCGAAAGACTAGCGCTCAGTCCACCACTCGTGGTCTAATGGATGGGGGAAAAGTTTCGGGCCCAAACGGGATATAAACTACCGCACACTTCCGACCGGGACTTGTCATTTTCTAGACAGGCACGTTACCTCTAGACCACCGATCCACCATAGTATTGAAAGGACTAAAATGAGCTTGTTTTCACACGAGTTGCAAAAACTGTAGTGGCCTATTTCTTGTTACCATTGGTTAAGTGAGTGACAAGAGTATGAGATGTATTGTGGTTATTCTGTGAACAGAAAGAAAGGGGGGATCATTAGCAGGCAAACCTGCCACTCATTTCTTTGCCTGTGGCAGCAAACTGTCACTCAAATCGCATTTTCAAAGGTTTCTCAACACCAAGCCTATTGCCTGGAAGCACAAAGGAAGAAGATGATAGACATGTTCCTTTCTGGTTGCTCTTCTGGGGTTGGGAAGTGTGTGATTGTCTGTGAGGAGGCGTAGAAGATTGTAAGACAGACGCCATGATGAAAGAGGGGAGACAAGTCTTTACAACTCGTCCTCTGTCGTGTGGTGAAGAACACAACACGTTCCTGTTCTTTGAGGGCTGAAGACTCGCAACATCGTCTGAAGAGGTGAGGGGTTTGCGAAACAGAAAGAAATTGGATGGTATGGTATATGGTAATGGTATGATGCAGTCTGATGTGGGATGGTAGGGTAGGGTAGGGTAGGGTATGGTAGGGTAGGGTAGGGTAGGGTAGGGTAGGGTAGGGTATTTTAGGGTAGGGTATGGTGTGGTGTGGTATGGTATCGTATATTAGGAAATGGTATGGTATGGCATAGCCTGGTGTGGTATGGTATGGTATGGTACGGTATGGTATGGCATGGTAATTTGGTATGGTATGGTATGGTATGGTATGGTATGGTATTGTATGGTATGGTATGGTATGGTATGATATGACATAGTAATGGTATGGCATGGTAATGGTATGGTATGGTATGGTATGGTATGGTATGGTCTGGCGTGGTGTGGTGTGGTATATTAGGAAATGGTGTGGTCTGGCATAGCATGGTATAGTATGGCATGGCATGGTATGATAATTATGGTATGGTATGGTATGGCATGGCATGGTATAGTATGGCATGGCATGGAATGGCATGGTATGGTATGGTATGGTATGGTATGGTATGGCATGACATAGCATGGTATGGTATGGTATGGTATGGTATGGTATGGTATGGCATGGTATGGTATGGTATGGCATGGTATGGTATGGCATGGCATGGCATGGCATGGCATGGTATGGTATAATAAGAAACTATATTGTGTTATATTGCATTATATTGCTTTTGTACTGCTTTGTAATGTGATGTGTCGTATCATCTTGTATTTTATTGCGTTAAAAATTCATACGAAAGATATCTCAAATCAGAAACACAGATACCATAAAAACAGAAAAGAAAGCTAGAAGGGATTTTTATAAAAAATAACGACAAAACAGGCTACGTAGATTGTGTTCGTGTAAGAATCTAACTTATATTGCACTTTTGGTTTTTCATCCTTCTTTGTCTGGGTTTTGATTGGAAACGGTGGTGGGGGTGGGGGTGGTAAAACATGACGATAGGGAGAGAAAGTGAGTCAGGAAAGGATTTAGCATGTCAGCCCCACAGTGGAAAGAAGCTAGAATGAAGAATTGGCTTATCCCCCTCTGTTGGTGGTTTTTTTTCGCTTGAGGCTACACGCTTTAAATATTATTTTAAAATCACTGGCCTGAAATGAAGAACTACTACTACTACTACTACTACTACTGCTGCTGCTGCTGCTGCTGCCACCACCACAACAGCAACAACAACAAATACTACTACTACTACCACTACCACCACTACCACCACCACCACCACCACCACCATAACGACAACAAAAACTACTGCTACCACCACTACCACCACTACCACCACCACCACAATAACAACAGCAATAACAACAACTACTACGACTATTACTACTACTACTACTACTACTACTACTACTACTACCACCACAACCACCACCATGACAACAACAGCAACAACAACAACAACAACAACAACAACTACTACTACTACTACTACTACTACTACTACTGCTGCTGCTGCTGCTGCTGCTGCTGCTGCTGCTGCTACTGCTGCTGCTGCTGATGATGATGATGCTGCTGCTGCTGCTGCTGCTGCTGCTGCTGCTGCTGCTGCTACTGCTACTACTACTGCTACTACTACTACTATTACTACTACTACAAACTACTACTACTACTACTACTACTACTACTTATACAACGACGACGACCACACACACACACACACACACACACACACACACACACACACACACACACCATAAACGGGTGGGTTTGGGGAAGGCTTTTGGGAGGGGTTGGGGGTTTTATGTGATGTTTTTCTGCTTGTCCAAATGTAAGCATGCATGATTGTTTTTTTTACAGATATATAATTGTAAACTTTTGACTGAAATCAGCCTACTTATACAACAACTACTACCGGCTTGCGCTGATCACAGCTTCTATATATAGCTTATAATAGGATCTTCTTTTTTTTTTTTACGAAAACGAACAAATTAAAGTATGCTACATACACCATTTTTTCGACAAAAAAGAGCTAAAGGGGGGAGATCATTAAAACCCACGAATCTGTTGCTCACTTCTCTGCCCCTGGCATTAGTCTGTCACTCAAACCACGTATCACAGTTTTTGATTTTTATGTTTTACACCCAAAACTGGGATGCCTAGAGGCAAACAGAAAGAGAAGGGGGACAATACCAGCTTTTCTCTTCTTGTCACCCTTCACATTGGAAAAGTGGGTGATTATTTGTGAAGAGGAGGAGAGATGTGAAAAGACGCCATGTTGGAAGAGGGGAGACAAGCCTCAGAACTCTTCCCCTCTCGTGTGGCGGAGGAGAAAACAGCTTTCTGTTTCTCGCAGGCTGCATGCTCGCAATGTTGTCTGAAGAGATGGAGAAGTGGGGTTTTTTTGTGTGAAATTGAAAGAAAGAGGATTTCGTTGTATTCCGTTGTATTGTGTCGTGTTGCATTGTGTTGTGTTGTGTTGTATTTGTGTTGTGTTGCAGTGCGTTGCGCTGTACTGTACTGTGGTGCATTACTGTATTGTTTTACTTTTTTTTTTAATTTGATTTTATACTTCTTTATATCGAGGATAATGGATCGCTTGTATTGTGTTGTATTGTATTGTATTATACTATAATTATTAATTTCTGTGATTTTGTCTTGTATTATAATGTAATGTGTTTTTTACCGTATTGTATTGTCTTGTGTTGTATAGGATTTGCTGTGTTTTATTCTATTGTTTTGTTGTTGGGTTGTATTGTATTGTGTAGTGTTGTGTCATGTGTTGTATTGTTTTGTTTGATAATGTGGTGTATTGTAGTGTACCTTTTTGTATTGTACAGAAGGATTTTCATTTATAAAGGTATACAGAACAAACATGAAAAGATCAAAGCCCATAGCTAATTAAAAAGGGAAGGAAAACAGTCGTTTATTTCCACTTCTGAACGACAAAAATAGATAGATGCTGCTTAACCTTGGCTGGGGGGTAAGCGAGTGCTCCGACCACTGAGCTATCCCGTCCCCATCTTCTTAGTAGTGCTACTATATCTAGCTATGAGGAGAAAACAAAACACAATGTACAGACCACATACTTCTCAAAAGCTCAAGGTAATCATTAGCCCCGTGGGTTGCTCACCTCCAAGTCTCAAGCAGTACACTGTCACTCCAGAAAACCACGAGTAGTCAGCACGAAAGCAGGATGGGTAGAGAAAAGAGAAGAAGAAAGGGAGAAGAGAACACCAAACTTTCTTTCTTTCAGCACTTCAGATTTGAGAAGTGCGTGATTATTGGTGAGGGGATGCAAGCAGTAAAAAGACGCTCTGCTGAAAGAAGGGAGACAAGTCTCAGAAGTGTTCCTCTGTCGTGAGGTGAAGGACACAGCCATGTTTTGGCAGCTACAGGCTGAAGATTTACAATGCTGCGTCAAGAAGTGTTGCATTTTCCAACATAGAAAAAATGATATTGTTAAGATTGCGGCACACTGTAATATCTTGATCAAACCAAACTAGAACACCATTTAGATTATGACAAATTAAAGAAGCAAAATGAAATATTGTCAACATAAAACAGTATTTTTGGTTCTTCTTCTAAATGTACCTGCTTTTTTAGAATGGTAAATATACAAAAATATAATGATGGAGGTTTTATCATTTTTTAGAGTGGTAACAAGTACATTATGTGTTTCTTTAAAAATATATAAAAATGCGGGGACTTTATTGGTTTTTTTTAGAATTGTAAAAATTCAATATCTGATTCTTCTAAATTTACAAATGACAAGGGTTTTATCTAATGGTAAAAAGTACATTATTTTATTTTTAGTATACAGTAATTACGAATGAAAGGGGTTC
>CM054154.1:12022434-12047434 GCA_028751875.1 Rapana venosa
TTTGTGTGTGTGTGTGTGTGAGAGAGAGAGAGAGAGAGAGAGAGAGAGAGAGAGAGAGAGAGAGAGAGAGAGAGAGAGAGAGAGAGAGAGAGAGAGAGAGAGAGAGGAGAGAGAGAGAGAGTCATTTGGATGAGACTATAAACCGTGGTCCCGTGTGCGAAGGCATGCAGAACATCTTGCGCACACGTTCAAATCCTGCTTCGCTTTTCGTAAGAGTAGGTCAATGTGTGCCGGTGGGAATAGATGACAATTTACAAAACCGCATACACATGGGAACTGGATGTAAAAAACACATAAGTACTTACTCCATTAACCTTGATATAAAATAGTTAAATAAATAAATCAATTAAAAAAGATAAAAAGATATACAAACAGACAGAAAGACAGACAGACAAAGACAGAGACAGACAGACAGCAAGAGAGAGAGAGAGAGAGAGAGAGAGAGAGAGGGAGAGGAGGGGAGAGAGAGAGAGAGAACAGAGAGAGACAGAGAGAGGAAGAGAGAGGAGGAGAGAGAGAAAGACGGGTATCAGTATGCAAAAAATGTCCACCTGCATAATAACTTAGTCTGGCAAGGTTTTTCTTAAACTTTCAATAACTTATTTAATTTGCAGAAAGCTGATCACAACGAAGTTGTCTTCATCAAGAGATATAGTACACCAATAGAGAGACATACACATTACCAGCAAAATTAGATTTCCCAATCTTCCACTTTGATCACCAGCTTTCCAGAATGGTCTGGACATCAAGGCTGTAGATTGTCTTCAGCAGACAGACAGTACATCAGCAGACAGACAGACAGACAAACACAGTACAAGCCAAATATCTTAAGTGTGTGTGTGTGTGTGTGTGTGTGTGTGTGTGGTGTGTGTGTGTGTGTGTGTGTGTGTGTGTGTGTGTGTGTGTGTGTGTGTGTGTGTGTGTGTGGTTGTGCATGTGTATGTGTGTTTGCGTGCATGTGTGTGTATGTTCATTTATTTATTTATTTATTTATTTATTCATTTATTCTTTTATATCAAGGATAATGGAATAAGCACTTATGTGCTTTATTACATCCAGTCCCCGTGTGTATGCTGTTTTGTAAATTCTGTCATCTGTTCCCACCGGCACACAATGGCCTACTCTTCCGAAAAGCGGAGCAGGAGTTAACGTGTGCGCAACATGTTCTGCGTGCGTTCGCACACGGGGCCTTGGTTTATAGTCTCATCCGAAAGACTTTTGGGGAGAGTGGAGTCGGCACTAATGTTAACTCCGGAGGAAAATATCCCCCTTGAACGGGAATCGAACCCGGGTCGTCAGATTGCGAGCGTAATGTTCTAACCACTAGGCTATCCCGTCCCCCATATTTTAGAACAGTGTGTGTGTGTGTGTGTGTGTGTGTGTGATGTGTGTGTTTGCATGCATGTGTGTGTGCTTGTTGCTGTGTGTGGTGTGTGTGTGTGTGTGTGTGTGTGTGTGTGTGTGTATGTTTGCATGCATGTGTATGTGTATGTTTACATGCGTGTGTGCGTGATTGTGCTTGTATCTGCATACGTTTAAGTATGTGTGCACATGTGTATGTTTAAAGATGCATGCGTTTATACAAGTATGTGCCATTTTTCTTCCTTTATAACAGAATTCGCAGAACGCTGATCACAATGCTAATTCTTTCAGCGTGGAGACAGCACATCAACAGACAGACAGACAGACAGACAGACAGACAGACAGACACAGTACCAGCCAAACCTCTAACCCCCCCCCCCCCCCACACACACACAAACACACACACACACTTTCCTGGTCGAATCTTCTGATTTCTTGTTCAGTTCACAGGCACACTCCCTCTCCTTGTCATTATTACATCAACAGAGTAACAGACATGGCACCAGGTCAACTCTCTGAACCCCCACTTTTCTGGCAAAGTCTAATCTGATTCCCAGAGCGATCTGTTTATTAGCGCACTGAACTTCTTCATCAACAAAGAGACATACACAATACAGGTCAAATCTCCAAAATCCCCACTTTCCTGATAGAGTCTTTTATTTTTTTTTAGTTCTTTTATATCGAGGAAAATTGAAGAATAACTTATTTGATTTTTTTTACATCCAGTCCCCGTGTGTATGCGGTTTTGTAAATTCTGTCATCTGTTCCCACCGGCACACAATGGCCTACTTCTTACGAAAAGCGGAACAGGGTTTAACGTATGCGCAAGATATCTTCTGCGTGCGTTTGCACACGGGGCCTCGGTTTAGTGTCTCATCCGAAGGACCTCTGATTTCCAGATCGTTCTGTTCACATGTACACCCCATCCCCACCTCCTGCCCCCTTGCCTGTCAGCTGTGTAAATGCTCAAGCTGTTAAAGGCACTGTGGTGGATTACCACTGCCTCTCTGTCTGAAAGAGTTTGAAAGACTGAGATAAAGGAAGGGAAGAGGAGCTCTGTGTGTGGTGGGGGTGGTGGGGGTGGTGGGGGTGGGGGGAGGAGGCGTGGAGGAGGTGGGGACATGTGTGTGTGTGGAGGGAGGGGTGGGTGGGGGATGGCGTGTGTGTGTGTGTAAGTGTGTGAATGTTTGTGTGTGTGTGTGTGTAAGTGTGTGTGTGTGTGTGTGTGAGTGTGTGTGTGTGTGTAAGTGTGTGTGGTGTGTTGTGTGTGTGTGTGTGTGTGTGTGAGTGTGTAAGAGGAGGCGGAGAGGTGGGGGGCATGTGTGTGTGTGGAGGGGGGGGTGGGGGGGTGGCGTGTGTGTGTGTGTGTGTGTGTGTGTGTGTGTGTGTGTGTGTGTGTGTGTGTGTGTGTGCGTGTGTGTTGTGTGTGTGTGTGTGTGTGTGTGTGTGTTGTGTGTGTGTGTGTGTGTGTGTGTGTGTGTGTGTGTGTGTGTGTGAGTGTGTGTGTGTGTGTGTAAGTGTGTGTGTGTGTGTGTGTGTGTGTGTGTGTGTGTGAGTGTGTAAGAGGAGGCGGAGAGGTGGGGGCATGTGTGTGTGTGGGGGGGGGGTGGGGTGGTGGCGTGCGTGGTGTGTGTGGGGTGTGTGTGTGTGTAAGTGTGTGTGTGTGTGTGTGTGTGTGTGTGTGTGTTTAATGTGTGTATATATGTGTGTGTGTGTTTGTAACTGTGTGTGTAAGTGTGTATAAGTATGTATGAGTGTGTTGTGTATTGTTTTACTTATTTATTTTTTTTTATTTTATAATTTTTTATCGAGGATAATGGAATGAGCATTTATGTGCTTTTTTTAATCTAGTCCCCGTGTGTATGCGGATTTGTGAATTCTGTCATCTGTTCCCACCGGCACACAATGGCATACTCTTACTCTTGTGTAATGTGTGTGCTGTGTTGTGTATTGTGTTTTGTGTGTGTGTGTGTGAGTGTATGTGTGTGTCTGTCTCTGTGTGAGGGCATTGTGTGCACATGTGTGTGTGTGTGTTGAAAGATGCATACGCGTAGACATGTATGTGCCATTTTTCTTTCTCTATAACAGAATTCGCAGAAAGCTGATCACAATGCTGTTTCTTGTAGCGTGGAGACAGAACATCATCAGACAGACAGACAGACAGACAGACAGACAGACAGACAGAACACAGTACCAGCCAGAATTCTAAACCCCTACTACTTTTCCGCTTCAGCCTTTAGATTTCTAGAGTGATCTGTTCACAGGCACACTCCCTCTCCTTGACATCCAGTGTACTTATGAACAGTACAGTGCCGACTCTACTCCCTCCCCCCCCTAAAGTCCTTCGGACGAGACTATAAACCAAGGCTCAGCATGCGAACGCACGCACAACATCTTGCGCACACGTTAAAACCCGTTCTGCTTTTCGCAAGAGTAGGCCATTGTGGGCGGGTGGACATGGATGACAAAATTGACAAAACTGCATACACACGGGGACTGAATGAAAAAAAGGCACACGAGTGCTTATTCCGTTATCCTCAAAATGACAGAATAAAATAAACAGATCCATACATCAACAGAGAGACAGACACGGCACCAGCTAAATCTGTAAATCCCTACTTTCTCCAGAACAATGTTCTGATTTCCAGAATAGTCTGGTCACAAGCAAGCTCCCACTCCTTGTCCCTCATCTGACTTAATCCTCAGGCTTTTAGAGTCACTCTGGTGGATTAGCACTGCCTTGCTGCTCAAAGGACAGAGACAGAGAGAAAGAGAGGGGAGAAGGGGAGAGAGAGAGAGACACACACACATATACACACAGACAGAGAGACAGAGACCTTGTAGTAAGCATTTACAATGTAAACACCAACAATGCATTATTTCCTTTCACTAATTTTGTTGGTTGTGCTTTCTAAAATAAACAACTAATTGATGTTTTATATTGATTCACATGAATCTTTTGAAGTTTGCGAAATCAATCTCAAACCTACCTGGCCACTCTATTACTATCTGCTGCCTTTACCGTCCACCTCCCGGCCGTAAAAACAACCTAACATCTTCTCTTTTTCACCAAGAATTCCAGTCACTTCTCGACCACTACAGCCTCTCTCCCACTAAACTTATAATTTTTGGTGACTTCAACTTCCATTTCGACAACCAGTCTTCTCCAGATGTCAAACGTCTTTCTCTTTCTCTGTTCAACCATTCTCTCTTCATACTGGTAAACGAAGCAACGCACAGAGAGCTGGTCATATTTTAGACTGGCTGATTACTAATGCTTCATTTAATCTTGTCACATCTGTTTCTGTCACCGACGAACTGCATTCTGATCATTCCGCCATTCTTTTCCATCTCAACATCACAAAACCTGTCAGAAAGAAGAAATATGTTACTCGTCGCAATCTTAAGGCCTTAGACATTCATACCTTCTCTTCACAAGCTTCCGAACGTTTTTCACAAACCTCTGACCACACTGACCTCTCTGATCACTATAACACTGTTCTCCGCCAACTGCTTGATAAGCATGCACCTCCTACTGATCATCTCCTCCCTGACAGACCCTGTGCGCCATGGTATACCCAAGACATCTTGATAGCGAAGCACAAACGCCGGCAACTAGAACGGCAGTGGTGGAAGTCAAAAACCGAAATCAACAAACAGCTTTTCCGAAAACAAATAAACAAAGTCAAACGCTTAATCCATTCAGCAAAGACAGACTACTACTCTTCCCAAGTTCTCTGTGCTACATCCATAAAAATATCTTTTTTCCCTCACCTCAAATCTCCTTGGATCTGCAAAAACAACTCCTCTGCCTAACACCCACAGCCTGTCTGAACTTCCATTCATATTTTCTGCCTTCTTTTCAGACAAAGTTCGAAACATACGCTCCAGACTGGATCAGACTCAATTCCATCCTGCGCCTCCTGATCCCCAGTTCACTGGCACTCCTCTCTATTCCTTCCATCCCACAAGTGAAAGAGAAATCATGACAATTCTGAAGGAAATGACTATAAAATCATGCGTCCTTGATCCCATACCTGCTCCTGTTTTCTCAAAATGCCTTCCACAACTTGTGCCTATTATCACTAAAATAGTAAACTCATCTCTTCAGTCAGGAAATTTCCCATCAGCTCTTAAAACAGCAATAGTCACACCACTACTGAAAAAGCACGACCTCGATCCCAACATTCTGAAGAATTATAGGCCTGTCTCAAACTTACCCTTTGTCTCTAAAGTACTAGAAAAAGTTGTTCTCAAACAGCTCAACAGTCACCTTCATTCCAATGATCTTCTTCCACTTTTCAGTCTGCCTATCGCCCAAACCACAGCACCGAAACCACCCTATCCACACTTTAGATACCTTCTATTTGCTTCTGATGCAGGAAAAATCTCCCTCCTCATCTTCTTGACTTATCAGCAGCCTTTGATACCATAGATCACTCAATTCTTCTTTCTCGCCTCCAAAATAACGTTTGGTATTAACGGCACAGCCCTCACCTGGTTTACTTCATACCTCACAGACCGTTCCAGAAAGTTATTGTAAACAAAATTCAATCAAAACCTGTCAAAATGGAATGTGGAGTCCCGCAGGGATCAGTCCTGGGCCCTGTTCTCTTTACTCTCACATTGCTCCACTCTCACATATAATAAACAACCACCATACTGATCATCATTTCTATGCCGATGATACTCAGCTTAAGTGCAAGCGATACTGTTGAAAACTTGCCTTCCCTCCTGACAAATATGTCCTACTGCCTTCAAGATATTCAAAACTAGATGACTCAGAACAAGTTACAACTTAATGCCGATAAAACCGAAGCCATGTTTATAGGGACCCAACATAAACTTTCCTCTATCGCAAAAACTTCAATAGAATTCGGCAATACGTCAGTTCCTTTGTCCAACTCTGTGAAGTATTTAGGAGTAGATCTTGACAACACACTCTCTATGAAAAAATTTATCACCCAGACCTGCCAGTCTTGCTACTATCAATTACGGCGCATAAGCGCGATTCGCAAGTATCTGTCCACTGATGCAACTTCCAAGCTTGTCACATCTCTCATTCTTTCATGTTTAGACTACTGTAATTCTCTTTTGGCTGGCCTACCAGCATCATCTATCCACTCTCTTCAACGCATACAAAACTCTGCAGCTCGACTGTCCTAAGAAAGAAAAAATCTGAACTCATCACTCCTCTTCTGCGATCTCGTCCACTGGTTGCCTGTCTCACAAAGACTGGAGTATAAAATCAATTCCCTCTGTTTCAAATGTCTCCACAAATCTGCACCCTCTTATCTCTGTAACTGTCTTCACCTGTACACTCCATCCCGTTCCCTTCGTTCAGCGCAGATACTTTGTGCTTTCCAACACCCAGATTCAAACAAACCACTGTTGGCCGTCGCTCCTTCTCTGTTTCTGGTCTATCCACCTGGAATGACCTCCGTCTTTCACTTCGCCAAAAGCCTTCACTTGATACCTTCGTATCCAGCCTCAAAACACACTTATTTCCTACCTGACACTTTCCCCCTACATAATTATCTGTCCATAATTTTCAACAGCATCTTTCACCTTCTAAGTGTTGTTCCGTGTGTGTGTGTGTTTGTGTGTGTGTGCGTGCGTGTGCGTGCGTGCGTACGGATTTGAAATCTGTTATTCATTATGTTTAAGGAGAATTGCATGCCTGTAAATGATTGAGTGCAAGCGCTTCGATTTGTTTGTTTTTTTACAAGATTCAGCGCTATATAAATTCCATATATTATTATTATTATTACCTTTTATTATGAGTCAATCGTTGCCGCTATACCATTTGAAGAACAGTGTAAACAAAGCAAGAAAGAATCTCAATGAGAGGCAGATTTCGTTATGTATAAAGTACAGATTTTGTTTTATAAATATATCTGAATATTTATGTTTTTTATTAATTAATTTTTATTATTTTATATCGAAGATAATGGAATGAGCACTCATGTGCTTTTTTACATCCAGTCCCCGTGTGTATGCGGTTTTGCAAATTGTCATCTGTTCCCACCGGCACACAATGGCCTACTCTTAAGAAAAGCAGAACAGGATTTTAACGTGTGCGTAAGATGTTATGTGTGCAATCGCACACGGGGTCTCGGTTAATAGTCTCATCCGAAAGACTTTTGGGGAGAGCGGAGTCTGCACTGATGTTAACTCCATTTTATATATATGTATATATATAACTGAGACAAAAGAGTGAGGAAAAACAAGTGCAGGTAACCAATTACAACTTCATTCTCATCATAAATTAATTTTTGTCCAAGATTTGAGGAGAAAAAAATCACTACAAGATAAAACTTTGAAGGCAGCATTAGGGGAATATTTGAGTAAGGACCATGCCTTTGGCCTGACCTGACTCGAGTTTCGGCTCCTGGTTGAGCACTCTTCAGAGGTCCCGGCTCTATTTGAAATCTCACTCATCCTTTGTGGTAGGTATTGCCACCCTAAGAATAAATAGATATTTTTGTGGCCTACCACCGCTGCCAGCGAAAGATGAAATACAGAAAGAGAAGAAAACTATGCAAAAATAATAGTGGTTAAAAATTTTTCTTTAAAAAGGTATGAAAATAAGTGGCTAATGAATTTTTGTGCCTTATGTTCTTTGGGGATCCTTTTTTCTATCAAAAGGATGCAAGGGAGATCATACAGTCTGTGTCCAGCCAATGGGTTCATTTTAGCTGGATAGCAATGTTAAACCCGAACATAGTCAGTATAATATATATATATATATATATTATATATATAATATATAATATATATATATATAATTAAAATATATATATATTTTATACATACTACACACAACCCCACACACACAGATGTGTGTGCATGTGCGTGTGTGTGTGTTTGTGTGTGTGTGTGTGTGTGTGTGTGTGTGCATCTCTCGTCTGCCTGTCCGTCCGTCCGTCTGTCTGTCTGTCTGTCTCACTCTCTCACTCTCCCAGGTGAACTTCATGCACAGACTTACCAGGGCTTTAATTCCCCCCGTGCATATACACATGCAGAAGATCAAAATATGCACGTTAAAGATCCTGTAATTCATAGCAGCGTTGGATGGGTTACAGGGAAACTTACACATATTCAGATTAAACTCCAGAAGTCAGGATTCTTCATGATGGCCAAGAAGGAAAAAAAAGAAAGAAAAAACAAACGGTTGCATCACAAAATCTCACCATTGGTGAACCTCAAACCTCTAACCAAGGAAGGAGAAAAGTATCTATCACTAACATGACTTTGGATCACTTTCTGTCTCTGTCACACTTCTAAAACCGACAACCCAGTCACATAGTCTCACCAACTCTCTCCTTCCTTGCCCCCATGTCTATCATTTCCACTCTTCTCCCCCACCCCCTTCTCCAACCACACCTCCCCCTCACCCATTTTTTTTTCCTTTTCGGTTTCCTTTCTCTTCCTGAGGCGATGTCTGTAGTTGTTGGGAAGGAATCGTGGTGATAAGACGCTTCCGGCACACAGACAAGGGGGTGGCCAAAATGGCGGAGTCCTTTCCTCCACTAAGAAATTCTACACAGTGGCCTGTTCTCTACAAACTGCAGACGACAGGAAGGGGAAGGCTGTAAGAGAGTGAGACTGGGGGGGGGGGAGGAGTGGGGGGGGGGTGCTGGAGGGTAGTGGTGTCACTTCTAAGTGAAAGAAACACATACGAATATAAAGGCAGACATGTGTGCCTGCATACGTGCTATCTGTTGTATGTTTGCAACCCCATGTACATGAGCATGTGTGCCTGGGCATACACGAGCACACACACATGCACACATGCCTGCGCACACACACATGCACACACACACACACACACTCGCATGCACGCATGTACGCGCACGCACGCACACACATACGCAAACACACACACACTCACTCGCTCAGCTATACCCCCAAAATATAATCATTATCCAATGACATGAAGAGAAAGCGAGCAGAAGCCATAAAACAAAATCTTCACATCATATTGCCAGCAGAAGAACATGTCCCAAACCCTGCTTTATTGCACTAGAACCAGACAGGCAGACAGACAGACAGACAGAAAGACAGGCAGGCAGACAGGCAGGCAGGCAGGCAGGCATACAGACAGAAAGACAGACGAACAGAGATGTCTGAAATGGAAGATGGTTGCCAAGGGACTTGAAAGAAGCCTCCTGACAAGGAGATGATGACTGAGAAAGTGGGGGAGTGTCTGTATAGTCTGTTTGAGGAAACTCAAGCAACCAAACATTCTTCAGGAAAAGTTCATATGTCCAAAATAGATTTTCTTTTTTAAAATAGAATGTGAATATGTTTAGCAGGTAGTATATTAATGCTGCAAAATATGGATCTGAGTTCTGGATCTGTGTGTTTGTCTGTGTCTGTGTCTGTATTTGAGCATGTGTGGACATCTGTGTGCAAAGATGCATGCACTTATGCACGTATGTGACAATGATTTCTTTTATAACAGAATTCACAGAATGCTGATCACATTGATGCTTCTTTCAGCGTAGAGACAGAACATCAACAGACAGACAGACACAGCACCAACCAGAACTCTAGACCTTTTTATATCTTATTTATTGTATTTATTATATTATAGATTTTTAAAATTAAAAACAAAACAAAAACAAAACAAAACTCTAGACCTCTACTACTGTTCTGCTGCAGTCTGTCGATTTCTAGACTGGTCTGTTCATAGGCTCACTCCCTATCCTTGTCATCCGTATATCAACAGAGAGACAGACAAATCTGTAAATCCCTTCTTCTCCAGAACAGTCTTCTGATTTTCACAGGCAGACTTTCTCTCTCCTTGTCACTCATTTGATTTAATCCTTAAAGCTTTTAGAGTCACTTTGATGGCTTAGCACTGCCTTGTTGCTTAAAAGATAGAGAAAGGGGCAGAGAGAGAGAGAGAGGGAGGTAGAGAGAGAGAGGGGAGAGAGAGAGAGAGGGTGGAGATAGGAAAAGGGAGAGATAGAGGGGGAGGGACAGAGATAGAGAGAGAGAGGAGAGAGAGAGGGAGAGAGAGAGAGAGAGGGGAGAGAGGGTGGAGACAGGAAAAGGAGAGAGAGAGGGGGAGGGACAGAGATAGAGGGAGAGAGAGGAGAGAGAGAGGGAGATACAGAGACAGACACAGAGACAGAGACAATGACCTTGTAGTAAGCATTTACAATGTAAAATCGGACAACTATTTGATGTATAATTTGGATGATCTTATATTATGAGTCAATCATTGCTGCTATACCATTTGAAAAAACAGTATAAGCAAAGCAAGAAATCATGTCATTGAGAAGCAGATGTAGTTATGTATAAAATACAGATTGTTTTTCTTTAATAGCTATGCTTGTACATTTTTGTAATGTATATGTATGTATATAGAGAGAGTCTGTCTGTCTGTCTGTCTGTCTCCCTTTCTGTCTGTCTGTCTGTCTCCCTTTCTGTCTCTCCCAGGTCAACTTCAAACACAGGCATACCAGTGCTTTACTTCTCTACATGTAGAAACACATGCAGAAGATCAAAATATGCATGTTAAAGATCCTGTAATTCATAGCAGCATTGGGTGGGTTACCAAACACACGAACATATTGAGATTCAACTCCCAAGGTCAGGATGCTGCTTTCTTCATGGTGGACAACACCTCCATCCTTCCTTGCTCCCCTGTCTATCATTTCTACCCTCCCCCCACCACCATCCCCTACCCATCACCACATCTCCCCATCACCCATTTTTGTTTCCTTCTCGGCTTCCTTTCTCTTCTTCCTTAGGCGATGTCTGTAGTTGTTGGGAAGGAATCGTGGTGATAAGACGCTTCCGGCACACAGACAAGGGGGTGGCCAAAATGGCGTAGTCCTTTCCTCCACTAAGAAATTCTACACAGTGGCCTGTTCTCTACTAACTGCAGACGACAGGGAGGGGAAGGCTGCAAGAGAGTGAGACTGGTGGGAGGGGGGAGGGAGTGGGGGAGAGGAGGGTAGTGGTATCACTTATAAGTGAAAGAAACACATAGGAATATAAAGGCAGACATGTGTGCCTGCATACTTGCTATCTGTTTTATGTTTGCAAGCCCATGTATATGAGCATGCGTGCCTGCGCGTACACGAGCACACACACACACATGCACACATGTGCGCACACACACACATGCACACACGCACACACACTCACATGCACGCATGTACGCGTGCACGCACACACACACACAATACACTCACTCGCTCAGCTATACCCCCTAAATATAATCATTATCCAAGGACATGAATAGAAAGCCAGCAGAAGCCATAAAACAAAATCTTCACATCATATTGCCAGCAGAAGAACATGTCCCAAAGCCTGCTTTATTGCACTAGAACCAGACAGGCAGACAGACAGGCAGGCAGAGATGTCTGAAATGGAAGATGGTTGGCAAGGGACTTGAAAGAAGCCTCCTGACAAGGAGATGATGACTGAGAAAGTGGGGGAGTGTCTGTATAGTCTGTTTGATCAAACTCAAACCACCAAACATTCTTCATGAAAAGTTCATATGTCCAAAATAGATTTTGTTTTTAAAAATAGAATGTGAATATGTTTAGCAGGTAGTATATTAATGCTGCAAAATATGGATCTGAGTTCTGGATCTGTGTGTGTGTGTGTGTGTGTGTGTGTGTGTGTGTGTGTGTGTGTGTGTGTGTGTGTGTGTCAGAGCATGTGTGCACATATGTGTGCTAAGATGCATGCATTTATGCACGTATGTGATAATTGTTTCTTTATAACAGAATTCACAGAATGCTGATCACAATGATGCTTCTTTCAACATGAAGACAGAACCTCAACAGACAGACAGACCTTGCACCAGCCAGAACTCTAGACCTTTTATATTTTTACATTTAAAAAAAAATTCTATTGTATTATTTTATAGATTCTTTTATGTAAAAAAGGAAAAACAAAACAAAACTCTAGACCTCTACTACTTTTCTGCTACAGTCTTTCGATTTCTAGACTGGTCTGTTCATAGGCTCACTCTGTATCCTTGTCATCTATATATCAACAGAGAGACAGACACAGTACAAGCCACATCTGTAAATCTCCACTTCTCAAGAAGAGTCTTCTGATTTCTAGAATGATGTGGTCACAGGCACACTTTCTTTCTCCTTGTCTCTCATTTGATTTAATCCTTAAAGCTTTTAGAGTCACTTTGGTGGCTTAGCACTGCCTTGTTGCTTAAAAGACAGAGAAAGAGAGAAAGGGGCAGAGAGAGGGAGAGAGAGAGAGAGAGAAAGAGAGAGAGAGAGAGAGAGAGAGAGAGAGAAGGTGGAGACAGGAAAAGGGAGAGAGAGAGGGGGAGGGACAGAGATAGAGAGAGAGGAGAGAGAGAGGGGGAGAGAGAGAGAGGGGGGGGGGAGAGAGAGAGAGGTGGATACAGGAAAAGGGAGAGACAGAGACAGACACAGAGACAGAGACAATGACCTTGTAGTAACCATTTACAATGTAAAATCCGACAACTATTTGATGTAGAATTTGGATGATCTTATATTATGAGTCAATCATTGCTGTTATACCATTTGAAAAAACAGTATAAGCAAAGCAAGAAATAATGTCATTGAGAAGCAGATGTAGTTATGTATAAAATACAGATTGTTTTTCTTTAATAGCTATGCTTGTACATGTTTGTAATGTATATGTATGTATATAGAGAGAGTCTGTCTGTCTGTCTGTCTCTCTCTCTGTCTCTCCCAGGTCAACTTCAAGCACAAGCATACCAGTGCTTTACTTCTCTACATGTAGAAACACATGCAGAAGATCAAAATATGCACGTTAAAGATCCTGTAATTCACAGCAGCGTTGGGTGGGTTACCAAAACCACAAACATATTGAGATTCAACTCTCAAGGTCAGGATGCTGCTTTCGTCATGGTGGACAACACCTCCCTCCTTCCTTGCTCTCCTGTCAATCATTTCTACCCTCCCCCCACCCCCATCCCCTACCCATCACCACATCTCCCCATCACCCATTTTGTGTTTCCTTCTCAGCTTCCTTTCTCTTCTTCCTTAGGCGATGTCTGTAGTTGTTGGGAAGGAATCGTGGTGATAAGACGCTTCCGGCACACAGACAAGGGGGTGGCCAAAATGGTGGAGTCCTTTCCTCCACTAAGAAATTCTACACAGCTGACTGTTCTCTACTAACTGCAGACGACAGGGAGGGGAAGGCTGTAAGAGAGTGAGACTGGGAGGGGGGGGGGGGGGCAGGGAATGGGGGAGAGGAGGGTAGTGGTGTCACTTCTAAGTGAAAGAAACACATAGGAATATAAAGGCAGACATGTGTGCCTGCATACTTGCTATCTGTTTTATGTTTGCAAGCCCATGTATATGAGCGCGTGTGCCTGCGCATACACGAGCACACACACATGCACACATGCGCGCACACACATGCACACACGCACACACACTCGCATGCACGCATGCATGCATGTACGCACACACACACACACTCACTCGCTCAGCCATACCCCCAAAATATAATCATTATCCAGTGACATGAATAGAAAGCGAGCAGAAGCCATAAAACAAAATCTTTACATCATATTGCCAGCAGAAGAACATGTCCCAAACCCTGCTTTATTGCACTAGAACCAGACAGGCAGACAGACAGACAGACAGAAAGATAGGCATGCAGACAGGCAGGCAGGCAGGCAGGCAGACAGGCAGACAGACGGACAGACAGACAGAGATGTCTGAAATGGAAGATGGTTGCCAAGGGACTTGAAAGAAGCCTCCTGACAAGGAGATGATGACTGAGAAAGTGGGGGAGTGTCTGTATAGTCTGTTTGAGGAAACTCCAACAACCAAACATTCTTTGTGAAAAATTTATATGTCAAAAACACGTGTTTTTTTAATAGAATGTGAATATGTTTAGCAGGTAGTATATTAATGCTGCAAAATATGGATCTGAGTTCTGTATCTGTGTGTGTGTGTGTCTGTGTCTGTGTCTGAGCATGTGTGGACATCTGTGTGCAAAGATGCATGCACTTATACACGTATGTGACATTGATTTCTTTTATAACAGAATTCACAGAATGCTGATCACAATGATGCTTCTTTCAGCGTAGAGACAGAACATCAACAGACAGACAGACACAGCACCAACCAGAACTCTAGACCTTTTTATATCTTATTTATTTTATTTATTATATCATAGATTTTTAAAATTAAAAATAAAACAAAAACAAAACAAAACTCTAGACCTCTACTACTGTTCTGCTACAGTCTTTTGATTTCTAGACTGGTCTGTTCATAGGCTTACTCCCTATCCTTGTCATCCGTATATCAACAGAGAGACAGACATGGTACCAGACAAATCTGTAAATCTCTTCTTCTCTAGAACAGTCTTCTGATTTTCACAGGCAGACTTTCTCTCTCCTTGTCCCTCATCTGATTTAATCTTTAAAGCTTTTAGAGTCACTTTGATGGCTTAGCATTGCCTTGTTGCTTAAAAGATAGAGAAAGGGGCACAAAGAGAGAGAGAGAGGGAGGGGGAGAGAGAGGGGAGATAGAGAGAGGGTGGAGACAGGAAAAGGGAGAGAGAGAGGGGGAGGGACAGAGATAGAGAGAGAGAGAGGAGAGAGAGAGGGAGAGACAGACACAGAGACAGAGACAATGACCTTGTAGTAAGCATTTACAATGTAAAATCCGACAACTATTTGATGCATAATTTTGAGGATCTTATATTATGAGTCAAGCATTGCTGCTATACCATTTGAAAAAACAGTATAAGCAAAGCAAGAAATAATGTCATTGAGAAGCAGATTTAGTTATGTATAAAACACAGATTGTTTTTCTTTAAGAGCTATCCTTGTATATGTTTGTAATGTATATGTATGTATATAGAGAGAGTCTGTCTGTCTGTTTGTCTGTCTCTCTTTCTGTCTCTCCCAGGACAACTTCAAGCATAGGCATACCAGTGGTTTACTTCTCTACGTGTAGAAACACAAGCAGAAGATCAAAATATGCACGTTAAAGATCCTGTAATTCATGGAAGCGTTGGGTGGGTTACCGAATATACAAACATATTGAGATTCAACTCCCAAGGTCAGGATGCAGGTTTCTTCATGGTGGACAACACCTCCCTCCTTCCTTGCTCCCCTGTCTATCATTTCCACCCTCCCCCCACCCCCATCCCCTACCCACCCCCACATCTCCCCATCACCCATTTTGTTTTTCCTTCTCGGCTTCCTTTCTCTTCTTCCTTAGGCGATGTCTGTAGTTGTTGGGAAGGAATCGTGGTGATAAGACGCTTCCGGCACACAGACAAGGGGGTGGCCAAAATGGCGGAGTCCTTTCCTCCACTAAGAAATTCTACACAGCGGACTGTTCTCTACTAACTGCAGACGACAAGGAGGGGAAGGCTGTAAGAGAGTGAGACTGGGGGAGGGGGGGTGGGGGTTTGGGGGGCGGGGGTGCTGGAGGTTAGTGGGTGTCACTTCTAAGTGAAAGAAACACATAGGAATATAAAGGCAGACATGTGTACCTGCATACTTGCTATCTGTTTTATGTTTGCAAGCCCATGTATATGAGCGTGCGTACCTGCGCGTACACGAGCACACACACACATGCACACATGCGGACGCACACACATGCACATGCACACACGCACACAGACTCGCATGCACGCATGTACGTGCACGCACACACACACACACACTCACACACACACACACACACACACACACACACTCACTCGTTCAGCTATACCCCCAAAATATAATCATTATCCAATGACATGAATAGAAAGCGAGCAGAAGCCATAAAACAAAATCTTCACATGATATTGCCAGCAGAAGAACATGTCCCAAACCCTGCTTTATTGCACTAGAACCAGACAGGCAGACATACAGCCAGGCAGACAGAAAGACAGGCATGCAGGCAGGCAGGCAGGCAGGCAGACAGACAGACAGGCAGACAGACAAACAGAGATGTCTGAAATGGAAGATGGTTGGCAAGGGACCTGAAAGAAGCCTCCTGACAAGGAGATGGTGACTGAGAAAGTGGGGGAGTGTCTGTATAGTCTGTTTGAGGAAACTCAAGCAACCAAACATTCTTCAGGAAAAGTTCATATGTCCCCCCCCCAAAAAAAAAAAAAATGTTTCTTTTAAAAACAGTTTGTGATTTTTTTTTAGCAGGTTGTATATTAATGCTGAAAAAGATTGGATCTGACATCTGGCTGTTTTTGTGTGTGCGTGTTGCGTGTGTGTGTGCATGCGTGCGAGCGTGTGTGTGTGTGTGTGTGTGTGTGTGTGTGTGTGTGTGTGTGTGTGTGTGTGTGTGTGTGGTGTGTGTGTGTGTGTATATGTGTGTATGTGTGTGTGCGTTTGCTTATTTCATTTTATTTATTTTTCCTTTATATGAAGAAAAATAGACTAATTACTTATGTGCTTTATTACGTCCAGTCCTCATGTGTATGCGGTTTAGTAAGTTTTTCATTTGTTCCCAGCGGAACACAATGGCCTACTCTTTCGAAAAGTGGAACAGGATGTGTGTTAGTGCGTGTGTGTGTGTGTGTGTTTGCTTGTGTGAGAGATAGAGAGTGTGTGTGTGTGTGTGTGTGTGTGTGTGTGTGTAAGTGTGTGTGTGTGTGTGTGTGTGTGTGTGTGTGTGTGTGTGTGTGTGTGTGTAAGTGTGTGTGTGTGTGTGTGTGTGTGTGTGTGTGTGTGTGTGTGTGTGTGTGTGTGTGTGGGTGTGTGTGTGTGGTGTGTGTGTGTGTGCATGCTCGCACATACGTCTATGCGCGTATAGTTACTACTGTCAATGGATTTACAGACATAAATCTGTTATCAATTTTGTCCCATATGACATTTTGAAGTATGCTTTAACTGACTATGTGACACATTTCTGAAAGTTTCATCCCAAAATCATGTATAGAAATATGTTGCAAACATTATATTACTTACCTTGATAGTTTATCAATATGCTGAACATTCCTGATATGGATTTTATTGATTATTTTCAAGTAATTAACTGCTCTGAAGGAAAAGTGATGCTACCTTTCCAACACAAAAGGTGCTTCTGCTTCTTCTTCTTCAGCTTAGCGATGCCTCAAAAGTATTTGAAGGCTTGCTTTGACGGACTATTAACTTTGTGACTACTAACTTACAGTGTATTATTATGTAGTACAACTAAAACTCCCATCTTACCCATTATTCAACCATTTTGTCAGCACCGTGAAGGCTTTAACTGATAGATACGAACAACATTCCTTTCTGGAAAGATAAACAAATGAATATATCAACAACGATATAATCAGAAAAGAAGGTACAGAAAAGAAGAATGATAAAACACAGAAATAAGTAAAACAAACTAAAAAAGGCATGATTACTACAGAATGAAATTGTTTCACGTGCTTAGTAATGATAATAATAGTATAAATAATTATGATAATAATGATGATGATTATGATGATGATGAGGATGATGATGATGATGGTGATGATGGTGGTGGTGGTGGTGGTGGTGGTGATGATGATGATGATGATGATCATCATCATCATCATCATCATCATCATCATGTATGGAATACATATAGTTTTAAGTGCTTAAAAACATTAATAAGCGTACTAAGTAACATCCATTCGTGTATAAACAGACACCAGTTTAAACCAAATATACTTTAGAAGAACAGTGTAAAACAACAACAAAAACAACAACAACAAAATCGAGTTAATATTCTGGTAAAGATTGTTCTCCTTCTACTGAAGTTGTACACCCTAAAGCAATACACATTATACAACCCGGTATTACCTATATTCACCGAAAGTAATCTCTGTTTCTCAGGAACACATGGAATGCACTATACATCCGTGGCTCTGGCTTCGACTCTGCAGACATCTGGTTGTGTTGTATTGGCTGTAGCTGATGGAGACAGGGCTGCAGGCTTGTGGCCGGTCAATAAAGAGCAGGACATGAGAAAGGATGTGTCTGTTAGCTGTGCTGGCCAACATATGAGATGCTGGATATGGAAAGCAAACCTTGCTTTTAAATATATAGACAGATTGCTCCTTATATAAGAATTTTAATGAACAGTTAGTTTTGCGGCCTTCATTTATTTTCCAGCTTGCATGCTATACCTCCCTTAATCTTAGGCTTCTTGATAGTACTGCAGCTTGACAATTCTGAATCTATAACGGTTTCCCTCCAAAGAGTAATAAAGTGTGTTCTGTAAGGGATTTGGTTTGTGTGTTATTCAATGTCTAAGGAAAACATCATTCAGGGCTAACTTCTTTTTTTTTCTTCTAGTGTATACACTTAGCAGCTGCAGGAACAGAAACGTTGCCTCTCTGCATTCTATAACTTGCATTTGTACGTTCCTCGGCTAGAGCTCTGAGGTTCACCAGTAGATAGATTTTTGTGTATGCAACCAAGTTATTCCCTACTATTTAGGTAGGTCGTACAGGGAACAGTACAAGGAGGGAGACGAAGAGGCAGACAGAAATAGAAGACAACATCAGAGAGTGAACTGGCCTTGAGTGGAACGATTTGCTACAGAAAGCAGAGAACTGCGGGGAGTGAAGGAAGCTGGTTGCAAAATCTTCAGTGGTACCCTCCAAAGTCCATGGGACTAGGGGATAGGTGAAGGTGATGAAGGTAGATTCTCTAACTAGCTTTGCTCTGCACTAAAGATGAGTAATCAACAGACCCAGTCACTGCTCATCTCCGATATACAAGAAAAAGAAACGGGTGTTGTTTCTTCCAAGTGAGGCAACGGTTCCATTGCCAGTGCTGTTTCTGCTACAGCATTACAGTTCTGGGTGTAGAGACATGATGCCATCTCTCTATCTTGGGACACACGAGTCTTGATGCTTCTTGCTTATTGCTAGGAATAACATGGACTTTCTGGTGTCATCTGCCTTTCACGTGAGGCTGTTATTGGCCACAGACCTAACTTGACAGGCCTTGACTGTTGTGTTCAGTAGAAGAGAAGGCCGCAGTCAGAAAAAGACATGCACAGACACACAAACAAGCAGAATTGGTGCGCGTGCATGCCTGCGCACGCGCGTGCGCGCGCACATACACACACACACACACAGAGTGTCGTCAAATTAAATCAAATCAATCAAATGAGGGAATTTGATTGGATTCATTTCATTCTCAGAGAGAGGAGAGAGAGAGAGAGAGAGAGAGAGTGTGTGTGTGTGTGTGTGTGTGTGTGTGTGTGTGTGTGTGTGTGTGTGTGTGTGTGTGTGTGTGTGTGTGTGTGTGTGTGTGTGTGTGTGTGTGTGTGTGCGTGTCTGTGTCTGTGTGTTTATGTGTGTATAAGAGAGAGAAAAAGAGAGACAGACAGACAGGCAGACAGACAGGCAGACAAACACACACGCGCGCGCGCGTGCGCGAGCGTGCGAGCGTGCGCACACACACACACACACACCACACACACACACACACAACAAACACACACACACACACACACACACACACATACACACGAACACGCATACACACACACACGCAAATGAATCAGAAAAAGAGAGAGAGAGAGAGAGAGAGAGAGAAGAGAGAGAGAGAGAGAGAGAGAGAGAGAGAGAGAGAGAGAGAGAGAGAGAGAGAAAGAGACAGACAGACAGACAGACAGACAGACAGACAGATCTGTAAATCTAATTCTCTGCAGTTCTGATCTTCCGATGCCCAAGACAGCTTCACTGAGGTTAGGTATGCAAATAATGGAAGACCTCTCTAAGGACCTAGTGGCACCAATAGCTGTAGAGGATAATGGAATAAGCACTCGTGTGCTCTTTTTCACCCAGTCCCCGTGTGTATGCAGTTTTGTCAATTTTGTCATCGATTACCACCGGCGCACTATGGCCTACTCTTCCGAAAAAAGCGGAACGGGTTTTAACGTGTGCGCAAGATGTTCTGCACACGGGACCTCGGTTTATAATAATAATAATAATAATAATAATAATAATAATAATAATAATAATAATAATTATAATAATAATAATAATAATGTATGGAATTTATAAAGCACTGAATCTTGTAAAGTAAACAAATCGAAGTGCTTGCATTCAAATCATTCACACGCATGCAACCATCCATAAATATCAAGATAAACAAATATCAAATGTATATACACAACACACTTAGGTGGGGGTGGTTGAGGTGAAGGCAGCTATTGAAAAGTAGGAACAGATAACAGGGGAAGATCTCGAGTAGAGTATAATTGCGTTTGAGGCTAGATTTGAAAGAATCAAATGAAAGCTTTTGGCGAAGTGGAAGAGGGAGGTCGTTCCATGTGGAGGGACCGGAAATAGAGAAAGAGCGACGGCCAACAGTGGTTTGTTTTAAATCTGGGTGTTCGAAAGCACAACGTATCTACAGCTGAACGAAGGGAACGGGACGGAGTGTACAGGTGAGGACAGTTACATAGATAATAAGGTGCCGATTTACAGTCTCATCCGAAGGACTTTTGGGAGAGAGTGTGAGAGGTAAATTCTAGAATTGTCTTAAATGAATGTCAGACCGTGCCCCCACCCTCGCATCAATCTTACCTCCCTTGTCATGCGACATGGTGAATAAACGTAACCTGAAGGGTTTTTCTCTTCGTCAAACGCTCAGACATCAACCACGGTTGTCCGTTATATCAGTAAACAAAATGTAAGTGTTGCATTATCAGTAGTTGCTTGGCAAGTCAGGGTCAAAACATCTGTCTTTCACTGTAAGAGAGAATGGTTATCTTTCAAGTCTTTTTGCCAGAAAAAAAGTTACAAGACCTGACCGAGAAGACAAGAAAAGGACAAAAAGGAGGTGATTGGACGAAACAAAAATAAAGCAGAAACAAAGTGAGAGATAGAAAAATAAAGAGGGAAATCTTCGCCAAGAGTTTTAAGAAAAGTGAGGATGATATTTAGACTGGCAGGGGTTCTTATGTGAGAGAAAGGTTTTATGGGTAGCTTCAAGTGTGTGTGTGTGTGTGTGTGTGTGTGTGTGTGTGTGTGTGTGTGTGTGTGTGTGTGTGGTGTGTGTGTGTGTGTGTGTGTGTGTGTGTGTGTGTTGGTGTGTGTGTTTGTGTGTGTGTGTGTAAGTCAAAGTCAAAGTTAAAGTCAATGTCAAAAATCAAACTTTTTATTTTCAGATGGTACATTGAATAAGCAGTACAATTGCTTTCTTTCATCAAGCCATCTATCTGAAGAAAAAGCAAAAAGAGAAAAAAAGATAATTTATATGCAGACATAGAATTAAAAAAACCTAATCAATGATAAATCATACAAATCAAACAAGAGAAGACAATAATATATGCATACATGGAATTAAAAACAAAACAAAAAATCCTGAACAATATTAAACCATACAATTCATTTTTCTTTATAATCTCCTGGAAATATATCTACCATAATACAAACAAACAAGCGACAAAGAAAAACCAGACCAAAACAAACAAAGAAGACAAAACAAAATAAAAAAGACAACACCAACTGCCCACTCTCACACACACATACACACAAAAACCTTCAACCATACAAACAACTGAATAAAACAAACAAAAAAGATAAACCAACAAAAACAACCACAACAAGCAATTAAACAAACACAAACATATGTACACAACAACAACAGCGATAATAACAAACATAAAGCAAAAATTACAGCCAAAACAAATAAAGAACATAATAGAACTAGCAAAATACGAAAAAAGTGTCCAATATACCCCCTCCCTCTCTCCAAGAAAACCACCTTAAAACAAAGGAAAACCTAAAACAAACAACAAAATAAACCAGAACTCCACCCCCTCCCCCACCACCACCACCACCACCACCATCAACAACAACCAAATGAATACAAACAGAGGAAACTTATGTATAGTTACCTTTGAAATCATTTAAACACTTACATACACGCACACACCCTCACCCATATCCTCTTCACCACATATACTCATATCTTAAGGGAAACAAGAAATAACCAAACAGACATTGGATTTAAAGCAAAAAAAGTAAAACAAAGACATCCATTCCCTCCCTCTCTCCTTGTCATATACACGCATGTACATGTGCTTTTTGATTTAAGGCAGAGCTACGTTACTCCTTCCATCAAGGGTGTGTGAGTGTGTATGTGCGTGTGTGAGTGTGTGTGGGGTGTGTGTGTGTGTGTGGGGTGTGTGTGTGTGTGTGTGTGTGTGTGTGTGTGTGTGTGTGTGTGGTGTGTGTGTGTGTGTGTGTGTGTGTGTGTGTTCTTCAGTTTAACGTCCTTCCACCAAAAAGTGATATAAGACGGTTAAGTGTGTGTGTGTGAGTGTATGTGTGTGTGTGTGTGTGTGTGTGTGTGTGTGTGTGTGTGTGTGTGTGTGTGTGTGTGTGTGTGTGTGTGTGTGATCTTCAATTTAACGTCTATCACATTTAGTGATTTTAGACGGGAAAAAGTAATATAAACAAGAGAATGCAACAATAACAAAAAGTGTCAAATAACAGTACTTAAAAACTAACTTTAACATACTACAAAAACTGAATTATCGGACTTCTTATCAATCCTAACACAATGTCCAACAGTAACGATGGTTCAGACAAAATCTGATCCAGTGACAAACTTGGTATAGCAGGTAAAATGTTTTTAAATGTCCACAATCAAAAATAACATGACTATTAGTAATCTTCTCCCCACAAATACAGTTTACATCTTTCACGTACTTTGTCCTAAAAGCATTTAGTTTGAATATGTACATAAGGGATAACATATTTCTACGATTATACCAACCACAGACTTTATTAGAAATGAAAGCATTTCGAAAATCTATTACATTGCTTGTACAGCCATTATAAAGACAATAGCCAGAATCATGTATTTTCTTTCTGAAGTGCTTCCAGCAAGCGTTTTGTAGCAAGCTGTATCCCTCATGCAGAGATAAGGCAACGTTTATTTCACAAGAACTATTTTTATTTCTCGCTCCATATTTTGCAAGACTGTCAACTTTGTCATTAAAAAAGATACCAGTGTGTGAGGGAACCCAACAGAAAGTAACAGTACTACCTCTTAAAATCAAAAAGTGTACCAGATGCCTGATTTCAATGATTAGGTCTTTTCTTACTTTAAAAGTAGATTTTTTTAAAGCATGTAAAACTGATTTAAAATCAACACACAAAAGTATGTTGAATATGTCTTTAGGGAAGTCAAGTACATAGTTAAGTGCCAACACTATAGCAGTTAGCTCAGTTGTGAATATAGATTTGTTTTTTCCCAGGTTGACAGCTCGTTTTAATTTTAATTATGGAATAATGAAAGCCGCACCAGCCTCATTAGTATTTAAAACGTACCCACCAGTATAACTATAGATTTTAAGATGATCAGGATAAGTAGTTTGAATATGTTCTTTTACTAGCGATGTAATAATGTTAACATTTTCAGCTTTTCTTACAGAAGAATGATTAATGTCAAAATGAGCTTTAAAAAGTTCCCAAGGTGGGTAGGGAGCTGACTGTACTGACTTGGCTAATTCATTTGGATTAAGTTTTGAATGTTTAAAAAGGGGAGAAGTGTAAGTATTAATTGTAGTAAGCGAGCTGATAGTTCTTGCTCTTTTCGGAAAGTGATTGTCAGACTTTATCTAGACATCATTTTCAACGTTACTGTCATTTGTTGTACTTCTTAAAACATATTTTGCCACAGCAAGCTGTCGATATTCATTTACAGGAAGAACTCCTACTTCCTTATATGTACCTAGAAATGAGACGTGAGCTGGTACACCTAAAGCAAGTCGAAATGATTTACAATCAAGACTCTGATTATTCTGAAGCAAATAATTTGGAGCACTGAAAAATACTTCTTGTCCATAAGACAGTCTTGATCGCACAAGGGACAAGGACAGATGCTTTAATACAGTAATATCTTGTCTTTAGTTGCCATATATTCAATGTGTTGATTCCACGTTAACTTAGAAGTGAGGAATACTCCTAAGAATTTCACTGCTTGTTTGTATTCTAGAGCTTCTCTATTTATTCGAAAATTCGGTAAAACTTGTGGGTCAACACCGTTATTAAAAAGGACAAGGTTGGTTTTTTCAGGGGAAAGGGAAAGACCATTCTCAAAAAGATAACCACTAAGTTTTTCAATTTCTTTTTGATATACTTTTTGATAAAAATTTAACTGCCTTTTGGGTGTTTTCTTTTTCATCGTAAAATCCTTCCACATACATATATCGTCAGCGTATTGTACAATAACAACATTGCTTGATAAAGTCTAGGAAGATCATATAGGAAAATGTTGAATAGATAAGGTGATATTACTGAACCTTGCGGGATACCCATGTCTGGTGACCTTGAGGTAGAATAACAATGTGTGTGTGTGTGTGTGTGTGTGTGTGTGTGTTGTGTTGTGTGTGTGTGGTGTGTGTGTGTGTGTGTGCATGCATACGTGCATGCGTGCATGCAAATGTATGTGTGTGCGTGCATGTGTGTGAGTGTATGTATGTATACGTGCGTGCGTGTTTGTGTGTGCATATATGAGTGTGTGTATATATGCGTGCATGTGTGTGTGAGTGTGTATGTGTGTGTCTGTGTGTGTGAGAGAGTGAATGAGTGAGAGAGTGTGAGTATATGAGTGAAATTGTGTGCGTTTGTGGGGTTTGAGTGTATGTGTGTGTGCTCAGGCGCGCGCGTGTGTGTAAATAGATAGATAGACAGACAGATA
>CM054154.1:12054934-12083953 GCA_028751875.1 Rapana venosa
GTGTGTGTGTGTGTGTGTGTGTGTGTGTGTGTGTGTGAGTGAGTGAGTGTGTGTGTGTGTGTGTTGTGTGTGGTGTGTGTGTGTGTGTGTGTGTGTGAGTGAGTGAGCGTGTGTGTGTGTGTGTGTGTGTGTGTGCGTGTGTGTGTGTGTGTGAGGGATAATACTAAATATATAATACTCACAGAGCACACGATCAACAACACCAACACTTTTTAATTATACTCATACAAAGTGAATGTCATGATAATAAAATAAGTGCAATACCCATACACTCACACGATAAAGAGGGGGGAACCCCAATAAAGTCATAAAAAGAACATCTACACATTGTGAGTAATAGAGACAACAATTTTTTTTCCAGGATAATGAATAAGTACTCATGTGCTTTTTACATCCAGTCCCCGCCCGTAGGGTCACATATTAATAATGAACTCATTACTCATACTTTCAAACAGTAGGAGCAAAAGGGAAAAAAACTTTAAAAAAAGAAAATGAGAGAAAAAGAAAACAAACAAACAAACAAACAACCCCAGACAAACAAGAAACAAAATAAACCCCAGAACACCCCCCCCAACCCCCCCCCCCCCCCCCCCCAACAACAAACAAACAAAAAAACAACATCCCCGACCAAAAAAACAAACAGAAAAACGAGAAACAACAACAACAAACAAACAAATGAGGAGGAAAAATAACACACACAAAAAAACCAACACCGTCCACCCCCCCCTCCCACATACACACACATACACCAAAACAAACAGACAAAAAACCCAAACAAATCAACAAACAACAAAACAACAACTACAGCAATAACAACAGCAATAACAACAGAGAGAGAGAGAGAGAGAAGAGAGAGATAGATAATAGATAGATAGATAGATAGATAGATAGATAGATAGATAGGTAGGTAGGTAGGTAGGTAGATAGATAGATAGATAGATAGATAGATAGATAGATAGATAGATAGATAGATAGATAGATAGATAGATAGATAGATAGATAGATAGATAGATAGATAGATAGATAGATAGATAGATGGATGGATTGACGGACGGACGGACGGACGGACAGACAGATAGATAGATAGATAGATAGATAGATAGATAGATAGATAGATAGATAGATAGATAGATAGATAGATAGATAGATAGATAGATAAATGGATGGATGGATGGATGGACGGACGACAGACAGACAGATAGATAGATAGATAGATAGATAAATAGATAGATAGAGAGAGATAGATAGATAGATAGAGAGATAGATAAATAAATAAATAGATATATAGATAGGGAGACAGACAGACAGACAGACAGAGGTACAAACAGAGAAACAGAGACAGACAGACAGACAGACAGACAGAAAAACAGACAAAAAGGCAGACGCAGAGAGAGATACAGAGAGAAACACACATATACACACATACACACTGGCAGACACACTAGTGCACACGCACACACACACACATTCACACACACACTCACACACACACACACACTCATTCACACACACACACATTCACACACACACACAATCACACACACACTCACACACACACACTCACACAAACACACACACACACACTCACACACTCACACACATTCACACACACACACGCACGCACACACACACACACACACACACACAACACACACACACACATAAACTAACACACACACTAACACACGTGCACACTAAGACAACGAGTGAGCGAGACTAAATCCAAAGAGATGGACATCCAAGTCTGTTCACTCACAAGCCCCGATCACCAAGACGCTGCACTGAATGTTTGGTCTGCAAACAATGGACGACCTCTCCGAGGAGACACTTGCAGAGGCATTACAGAAGAACGCAGGAGGGAAGGAAAGGAGGGAGGGAGGGGGGAAGGAAGAAGATATTTCTAGAACTGTTTTCTTTTTCTTCAACCCCCACCCTCACCCTTCCAGTTCCTGTCTTACCTCCCTTGGTAAGTGACCCGGTGAACTGTTGCCCCCTGAAAGGTTCACACTCGGGTTGAGGTGTTAGGTCTGTGATGAAGATGGCATGGAGAGCAGAACATCTCATAATTATAGGCTGCTGCGCCACATCTTCCAAGATACCCACGTGGCATATGCTTGATGAACCGCATGAAAACGAAGGGGACGGGATAGCTCAGTGGTCGGAGCACTCGCTTTCCCCCAGCCAAGTTAAGCAGCGTCCAGCGTGGTTACCAGTTGGATGGGTGACCGTTTGCGCGCCTTGGCTTCAGTACAGTTCCCCCAGTTCACCCAGCTGTAAGTGGGTACCTGCCCTCTTTAGGGTCAGGGAAGGTAAAGCAGCGCGGGAGAGAAGATGGGCGCCGCCCTCAATATGCTGGGCCCCTTGAGAAGCTGAGGTCTCTGACGCCTCGCTCCACAACGGCCTCGTAGGTTATGGGACACCTTGACCTTTACCTTGAGCTGATGGTGACGATAGCTGGCGACGTGTTCACGCTGGAGTTCTTTACTTGGAATATTTTACATTGTTGTCTTTTTGTTGTTGTTTCTGTGTTATGCAGGTGTTTTATAAAAGGTAAAACTACGTAAGTGAAGAGAAATATTTTGGTAGAGCAAAACAGTTATGAGTAAAGCAAAGCTTTTGTTGTTTTTGTTGATGGGGTGAGGTTGGGGGTAGGGTTGTGTGTGTTGCTGAATTGAATAATTATGGCAATTTCGTGTCATTGTTGTTGCAAGTTTGTTGTCTTTTTTCTCTGTACCTGTCTACTTTGTCTTTTGTGTTATTTATCATTTGTCTGTCTTCTGTCTGTGTCTGTCTCTGTCCTCTCTCTGTCTCTCTCTCTGTCTCTCTCTCTCTACTCTTCTCTCTCCTTCTCTCTCTCTCTTCCGTCCTCTCTCCTCCTCTCTTCTTCTCTCGCTCAAAATGAGGTTGATGATGATCCTTGTACTGTTTTGAGAATTATAATGGTATTCACTCTCTCTTCTCTCTCTTCTTCTCCCTCTCTCTCTCTTCTCTCTCTCTCTCTCTCTCCTCTCTCTCTCTCCTCTCTCTTCTCTCTCTCTCCCCTCTTTCTCTCTTTTCTCTCCCCTTTTATCTTTTTGCTTATAGTTATAGTGTATCCTGATAAAGGATTCATACTTTATATTTTCAATATTTATTGGGCTTGTCGGTTTACTTAAGTTTAAATAAAGCCCTATTTCAATATCTTATTGTTTATGTAACAATGTATGTGTACCATTTGACAATGTGTAGATGTTTATTTTTATGACATATAAGTTTGGTTGTTGTTATTTGTCTTGGTTTTTGTTGTTATTCTTTTTTGTTGTTGTTGTTTGTTTTTCTTTTTTTTCTTTTTTTTCTTCTTTTTGTTGGTTTTTGTTTCTTTTTTTTTTTGTTTTGTTTTGTTTTGGGGTTTTTGGGGGGCGGGGGTTGGGGTTGTCTTTAGGGTTTACATTCATTTGTTTATTTGGTTTTGTTGGGGTTTTTTTTGGGGGGGTTGGTGGAAAGGGTTATTTCCCTTTGTTTCTGCTGTGTGAGAGTATAAGTATTAGGTTATTATTAAAATGTATCCCTACGGGCGGGGACTGGATGTAAAAAGCACATGAGTGCTTATTCATTATCCTCGAAAGAAAAGAATTTGTCATTGTCATTATTGCTCCTCTCTCTCTCTCTTTTCCCCCCTCTCTCTCCCCTCTCTCCCCTTCCCTTCTCCCCCTTTTCTATCTCTCTCCCCTCTCTCTCTTTCTTTTTCTTAATTTAATTGGGACTTGTCCGCTGTACTTAAATTTTAAAATGGGGGGCCCTATTTTAATATCGTAATGTTATGTGTAACAAGTATATGTACCATTTGACAATGTGTAATGTTTATCTTTATGACTTATTAAGTTTGGTTGTTATTTTTCTTGGTTTGTGTTGTTGTTTTGTTGTTGTTGTTGTTTTTTCTTTTTTCTTTTTTTTCTTTTTTTTTTTTTTTGGTTTGGTTTTTCTTTCTCTTTTTTTTTGTTTGTTTTTTTGGTTGTGGTTTTTTTTTTTGGGGGGTGGGGGTGTCTTAGGGTTTTCTTTTATTTATTTGTTTTTTTTTTTGGGGGTTTTTTTTTTTGGGGGGGGGGTTCAAAAAAGGGTTATTTCCCTTTGTTTCAAACTGCGTGAGGTATAAATTTAATTATTAGGTTATTTTTGGATGATTGTTTTTCCCTAGGGCGGGGACTTTTGGAATTTTTTTTTTTTAAGCCATGATCTTTTTCCCTTTCCTCAAAAAAGAATTTTCTTTCTTCTTCTCCTCTCCTCCCTCTTATCTCTCTCTCTCTCTCTCCCTCTCTCTCTCTCTCTCTCTCTCTTCTCCCCCTCTCTTCTCTTTCCCCTCTCTTCATCTTCTCTCTTTCTCTCTCTCCCCTCTCTTTCTCTCCTCCTCTCTCTCTCTCTCTTCTCTCATCTCTTTCCCCTTTTCTCCCTCCTCCTCTTTTCTCTCTCTTTTCTCCTCCCCTCTTCTCTCTCTCTCCTCTCTCTCTCTCTCTCTCCCCTCTCTCTCCCTCTCTCTACTTTCTCTCTCTCTCACCTCTCTCCCTCCCCTCTCTCCCCTTCTCTCTCTCTCTCTCTTTTCTCTCATCTCTTCCCCTCTTCCTCCCCTCTTCTTTTCTCTCTCTCTCTCTCTCCTCTCTCCTCCCCTCTCTCCTCTCCCCTCTCATTCACAGAGCAGCTAATTGCACACCCTGCCCTTTCCCCCATGAAGCTGTACAGCAGTGTAGACGTCTTGATGACCACCACGTCACCCACAACTTCCATTTCTGCTGCTAACAGCAAACAAAAATACAGATAGAGCTAGCTTTTCTTCAGATGCCATGAAACACCAGCCTACTTTTTTTTTTTAAAGTTTCATTCAAAGAAAACTCGATGCAAACAAGTGCACCATGATCTAGTTTCTTCCTAAAAAAAATATTGTTCGTATGCTTTTTTTTTGGTATTCGGCACCAGTATTTTTTGGCAATCCTCAGCTAGAACACCGAGGTTTACCGAGAGTTAATGTGTAAATTTTGCGTCTATGACCGTTTTTGTTCACTCCTTTCCTCACACCCCCCTCTTCCTCATTAAGGTAGCAGGATTCTGATTTAAACATGCTACATCTTTAGGCACACTCAATCACAAGAACAGCATTGCAGTGGACCCCAGAAGGAAGGAGAAAGAAAGGAAGACCAAAAGCAACGTGGAGGAGGACTGTAGAAAGTGAGATGAAGGCCATGCAGCACTCTTGGAGATCAGTGACTAGGTTGGCCCAGGATAGGCAGGAGTGGAAGCGCTTTGTTGCTGCCCTACACACCGCTGGGTGTAATGGCTAATGATGATGATGACATCTTTAGTTTCCATTCGTCCACTCTATCTCAACGTCCTGTCTTTGATTTCAATTCTTTCACTCTATGTAAACGTCCTATCCTTCATTTCCATTCTTCCACTCTATGTAAACGTCATATCCTTTATTTCCATTCTTCCACTCTATCTCGACGTCCTATCCTTCATTTCCCTTCTTTCACTCTATCTCAACGTCATATCCTTCATTTCCATTCTTCCACCCTATCTCAACGTCCTGTCCTTCATTTCCATTCTTCCACTGTATCTCAACGTCCAGTCCTTCATTTCCATTCTTCCAATCTATCTCAACGTCCTGTTCTTCATTGCCATTCTTCCTCTCTATCTCAACGTCCTATCCTTCATTTCCATTCTTTCACTCTATGTAAACGTCCTATCCTTCATTTCCATTCTTCCACTCTATCTCAACGTCCTGTCCTTCATTTCCATTCTTCCACTCTATGTAAACGTCCTATCCTTCATTTACATTCTTCCACTCTATCTCAACGTCCTGTCCTTCATTTCCCTTCTTCCACTGTATCTCAACGTCTTGTCCTTCATTTCCATTCTTCCACTCTATCTCAACGTCCTCTTCTTCATTTCCATTCTTCCACTCTATCTCAAGGGTCCTGTTCTTCATTTCCATTCTTCCACTCTATGTAAACGTCCTATCCTTCATTTACATTCTTCCACTCTATCTCAACGTCCTATCCTTCATTTACATTCTTCCACTCTATGTAAATGTCATATCCTTTATTTCCATTCTTCCACTCTATGTAAACGTCATATCCTTCATTTACGTTCTTCCACTCTATGTGAACGTCCTGTCCTTCATGTCCATTCTTCCACTCTATCTCAACGTCCTGTCCTTCATTTCCATTCTTCCACTCTATCTCAACGTCCTGTCCTTCATTTCCATTCTTCCTCTCTATCTCAACGTCCTGTCCTTCATTTCCATTCTTTCACTCTATGTCAACGTCCTGTCCTTCATTTCCATTCTTCCACTCTATGTGAACGTCCTGTCCTTCATTTCAATTCTTTCACTCTATGTAAACGTCCTGTCCTTCATTTCCATTCTTCAACTCTATGTAAACGTCCTGTCCTTCATTTCCATTCTTTCACTCTATGTAAACGTCCTGTCCTTCATTTCCATTCTTCCACCCTATCTCAACGTCATATCCTTCATTTCCATTCTTCCAATCTATCTCAACGTCCTGTCCTTCATGTCCATTCTTCCACTCTATGTAAACGTCCTGTCCTTCATGTCCATTCTTCCACTCTATGTGAACGTCCTGTCCTTCATGTCCATTCTTCCACTCTATCTCAACGTCCTCTCCTTCATTTCCATTCTTCCACTCTATCTCAACGTCCTCTCCTTCATTTCCATTCTTCCACTCTATCTCAACGTCCTGTCCTTCATTTCCATTCTTTCACTCTATCTCAACGTCCTCTCCTTCATTTCCATTCTTCCACTCTATCTCAACGTCCTGTCCTTCATTTCCATTCTTTCACTCTATCTCAACATCCTGTCCTTCATTTCCATTCTTTCACTCTATGTCAACGTTCTGTCCTTCATTTTCATTTTTCCACTCTATGTAAACGTCCTAGAGAAAGAACTGAAAAGGGAAAAAAAGGAATTTTTAAGACATGCTACAAAACGTCAGAGCCGCCATGTCGTGAAGACTGTGGCCCAGGGTAAAAAGAAGGATGGCAAGAGATGACAAGGATGGCCACTGACATTCTACGGAGAGATCATCGCCAAGTGGACTACTGTTTTCTGTCACATGAGCGAACATGAGTTGCACTGTTGTAAAGACGACTTCCAAATCAGGCACAGCGCATCGGACTTCTGAGAGAGAGAAAATTGATATGTCATCATCATCATCATCATCATCATCATCATCATCATCATCATCATCATCATCATCATAGTAATAATAATAATAATAATAATAATAATAATAATAATAATAATAATGCGCACGCACGCACGCACACACACACACACACACACACACACACACACACACACACACACACACACACACACACGGGAACAAACCCCTTAGAAGGTGAAAGATGCTGTTGAATATTAGGGACAGATATGTGGGGGGAAAGTCTCAGGTAGGAAATAAGTGTGTTTTGAGGCTGGATTTGAAGGTATCAAGTGAAGGCTTTTGGCGAAGTGAAAGAGGGAGGTCATTCCAGGTGGATGGACCAGAAACAGAGAAGGAGCGACGGCCAACAGTGGTTTGTTTGAATCTGGGTGTTCGAAAGCACAAAGTATCTGCGCTGAACCTAGGGAACGGGGATGAAGGGTACAGGTGAAGACAGTTACTGAGATAAGAGGGTGCAGATTTGTGGAGACATTTGAAACAGAGGGTATTGATTCATCATTCTTGATGGAGAAAAGGAAGGAAAATGGACCAAGCAAACAGAAAATAGACAAGAAGGAGACAACGAGAAGAAAAAGGAACAAGGCACAAACAAAGAGAGGGATAGAAAAGAGGGAATTCCTAGCACAGAAGGTGGAGATGCTATCTATACTGACCGGCCCCAGGCCATTCCACGAGGGATGTCGAAATTTGAGCTCACCAGAAGGACTGCAGACAGAGGGGAATGAAGACAACTGACGGTGCATGCATCAACAGCTTCCATCCAGAAAGATGTTGCGCACAGGTGAACAGGACTTTTTGTTCCCCTTGGTTTAATGTGTGTGTGTGTGTGTGTGTGTGTGTGTGTGTGTGTGTGTGTGTGTGTGTGTGTGTGTATGTGTGTGTGATGTGTGTGTGTGTGTGTGTGATGTGTGTGTGTGTATGTGTGTATGTGTGCGTGTGTGTGTGTGAGTGTGTGTGTATGTTGTGTGTGTGTGTGTGTGTTGTGTTCGACGATGACCTCCAAGACTGCAGAGGAGGCAGCTGCCGTTTCAGAAATTGGGCAGTAATTTGATTATAGTGGAGATGCCTTGCCCACAGCACACCCCCACTCTCTCGACTAAGAGGGCTCACAGATAGTCAGCGTTGGAGATGTTCTCCAAAGGCCAACCAGCCCCCAGGGCTGCAGTACATAATGACTGTGCAAGTTAAGCCTCCTAGTCAGAGTCATGGTCGATCACTAAATACTAAGCTGTAAAGTGGAATTTCATGAGTGGGAAAGCCACTGATCATACAGCCTCTCACTTTTCTGTTGCCCTCAGTGCCAATGGTATATATATATATATATATATATATATATATATATATATATATATATATATATAGAGAGAGAGAGAGAGAGAGAGAGAGAGAGATGGATAGATGGATGGATAGATAGATACATGGATAGATGGATAGATGGATGGATAGATAGATAGACAGATAGATAGATAGATAGATAGATAGAGAGATAGAGAGATAGATACAGAGATAGAGAGATAGATACAGAGATAGAGAGATAGATAGATAGATAGATACATAGATAGATAGATACATAGATAGATAGATACATAGATAGATAGATACATAGATAGATAGATACATAGATAATGACAAATTACAGTGGGGCAAAACGAAATATCCAATTCAAAACTTCTTCATCTTTATATAAATGATATTATTCTTTAAATCAAAGAGTAAAAAAGAATACTACAACAACTTAAAAAAACCCAGCTTGTAGTGACCTGTTGAATGTAGGCCACACCTATGGCCTGGCCTGACTCAAATGTCGGCATCTGACCGAGCACTCTTCAGAGGTCCTAGCCGTGGTTGAAACCTTATTTTCTGACCTACCTTTCCATGACATATATTTCGTAATTTAGCAAAGTCTTTTGCTTTCTTAAGGATACCAAGACAAGAGCTGCCATCAAAAGAAGAAAATAGAAAGAGAGCAAAACACGATGACAATTTGAGTTGTAAAAACAAACATACAAAGAAGAGAGAGAGAGAGAGAGAGAGAGAGAGAGAGAGAGAGAGAGAGAGAGGCAGACAGGCAGACAGACAGAGAGACAGGCAGACAGAGAGACAGGCAGACAGACAGACAGGCATACAGGCAGACAGATAGACAGACAGACAGGCAGGCAGACAGACAGACACACACACACACATACGCACCAACAGACACACAGACACACAGAAACACACACACAGACTGAGACATAGGCAGACAGACACACAGACACACAGGTAGACACATAGGCAAGGCAAGGCAGAGAGACACACACACTGACAGAGAGACAGACGTACACAGACAAACAGATACAAAGAGACAGATGCAGACAGACAGACAGACAGACAGACAGACAGAAGCAGACAGACAGAAGCAAAACAAACAGACAGAAGCAAACAGACAGACAGAGACAGAGGCATACAGAAACAAACCTACAGACACACATAGACAGGCAGACACACAGACAGAGAGATAAAAGAGGCCAGAGGGATGCGAAAAGAACAGAAAGTGGGTAGTCTTTTTAAATATAAAAAAAAAAGTTCGATAACTTGCAACTCTTATTGTCCATGCTGACAAAGTTAAATCCTCGACACAATCCCGTCACTTTTCATGTCCGTCCTCAGATTGCTAAACCCGCTAAAAGGTCAGACTTTAATCTCTCTAGAGGTAAGCCCTCAGACTAAACCCCGTCCAGCCGATATGTATTCCATTGATATGTTCTTCTTTCTACTTTCTTCTCATTCAGGAAATGGATTCACCTAGCTTAGGTATCAGAAGAAAACCTCGATATTGTATTATCTTTTCTTCTCAAAGTGCTTTGAGGACAAAGAAGCATATTGGTCTGTGATTTTTTATCCCCCTCCCAAAAAAAAATCCCAACTTTTAAGACGGAAATTCTAACTCTAATGTGGATCGGTGGTCTAGAGGTAACGTATCTGTCTAGAAACTGAGGAGCCTAAGTTCGATCCCTGTTTGTGCCCGAAACTGTTCCTCCCATCCGCTAAACCGTGAGTTGTAGCTCTGGGTGCTAGTCTTTCGGATGAGACTATAAAACGAGGTCGAGTGTGTAGCGCGTGTTCAGCGCACGTGAAAGAACCCACGGCAACAAGAAAGTTGTCCCTGGCGAAATTCTGCAGAAGAGGTCATTTGATAGGAAAACAAATATACATGCAGACAGGAAAAGAAAAATAAAAGAATGGGTGGCGGTACTGTCAACATACTATCCCTGGGGAGAGCAGCCCCGAATTTCACGCAGAGAAATCTTCCGTCACTATGTATATAATTATGTGTGTGGGTTTTTTCTGTATTATGCTTCTACCTTTCAGTTTACCTCAATGTTCCCGTTGTTGTTAATAATGCATGTTATCTTTTACCGCAGACTTGTGCTTACCGCTTGGCATGCATAACAACAACAATATTTTAACTATATCATTCTCAAGCATGTCAACATAAATTTTTAATGCCAGCGTTAGCACTTTGTTCACATCAATATGGAACACAGTTTAGGCCTGGAGAAAATTATGACACACGTAACACGGTTTACATGCATACCATACATTAAACGCAGCTCCCCCCACTCCCCCCCAAAAAAAAGCAAGAACAGCAACCCCCAATAAAAAGCAACAACAACAAGAACAACAGCAGCAATTACATCAATAACACCAGCAGCAGTAGCAGCAGCAGTAGAAACAGCAGCAACAACAACAACATTTTTAACAACAACAGCAAGCAAACAGTTTTGAGTTGTGTGCAACAGTGTCATCATAAGTCGCTGTGCTGATTGCAAAAAAAAAAAGATTCAAGTAACCTGACCAGCATCCTTTTTGGATAACAACAACAAAAGCAACCACAAAAATAACATTACACGGGGAAGATTACGAGGCCAGAGTCATCATTTAAGGCAGCAATAAAAGTAAAGGAAAAACGACATAAGGCACTGTAGAGGGGTAATGAGAGGAGGTGGCGGGGAATGAGGGGGGGCTGGCAGGAGGAGAGTGGATGGAGAGAAGGTGTGTGTATGTGGGGGGGGGGGGGGGGGAGAGCCCAAAGAGAAAGTATATTTTGAAAACCAAGGACATGTAAAGTATCATTCTATCAGACCAGCGAGATGTTTGTCAGAAGTGCTGAGTCATGTTGCTTTATTGATTTTGCCTTGGCTTTGATATATTATTGGGCAACACTTTTCCCTAACCTCTCTCCACCCCCAACCTCCCCCACTCCACCCCTGCCCCTCCCACCTACCCCCTTCCCCTCTTCTTATTTGAAATCCGAAAACACTGCTGTCAGTTCCTGTCTGTATCTCCATAACTCCATATGTATATCTGACTGTGTTGTTTGTCTGTCTGTCTGTCTGTCTGTCTGTCTGCCTGTCTGATGTTCTTCACTTTAACATCCTTCCACTTTAAGTAAATATTAGGCGATAGGGGAAGGAATTGTAAAGAGAAATTGGAAAAGTTGGAGCGAAGCATGAATATGTACGAATGAGCATGTGAGGATTTGAACGCGTGCAGAGAGAGAGAGAGAGAGAGAGAGAGAGAGAAAAGAGAGAGAGAGAGAGAGAGAGAGAGAGAGAGAGAGTGAGAGGAGAGAGAGAGAAAGAGAGAGAGAGAGAGAGAGAGAGAGAGAGAGAGTGGAGAGAGAGAGAGAAAGAGAGAGAGAGAAAAAGAGAGAGAGAGAGAGAGAGAGGAGAGAGAGAGAGAGTGTGTGAGTGTGAGTGTGTGTGAGTGAGAATAAATGAATGAATTATTTAATTAATTAATCTTTTTTGTTTAGGGTAACATAATAAGCATAGGCATACTTTTTTCATCCGGCCTTTGCCCTTATTAGGGTCTATCAACATACACAGAGAGAGAGAGAGTGAGAGAGAGAGAAAGAGAGAGAGAGAGAGAGAGAGAGAGAGAGAGAGTGTGAGTGTGTGTGTGTGTGTGTGTGTGTTGTGTGTGTGTGTGTGTGTGTGTGTGTGTGTGTGTGGTGTGTTTTGTGTGAGTGAATGAATTAATTAATTAATTATTTAATTATTCTTTATTTTTCAATGGTAACAGAATAAACATAGGCATACTTTTTTCATCCGGCCTTTGCCCTTATTAGGGTCTATCAACTTACAGAGAGAGAGAGAGAGAGAGAGAGAGAGAGAGAGAGAGAGAGAGAGAGAGAGAGAGAGAGAGAGAGAGAGATAGAGAGAGAGAGAGCCTATAAGCAAACAGCACAAAAAACTGTTTTGGAGAGCTTAACAGGGAAACTTTGTCTTCTTCTTCTCCTTCTTCTTCTTCTTCTTTGCATTCTTCTTTGCATTCTTCTTTGCATTCTCCTTCTTCTTTGCATTCTTCGTCTCCAAATTCCTCTCTAACTTCTTCTTCCATTTTTTTCTTCAAATTTCTCTCCAAATTCTTCTTCATCTTTTTTTCGTAATTCTTCTTTTTCTTTGCATTCTTCTTTGCATTCCTTGCATTCTTCTTGCGTTCTTCTTCTGTGCATTCTTCTTCTTTGCACTCCTCTTCTTCTTTGCATTCTTCTTCTTTGCATTTTTCTTCTTTGGACTTCTTCTTCTTTGCATTTTTTCTTCTTCATTGCACTTTTTCTTCTTCTTCTTCTTCTTCTTCCTTTTCTTCTTCCTCTTCTTCTTCAAATTCTTCTTAAATTCTTCTTTAAATTCTTCTTTGCATTCTCCTTCCTCTTTGCATTCTTCTTCTTCAAATTCTTCTTCTTCTTCTTCAAATTCTTCTTCAAATTCTTCTTCTTCTTTACATTTTTCTTCTTCAAATTCTTCTTCAAATTCTTCTTCAAATTCTTGTTCTTCTTTACATTTTTCTTCTTCAAATTCTTTTTCTTCAATGTTTCATTCAAATTCTTTAAATTTCTCTCCATATTCTTCTTCTTCCTCTTCTTCTTCCTCTTCGTAATTCTTCTTTTTATTTGCATTCTCTTTATTCTTTGCATTCTTCTTTGCATTCCTTGCCTTCTTCTTTGCGTTCTTCTTTGCATTATGATTCTTTGCATTCTTCTTCTTCTTTGCATTTTTCTTCTTTGCATTTTCCTTTTTCTGTGCATTCTTCTTTGCGCTTCTCCTTCTTTTGCAGTTCTTCTTCTTCTTTGCAGTTCTTTGCAATTTTTCTCGTAATTCTTCTTCATCTTCGCAATGCTTCTTCGCAATTCTTCTCCTTCTCTTCTTCTTGTCCTTCTTCTTTTCGTTGTTGTTGTAGTTGTTGTTGTTGTTGTTCTTCTTCTTCTTCTTCTTCTTCTTCTTCTTCCTCCTCCTCTCCTTCTTCCTCCTCCTCCATTCCCACTGGCATTCAATGGCCTACACGTCTGAAAGACAGACCAGGTTTTATTGAACGTGCGCGCAAAATGACCTCCTTGCGTTAGTCTACGGGACCTCGGTCTACAGTCTCATCTCAAGGACTGTTGAGGGAGGAGAGTCACCACTGATGTGACCCCCCCTCCCCCAGACAAACAACAAAATCCCCTCTAACAGGTGTCTCGGTAGTAGCTCGAACCTGGGCCGTCAGATTGCAAGGTCACCATTCTAACCACTAGGCTACCAGTACAGGGATCTTAAATACGTCAAAACCTTCAACTACTCCCCCCCCCCCCCCACTCCCCTACCTTCATCACCCCACCCTCTGCCTCTGGCTTCATTACTCACCCAGTTAAAAAAAAATCAAAACCAAAAAAGCGCCGCTTTTTTTTTTCCCTCCTCCAACTATTTATATACCCCACTTTCATCCTCAATCGTTGGTTCTCTCTCTCTCTACTGTCACAAAGTTAGCCAATAATGTCTTGTACCCCCCTTATCCCTTCCACACAGACATCACGGTCTTGTTTGTAAGCCATTAGGCTTAACAGAATAGCCTTGTTTGTGAAGTCATCAAGGCTTCGGTCGGTCGCTATTTTTTGAAGTCTCTTTCTTCACTCGTCTGACCTTATGGTAAAGCACTCCAGAGCTATACTTTCAAGTCTGGAGTGTGGATTTTTTTGTTTTGTGTTGGTTTTTTTTTTCTTTGTTTGGTTGTTTGTTTTCAATCCTCGGCTAGAGCTGTGAGATTCACTAATGGTGTGATTTTTGTATAATGATGTGACCGTTTTTGGTTTTTGGTTTTTAATCTATCATTAAGGTTGCCATATTCCAACTTCCTGGATTGTGGATTTGGACGAAACTTGTAAAAGGTCACTGTGCCATGTCAGATTGGGAAGTTGCTTTCGTGCAAACTTTGGTGGGCGTTGCGTTTTTCTTGTTGTTGTTGGTCTTGTTGTTGCTGTTGTTGTTGTTGTGGTGGTGGTGGTTGTGTGTGTTAACCTGTTTGGGTTTTTTTGTTTGTTGTTGTTGGTGGTGTTTTTTTTGGGGGGTGGTGCGATGTTCACAAGTTTCAGGTGTGTATTATTTCTTGTTGGTGTGATATCTTCAGTTTGACGTCTATTCACATTTAGTGATTTTAGGTGTGTTTTGAGTTTTGTGACCAGTTTATTTGGATGAAAAAAGTATACATATGAGCACATATCAATGATAAAAAATCTACAAGCACAAGACACAAATGCATGCATGCACGCATGTACGCACGTATGCACGCACGCACGCACACACACACACGCGCGCACGCATGCACGCACCTATGCACTTACGAATAAACACACACACATGTGCCCGTATGCATGTGTGCAATCTGCATACACAAACAAATAGTCAGTCAGACAGCCAAAGAGAGAGAGAGAGAGAGAGAGAGGAGAGAGAGAGGGGAGAGAGAGAGAGAGAGAGAGGGAGAGAGAGACAATGACAATGACAATAACAATGACAAATTCTTTTATTTCGAGGATAATGAATAAGCACTCATGTGCTTTTTTACATCCAGTCCCCACCCGTAGGGATACATCTTAATAATAACCTAACACTTATACAGTCTCACAGTAAGAACATGGGGAAATAACCCTTTTCAAAACAGCCCCCATCCCAACAACCCCCCCCCCCCCCCCCCCCCGAAAGCAAACTAATAAAAGAAAACCTAAAAACACCCCCCCAAAAAAACCCACCACAACCAAAACAAACAAACAAACAAAAGAGAACGAAAAACCAAACCAACAAAAGAAGAAAAAAAAAGAAAAGGAAACAACAACAACAACAAAACCAAGAAGAATAACAACCAAACTTAATAAGTCATAAAGATAAACATCTACACATTGTCAAATGGTACATGTACTTGTTACACATAACAATAAGATGTTGAGAGAGAGAGAGAGAGAGAGAGAGAGAGAGAGAGAGAGAGAGAAGAGAGAGAGAGAGAGAGGAGAGAGAGAGAGAGAGAGAGAGAGAGAGATTCGGATGTTTATTAGGCCATAGCCCATAATGAAGGGGAAAGTGAACAAAAAACCAAATCATCAGAAACATTAAAAAACAAACATACAATCAACAATATGAGGAGAGAGAGAGAGAGAGAGAGAGAGAGAGAGAGAGAGAGAAGAGAGAGAGAGAGAGAGAGAGAGAGAGAGAGAGAGAGAGAGATGAGAGAGATTCGGATGTTTATTAGGCCATAGCCCATAATGAAGGGGAAAGTGAACAAAAAACCAAATCATCAGAAACATTAAAAACAAACATACAATCAACAATATGAGGGAGAGAGAGAGAAGAGAGAGAGAGAGAGAGAGAGAGAGAGAGAGAGAGAGAGAGTGAGAGAGAGAGAGAGAGAGAGAGAGAGGAGAGAGAGACAAAAACTTAAAACATGGTTGTTAGAGCATCTCGCGACCCATGTCACTGTCTGAATAGAATGTTTTGCTTTTTTTGTCTTAATTTTGCGACCCCATTTAGGTTGTGGTTTTGTTGTTTTTTGGGTGTTTCCCCCCAAAATTTCTTTTTTTTATATTGAATTTTTCATTTTGCTTTCACAAAAATACCCTTTTTTGCCCCCTTTTTTCATTTTAAACACAAAAGTATTTTCCCCTTTTTTTTAACCCTTTAAAGTCTTTTAATTGAGCCTTCGGTTTTTGGGGTTTTGGGTTTTGATTTTTGGGGGGTTTTTTCTGTTTTTTTTTTGGGGGGGGTTTGGGCTTTTTTTTTTTGAATTTTTTGGGGATTTTTTTACATTTTACTCCCGTTTTTACATCTTTTGATTCCGCTTTAAAAACACCGTTTGCTGGGGCGCCATCGACGCAAAACCCACAAACAACCTGGATCTTTTTAAAACCCAAACCCGGAAAAGGGCCCTCCACCAAAGGGGGTCACCCCAAGAAAGATGATGCTTGATTGCCCGATTGTTTGGCCCCGGCAGGAAAAAAGGGTGAAAGCAAAATAAAAAGAGAAGGCGCCAGGTGGCATTCCAATGACAGTGTCAATTACCATCAAAAAAACATTAAATATTATTGACGGGTTTTTTAAACGGAAATTTTTTGAAAGGGGGGGAAAGGACTTTCCTTTATGGTGGGTTTAAAAAAAAAAACTTACGAAGCAAAACTGTCCTTAGAAAATTTTTGAAGCTCTGGCGAGGGAAAACAAAAAAAAAAAAAACAGGGGGGAAAAGGGGCGTATGGGGGGGTTTCTTGTTTTTCCCTGGCTTTTTTTTTCTAGTTGTTTTTAAAATTTTCTTTTTGGGGCTTTCCCTCCCCATGTTCCCCTCTCTCTCTCTTCTCTCTCCCTCCTCCCCGCTCTCTCTCTCCCCCTCTCCCTCCTCTCGCTCTCTCCCTCTCTCCCCCCCCCTCTCTCTCCCCTCCTCTTCCTCTTCCCCTCATCTCTTTTTCCTCTCTTTTTCGCTTCTCCCCCTCTCTCTCCTCTTCTTCTCTTCCTTTTCTCTTTCTCTCTCTCTCCCTCTCTCTCTCTCCTCTTCTCTCGCCTCTCCCTCTCCCCCTCTCTCTCTCTCTTTTCCCCCCTCCCCCTCTCTCCCTCTCTGTGAAAAGAAGAAGGGGGACGGGGAAAAAATTGGGGGTTAGAAAATTTGGCCCCGCAATCTACGACCCCCGGGGCCCATTTCCACGAGGGGTTTTTTCCCCCGGGGCAGACTCCCTCTCCCCAAAAGTTTTTGGATGAGGTTTTAAAACCGAGGTCCCAAAAGTGCGAAAGCAAGCAGAACATATTGCGCAAAAACGTTAAAACCTGTTTTTTCCCCCTTTGGAAATAGGCCAAGTTGTTCCTGGGGGGAAAAAGAGGGCAAAATGGGACAAAACCGCATCCCACGGGGGCTAGATGTAAAAAAAAGCACTAGGGGCTTTTTCCATTACCCGAATAAAAAATAAATTTCATTTTTTTTTAAATTAAAGGGGAAGAAGAAGGAAAGGCGGGGGGGAGGGAGGCAATGGAGGGGGGATAAAAAACAAATAAAAAACAACAATGACAAAAAAAAAAGACAACAACAACAAAAAACAGCAACAACAACAAAAAACTAAAAACAACAACAAAACCCAACGACAACAAAAAACCAAAAAGGAAAAAGGGCAAATTTTTTTTTTAAAAACCCAAAAAACCAACAAACAGGTTTGGGCAGACAAAAGGCCTCCCCACATCATGTTCAAGATGTGGGAAAAAAAGGGAAAAAAAAAAGAGGGAAACCCTTTCGCTTTCCTCTTCCCCCCGCTTCCCTTTTCTCCCCCCTTTACAATTTGTTTTTCTTTATCTTTCCCTCCCCTTTTTTTGTCCCCCCAAAAATTTTTCCCCCCCTCCATCCCCCTACCCCCCCCCCCCTCCATGGGCCCTTTAGGTTTTTTTTTTATTTAAAAAAATTTTTCTATTTTTTTATTCCGAGGATAAAGGAAAACACTCCCGTGCTTTTTTTTTTTTTAGCCCCCTGTGTTTTTCAGTTTTGTCAAGTTTCATCCGTTCGGGACCGGGAAAAATGGGCCCCCCCATTCCCAAAAAAAGGGGTTCGGGTTTTAACGTGGGGTGCAAGAAAGTTCTGGGCGTTCGCAAAACCCTTTTTTTTTTTTGTATTTTTAAACATTTCTGGGGGGGCCGGGTAGCTCAGTGGTTGGGGCACTCGTTTTTCCCCCAGCCAAAATAAGCCGTGGGGCGTGGGTTTCCAAATTGGGAAAGGGTGACCGGTTTTGGGGGCCTTTGGGTTTCAGTACCGTTTTTTCCCCGTTCCCCAGCTTTTTAAATGGGTACCCCCCTCTTTTTTTTTCAGGGAAGGGAAAGAGCGAGGGGGAAAGGGGAAGGGCCCGCCCTCAATTTTGCCCCGGCCCTAAAAATAGGGCTTGCCCCGCTCCCCCCACAAACCTAAAGGGTTAAAGGGATTCCCTTTTTCCCTTTTTCCTTTTTAAAAATTGGCTTAGAGCAAATTTTAAATTTTTTATGTATTTGTCAAATTTTGGGGGGGGGAGTTAGGGGTTTTTTAAAAAATTTTTTTGTACCAAAAAGGTTTTTAAGTTTTGAAAAAATTATTGACAGAAATTTATCCATTCCTTAGTTATTTTTGGGGGTGTTTTTATTCAGGCTTTTTTTGTTTGTTTTCAGAGTAGGGAAAATTTTGTTTTGCTGCCCGTGTTTGTTTTTCCCCCTTCTTTTTTTTTTTTGTTGAGGGTTTCCCTTTTTTTGATGATGTTATGTGTTTGGGGGTTTTTTAAAAATTTTGTTTTTCATTTTTTTAATTTTTAAAAAAATTTGGGGATATTTTCTTTTGTTCATTTGCAAGAATAGCCAAGAGGTAAAAGGTCAAGGTGTTTATTAGGTCGTGGGGAGCGAGGGCGTCAGAGACCTCACTTCTCTAGGGGCCAGATATTGAGGGCGGCGCCCATTCTCCTTCCCTTGCTGCTTTACCTTCCCTGCCCCTTTAAAAAGGGCAGTTACCCTTTTTAAAGTGGGTGACTGGGGGACTGTACTGAAGCCAAGGCGCGCAAACGGTCACCCATCCAAGTGGTAACCACGCTCGACGCTGCTTAACCTTAGCTGGGGGAAAGCGAGTGCTCCGACCACTGAGCCATCCTGTCCCCTAAGGATACAGTATATTTTTTTGAGACAGGTTCATGCCTTTAGGTAGGGACTTGAGAGCTGTTATTCTTACACTTTGCAGTTTGGATCAAGCTGGTAAAGACCAGTACAGTGTGTGACAGCTGATTGTGGGGTCATTCTGGTTCAGGGTTAGTGAAGCTTGTTGCTGCTGTTGTTTACTTTGGTTATGTTGTTATCTTTTGTCCTTTTTGTATGCTGATTTTTTTCCAGATGTGTTGCTGATAAGTTTTCAATTCCAAAGGTGTTTTTTATTATATAAGCTTATATTTAAGGAAAATATTTATCTTACCTTTCTATTCAGGTGATGTTAACGATTTAGATTAAACGATGCGTGAATGATGCACATTTTTAAACAGAACTATGTATAATATGTGCATGTACACGCATGCACACACTCACATAAAATGTGTGTATGAATGTATTTATATACACGTGCTCTACTGGAGAAACACAGAAAGAGGGAGAGGAAGAAAGAAACAGCCTAACAGAGGGGTTTGTTTCACTTACAGTTTAATCTACATCATTGCTCTCACTTCTTGTAACGCATTCTCTCGAGTTGGAATTCTGGGGGTCTGTCAGTATAAATAGCCTTCTTTGCTAAAAACTTCCTCTTTTCTATCCCTCTCTTTGTTTCTGCCATGTTCGGGGTTTTTCTTTCCCACCTCACCCTTTTCTTGTCTACGTTCTGCCTTCTTGGTCCATTCTCCTGCATTTCGTTTTCCACAAGGACGTAAAATATAACAATTTTTATTCTCTCCTACGCCCAAATAGGATGCGCTGGATCTGACTTGTCATGAGTTAAACGGTTGTGCCATGCATTTCTGCTCACAATTATGACACACATCAATAGTTGTTGTTTGAGTGTTTAATGGAGATGAGGTCCTCATCATCATCATCATCATCATCAGACCCGTGACCTTGGCGGTCGTGGGGGAAACACGAAAGACGATGCCGTGGTAAGCCTCCTCCATCCATCTCGGTCCTCGGCTCTGCGCAGTAGTGCCGAGTCATTCATCCTGGTCCATTCTCTGATGTTGTCCATCCATGACTTGTTCTGTCTTCCCCTCTTTCTGCCACCTTCGAGTGTTCCCTGCAGTACTGTTTTTGGCAGAGTGTTGTGGCGGGAGACGTGGCCGAACCATGTCAGCTTTTTCTTCTTGACGATGGTGAGAAGGGGTTCCTGTGGACCTGCCAGCCGTGTTATTTGACTCTTGACAAATTCATTGGTCTTTCGTTCTCTCCAGGATATGCCCAGCAGTTTTCTATGGCATTTTGTTTCAAATTACTGGATTCGCTTTGCTGTTTCAGAGGTAGATGAAGTAACATACACAAAAGTCAAGCGTTTGAAAGGTTGTGTTCACAAACAACCCCGTTTTTTCTTGCTTGCGTGGTTTGTTGCTTGTAATTTTTTTTTGGAATTGTGAAGATTTGGAAAATTTTGTCCGGTGGGGAATCCCCCTCTTGTTTGGCAGTGATGCTTACAGTTTTTGACTTTACGGTAAAAGAAATTTGGTTTTTTCCCAGAAAGGTTTTTTCCCCTGAAAAATTGTTCATTTTACTTTATTTTATTTTAAAATTTTCTATTTTTTTTTTTCTTTTACTTCGTGGATAAGGGAATAAGCACTTGGGGGTTTTTTTTTACTTCAAGTCTCCTTTGTGTAGGCGGTTTTGGTGATTTCTGTCATGTGTTCTAAAGGGTTTCAAAATGGCCAAATCTTACAAAAAGCGGAACAGGTTTTAAAACGTGTGGGCAAGATGTTCTGGTGCATTCGACACGGGCCCTTTGGGGTTTTTAGTCTAATCCAAAGGGGACTTTTGGGGGGGGAGTGGAGTCTGCACTGATGTTAACTCCAGGGGGAACTTCCCCCCTTTTGTTTTCGGGAATCAAACCCGGTGGGGGTCAGTTGGGCGACGCGATGTTCTAACCACTGGCTGGGCCTTTCCCCCTGCTAGAATCCCAACACCCGATGCCATCAGGTGCTGAATGCAGGGGGAAAACGGGATCAATCAACCCACACAGGGAAAGGGAACTCTTTCGGGGGGGACGTCACTCTCGAAAGTGGGCATTGTTTTACCGGAGGGGTTCCCCCCTCCCCCAAGGGGGGGAAACTGCTGACTTGACTTTAAAAAGACAGGCTGTCAGTGTTTTTCCTGTGCCACAGCCCGGGATTACCACACAACGGTAGCAGTGCCCCTTTTTAAAAAATCACCCTTTTGGGCAAAAATTAGTTTTTTTGCTTTGGGTTAAAATAGAAAACTTCGGGGGACGGGATAGTAAAGTGGCCCGGGCGCTCGCTTTCCCCCAAGCATTTTTTAAAAGGCAAGGATGGGGAAAAAGGGGCATTCAAGCTCCTTTGCCGATAATTTTCCCAAAAACCCTTGAACTTTGAGCCGATTCGGCTGCCCCTCATCGACTCAAAACTTGCAGGTTTTAGTTTAAAATAGGCAAAAATCTTGAAAGCTCCTTTTCCCTATCTCTCTACTAAAAAAAGAAAAGTAATACTAAATTTTTTTTGAGGGTTTTAAAAATATAAAAAATTTTGGGAATTTTGCTATTTTTTTGGGCAAGAAAAAGAGTTGAAGAGGGGGAAAGAATTTGGGGTAGGAGACACACACTTCACCCCTGCTTGGGAAAGGGGCACCAGCACGCGTCGACCCTCAAAAACACAAAAAAGAAACGTCAATTTGGCTTTGACAACTGAATAAAGGAGATTTGAATAGGTAGCGCTAGGGGGTCTCCCGCCCGGTAAGACATTCTTGGGCATGTTTTTACCTTTCCCCCAAACACAAGGGCTAGTTTGAAAAAGCCCGATTTTGAAAAGTGACGAATTTCGCTCAGAACTTCTTTTTGTTAGCAACCCAGCCAGTGTATTGTCATTTTTGGGAGGTGAATGGGAAATTTTTGCAGTGAAGCCGGGGGGCTTTTCATTAAAAAAAAAGTGTTTTTAATTTATTTTTTACCTGTTTCCTTGCTTGTTTGTTAGGTTTAGAACCCAACCCCTTTACCCCAAATAAAAAACAGGGATTGCGGCTTTCAAAAGAAGTTTTTGGGATAAATGCTCATTTTTTTTGCTTTGCTGCTAACGGAAAAAGAAAGGGGGTTCTAAAATAGAAAAAAGGGCCCGTCGAGGGGCCCCAAAGAATCAAAATCAAGCATGCGACCTGGGGGAAAACTGAAACTCACCTTTAAAATCAAAGGTTTAAATCAAAGTCAAAAACACTTTTAAACATCCCTTTTAAGGGCCAAATTTCAATTTTGAAGGCAAAATTTATACTCATCCAAAAAATATCAAAGACACAAAAGCTATTTTTTCAAAATTGGTTTTCAAATTTAAAAAGTCCCCACCCCCACACACACACAACACCCAAACCCAAAGGGGCGCATGCGACAAACAAACAATTTTGGAAAAACAATTTTAAACCCATTGACAGAAGACATAAAAACTTTTTTTTTTACGACGATATAAGCAGCACGTACACACGCACGTACGTGTGTGTGCGTTTTGCCCCGCCCCACCCCACCATTTCACCAATATATGAATTTAATTTTTTTTAAGAAAATTGCTAGAAAAACAGGAATTATTTTTACACACCCACGCCCCCCACCCAAAACACCCACACACACACCCCACACAAATTATGTATTGACTACCATCGTAACAAAAGGGCAATTTAGGGATAAATTAGAGGGAAAAGTTAAAGAACTAGGTAGTCAAAACATTGTGGAAAATTTTAAAAAATTTGAATGCTTTAAATGGCACCAAAAAGGAAATTTTTTTTTCTGTTGGTTTTGTGATGGGACACTGAAAACGGCGTTTTTTCCGGAAAAAACAACAATTTTAAAAATTTTGGAAAAAAGCATGAGATTGGGGTCAGCCAAAATTTGGGTGTGGCTTTGCGTAAAGTGCTGATTGGGAGAACGGGGATGAGATCCTTTTTTGTTTTTTTTCCAATTTTTTTTTGGGAAAATTTTTACATTTTTTGCAGGCATTTTTTGTTTTTAACACTAAAGGGTTTTTTGTACCCAAAAAATGAAAAGGGAAAACTTGAACAATTTTTATGTAAAACTTGTTAAAAAAAGGAAAGGTTCTTTTTGGGTTTTCAAAAAAGGGGTTTTAGGTTTTTCCTTTAGAAAATTCAGACGTTGTTGTCCCCTTTTGGGCAAATAGGGTCAGGGGTTAACGGGCCCCCGTTTAACTTGGGGGTCAAAAACGTTCCCAGATACTTTTAGGGTTTAAAACGTTTTCAACCTCTTGATTTTTGGATAATAAAATTCTTTGGAGGAAAGCCCTGATTTTTCTGAAATCGTTTTTGGGCGGTCTTTGTTTTTGAAAAATTTAGCCAGATAGGCCTCGTCCACCCGTGTACGAACTGGTTTAGGGCTGGACCTGGGTTCTAAGAATGTTCCCGGGTAAGAGGGTAACAGGGGCCCTTCGTTTTGCAAAAATTTACCCGAAAGGAATTTCCATAGTTGCTTTCTTTCAATATTGTGGAGAAATTTTTTTATTGGGAAGGGGGTGGAGGAGACCCCAACCCCCGCGGAGAAACCCCGTGCAGGGTAAATTTTAAACCCAAGAAGGGTTTTTTTGTTGGGCCCAAAAACCCCGCTGTGGTCTGTTGGTTAAAAATTCAAAACCGCCCAAAGAACAAATTTTTTTGTCAAAGTCAAATTTTGAAAATTTTTTTTATTAACCCGAACGTGAGGCTGCATTTTTATTGAAAATGAATAAAAGTCGCGCCAATATTTTGGGTTTAGGTCAGGTGTTTCCAAGTGGCTATTTCCCTTGTTTAAAATGAATAGTTTGGGATCTTTTGACACCCCCTTTGAGACCGGGAAGCAAATTGCAAAATGGGGCAAGGTCTTTCTCTGTAGCAGAAAAAAAATGAGAGATTTTTCAATCTTTTTCCCGCGTTTTTATAAAAAGGATTGAGAGCTACAGGTCTAAAATCGTTAAACCGAGAAGGATTGGGGTTCTTCCCCAATATACCCTCTGGGCCGGGAGATTTGTTAATTTTTTATTGCCTTTAAGTGGGGTTAAAAGTAAAATTTTTTCTCAACAATGAGCTTTTTCAGAAACTAGGGATTGCTTCAGGTCATTTAATTCATCTGGGGAAATTTATGCTTTTTAAATCCCAGTAAAAAATTTTGTTTTGATGGTCTGGGGAAGTTGTTATACAAACTCCCTGCAAAAAATGATCTTTTGGGGCCTATGTTTGGGCACCTTCCATTTTTCTGCAAAAAATATTTTTGTTTCCCCGCCATGGAACAAAAATTGTTCCTGCAAATTGTTTTTCCCTTTTATTTATTTTTTTTATACGTCTGGCCCCCGCAACTGCAGTTTGACTTTTTTGTTTTTCTTCCTTTTTTGTTGTTCTGTGCCTGTGGTAAAAATAATATTTCTTTTTGTTTAAAAAAACGTTTCGATCCTTTGTTTAAACCCCAAAGGGTGGTTAAATTTGGGGGAAATGGTTATCTCCTTAGTTGGAATGACACAACTAACCAAAAAGGAAAAATTTTAAGAAAAAATAAATCAGTGAGGGTTTATTCAGATCTGAACAAAACATTTTAAAAAATATAAAATCAGTGCAAACAAAGCAGCCCTTTCAGATAGGAAAATATCAGCAGTCCCCTTTTTTTGGCTTCCTGACTATGGGGTTTAAAAGGGGCCGAAACCCCTGATTGGGGAATGGGGGCAAGAAAACGCAGTTGTGGTAGATGTCCCCGGGGAGGCCCAAAGGCAACGTTTTTATGGCGCCTGCTACAGTCCCCTGCCAAAATCTATGGTTTTTTTCTTTGTTTTAGGGCAGGGTCCCCATTTCTGTTCATAGGGTTTTTCAGTAGTTTTTGTAAAGGGAAAAAAAGTTTTTTTGAAATCACCCGGTAAAATTAGGGGCATCAGGGGATATAGAAAACGAGCCATGGGGGGTGATTTTTTATAAAGTTCAGTTGCGGTTTTTCCCCTCTTCCGTTGGGAAACGGGGGGCCTTTTTTTTCTTATAGGCTGTGAAAGTGGCCCGTTTGGTCTGCTAGACCGTGGCGTTCCCGCTGTGGGCTCTTGAGAAGATTGTGTTTTAAACTGCCCTTTCTTGTTTTTAAGGGGGGTGGAGAAAAACTGCCCCAGAGAGGACCGGGAAAAGAGAGTTTATTAACAACTTTTTAACAACTTTTGGGAAGAAATTTCCCAAAAAACTTTTTTTAACAAATAATACAAGAACTTACCAAGAACTTATCAAGAACTTATCAAGAACTAAAACAAGAACTATATTAAGAACTTGTCAAGAAATAAACAAGTCCCCATCAACAACTTATCAACAACTTATCAACAACTTGTCAAGAACAACAACAATTATTTTACAAAAAATATATTGATAAAGATAGACAACATGAATTGCGACGAACTTTTGTTGATGACATCTACTGGTTCTAGTCAAGAAGAAATAACAGATGAGAAGAGTCTACTGGATAAGAAGGAGAAGTTGTACTCTCTTGCTGCTTGTGGTAAAACAAAGCAATACTTAGGAACACAACTAACAGTAGAACAGGTGCAGCAGTTATCACCACAAGACATTATTAAGTATTTTAATAGGTATCAATCTCTTCTTGGAGCAAAGATGGTGAAAAGCCTAGGGCATACTGTTATTGGTCTATATGCTAAAGCAACAAGTAGGGTCTTTAATGTGGACTCAGAAGCTGACTTAGCATATGACCTCTCACAAGATCCTATTTTGACTAGAACGCTGGAGACACTTGGCTGTGATATGTATTAGCCTTGTTTAGGTAAAGAAATAGCTTTGTTTAGGTAAAGAAATAGCCTTGTTTAGGTAAAGAAATAGCCTTGTTTAGTTACAGAACCAGCCTTGTTTAGTATAAGAAATAGCCTTGTTTGTGCACTCAGAGGTCCAGGTAACATTCTCTTTTTCCAATCTGTTTTCAGACACTTCGATTCCTCCTGGGCGACTAGTCTCGTGTCAGACTGTATGGGTATTTGATGATACTGCTTATGATCAGTTTGCCAGATGGAACTGGCAGGTTGTTCCAGTGCAGTTCGTGTCTGGGTCTGTGTTTGACTATCTACACTTTTAAAACCGTGACCTTGGAAGCTGGTAGACATATTTTCAGACATAATTGTTCATGTTAAAAATAATAAAATGAAGAGAATTCTTTCAGATTTGTCCGTGTGTTGTGTTTGTGTGTGTTTGTGTTTTTTTCTGTTTCTTGTTTCTTGTCTCGAGCTCTACGGTTCATCAATGGTGAGATTTTTGTAAGCGACCGACCCCCCCCCCCCCCCCCCCCCCCCCCCCCTCCCGCTCATCCCCACCATTAAGGTAGCCGTATTTGGACTTCGGGGATGGTGTTTCACAACACCTGTGTGTATGTGGCTTTTTCTTGTGGTTTATTTGACACCCGTTCCTGCCGGCACACAATGATTTATTCCTCCGAGAGGCCGGACAGGGTTTTTTTTTATCGTGTGCGCAAAGCTGTTCTGCGTGCGTTTGAAGACGGGGCCTCGGTTTATAGTCTCACCTGAAGGACATTGACATTTCCAGTTCGATTTTGTTGTTGTTGTTGTTGTCAAAGTGGGAATTGATGAAAGGACGAGGTTAGGAATCAAACCTAGAAGGTCACGGCTACTTCTTGTTGGCAGCTGAACGTCTTAACCATCCTGCCCCCTTCCTTCCTCAGTATTTCATGTCAGGTTTTTTTTTTCGTGACACATTCAGGACTGGGTATTAGTCAAGCTAGGTCCAGCCCCACTACTAAGGTTGTTGTTGTTGTGCGTTCCCCAGCTTAACACTCTGGGGAATCAGTCTGAGATTGAAATTGCACACTGAATAAGAGGTTTTGCCCGTGTGGTTGTTTTTAAGTACCTCGCCACCATATAGGCAGCCATACTCCGACTTCAGAGGATTGTTTTCACTCCTTTAACGAGGGAGAGTGCAGGTTGTCATGATGAGAGCTTGTCATGGGCTGAAGGCAATATCATCATCAACACAACATTTTAAAGCATAACAACATTTAAGAGTAGGCCTTGGCAATAAGCGGACATCTGTCGGCCGTCGCTCTTTCTCTATTTCTGGTCCATTGACCTGGAATGACCCCCCCCCCCCCCCCCCTCCCTCTCTTTTCACCGAAAGCCTACTTATGATTCTATTAAAAAAACCCGCCTCAAGATACACTTATTTCATTATAACTGTCCCTATCTTCAAAGCCTGAATCCTATCACCCTGCCAAAGTGTATAACCTTGAAGTGTGTGTGTTTATGTGTGTGAGTGTGTGTGTGTGGTGCGCGCGCGTGCGTGCGTGGGTGCGTGCGTGCGTGTGTGTTTGTGTGTGTGTGCGGGTGCATGCGTGCGTTCGTGCGTATGTGATTGTTATTGGTTTCATGAATGTGGGAATGGGTTGAACGCAAGCGCTTTGATTTTTCTTTGCAAGATATAGCGCTATGTCCGTTCCATTTTCTTCTTCTTCTTCTTCTTCTTTTGTAGTAGTAGTAGTAGTAGTAGTAGTAGTAGTAGTAGTAGTAGTAGTAGTAGTAGTAGTAGAAGTAGTAGTAGTAGTAGTAGTAGTAGTAGTAGCAGCAGCAGGAGGAGGAGGAGGAGGAGTGGTAGTAGTAGAAGGAGGAGTAGTGGTAGTAGTGGTAGTAGTGGTAGGAGGAGGAGGAGGAGGAGTAGCAGTAGTAGTAGTAGTAGCAGCAGCAGCAGCAGCAGTAGTAGTAATAGTAGTAGTAGTAGTAGTAGTAGTAGTAGTAGTAGTAGTAGTAGTAGTAGTAGTAGTATCATTATTACTACTACTACTACTACTACTACTACTATTATTGTTATTATTATTATTATTATTATTATTGTTATTACTATTGTTGTTGTTGTTGTTATTGTAACTGACACAGATTTGGGCCAGGACCAGAACCACTGCTATAGCAACATGCCATTAGGGAGGTCAGAAGAGGCGGGTGGTTAGGCGTTCCGCTTGTGATTTCAGAGCCAGACATCCGTCCATGGATATGTGTTCTTGTTTCTATACCCATGGATATGTGTTCTTGTTTCTATACCCATGGATATGTGTTCTTGTTTCTATACCCATGGATATGTGTTCTTGTTTCTATACCCATGGATATGTGTTCTTGTTTCTATACCCATGGATATGTGTTCTTGTTTCTATACCCATGGATATGTGTTCTTGTTTCTATACCCATGGATATGTGTTCTTGTTTCTATACCCATGGATATGTGTTCTTGTTTCTATACCCATGGATATGTGTTCTTGTTTCTATACCCATGGATATGTGTTCTTGTTTCTATACCCATGGATATGTGTTCTTGTGTCTATACCATGGATATGTGTTCTTGTTTCTTAACATGGATATGTGTTCTTGTTTCTATACCCATGGATATGTGATCTTGTTTCTATACCATGGATATGTGTTCTTGTTTCTATACCATGGATATGTGTTCTTGTTTCTATACCATGGATATGTGTTCTTGTTTCTATACCATGGATATGTGTTCTTGTTTCTATACCATGGATATATGTTCTTGTTTCTATACCATGGATATGTGTTCTTGTTTCTATATGGAGTTGACAGCAGTACTGATTCCATTCCCTCACAAGAAAGTCTTTCGGATGAGATTGTAAACCAAGGTATCATGTGCGCGAGCGCGTGCGCAAGCGCGCGCACGCACATACACACACACACACACTCACGCACACAGAAACACACACACACACGCCGCACGCGTACGCACGCAAACACACTCACAAGCACACACGCACGCGCACAACACACACACACACACACGCACACACACACACACACACACACGCACGCACGCCACACACACACACACACAACACACACACA
>CM054154.1:12086953-12091953 GCA_028751875.1 Rapana venosa
CTTCTCTTCCCCTGCACTGTTCCTTGCTGTATGATCATGGAGAGCCCATCTGATCTTGTCACATGCCCATACCATCTGAGCTTCCTTTTCTTGACTGTGGTCAGCAGGTCTTCGTAGTACTTTACTTGTTGGGTGATGATTTGTCGGACTTCGTTGGTACTGTGGTCGGTGTATGAAATTCCAAGGAGTCTTCTGAGGCATCACATCTCCAAAGCCTGGATCCTTCTTTGTGTATCTGCATTCCGACATACATACACACATGCAAACATACATACATTCATACATACATACATACATACATGCACACATACATACATACTTACATACATACATACATACGTACATACATACGTACATACATACACACATACATACATACATACATACATACATACATACATACATACATACATACATACATACATACATACATACATACATACATACATACATACATACATACATACGTACATACATACATACATACATACACACATGCATACATACGTACATACATACATACATACATACATACATACATACGTACGTACATACATACATACATACATACGTACATACATACGTACATACATACACACATACATACATACATACATACATACATACATACATACATACATACATACATACATACATACATACATACATACATACATACATACATACATACATACATACGTACATACATACATACATACATACACACATGCATACATACGTACATACATACATACATACATACATACATACATACGTACGTACATACATACATACATACATACATACATACATACATACATACATACATACATACATACATACATACATACATACATACACACACACATACATACATGCATACATACATACATACATACATACATACATACATACATACATACATACATACACACATGCATACATACATACATACATACATACATACATACATACGTACATACATACATACATACATACACACATACATACATACATACATACATGCATACATACATACATACATACATACATACATACATACATACATACATACATACACACATACATCCTGGGTTCCTCTACGTGCGCTAAATAAGGATGTGTAACACTGGATCTCGGAGTCATTCTGAGACTCTGGATAAGACGTTCACGTGCATGGCTAGTTTCAAATTCCCTGACATATAGGTTGCACTTCAGATGATTTATTTTCTCTTTTGTTTGGAGAGTAGATGCCATTGGCTTTTGTCTTCATGTCGCGTCTCTTGAGCACTGTCGCATGGCGGAGCCCATTCCTCTCCATGCCAGACCACAGCCCATGTCCTCCATCAAGGTGGCTTGCCTTGGCCTCAAGCACGTAGCCCTTGAGTTCCTTGGGGAACTTCATCCGCCTTGGCCAGTAACCTGCTTCGTGGAAGTGACGCTACGCCCAGTGGTGCCGTGTTCACATCACCCCTCACCTGGTTTGACACGCCTGCTGAGGCGAGGTCCCGGGGTGTGGGGCTTGGAGCCAGCATTGAGAGATTGAGGAGATGGCTGAGGGCCAGTGATGCCCGTCCACCCTACCAAGGTAGATTTCACCAGCCAGTGGATCGGTGGTCTAGAGGTAACGCGCCTGTCTAGAAAGCGAAAAGTCCGGGTCAGAAGTGTGCGGTGGTTCAAATCCCGTTTGGACCCGAAACTTTTCCCCCATCCATTAGACCATGAGTGGTGGTCTGGGCGGTAGTCTTACGGATGAGACGATAAACCGAGGTACCGTATGCTACACAAAATTTATTCAGCGCACGTTAAAGAACCCACGGCAACAAGAGAGTTGTCCTTGGCAAATTTCTTAGAAAAAAGCCAAGTCTGATAGGGAAATAAATACAATTGCAGACACAAAAAAGAGAAGAAAAAAAAAGGATGGCGCTGCGTTTGTGGCGACGCGCTTTCCCCGGGAAGAGCAGCCCGAATGTCACGCAGAGAAATCTCGTGACTTAAAGTGGTATCAATGAAATGAACATGAAACTAAATGACATGAAATCACATGTACTACCTCCACCACAGACCCCTAAAAGTCTTCATTTGTGCCCCAACAGTCCGCGGTACTAGGTGGCGGTGAAGGTGAAGTCAATCTCAACAAAAACATTTCATCATCATCATCATCATCATCATCATCAGTCCCGTGACCTTGGCGATCGTGGAGGAGACTCGAAAGACGATGCCGTGGTAAGCCTCCTCCATCCATCTCGGTCCTCGGCTCTGCGCAGTAGTGCCGAGTCATTCATCCTGGTCCATTCTCTGATGTTGTCCATCCATGACTTGTTCTGTCTTCCCCTCTTTCTGCCACCTTCGAGTGTTCCCTGCAGTACTGTTTTTGGCAGAGTGTTGTGGCGGGTGACGTGGCCGAACCATGTCAGCTTTTTCTTCTTGACGATGGTGAGAAGGGGTTCCTGTGGACTGCCAGCCGTGTTATTTGACTCTTGACAAATTCATTGGTCTTTCGTTCTCTCCAGGATATGCCCAGCATAGCAGGGCAAAACTCTGATACAGCCTTGCAAATTTTGCTTACATCAGCAATGGACAAAGACTGTATCACCAAGTCAGTATGCGACTACCTTCGTGATGAGCAAAATATAAAAAATATATCCCTGCTTTCGCACGCAAACTCTCACTATTTGATGAGCCTCTGGGGCTCTAGCTGGGGAACAATTTTTGTTTGTTTGTTGTTGTTTTTTATAAAAGGTAAAGGTAAAGGTGTCCCATAACCTATAAGGTCGTAGAGGAGCGAGGTGTCAGAGACCTCACTTCTCTAGAGGCCAGCATATTGAGGGCGGCGCCCATCTCCTCTCCCTCGCTGCTTTACCTTCCCTGACCCTAAAAGAGGACAGGTACCCATTTACAGCTGGGTGAACTGGGGGAACTGTACTGAAGCCAAGGCAAGAGCAAATGGTCACCCATCCAAACTGGTAACCACGCTCGACGCTGCTTAACTTGGCTGGGGTAAAGCGAGTGCTCCGACCACTGAGCTATCCCGTCCCCAATTATTTTGATTTTATAATCAAAGCTATAATCCAGACAATCATGTATCTTATAACTAAGAACCTATACAAAACAGTTAACCCTCATCATCAACACACAAAAACATGTTTATAAATCAGTTCTTCTTTTGAAGCCTATAAAACCGCCATAGTTGATGCCATCGGCCGAAGAACAGCAGAGGCTCGGGGACTGACTGATCAATAGAGCAAGGAAAGGGCTCTTCACCGAGGGGATATCACTCTGAAGAAAGACAGCGCTTCGATCGGCCGAGTTGTCGGACGTGGCAGGCACAGTGCTGACCTGGGCAGACAAGCTGTCAGTGTGTCAGCGTGACAGCGTGGAGTGGAAACCACACTGGCACCTTCAGCTGTAATGTTATACACCCCTGTATTTTTTTAGATTGCTTTTGTTTTGTTTACTTGCTTGCCTCTGTCTGTCTGTCTGTGTGTCTGTCTGTTTTCTCTGTGTGTGTGTGTGTGTGTGTGTGTGTGTGTGTGTGTGTGTGTGTGTGTGTGTGTGTGTGTGTGTGTGTGTGTCTCTCTCTCTCTCTCTCTCTCTCTCTCTCTCTCTCTCTCTCTCTCTCTCTCTCTCTCTCTCTCTCTCTCTCTCTCTTTCACACACAAACACACACACACACACACACGCACACAGACACACACTCACACACACACACGCACACACACACGCACGCACAAAAACAGACATACACACACGCACGCATGCACGCACGCATGCACGCACGCACGCACACACGGTCGGCATAGCCTAGTGGTTAGAACATTGCGCTCCCGCAGAATATCTTGCGCACACGTTAACATCTTGTTCCGCTTTTCGAAGAGTAGGCCATTGTGTGCCGGTGGGAACAGATGACAATTTACAAACCGCATACACACGTGGACTGAATGTAAAAAAAGCACTTAAGTGTTTATTCCATTATCCTTGATATAAAAGACTAAAATAAAAATAAATAAAAATAATTTTTAAAACACACACACACACACTCTCTCTCTCTCTCTCTCTCTCTCTCTCTCTCTCTCTCTCTCTCTCTCTCTCTCTCTCTCTCTCTCTCTCTTTCCCTCTCTCTACATCTCTCCATCTCTCCCTCCCTCTCATTCACTCTGTAACCCATACCTTTCTCTTCATCGTTATTTACTCCCTCTTACTTCCCCACCCCCACCCTTCCTTCCTTCCTTCCTTCCTCCCTTCCCTCTATGACAAACCCTCTTAAACTCTCCCATCTTCTTCATCATCCTGTTAGATGAGCAGACCTTGCCCTTGTTTTTGTTTAGTCATGTCAGGAAGTCTGTGGTTACAAGATACAGGGGATACCCTCTGTTTCAAATGTCTCCACAAATCTGCACCCTCTTATCTCTGTAACTGCCTTCACCTGTATACTCCATCCCGTTCCCTTCGTTCAGCCGCAGATACTTTGTGCTTTCGAACTCCCAGATTCAAACAAACCACTGTTGGCAGTCGTTCTTTCCTTATTTCTGGTCCATCCATCTGGAATGACCACCCTCTTTCACTTCGCCAAAAGCTTTTACTTGATACCTTCAAATCCAGCTTCAAAACACACTTATTTTCTACCTGAGACTTTCCCCTCATATCTGTCCCTAATTTTCAACAGCATCCTTCACCTCCTAAGTGTGTGTGTGTGTGTGTGTGCGTGTGTGTGTGTTTGTGTACGTGCGTGCGTGCGCGCATGGATTTGAAATATGTTGTTCATAATGTTGAAGGAGAGTTGCATGCGTGTAAAAGATTTGAGTGCAAGCGTTTCGATTTGTTTGTTTTTACAAGATTCAGCGCTATATAAATTCCGTATGTCATTATCATTATTATTATTATTATTATTATCATTATTATTATTATTATTATTATTATTATTATTATATCCACCTGTCAGTATGAGGAAGCTGTGATCCTTTTTTTTTCATTGGCAGTTTGTCGCGTCGATCGTATGC
>CM054154.1:12096953-12099453 GCA_028751875.1 Rapana venosa
TGCGAAGAAGAAGAATGCGAAGAATGCGAAGAATGCGAAGAAGAAGAAGAAGAAGAAGAAGAAGAACAACAACAACAACAACAACAACAACAAGAACAAGAACAAGAAAAACAACAACAACAAGAAAAACAACAACAACAACACAACAACAAGAACAACAACCACAACAACAACCACAAAAAAACAGTATAAAACAAGATAACACCAAGGCCTATGAGATCACCAACGACTGCCATAAGATGACCAGGGATGTGGACAAGCTATCCCCAGCCGAATGCGGCATGCGTTTCATCCTCACTGGCGTCTCGCCACAAGAACAACAACTAGCACTCAAACAAATAACAAGCCTGCCATCCTGCCTTACCATATCCAGCCTTTCTTCACCCCCCCCCCCTTCTCCCCCTTCAACCTCCCTCGTATAAATATATCCTTTGCCATCCCAACCAACCAACCCCAATCTATACCTCCCCAGCCCCCCCGACACACACACACACACACACACACACACACACACACACACACCAAACCCCTTCATATGTTTCCTCTTTTTTACTAACTCATAGGAAAAGCCATGTTCGGGTTGTTGCTTTTTTTCTAGGACCTCAATAGTTAAGGGGACGGGATAGCTCAGTGGTCAGAGCACTCGCTTTCCCCCAGCCAAGTTAAGCAGCGTCGAACGTGGTTACCACTTGGACGGGTGACCGTTTACGCGCCTTGGCTTAAGTATAGTCCCCTAGTTCACCCAGCAGTAAATGGGTATCTGCCCTCTTTTAGGGTCAGGGAAGGTAAAAGCATTGAGGGAGAGGAGATGGGCACCGCCCTCAATATGCTGGCCCCTAGAGATGTGAGGTTTCTGACGCCTCGCTCCCCTACGACCTTATAAGCTATGGGACACCTTTACCTTTACCTTACAATAGGTACAGGATGTCAAGTTTAGCGAAACGTTGATCATTTTGAACTTGCGGTTTGTCGATTCGAGTGTAAAACGTTGTAGGTTTGGAGAACAGGGGCTGTAGGTTTTCACTGTGGATGATTTTTTTGTGTGCCTGCTTGTGAATCATGCTGTGGTGTTCGATTGGAAGAGGAGGAGGAGGAGGGGATTACTGTCATTTAGAGGGTTATATTTTTGTTTTTGCTGCTCCATCAACTACTACAGTTTATTCACTGTATGTCTACGTTCTTTTATGTACAGGTTTTCAGAAGTCTTGGGGATTTTTGTTTGTCATTTTCTTTTTCGGGGGCTGTTATTTAGCAACATATTTCTGTTCTTGTCCTGCATGTGATGTTTCTGTGGTTGTGTGCGTGTGCTTTCGCTTTGAACTTATTATCCTCATCTTTAAAAAAAAAAAAAAAGATAACACAGCCACATATCGCCCCTAATCTGATGTAACCAAGACTTCGCAGTCCACAGGCTGTTTTCAGAGTGAATCTGCTATGCAGCAGTCAGCAAGCAGACTACGTGTACAAGGTTTGGTTTATTTCAGTGATGGTCATGATGCTTATAGTATGTATTTAGGATAGGTTACACACACACACACGCACACGCACGCACGCGCGCACACACACACACATACACACACACACCACAGCCATTGTATCCACTACTGAACCTGATGACTTTCACACGAACTCTTGACACACATGGGAACAAAAAGAAACAAACCGAACAGTAAGAAAGATGCTATAATGATGAGCGCATGAATTGCTGTTATTTCTTCTTCTTCTTCTTCTTCTTCTTCTTCTTCTTCTTCTCTTTCTTTTTGATCATCATCATCATCATCATCATCATCATCATCATCATCATCTTCTTCTTCTTCTTCTTCTTCTTTTTTTTCTTCTTCTTCTTCTTCTTCTTCATCATCATCATCATCATCATCATCATCATCTTCTTCTTCTTCTTCTTCTTCTTCTTCTTCTTCTTCTCTTTCTGTTTCATCATCATCACCATCATCATCATCATCTTCTTTTTCTTCTTCTTCTTCTTCATCTCTTTCCTTTTCTTCATCATCATCATCATCTTCTCCTTCTTCTTCTCTTTCTGTTTCATCATCATCACCATCATCATCATCATCTTCTTCTTCTTCTTCTTCTTCTTCTTCTTTTTCATCGAACGCTCAGACAGCAATTGTTGTTTTCTGGGGGAAAAAGGCAGGAGAATGGAGAAAGAAGGCAGAAAACAGACAAGAAGGAGGTGACAGGAAGAAAAGGAACAAGGCAGAAACAAAGAGAGGGATAGAAAAGTGGGAATTCCTAGCAGGGAAGTTCTGGAAGGAGGGGATGCTATTTTTATACTGGGGACCTGCTATATCTGAGATAATTGTTTTCACTACGCTATGACATGTACCGAACTGATGTTATGTGTAAAGCGCTTTCCATACAGATTTCTTCTCTCTCTTTTTTTTTGGAACGAATGGTGTATACCACGGAATGTTCTTTTAAAGTTAAAATGTTCGATGTGGAAATTAAACGTTAAGGAAGTGAAACCTAAAGTGTAAATGGT
>CM054154.1:12101953-12109453 GCA_028751875.1 Rapana venosa
GTTGTTGTTGCTGCTGCTGCGTTGTGTTGTTGTTGTTGTTGCTGTTGTTGTTGTTGTTCCTGTTGCTGTTGTTGTTGTTGTTGTTGTTGTCGTCGTCGTCGTCGTCGTTGTTGTTGTCGTCGTCGTCGTCGTCATTGTTGTTGTTGTTGCTGCTGCTGTTGTTGTTGTTGTTGTTGTCGTCGTCGTCGTCATTGTTGTTGTTGCTCTTGCTGCTGTTGTTGTTGTTGTTTCTGCTGCTGCTGTTGTGCGTTCCCCAGCTTAACACCCTGGGTGTCACCCAGAACATGCACTCTGACTCATTCATCATCCCACCTGGGAATCACTGTGAGATGGGAAGTACACCTGATAAGAAGTTTGTGTGTATGGCTCTATTCAAGTACCTCGCCATAATTATAGGCACCCATACTCCGACTTCAGAGGATTTTTTTTTTGTTCCTCCTTTAACAAAGGAGAGTGCAGGTTGTTATATATTGCTCAGAGCTTGTCATGGCTGAAGGCAGTCTCATCATCCACACATCGTTTTTACACACATAACAACTTTTTAGTGGAGGCCTTGGCAATTAGCTGATATTAGCTGACGGGATAAGCCTGGTGGTTAGAGTGATGTATTCGTGATCTGCTGACCCGGGTTTGATTCTCGTTCTTTCCTCTGGAGTTAACATCAGCGCCGACTCCACTCTTCCCAAAAGTCCTTCGGATGAGACTATGAACCGAGGTCCGGTGTGCGAACGCACGCAGAACACCTTGCGCACACGTTAAAACCCGTTCGGCTTTTTGGAAGAGCAAGCCATTGTGGGAACGGATGACAACATTTACACACACAAAAACCAGCATACATATGGGGACTGGATACAAAAAAGGCATATGAGTGCTTATTCCATTATCCTCGAACTAAAAGAATAATAAATAAATAAAATAAAAAAATAACTGCCACAGCTTTTAGCCTGGGTCAGGAACTCGAGTATACCCCGTATACCCCCATGCATGGTCCAGTGTCTATGCAAAACAAGGCTGCTCTGCTCACACCAGTGGAATCAAGGAGGACAGTGATGTCTGATCTGTGTGGATCGGTGGTCTAGAGGTAACGCGCCTGTCTAGAAAGCGAAAAGTCCGGGTCGGAAGAAGTGTGCGGTGGTTCGAATCCCGTTTGGGCCCGAAACTTTTCCCCCACCCATTAGACCATGAGTGGTGGTCTGGGCGCTAGTCTTTCGGATGAGACGATAAACTGAGGTCCCGTGTGTTACACAAAATTATTCAGCGCACGTAAAAGAACCCACGGCAACAAGAGAGTTGTCCCTGGCAAAATTCTTAGAAAAAGTCACTCTGATAGGGAAACAAATACAGTTGCAGACCCAAAAAAAAAAGGTGGCGCTGCTCTTGTGGCGACGTGCTCTCCCCAGGGAGGGCAGCCCGAATTTCACGCAGAGAAATCTCGTGATTTAAAGTGGTGTAAATGTAAGTGTAAAATGTAAATGGGATGGGGATAGTGTAATAGTAAACGCCAACAGGGGAAGAACAGAGACAATATTAATATGGAAACGACCAAACAAAAAGTTTAAACTTGTTGTGTGTTGGGGGTGAGGGGGTGGGGTAGGGGGCATAGGGAAGCGGGGTGATTTGTGTGCAGGGAGGGGGGGGGGGGGGAAGAGGGATGGAATGGGGGTATTTGTGTGTGTGTGTTGGGGGAGGGGTTGGAGGGGCGGGGGTGGGGTATTTGTGTGTGTGTGTGTGTGTGTGTGTGTGTGTGTGTGTGTGTGTGTGTGTGTGTGTGTGTGTGTGTGTGTGTAAATGTGCTGTCTTTTTTGTTTTTGTTAGTTTGATTTTTTCCTTGGTTGTTTGCTTTTTTGTTTGTTTGTTGTTATCATTGTTGTTGGGTGTTTTGTTTGTATTTTTGTTTGGTTTTTTGGTGTTGTTGTTGGGTTTTGTTTTGGTTTTGGTTGGTTGGTTGTTTTTTGGGGGCGTAGGGGGGGGGTGTTGTAGGTGGCGTAGGAGTTTCTTGAAGGAATGTGGGGAGGGATGGGATGAGGGGGGGGGGGGGGGGGTTCGGTATGATGTTGGGGGTGTTTTGTTTTTGGTTGTTGTTTTTTTTATGGGGGGGGGGGTGTTATGTCTTGTTTCTTTGTGTTGTTATTGTGGCTAACATTGACGTCGTCATTATCTTTGTTATGGTTAGATAGCTGACTCTTTTTCTTTTTCTTGTCGTTGCTGTTGTTGTTCCATTCCTTGTTCCTATTTTTGCTTTTGTTTTGTTTTATTCTTATTTTTCTTCTTCTTCTTCTTCTTCTTCTTCTTCTTCTTCTTCTTCTTCTTCTTCTTCTACTTCGCAATTCTTCCTCTTTGAATTCTTCTACTTTGCATTCTTCTTTTTTCGAAATTCTCCTTCTTTGCACTCTTCTTTGCGATCTTATGTGCAATTCTTATTTTTTGCAATTCTTCTTTTTTGCATTTTTCCTCTTTGCATTCTTCATTTTCTTCTGTGCATTATTTTGCTACTTCTTGTTTGCATTAGTCTTATATGTGTTTCTTCTTCTTATTATTCTTTGCATTCTTCTTTGCGTTCGTCTTCTTTGCAGTCGTCTTCTTCTGTGCATTTTTCTTCTGTGCAATTCTTCTTCTTCTTTGCTATCTTATTTTTTGCATTCTTGTTCACATTCTTCTGTGCATTCTTCTTGCAGTTCTTCTTCGCAATTGTTCTTCTGCTTTGTATTTTTCTTAACGATTTTTCTCCTTTCTTTTTTTCTTTCTCTCTTTCTTTGTTTCAGGCTTTTATGTCTTTGATTGTTCATCTTGTGATTTACTTAAAAAAATAAAACACATAACACCATAAAATCACTTAACGACCTTACGTTTATAAAGATAGCACACTTCAACTGTACAATCAGCATGATTAATAACATCACACAATCAACATCATCATCAGCAACAGCAATAACAACCAAGACAGAGGAAAAGGCTTTGACAAGTTCAGTACACCAAACTGTATAAAACTCTGAAGAACTTTGAAAAGAACAGCAACAACAACAACAACAACAACAACAAAGAAATTTGTACATTTCGTCTAAAATCACTAAATGTGAATAGACGTTAAACTGAAGATTACACATATTTTTTCCTCTCCGACTTGTACCGTCGATTAGAACCTGAAAAATCCATTGAAAACACTTGATTTCTTTCATTATTGTTTTTTTCAACTTCAGTAAACTTTAAAGGTTCAGTCTTGTGAGGGTTCTGTTTTTTTCTTTTTCGTTCTATTTCTCGTGTATGTGTGAAGTGGGGGGGGGGAGGCTATATACTGATTTTTTAATATATAATTTGTTCATTGTTGTTTTGCTTGTGTTTTTTTTTCTGATTTTACCGTTAGTGTGTGTGTGTGTGTGTGTGTGGTGCGTGTGTGGGTGTGTGTGTGTGTGTGTGTGTGTGTGTGTGTGTGTGTGTGTGTGTGTGTGTGTGTGTGTGTGTGTTGTGTGTATGTGTTGTAGTGTGTGTGTGGTGTGTGGAGGGTTGACAGGGAGAAAAAGAAGGCAGAAACAAAGAGAGGAAAAGAAAAGACTTGGGTTTCTAGCACAGAATTTCCAGAAGGTGGGGATGTTCTTTATACTGACAGACCCTTGGCATCCTCATGGGATTGGGGCGGGAGGGAAATAATATTTCAATTTGTAATAACTTTTTTTATAGAGTTTTCCGAATTATATGTCAAAGTCAAGTCAAACTTTTATTTTCAGATGGTACATTGAATAAGCAGTGCATTTGCTTTTTTTCATCAAGCCATCTATCTAAAGAAAGAAAAAAAAGCGAGAAAAAAAAGATAATGTATATGCATATTATATGCACATTTAAACACACAAGAACTGACCTCCGGTATAAAATGGTACTGATGATGTGGTGGAAGGTCTCAAATCAGGATGGCGTGTCAAAGTGTTGACAGAGAATCAATCCTGCAGTCTCCTAACACACAACAAGTTCACATTAACCACCGAGCCAAGCCCTCTGTCTTTTTCCCGCTCTGATTTTTTTTTTTACTTCTGTCCATTCTTTCTTTCCTTCGCTGCTCTGTCTGTCTGGCTTTTTTTTAAATTCCTTTTGATCTTTTTTTCCTTTCCTGTTCGTCATTCATGTCTATCATGCAGTTTCACCCTTAAGGCAGTCTCGGCATTCTTTTTTTTTCCAAAATAATGACGCAGGAGTTTTGTTTGTGTTCACATTTTTTGTTGTTACTACTAATTTCTTCCGTTTTTGTGTATGTCTGTCTGCCTGCTTCTGTTCTGTGAGTGTGTATGTTTGGTTGATCGACTAAACGTCCTTTGTGCTAGTTTCGTTTTGTTTTCTTGAAATGTTTTGATTTTGCTTTGCTTTGTCCTTGCTCAGGTTTGTGCCTAGCATGACACACTTGTCTCAGACGTGGACTTTCTTAGAAAACTGAAATTGTGTTCAAATTCTGAAAAAAGGGGGAATATGTGACTTTGCACAACGTCAAGACTTGGATTGCACCAGAGAGCACTTTTTTTACTAATAGAGTATCGATCTGTAAATAAAACAAAACTGTTCAGTAAATTAATTTATTAAAAACAGATTGACTTTTGTAAATTTTAAAATACATTGAAGTGATGGAAACCAAGATATGAGCGCTTTGTTTTGCTGCTTTACAAGAGTCAGCGCTATATAAATTCCATACATTATTATTATTATTATTATTATTATTATTGTTATTATTATTATTATTATTTATATTAAATGACAAATTGCGAAACTGACAGATAATGAATCGGAAACGGTCATATTGAGGGGTTGGGTAGTATAAAACACGGGTTTTGAACCAAAGAATACAAAATCCCGCCTTGATATTTCACAACCAGGTAGAAGAAATGTGACAGTTTTATAATCAATCAAAATATGAAACTCGACAACCTGACCTCACCACCTGCCTAAAAAAAGGCTCTTAACGGAAAAGTGGGTCAGACGCACTGCGGCTCATTTGGTGGTAGATGGTCACAAGCTATTCAGGCTGTGAGCTACAGGGCAAAGACACACCACAGACAGACATGTCTCTTGTTCCAAGTCATAACCGTTTTCTCCCGAGTCTCTTCCCCTCTCCCCCTTACCCACTCCCTTCGCGCACCCCCTCCCACCCCACCCCCCACCCCCACACACACATTTACTTGATGAATGCATTTTATATGATGAACTCAGAAATAATTTGTTCTTAAAAATCAAAACGAAAGACAAAGAACGCAAAAACTGTGTACATAAATTAAGTGACATAATCACAGTTGATATATATCAAGCAGATATCATCAGATATGTGCATGAGTGTTTTGAAAAAAGAGAAAAAGAGAAGTAGAATACAACATGTTTTTAGTGTACATCACTTTTAGCCAAAATAGATAATAATTATAGTTGATGTTTTTGTTGTGTCAAATAAGTCTACATGACTTTAATGGCAATAAAATATTCTGAATCTGAATCTGAATCTGAATCTGAATCACACACCTCTGGTCCCATACGCAAAGATCTCACCGACTAACCCTAACTGAGAAGCAAACAGAGACCCCCCAAAAACCGGTGATCGAACCCACAGTTGTTTTCCTTTTTTCCAAATTCGTGAGTTACCTGAACACCACTACACTTAAAGGTCAAGGTGTCCCATAACCTATGTGGTCGTAGGGAAGCGAGGCGTCAGAGACCTCAACTTCTCTAGGGCCAGCATATTGAGGGCGGCGCCCATCTCCTCTCCCTCGCTGCTTTACCTTCCCTGACCCTAAAGAGGACAGGTACCCATTTACAGCTGGGTGAATTGCTGGACTGTACTGAAACCAAGGCGCGCAAACGGTCACCCATCCAAGTGGTAACCACGCTCGATGCTGCTTGATCTTGGCTGGGGGGAAAGCGAGCGCTCCGACCACTGAGCTATCCCGTCCCCAACTGGCGATACCAGGAATTGAACCCACAACTCAAGACCACTAAGCTCACAAGAATGGGAGCTAAGCCCACGCAGCTATCGGGGAACCACAAGCAGAGAAGCAAATCCCTATAGCTAGTTCCCCCTATGAATACATACCCCATGCATTACCAGGCGATTGGTGTCCGTTATTAGCATACCACAAAGACAAAGCCTCTGCTGTTGTTTCAACTTACTTGCCCTAGGCTGATGGAAATCTGGGTTTCGCTTTCTGTTTTGTAACCGTATCTGTGTTGATTGCAAGGGAAACGCGCGTGAGTGCGTGTGTTCGTGCGCGCCTCCATGCACGCATACATGCATCCACGCATAAACGCACACTCACATATATATATATATATAGAGAGAGAGAGAGAGAGAGAGAGAGAGAGACACACACACACACAGACACACAGACACACGGACACAAATACACACGCACGCACACTCTCATACACACACTCACACACACAGATTCAGATACAGACTGAGGCACACACATACACGCACGCGCGCGCACACACACACACACACATCAAACACGCACAAATCACACACACACACACACACACTCAAACACGCACAAATACACACACTAACACACACACACACACAGTGTGCCTAGACAGAAAAACAGACAGAGCGAGACAGACAGACAGACAGACAGACAAGCTGACATAAACAAGTTGAGAGAGAGAGAGACAGAGCCAGATACGGACAGAGATACAGCAACAGACAGAAACAAAGTCAGAGAAGCAGCGATAGACAGACAGACAGACAGACAGACAAACTCGACTCTCCCCAAAGTCATTCGAATGAAAATATAAACCGTGGCGCCATGTGCGAACGCACGCAGAACACCTTGCGCACACGTTAAATCCTGCTCCGCTTTTCGGAAGAGTAGGCCATTGTGTGCCGGTGGGAACAGTTGTCAGAATTTACAAAACCGCATACAAACGGGGACTGGATGTAAAAAAGCACATAAGTGCTTATTCCATTATCCTCGATATAAAAGAATGAAATAAATAAAATAAATACACATACGCGCGGACAAACACACACACACACACACACACACACACAAACACGCACACACACACACACACACACACACACACACACACACACACACACACACACACACACACACACACACACACACACACACACACAAACACGCACACACACACACACACACACACACACACACACTCACACTCACACTCACACACACACTGGTAATTCTAAAAACCTCCTATTTTCCTGATTCTCCTGCGTGTCCCGTTGTATGGGCAATTAGAAATCATAATAACAACAACAACAACATTCAAAACAGTGACGGTCGTAACGGTAGCTTCCCCATCATTACCCCCACAGAAGCAAAACATGTAACACGTTAGATGTAGCTGCAGCAACAACAACAACAAAAACAACAATAACAACAACAACATCAACATTCTTGTTAGAATTTGCCTTTAAAGGCAAACACATTAATTTTTTGCTCACTCACTGGAGCTCAGAAAAATAGATGACAACTCCTTAAAAAGATGAAACAAAAGCCAACACCC
>CM054154.1:12114453-12126953 GCA_028751875.1 Rapana venosa
TTGTTGTTGTGGGTTTTTTTGTACATCCAACAAATAATGGAACGTCATACGCAAGAAAAAAATTGATACAAACTAGTAAAATAAAAGATCAAAAGAAACACCACGCAGGAAAACAGAAAAAATATCGAAGCGAAAAAAAATGGCGGCAAGAAACAAAAAAAGGAAAATAGAGAAAAGACAGACAGAAAAGTAAAAAGACAAAAGAAAACTAGAGAGGTATGTAGATAAGACCCACAAATACACATGCACCAATACAAAGGGACAGACCTAGGGTGAGCCCTATAGCCGAATGGTTAAGACTGTTTGACTTCAATCCCACCCATCCATGAAGACGTTGGTTTAAATCTTTGCAGCGTCTGGTGAATTAACGGCGGGGAATTTTGTTTTTCGATCTCCCACGTCAACGTTAAGTACAGACTTGCTAGTGCCTTAACTCCCTCCGTGTATATAATCATACAAGTATATATCTCTCTTCGCCAAAGGCCTTCTTGTGACTCTTTTAAATCTGGCCTCAAGACATATATTTGTTACAAACCTAAGAATTTCCTCTCCTGTTTCATTTCATAGTTATCCCTGCTTTTCAACAGCCAAAAATTCCATCACCTTGCCAAAGTGTATAACGTGTGTGTGTGTGTGTGTTGTGTGTGTGTGTGTGTGTGTGTGTGTGTGTGGTGTGTGTGTGTGTGTGTGTGTGCATTTGGACTTGTTAGAACTATTACTTGCTATTGGTTGCATGACTGTATAGGAGTGGGTTGAGTGCAAGCGCTTTTATTTGTCTGTGCAAGATACAGCGCTATATAAATTCCATTTATTATTATTATTATTATTATTATTATTATATAATACATGTTAAAGATCATGTAAATCATGTCAGTATTTGTGGGTTGCAGAAACATGAACAGTCATACCCCACAAACAACTCAGATGCACCATCAGTAGTTTGGCTTGGTGGATCACTGCTCTGTGCTCTTTTGGTTCCAGCCAGCAGACAAGTTCAAACAGTCAGAATGCGGCTACCTTCATGGCGGGCAAAAACGGTCGCATACGCAAAATCTCACTATTAGTGAACCTCAGAGCTCTAGCCGAGGAACGAAAATAAACAAAGTCCAGGACTCGCTGCCGTACAGGGGGGTGCTCACGACGCAGACTCTGTAGATCTGGATCTGTGTGTGCTCAGTCAGCTTGCCGTTGTTTCATGTTTTCTTTGTAAGTCTGGTAATGGTGGTTGCTGCTCTGCCAATGCGCTTGTTGAACACTGCGTCAAGTGAGAGAGTGTTTGAGGTAGTTGGCTCAGGTACATGAAGTCATGGACGACATCCAGTTCATGGTCATTGATGCTGATGGCTGGGGGAGAGTCACCATCCTGTCCCATGACTTGTGTTATCTTCAAGCTAATGGTAAGCCTGAAGTCTTGGCAGGCATCACTGAAGCGAGTCATGAGCTGCTGTAGGTCCTCAGTTGAGTGGGCAGTTTCTGCTGAATTGTCTGCAAAGAGGAAATCACGCAGGCATTTCAGCTGGACTTAAGTCTTTGCTCTTAGTCTGGAGAGGTTGAAGAGCTTTCCGTCTGACCTGGTTCAGAGGTAGATACCTTCAGCTGCAAGACCAAATGCGTGTTTCAGCATCACAGCAAAGAAGATCCTAAACAGGGTGGGAGCCAGGACACAACCCTGTTTCACTCCGCTCCAGATGTTGAAGGCAGCTGATGTTGAGCCGTCAAAGATGACTGTGCCTTTCCTGTCTTCGTGGAATGATCTGATGATGATGATGATGATGATGATGATGATGATGATGATGATGATGATGATGATGATGATGATGATGATGATGATGATGATGATGATGATGATGATGATAAGTTTGGGAGGACATCTGATCTTGGGAAGGATCTTGAAGAGGCCATCCCTACTGACCAGATCAAAAGCCTTTGTGAGGTCTATGAGGGCAACAAACAGTGGTTGCCTTTGCTCCCTACATTTCTCCTGAAGATTTTTTAGGGAGAAGTTCATGCTAATAGTGGATCTGCTGGCACAGAAACCGCACTGCGATTCAGGGTAGACTTGCTCTGCAAGTACCTTGAGCCTCTTCAGTACTACTCGTGCAAAGACTTTCCCAACGATGCTGAGGAGGGATATGCCGCGATCATTATTGCAATCGCTTCGTTCACCTTTGTTGTTGTATAGTGTGACTACGTTAGCATCCCTCATGTCTTGTGGTACTTTGCCTTCACTCTAACAGAGGCAGAGGATTTCATGCAGCTCGGTGATGAGTGTCTCTTTGTAGCGCTTCAGTAATTTGCTGGCAATACCGTCTTTCCAGGTGCCTTGCCAGAGGCAAGAGAGTCCAGGGCTTTGCTGAGTTCATCTATGGTTGGTTCTGGTAGGTACTCTTTGGCATTCAGGGCATCTTCTATGACTACATTTTCCTTTGCATAATTACAGCTCAGTGTGGTGTTCTACCCAGCAATCCATCGTCGTTCTGTCTTGAACCACCTCCCCAGTAGCTGATTTAAAAAAAATAGTAGTAGTAGTAGTAGTAGTAGTAGTAGTAGTAGTAGTAGTAGTAGTAGTAGTAGTAGTAGTAGTAGTAATAATAATAATAATAATAATCATAATAATATAAATGGAATTTGTATTGCACTGTGTCTTGCACAGACAAATCAAAGAGCTTGCACTCAACTCATTCTTACACAGTCATGCAACCGATAGCAAGTAATAGTTCCAACAAGTCCAAATACACACACACACACACACACACACACACACACACACACACACACACACACACACACACACACACACACACACACACACACACACAGGCTATACACTTTGGCAGGGTGATGGGATTTGGGGCTGTTGAAATGAAACAGGAGAGGAAAATCTTATGTTTGAAACAAATATGTCTTGAGACCGGATTTAAAAGTGTCACAAGAAGGCCTTTGGCGAAGAGAGATAGGGAGGCCATTCCAAATCGATGGACCAGAAACAGAAAAAGAGCGACGGCCAACGGTGGACTGGCTGATTCTAGGTATTTGTAAGCACTGGGTATCTGCAGCAGAAAGGAGGGAACGAGAAGGAGTGTACAAGTTAAGACATTCACAGAGGTAGAAGGGTGCTGTTTTGTGGAGACATTTGTAACAGAGGGTACTGATCTTATAGTTTACTCTCTGTGGCACAGGCAACTAGCGGAGAGATTGCAAGAGAGGGGTTATGTGCTCAGAACTTTTTCTTTCTGAGGACTAGTCGAGCTGCAGAGTTTTGAATACGTTGAAGGGAGTGGATAGGTGATGCTGGCAGACCAACCAAAAGAGAATTGCAGTAGTCCAGACGTGAAAGAATGAGAGAAGTGACAAGTTTGGGTATTGCATCAGTGGACAGGTACTTTCGAATTTCACTAATACGCCGTAATTGATCGTAGCACGACTGGCAGGTCTGGGTGATTAATTTTTGCATAGAGAGTGTGTTGTCGATAATGACCCCTACATACTTTACAGCAGTGGCAGTCTTCTTTCTCGTTGGACCCAATGCCTGCTTGGTGCCACCATACATCACCTTGATGGTGTCTGTGTCAGCTGTGATTTGAACCTGAGAGCAGAGCTGAAGCCAAAAGTTGTTGGCACATTGCCTGGCACACTGCTGGACTTTGCTATGAGCAGCACAGAGAACCTGGAGGTTCTGCTCACTAGGATTGGTTTTGTCTGCTGTCAAGGCGTTTCTCTCGGCCTCGATGACTGATGTCATTTCTTCTGAGTGGGCTTAGAGCCAATCAGCTGACTTGCTGGACTTTTGACCAAAGCTACGCACTCTTCTTTGATTTGTATAGTTTACCATAGATTAGTTTTTTTATTCTATTTCTGCATATACATTGTCTTTTTTTCTCGCTTTTTTTTTCTTTAGATAGATGGCTTGATGAAAAAAAGCAAATGCACTGCTTATTCAATGTACCATCAGAAAATAAAAGTTTGACTTTGACTTTGACATTTTCTTCTTAGCATTTTTCTTCTCTGCTATCTTTTTTTCATAATTCTCCTTCTCTTTTTTCCTTTGCTTTTCTTCTTATTTGCCGCATTTTTTTCTTCTTTGCAAATCTTTGACTTCTTCGCAGATATTCTTCGCAATTCTTCTTTTTCACGATTCTTCTTCTAATTCGTATTTTTCTTTCCATTGTTCGTTTCTCCTCTTCCTCCTTCTCATCCTTATTCTTATTTTCTTCTTCTCTTTTTCTCTCGTATCATTCATTTCTTTTTTACTCACTTTTTCTTTTTTTCTTTTGTTTACCCTCTGTTGTTTGTAATGCTGGTTTTTGTTGTTGCAGATGCTTGTGCCAGTTTTATGGGGTTTTTTCATGTATTTTGTTTTCTGCATTTTATTTCTCTTCCATCGCTTTTTATGCAAGATGAACAGTTCATGTTTAGTTCACTTTATTTCTCACAAAGCATTACCTATAAGATTTATTCGCTTTGTGTTTCGGCTAGAAATTATTCTGATACATGAGTGTGCTGTATAGTAGTATGTAAGATCAATGCCAACTGGATTTGTGTTGTTGTATTTTATTTGTTCAACAAATTAATGGAAGGTACAAATGATTTCCAAACCGATACTCGCAGTGTCGTGATCAAAGTAGAAACATTGCATGCAACTCTCTCTCTCTCTCTCTCTCTCTCTCTCCTCTCTCTCTCTCTCTCTCGCTCCCTCGCTCTCTCTCTCTCTCTCTCTCTCTCTCTCTCTCTCTCTCTCTCTCTCTCTCTCTCTGAAGAGAGAGAACAAGAGACAAAGATGTTTACAAAAAGAAGAAAAAAACGGGGGAAAAGAAAGGGAAAAAAGCAGAAGAATGCAAAGAAGAAAAATGCAAGAAAGAAGAAGAAGAATTCTGAAGAATGCGAAGAAGAATGCGAAGAAGAAGAATGCGAAGAATGCGAAGAAGACGAATGCGAAGAAGAAGAATGCAAAGAAGAAGAAGAAGAATGCGAAGAAGAAGAAGAGGAAGAAGAAGAATGCGAAGAAGAATGCGAAGAATGAGAATGCGAAGAAGAAGAAGAAGAAGAAGAAGAAGAAGAAGAAGAAGAAGAAGAAGAAGAAGAAGAAGAAGAAGAAGAAGAAGAAGAAGAAGAAGAAGAAGAAGAAGAATGCGAAGAAGAAGAAGAAGAAGAAGAAGAAGAAGAAGAAGAAGAAGAAGAAGAAGAAGAAGAAGAAGAAGAAGAAGAAGAAGAACAACAACAACAACAACAACAACAACAACAACAACAACAGCAACAACAACAACAACAACAAAAAGAATGACAATAAAAATGCAAAGGAGAAAAATCGGAAAAAACAAACAAAAAATCACAAGACTAAAAACAGGAAAAATGATTTAATGAATGAATGAATATTTTGTAAAACAAAATCAAAAACAAGAATCAAATAGGAACATGGATTAAGGAATGAATGAATGAATTAATTAATTAATTAATTAATTAATTAACGAATATATGAATGAATGAATGAATGAATATATGAATGAATGAATGAATGAATGAACGAATGCATGAATGAATGAATATATGAATGAATGAATGAATGAATGAACGAATGAATGAACGAATGAATGAATGAATGAATGAATGAATGAATGAATGAATGAATGAATGAATGAATGAATGACCTTTATTTCCAGACACTAAAAATAAGTGTCAGACACTTTTTTTTAAAATTGGAGCTGTTTCCTGTATATGAAAGACAATAATGAAATGTAACTTAAGGTATAGTTTCTGTCCTCGCTTAGGGCTCCCTGGTAAACCACTGAACACAGAAAAAACTCAGGTTTGACAAGAAACCAAGAAAACAGAAATGGATATGCATACTCCATATTGATTTGAGAGAGAGAGAGAGACAGACAAACAGAAAGACACACACACACACACACACACTCGCACACATACACACACACACACACACACACACACACACACACACACACAAGGTGGACAAAAAACACGAACAGTGTTATGTTCAATTCAACCACAACTCTCTCTCTCTCTCTCTCTCTCTCTCTCTCTCTCTCTCTCTCTCTCTCTCTCTCTCTCTCTCTCCTCTCTCTCTCTCTCCCTCTCTCTCTCTCTCTCGCTCTCTCGCTCTCTCTCTTATATATGCCTAAGGGCGGGGACTGGATGTGAAAATGCACAAGGATGCTGACTCATTATCCTTTAAATAAAATAATTTGTCATTGTCATTGTCATTGACACATACATACGGTAAGAGAGCGAGAGAATGAATGAATGAATTAATTAGTTAAAATTAATTAACTAATTAATTATTAATCAATTAGTTAATCTTTATTTTTCAAGGGTAACATAATAAGCATAGGCATATTACCTTTCATCCGGCCCTTGCCCTGATTAGGGACTATCAACAAAACAAGGAAAAAACCCTACTACAACAACGACAACATCATTTAAAAAGCTATATGTATATTTAACGATACATAATCCCTAACTGACCTGAACATTAATGTCAAGAGATACATAGATTATACTTTGGGTTTTTCTAAAGAAAAGAGGTATGCGTTGATAAACATATAATTCTCAAATGATTTGAACATTAACATGAAAACTTATACAGACTATAATTAGGTAATATGGATAAAGTAAAATAGAGGGGAGACAGCAAAAAGGGAGGGAGGGCGGAGAGAGAGAGAGAGAGAGAGAGAGAGAGAGAGAGAGAGAGAGAGAGAGAGAGAGAGAGAGACAATGACAATGACAATGACAATGACAATGACAAATTATTTTATTTCGAGGATAATGAATAAGCACCCATGTGCTTTTTTACATCCAGTCCCAGCCCTTATGAGAGAGAGAGAGAGAGAGAGAGAGAGAGAGAGAGAGAGAGAGAGAGAGAGAGAGAGAGAGAGAATGAATGAATGAATGAATGAATCTTTTGAATGAATCTTTATTTCTCAAGGGTAACAGAATAAGCATGCGCATACTTTTTTTTCATCCGGCCCTTGCCCTGATGAGAGAGAGAGAGAGAGAGAGAGAGAGAGAGAGAGAGAGAGAGAGAGAGAGAGAGAGAGTGAGAGAGAGAGAGAGAGAGAGAGAGAGAGAGAGAGAGAGAGAAGTCATATGGAATTTAGATTAAATTCTGATACATTTTATTGCAAGCAGAGGCATCAGCATATCTTTTTTCTCCTGGATCCCTTCTCATTAAGGAATTCAATGAAATGAGCTGGTTGATTCATTGGCAAAACAAGGTGCCTCTGAATACAGTACTGAAGTGTTTGCTTCTAGTCTCGCATTGTCATCTTATGAAATTCATTCTGAGTTAATGAAATGCATGCATTCTAAGATTTTACAAAAAACAATACCAGCAGTTTCCTTTCCCACGGAAATTATAAATTCTAATACATAAACTGTGATTAATTAATGCATGGAATACTAAATATTGTTTTAATGTAACATGTTGTTGTTCTATTCCCTTTCAGTCCACCATTTATTGTTTGATTGCCCAATTCTGTTTTGCATGTATAAAAGAAGAGGTTTAGATATACATAAAAAATATACCACCAGTCAAGAAGTTTTATATGACTCTCAGCAATTCATGATATCAGTTGGTGAAGTCATATATTCTTCACCTGTAAGACCATTATTGTAATTAGTTCCGGGATATATATATATAAGTGTGTGTGTGTGTGTGTGCGTGTGTGTGTTTGAAGTCAAGTCGTCAAAGTCCAGTTGACTTGATTAGATAGATCGGTAGATAGATAGATATATAGATAGATAGATAGATTGATAGTTAGATAGATAGGTGGATAGATAGATAGGTAGATAGGTAGATAGATAGATAGATAGATAGATATATAGATAGATAGATAGATAGATAGATAAATAGATATGTGTGTGTATGAGAGAGAGAGATGGGGTGTGTAATAATAGGTACTTTGGTATGACTGCGGGTATGTCTAAATCACCATGTAGTGAATGGATATGAAACAAAACAAAACAAAAAACAATCAACACATTAAGTGAAATTGACAACGAATGTCCTACAATGTAAAAATATAACTTGGTACAAATCAAATCAAATAGAAAAAAACAGTAACCAAAGCCAATTAACAATACAATAAGTAAAACACAAAAAAAGCCCAAACCCGAAAAATAGGAAATTGTCCTTTTGTGGCGAGTGACAACCACAAAGCACTTATCACTTCCACATTCACAATCATATCAAGTTCATGACACAAAGTCAGTGTTTGTACTGTCTTCTTGATGCTCAACTATAAAATCAAATATTATGGGATAGCGTCTTCTGTTGTTTTTCAGTCTCAGCTATAGTCAGTCGGGTTGGGTTTTTTTCAGTTGAGTTCAAGACCAATAGATTTAACCTTCTAAAGAAGACTGTCTTCTGTTGTTTTTCAGTCTCAACTATAGTCAGTCGGGTTGAGGTATTTTCAGTTGAGTTCAAGACCAATAGATTTAACCTTCTGAAGAAGACTGTCCTGAATTGTTTTCTCTCTCCAAGAAACACAGTCTGTAGAATATTTCTTTCAAAGAATACAGTTAAGATTTTTTGGAGGCAGCCAATTGGCCAACGGCAACAATATAACATTCTATCCATCTTTATACACACACACACACACACACACACACACACAACACACACAACCACACACTCACATGTACAAACACACGCACACGCACATACACACACACACTCACATACACACACGTGCGCACACGCACATACACACACTCACATACACACACGTGCATACGCGCAAGTGCACGCACACACACACACACACACACACACACACACACACACAGGGGCCTACTGACCGACAAACAGACAGAAAGAAAATGGAAATAGATAGATTTGAGAGCATTTATCTTGCCATTGATCTTTTGGAATGTGTGGGCTGATATTTCCATCCCATTTGAATAAATTTACAAGTTCTCTAGCATTATTCCCAGGCAGTTTTCCTGTTTCCTCTGTCAGTCACCAAACTAAATAGCTTGTAGATACATGATTGTTCACTTGTATTCAGATCTGCAGTTTTGTTTTTTTGTTTTTTTTAGTTTGGGTTTTGGCCTCTAAAGGTATATATTTTTGTTTTATTTTTTGGGGATTCTGTAATACGTCAGAATGCCAAGGGAAGGGAGAAGAAGGAACAGGGAACAGGATTATATATTACAGAATTCAACACAATAGTTAGTAATATTTCTTTTGCATAATTAACATAGAATCAAATGGAACGTGATAGCGTCATCCGATTTAGAGTCATCTATTCACCTTCTTTTAAAACGTATAGGCAGATCTTGTGAATTTGGGTAGTTTACATGTGACGGAAATTTTAATATGCTGAAAGCAAACACTTATTGGTTTTGTTCTTGCTAGGACCTTAACTTTTCCTCCATCTACTAAACCTTAAGTGATGGTCTATATGCTAGTCTTTCGGATGAGACGTTAAACCGAAATCCTGTGTTCAGCATGAATTTAGCCAGCTTAAAATAGTGTAACACGTGGCAAGAAAGGAGTTTACTGTGACAAATGTGGTGTTCCAACCCATTATAAGTCGCATTGCACAAAAACGTCAATTCTTAGTTATCGACATGTTATTGATTTACAATATAAAAAAGGCTATTCCATACCAAAAAAGACAGATTGAAAATCGAACAATTCTGTGAAAATTTATTACAAATTGAAATGATACACTGAAGGACATGACAACATGAGAAATTGAGAAGTTCAGTATCATAATAGGTGGTCAGAATAAGGGCTTGGGTATTTTTTAAACGCGTTTAAAGGCAAAAGGAAATGAAATGATGTCTTGATATTTCCTTATAACGTAGAATAATGGCAATAGTTTTATAATCAATCAAAATCTCCAAATCGACAACCTGACCCCTCACCTGCCTAAAATGGCTCCTAGCGGAAAAGTGGGTCAGGTGCTGAGCGACTCATTTCGTGGTGGAGCGTCACTGATTTCTTGGAAAAACTTCTGATATACAGTACAGCTAAACAAAGGCACAGACAGAAACGCAAAAGGCAATGCATAAAAAGGCTATTGCTAAACTTGTGTAAACGAGCTCTCCCTGGGGAGAGCATCTCGACTTTCACGTTAGGAAATCTCTCATGACTGAAAGTGTAGACAATGCTGTGTAATGCATTGTGATACACTGCACTGCAATACAATTAAACACAATACAGTACAATGCCATCCAATACAATACAATACAATGCCATGCAGTGCAGCATATTGTCATATAAGTTAATGACGTAAAATGTCTTACCACAACACACCATTCCAAACCATACAAATCCATTGTTTTACCGTACCATACTATATGATACCAGACGTTTTACTTCCATGTCATACCCTACATTACAGTACACTACACTACTATACACTACACTATACTACACTTCACTACACTACACTGCACTCCACTCCACTGCACTACACCACACTATACTACACCATACCACACCACACCACACCACATTACACTACACTACACTACACTATACTACACTACGCTACACTACACTACACTACACTGCACTACACTACACTCCACTGCACTACACCACACTACCCCACACTATACTACACCATACCACACACACCACATTACACTACACTACACTATACTACACTACGCTACACTACACTACACTGCACTGCACTACACTGCACTGCACTACACCACACTACACAACACGATACTACACCATACCACACTACACCACACCATACTACACTACTCCGCACTACACCGCACTACACCTCACTACACCACACCACACTACATTACACTATACTACACCACACTACACCACACCATACTACACTACACTACACAGCACTGCACTGTACTGCACTACACTACACTACACTGCACTGCACTGTACTGCACTGCACTACACCCCACTACACAACACCATGCTACATCACACCATACTACACTACACTACACCCCACTACACTACACTACACTACACTGCACTACACTACACTACACTAAACTACACTACACTACACTGCACTGCACTGCACTGAACTACACTACACTACACTACACTACACTACACTGCACTACACTACACTACACTACTCTACACTATACTACACCACACTACACCACACCATACTACACTACACTACACTGCACTGCGCTGCACTACACTATAACGCAATACTACAAAAACAATACAAAACAATACAACACTTTACACTACCACGCAACGAAATACAATACAATACAATGCAATACAGCACAGTACAGCACAACCCAACCAAGTAGCGCTGTGACACAATAGCCCACACACAAACTTTACCAAAACACAACATACAGACGCTCACAGAAACAAACAGAGAAACACACAAACAATAACAAACACACATGTACACGAATACAAGAAATCATAGCACACAAAAAATACACACAAGCGATTCTTGCATCATTATTTAGAAAAGAATATCAGCTTCTAGCAAAAATCCCAAGAACAAACACGTAACAGAAATACAAACCAGATGACAACAAGAGTAAAAAAAAAACAAGGAAGGAAATGATATATGTAGACTGAATGACAGGATGAAAAGTAAGACAGAAAATAAGAGACAAAACTAGGGAAAAGGAATAATAAAAGCTTTTTAGTCCAGTGGACAGTGCAGTGAAGTGGTTGTCTAGAGCTTTTACTTTTTATTTTATTTACTTATTTATTTATTTATTATTTTATAGAGAGGCTAATGGAATAAGCACTTATGTGCTTTTTTACATTCCGTCCCCGTGTGTATGCGAATTTGTGAATTATGTCATCTGTTCCCACCGGCACACAATGGCCTACTCTTACGAAAAGCGGAACAGGAGCTTGTGAGTTCAAACCTCCCTTCCTGGGTCAGGCTAAAAGCCTCGTCAACTCACAGTGTTAGCAAAGGGAATGCTGAGCATTACATCAGCATGCTTTCAAACGGTCTGTTAAAATGTGCTATGAAGTTCTCTGCTCAAACTTCCTTTTGAATGCTCTGTTAGAATTTGTTCTGGGGTGTTCTGTTGAATTGGCTTTGAAGTACCCCCTTTTAAAATGTGTCTTGAGATGCTCTGTTATAATTTGATTTGAAATTGTCTGTTAAACCTTCCTTTGAAATTGTCTGTTAAAATTTACTTTGGCATGCTCTGTTAACATAAGCTTTGAAATGGTCTGTTAAAACTTGCTGTTAACATTTACTTGTGAATGCCCGGTTAACCTTTGCTAGGAAATGCTCTGTTAAAGCTTGCTTAGACAAATGTAATGCTCTGTTGATTTTTTTGAAAATGCTCTGTTAAAGGTTGCTTTTTAATGATCTGGTAATATTTGCTTTGGAATGCTCTGTTTAGATTTTCTTTGAAATTGTCTGTTAAAAGTAGGCTCTGAAATGCGTTGTTAAAATTTGTTTTCGAATGCTCTGTTAATATTTGTCCTGAACTGCTCTGTTAAAATCTGCTTCGGATTGTTTTGCTCAAACTTGATTTGAAATGTT
>CM054154.1:12131953-12144453 GCA_028751875.1 Rapana venosa
GCAGGCAGTTAGTTCTTACTGGCACACACACACACAGACAAAGATAGAGCCCCTCCCCCCGAAAAAAAAATCTGCATTAAAAACTCCGCAAGAAACAAAAACATAACCAAAGAGGCACACTAAATCAGCCAGCTAGTCGGCCTAGTAACACACACACACACACACACACACACACACACACACACACACAGACTGACAAACACTCAGACAGACAGACAGACTTGATAAACACACAGACAGACTGGCAGACACACAGACAGACTTAAAAACACACAGACAGATTGACAGACACACAGATTGAGAGACACACAGACAGACTAACAGACGCACAGACACTGACAAACACCCATACAGACTGACAGACACACAGACAGACTGTCAAACACACAGACAGACAGGCAGACTGACAAACACACAGACATACTGACAGACACACACAGACTTACACACACAAACACACAGACTGACAAACACACAGACAGATTGACACACACACAGACAGACAGACAGACTTGACAAACACACAGACTGACAAACACACAGACAGACTGACAAACACAAATACACTGACAAACACCCAGACAGACAAACACCCAGACAGACTGACAAACACACAGACACACTGACAAACACACAGACAGACTGACAAACACACAGACAGACTGCCAAACACACAGACAGACAGACAAACACACAGACAGATTGACAAACACACAGACAGACTGACAAACACACAGACACACTGACAGACACACAGACAGACTGACAAACACATAGACAGACAGACTGACAAACACCCAGATAGACTGACAAACACACAGACAGACTGACAGACACGCAGACAGGCTGACAAACACACAGGCAAACAGTGAGAACTACAGACAGGAACTCACCCTTCACGCTCAGAGGAAGTCTATACGTATGAAATTGCTGATCGTTATGACACGTATGACTGTCTGAGGTCAAGAAACGATAATCCCCAAAGTGGGCTCCACCCCTACCCCCTCCGCCCACCCTCCCCACTTCCTCTCATTCACCCCCACCTCCCCTCCCCTCCCCTCCCCTCCCCTTCCCCGTATTCTTCCACCTTCCAAACCCCCAACTCCACCACCTAACGACACCTACCTCTCTTCTTCTTTTTCTTCGCATTTCTTCACAACTCTTAGCAATTCTTCTTCTTCTAAGCTTTTCTTCTTCCTTGCAGTTCTTCTTCGCTTTTTGCAATTCTTCTTCTTCTTGTTCTTCTTCTTGTTCTTGTTCTTCTTCTTCTTCTTCTTCTTCTTGTTCTTCTTGTTTCTTCTTTTCTTCTTCTTCTTCTTCTTCTTCTTCTTCTTAGCATTCTTCTTCTTCTTAGCATTCTTCTTCTTCTTAGCATTCTTCTTCTTCTTCTTCTCCTTTACATTCTTCTTCTTCTTTGCATTCTTCTTTGCATTCTTCTTTGCATTCTTCTTCTTCTTCTCATTCTTCTTCTTTGCATTCTTCTTCTTTGCATTCTTTTTTGCATTCTTCTTTGCATTCTTCTTCTTTGCATTCTTCTTCTTTGCATTCTTCCTCTTTGCATTCTTCTTTCCATTCTTCTTCTTTGCATCCTTCTTCTTTGCATCCTTCTTCTTTGCATTCTTCTTCTTTGCATCTTTCTTTGCATTCTTCTTTGCATCCTTCTTCTTCTTTGCATTCTTCTTTGCATTCTTCTTCTTCTTCTCTCCTGGAACCACTCCTTTGATCCGGAAACAGATGACAGAATTGACAAAACCGCATACACAAGGGGACTGGATGTAAAAAAAGAAAGCACATAAGTGCTTATTCCATTATCCTCGATATAAAAGAATAAAATAAAATACAAAAAAATTTCTCTTCCCAATTTCCTTATGCCCACGTCTCTTCACATTTGGGATACACACAGGTACACTTCCATCTTGTGCTTTTCTTGCTGTTGTTTTCTGCCTTCATTTTGTGTTTCTTTTTTTTTATTTCTGGTTGTTGTTGTTGTTGTTGTTGTTGTTGTTCCTTGGCTCGTGCTCCGAAGTTGACCAATGGTGAGATTTTGTGATTACTCACCATGAAGGTAGCTGCCTTCTAGGTTCAGAAGGGAGGGGGGATGAGGTGGGGGGTACGCTAGGTTTGTTTGTTTTCTGTAACGCCCTGCCCCCACCCCCACCCCATAGACACACACACACACACCGAATAGTGATACGAATTATGAAATCTTTAACGTGCATAATATTTAATCTTCTGCATGTATATACATACATACGTACATACATACATGCATATATACATGCATACATACATACATACAGAACATCTTGCGCACACGTTATATCCTGTTTCGCTTTTCGTAAGAGTAGGCCATTGTGTACCGGTGGGAACAGGTGACAAAATTAACAAAACCGCATACACACGGGGGCTGGGTGTGAAAAAGCACATAAGGGCTTATTCCATTATCCTCGATATAAAAGAATAAAATGTAAATAAATAAATATATAAGCATACATGCATACATACATACATACATGCATATATACATATATACACACATATATGTATGCATACATACATACATACATACATACATACATGCATAAATGCATACACACATGCATGCATGTATACATACATACATACATACATACGTACATACATACATATATACATACATACATGCATACATACATACATACATACATACATACATGGATCGGTGGTCTAGAGGTAACGCGCCTGTCTAGAATGCGAAAAGTCCGGGTCGGGTGTGTGCGTGGTTCGTACCCCGTTTGGGCCCGAAATTTTTCCCCATCCATTAGACCATGAGTGGTGGTCTGGGCGCTAGTCTTTCGGATGAGACGATAAACCGAGGTCCCGTGTGTTACACAAAATTTTCAGCGCACGTAAAAGAACCCACGGCAACAAGGGAGTTGTCCCTGGCAAAATTCTTAGAAAAAAGCCACTCTGATAGGGAAACAAATACAGTTGCAGACCAAAAGAAAAAAAAAAAAAGGGTGGCGCTGCTCTTGTGGCGACACGCTCTCCCCGGGGAGAGCAGCCCGAATTTCACGCAGAGAAATCTCGTGACTTAAAGGGGTATAAAATAAAAAATAAAAAATAAAAAATAAATACATACATACATACATACATTCATACATGCATGCATGCATGCATACATACATACATACATACATACATACATACATACATACATACATACATACATACATGCATACATACATGCATGCATACATGCATACATACATACATACATACATACATGCATACATACATGCATACTACATACATACATACATACATATAATTATACGCTCGTGCACGCGCACACACACGCGCATACACACACACACACACACACACACACACACATATATATATATATATATATATATATATATATATATATATATATATATATATATATATATATATATATATATATATATATATATATATATATATATATATAATATATATATATATATATATATATATATATATATATATATATATATATATATATATATATTAAAATGAAAATAAAAACACAACTGTGTTCAGTAAAAAAAAAAGGAGAAATGAAGCTGGACACAGTTGTGTTTTTATTTTCATTTTAGTATTTTACCTCAACTGTGTGCTTGAAGGGAGTGGTGCCCAGCAGAATTGTGGGTTTTTATCAAAACAATTTTATATATTTATATATATATATATATATAATTATGTTTATATACACGAAAGGAATTAAAATTCTGGCAGATCTACACTCGTAGTTGATTTGGCAGATCGTAAAAATTCCCCATCCTTAAAATTCACCAGACGCCATTGCCCAGATTCGAACCCACGATTTTTGATAAGCATGGGATTGAAGGTGAAGGGTCTAACCACCGCTAAAGGTTTCATCATTATCATTCTGCATCGCCATGCATGACCTAGTCAGAAGCTAACTCAGTTTTTATCACAGCCAATGTGCTGAGCATCCACCAAATGTTGTCTGCTGTCAAAACACCCACAACACATACACACACACAAACCATCACACACACAAACAACCAAACACATCTATACACACCAAGACACACACACAACAACCACCAGCACACAAACACCACCACAACCCCATTACAACACAACATCAAACCAATACACATACCACACAAACATTCCCAACACACAACACACACAAACATCACACATAACACACACAAACACACACACACACATACACAACAAACAAACACAACACACACACAAACAACACACACACAAACATACACACACACACAAACACACACAACACAACACAACACAACAACAAAAAACACACACACAACTCACACACAACACAAACACACAACAACACACACACAAACACACACACACACATACACACAACACACAACACACAAACATAACACACACACAACACAAACACACACACACACACACAACACACACACACACACACACAAACACACCACATAACACACAACACAACAACAAAACACACACAACACAACACACAAACACACAACACAACACACACAAAACACACATACACACAACAAACACACAACACAACAACACACACCAAACACACAAACAACACAACAACTAACACAAACCACACAAACACACACACACAACACACACCAAAACACTAACACACACACACCACACACGCACACACACACACACACACACGCGCGCGCACGCACGCACACACACACACACACACACACACACACACACACACACACACACACACACACACACAAAATGGTATGTTGAGATTCTGCCTCCAGCTAGGACAAGCTCTTAAAACGTAATAACATGCACACTACTTTAAAAGTAAATAAAAATGTATCTGGCTGCCTATTATTATGGCGAGGCACTTAAAAAGCGGTAAAAGTATGCACAAACTTCTCATCAAGGGGATATTTTCCTCTGGAGTTAACATTAGTGCAGACTCCACTCTACCCAAAAGTCCTATGGATGAGACAATAAACCGAGGCCCCAAGTGCGAACGCATGAAGAACATCTTGAGCACACGTTAAATCCTGTTCCGCTTTTCGTAAGGGTAGGCCATTGTGTGCCGGTGGAAACAGATAAAAGAAAACTTGACAAAACTGCATACACATCGGGACTGGATTTTAAAAAGTGCTTATTCCATTATCCTCGATATAAAAGAATAAAACTTTTTAAAAGTGTGCAATTTTAATATTATAACTATACAGGGATTCTCAGGTTGGACCACTAAGTCAGAGTACACATTCTTGGAACCGCCACTCTCCCCCCCCCCTCCTCTAGGTGATAAGCTGAACAGCGTGCTGCAACAACAACAACAACAACAACAGCAGCACCACCAATAACAACAACAGCAGCAGCAACAACAGCAGCAGCAACAACGGCAGCAGCAGCAACAACGGCAGCAGCAGCAGCAACAGCAGCAGCAGCACCAACGGCAGCAACAACAACAACAGCAACAACCACAGTAACAACAACAACAACAACAGCATTAATAACAACCACAGTAACAAAAACAACAACAGCAAAAACAACAGTAACAACAAAAACAACAGTAACAATAACAACAACAGCAAAACAACAACAACAACAGCAATGGCAACAATAACAGCAACAACAACAGTAACAACACCATTAACAGCAATGACAACAACAGCAACAACAACAGTAACAGAAGCAGCAGCAACAACAACAACAACAACAACAACAACAACAACAACTGCAACATCAACAGCAGCAGCAACAACAACAACATTAACAACGACAGCATCCGCAACAACAGCAACAAATGTATTGCGCGAGAATGACTAAAAGAAGAATTTTAAAAAACGACAGGTAGACAATGAAACAAAGGGACAGAAGAGATAGACAGCTAGCCAGCCAAAGAGACAGCCAGTCTAGACAAGCCAGAGAGACAGCCAGGCTAGACAAGCCAGAGAGATAGCCAGGCTAGACAAGCCAGAGAGATAGCCAGGATAAACAAGCCAGAGCGAGACAGCCAGGCTAGACAAGCCAGAGAGACAGACATGCTAGACAAACCAGGGAAATAGCCAGACTAGACAAGCCAGAAGAGACAGCCAGTCTAGACAATCCAGAAGAGACAGCCAGTCTAAACAAGCCAGAGCGAGACAGCCAGGCTAGACAAGCCAGAGAGACAGACATGCTAGACAAACCAGGGAAATAGCCAGACTAGACAAGCCAGAAGAGACAGCCAGTCTAGACAATCCAGAAGAGACAGCCAGTCTACACAAGCGAGAGACAGCCAGGCTAGACAAGCCAGAGAGAGACAGCCAGTCTAGACAAGCCAGAAGAGACAGCCAGTCTAGACAAGCCAGAGAGAGACAGCCAGTCTAGACAAGCCAGAGAGAGACAGCCAGTCTAGACAAGCAAGAGAGAGACAGCCAGGCTAGACAAGCCAGAGAGGGACAGCCAGTCTAGACAAGCCAGAGAGAGACAGCCAGGCTAGACAAGCCAGAAGAGACAGCCAGGCTAGACAAGCCAGAGAGAGACAGCCAGTCTAGACAAGCCAGAGAGACAGCCAGGCAAGACAAGCCAGAGAGAGACAGCCAGGCTAGACATGCCAGAAGAGACAGCCAGGCTAGACAAGAGACAGCCAGGCTAGACAAGCCAGAGAGAGACAGCCAGTCTAGACAAGCCAGAGAGAGACAGCCAGGCTAGACAAGCCAGAAGAGACAGCCAGGCTAGACAAGCCAGAGAGAGACAGCCAGTCTAGACAAGCCAGAGAGACAGCCAGGCAAGACAAGCCAGAGAGAGACAGCCAGGCTAGACATGCCAGAAGAGACAGCCAGGCTAGACAAGAGACAGCCAGGCTAGACAAGCCAGAGAGAGACAGCCAGTCTAGACAAGCCAGAAGAGACAGCCAGTCTAGACAAGCCAGAGAGAGACAGCCAGTCTAGACAAGCAAGAGAGAGACAGCCAGGCTAGACAAGCCAGAGAGAGACAGCCAGGCTAGACAAGCCAGAGAGAGACAGTCAGTCTAGACAAGCAAGAGAGAGACAGCCAGGCTAGACAAGCCAGAGAGAGACAGCCAGTCTAGACAAGCCAGAGAGAGACAGCCAGGCTAGACAAGCCAGAGAGAGACAGCCAGTCTAGACAAGCCAGAGAGAGACAGCCAGTCTAGACAAGCCAGAGAGAGACAGCAAGTCTAGACAAGCCAGAAGAGACAGCAAGTCTAGACAAGCCAGAGACACAGCCAGGCTAGACAAGCCAGAGAGAGACAGCCAGGCTAGACAAGCCAGAAGAGACAACCAGGCTAGACAAGCCAGAGAGAGACAGCCAGGCTAGACAAGCCAGAAGAGACAACCAGTCTAGACAAGCCAGAGAGAGACAGCCAGGCTAGACAAGCCAGAAGAGACAGCCAGGCTAGACAAGCCAGAAGAGACAACCAGTCTAGACAAGCCAGAGAGAGACAGCCAGGCTAGACAAGCCAGAGAGAGACAGCCAGGCTAGACAAGCCAGAGAGACAGCCAGTCTAGACAAGCTAGAGAGAGACAGTCAGTCTAGACAAGCCAGAGAGAGACAGCTAGTCTAGACAAGCCAGAGAGACAGCTAGGCTAGACAAGCCAGAAGAGACAGCCAGGCTAGACAATCCAGAGAGAGACAGCCAGGCTAGACAAGCCAGAAGAGACAGCCAGGCTAGACAAGCCAGAAGAGACAGCCAGGCTAGACAAGCCAGAGAGAGACAGCCAGGCTAGACAAACCAGAGAAATAGCCAGGCTAGACAAGCCAGAGAGACAGCCAGGCTAGACAAGAGACAGCCAGGCTAGACAAGCCAGAAGAGACAGCCAGACTAGACAATCCAGAGAGACAGCGAGGCTAGACAAGCCAGAGAGACAGCAAGTCTAGACAAGCCAGAGAGACAGCCAGGCTAGACAAGCCAGAGAGACAGCCAGGCTAGACAAGCCAGAGAGACAGCCAGGCTAGACAAGCCAGAGACACAGCCAGGCTAGACAAGCCAGAAGAGACAGCCAGTCTAGACAAGCGAGAGAGACAGCCAGGCTAGACAAGCAGGCAAAATGGTGGACAGGGACGCATCCTTTACACTGAAAGTCTGTCTATATGGATTGCGTCATTCATTTGTCATGACATGTCATCTCTGCTTGAAGTCGTCCTTATGTTGAAAATTCCCAAATCGGGTTTAAGCCTCCCCTTCCCCCTGTATTCTTTAGACACCACCACCACCACCACTCTCGATTATTTCCCCTTCCAGCCCTTTAACTTCACTACCACCTCCCCCCCTCCCCATTCCCCACCGCCCACTACCTCCATCCAATCTTTATCTCTTGATTTCCAGTCCTTTAAAACTAAATAAACAGCGGATTGCCTTTCTCTAATGTTGTGGCTTTTTGGTGGTTATTTTCTATTGAAACGCCATTTAGACACAAGAGAGGGAGAGAGAGACACAGAAAGAGAGGGAGCGAGAGGGGGAGAGAGGGAGAGGGGGAGAGAGAGGAGAGAGAGGGGGGGAGAGAGGAGAAGGAGGGGGGAGGAGAGGAGGGAGGGAGAGAGAAGGGGAGGGAGAGAGAGGGGTAGAGAGAGAGAGGGGTAGATAGAGAGAGAGGGAGAGGGAGGAAGAGAGAGAGGGGAAGGGAGAGAGAGAGAGGGAGGAAGAGGGAGAGAGAGGGGGAGGGAGAGAGAGGGGGAGGGAGAGAGAGGGAGGGAGAGAGAGAGGGGGGGAGAGGGAGAGAGAGAGGCAAAGAGAGTGAGGAGGGAGAGAGAGAGAGAGAAAGAGGGAGGGAGGGAGAGAGAGGGGGGAGAGGGAGAGAGAGGGGGAGAGAGGAGAGGGAGAGAGAGAGGGAGAGAGAGAGGGAGAGGGTAAGGGAGAGAGAGAGAGGGAGAGAGAGAGAGGGAGAGAGAGGGAGAGAGAAGGGGGAGAGAGACAGAGAGAGAGAGAGAGAGACTAAAAAGGAACAGGCAAAAAGCGCAAGCAGACAGTGAGACAGAAGAACTGACAGACTTACAGACAAACAGAATAGACAGACAGACAGACAGACAGACAGACCGGCTTGGATAAACAGGCAGAATAGACAGACAATCCTGGGTAAACAAATAGATAACTAGCTAGGTAGACAGGCGTACAAGACGAACAAATTAACCGGTGGGCAGGAGCCACTCTCTCTCTCTCTCTCTCTCTCTCTCTCTCTCTCTCTCTCTCTCTCTCTCTCTCTCTCTCTCTCTCTCTCCTCTCTCTCTCTCTCTCTCTCTCTCTCTCTCTCTCTCTCTCTCTCTTCTCATCTCTCTCTCTCTCTCTCTCTCTCTCTCTCTCTCCTCTCCTCTCTCTCTCTCTCCTCTCTCTCTCTCTCTCTCTCTCTCTCTCTCTCTCTCTCTCTCTTTTCCTTTCTGTTTGATACTTACAGAGTGTCTTCATTGATGCATTTGATTGTCATGGTATGTTGTCTCGGCCTAAGATCATCTTACAGCAACAGTAAAATCCACAAACAAGCTCTCGTTACTCTCATCTCCACCTTCCACCCTCCTCACCACCTCACCTCCTCCTAAGACGCCCTTCCCCATCCCTAATTACCGAGCATCCTCAACTATTTTAGCATCCAGTTCCTTCCTTTCACCCCCAACTCCCTAATCATCTTCAGACCTTCCAAAATTTACCATGCTACAGTCTCTCACGACTTGTATGTTTGTCCGTTCGGTGTCCGGACGATGACCTCCAAAACTACAGCAGAGGAAAATCACAACACTGCTCGTTATGGAAATTGTGGCAAAAAGAATGTGATTATAGTGGAGATGCCTTGCCCACAGTAATCATCCCACTTTTTCTCGGCCATTGTGGCAATAAGGATAGTCAGCGTTGGAGATGTTTTCCAAAGGCCAACCAGCCCCCAGGGCTGCAGCACATAAGGACTGTGCGAGTCAAGCCTCCTAGTCAGAGAGTCATAGTCGATCACTAAAGACTAAGCTGTAAAGTGGAATTCCATGAGTGGGAAAGCCACTGGTCATACTGCCTCTCACTTTGCAGTTGCCCCCAGCGTCAATGGTTTAATCAAGAACCGTGATAAAGCCCAGGCACTCACGACTTACGATACTGTCAATCACTGTTGTGCCCTGCTGTTGCGTGTATACAATCATAATCTGTATCAGTGTAGCAGAGGCATAAACAATAACAAACATCAAAAAAACAATCATTTGCAGGCAAGAAGGCAAGAAAATTGAGTTACAAAGATAGATAGATAGATAGATAGATAGATAGATAGATAGATAGATAGATAGATAGATAGATAGATAGATAGATAGATAGATAGATAGATAGATAGATCAATAAAAAAAGCATCTGTTGTCCTTTTCAACATATTTTCTCAGAAACTCTCTCCTTGTCCATCTTCTTCTTCTTCTTCTTCTTCTTCTTCTTCTTCTTCTTCTTCTTCTTCTTCCTCTTAACATTCTTCTTCTTAGCATTCTTTTCTTAGCATTCTTCTTCTTAGCATTCTTCTTCTTCTAGCATTCTTCTTCTTCTTAGCATTCTTCTTCTTAGCATTCTTCTTCTTCTTAGCATTCTTCTTCTTAGCATTCTTCTTCTTCTTAGCATTCTTCTTCTTAGCATTCTTCTTCTTCTTAGCATTCTTCTTCTTAGCATTCTTCTTCTTAGCATTCTTCTTCTTCTTAGCATTCTTCTTCTTAGCATTCTTCTTCTTCTTAGCATTCTTCTTCTTAGCATTCTTCTTCTTCTTAGCATTCTTCTTCTTCTTAGCATTCTTCTTCTTAGCATTCTTCTCCTTCTTAGCATTCTTCTTCTTCTTAGCATTCTTCTTCTTCTTAGCATTCTTCTTCTTCTTAGCATTTTCTTCTTAGCATTCTTCTTCTTCTTAGCATTCTTCTTCTTCTTCTTAGCATTCTTCTTCTTCTTCTTAGCATTCTTCTTCTTATTCTTAGCATTCTTCTTCTTAGCATTCTTCTTCTTAGCATTCTTCTTCTTAGCATTCTTCTTCTTTTTAGCATTTTTAGCATTCTTCTTCTTAGCATTCTTTTTAGCATTCTTCTTAGCATTCTTCTTCTTCTTCTCCTTCTTCTTAGCATTATTCTTCTTCTTAGCATTGTTCTTCTTCTTAGCATTTTTCTTCTTCTTTTTCTTCTTCTTAGCATTCTTCTCCTTCTTCTTAGCATTCTTCTTCTTAGCATTCTTCTTCTTCTTCTTAGCATTCTTCTTCTTAGCATTCTTCTTCTTCTTCTGAGCATTCTTCTTCTTCTTAGCATTCTTCTTAGCCTTCTTCTTCGTTGCAATTCTTCCTTTTCTTTGCAATTCTTCTTCTTCGTCTTCTTCATCTTCTTCTTCTTTGCAATTCTTTGCAATTCTTCTTTTTCTTTGCTATTCTTCTAATTCTGCATTGGAATTATTCTGTTTTGAATTTAGCTTTTTCCCTTGCAACTCTTATTCGTATATCTTCTCCTTTTTCTTTGCATTTCTTCTTCTTTGCAATTCTTCTTCTTTGCAATTTTTTTTCTTTGCAATTTTTCTTCTTTGCAATTCTTCGTCTTCACAATTCTCCGCAAGTCTTCTTCTTATTTTTCTTCGTCTTCTTCGTTTTCGTCTTCTTTTTAGCATTCTTTTAGCATTCTTCTTTTTTTTCTTCTTCTTCTTCTTCTTCTTCTTCTTCTTCTTCTTCTTCTTCTTCTTCTTCTTCTTCTTCTTCTTCTTCTTTCTTCTTCTTCTTCTTCTTCTTCTTCTTCTTCTTCTCAGCTTTCTTCTTTTTCTTAGCATTCTTCTTCTTTATTGTAACTAATTCTATACCCATTAAAGATCCAATCGACCAATCAATCAATCTTCTTCTTTATCTTCTTCTTCGTAAATCTTCTTCTTTGCAATCTTCTTCGCATTCGTCTTTTGCAGTCTTCTTCTTCTTCACGGTTGTTTTTGCGTATTTCTTTTTCTTCTGAATTCTTCTTTTATAGTCTGTCTTATTCTTTGCAGTTGTTGGGGTTTTTTTGCAGGTCTTTTTTGGGACAATTTTTATTCCAATTTTTGACAATTTCTTGTCTTTCTTGCTGCTTGTGCTGTTGCTGGTACGGTTGATTTTAAAGGGGATTTTGGTTTTTTTGTTATCAACTCGAAATTTTGCTTCAGAAAATAAGATAGAACCTATCTTTACTCAAAGTATAATGCGTGTGTTATTTTGCTTGAATGTACTGTGAGTCAGTTCCAGAGAGACACACAAACAGGCAAAGCAAGACAACGGTAAACAGAGCCAACGGCAGCAAGAGACAGAGACACAGACAAAGAAGCACAGAACTTTGACAAGCTTCTAGTCACACACACACACACACACGCGCGCACGCACACACACGCACGCACGAACACACGCGCACACACAAACACAGACAGACAGACAGACATACATACAGATAGATGACAAACAGACAGTCAGACAGACAGGAACGCATCTTTCACGCTCAGACAACGTCTCTATGGATAAGGTTGCTGATCGTCCTGACATGTATGT
>CM054154.1:12146953-12149453 GCA_028751875.1 Rapana venosa
CTATAAACCGAGGCCCCGTGTGCGAACGCTCGCGGAACATCTTGCGCACACGTTAAACCCTGTTCCGCTTTTCGGAAGAGTAGGCCATTGTGTGCCGGTGGGAACAGATGACAGAATTTACAAAACCGCATACACACAGGGACTGGATGTAAAAAAGTAATAAGTGCTTATTCCATTATCATCGATATAAAAGAATAAACAAAAAAATTTTAAAGATTGACCAACTGGCAGATACCACAGAGAGACACATGGACAGATAGACTAGACAAACCTAATAATAGACAGTTAGCCATGCAGACAGGTAGGTAGATGTAGACAGACTAGCCAAACACAAGTAGACAGAATGGTGGATCAGGAGGGGGGGGGGGGGGAGGACAAAGTCTACACAGTTCAAGGAGTGTCTATATCTATGTCTATGGAGGTGCCGATTGACTTGACACGTGTGTCTGCCTGAGGTCACCGTTACTGCACACACACACACACACACACACACACACACACACACACACACACACACACACACACACACACGAGAATCCCTGAATTGCGCTTTATCCCTTCCCTACTCCAACGGGATAGTTAGCTCAGTGGTCGGAGCACTCGCTTTCCCCCAGACAAGGTTAAGCAGCGTCGAGTGTGGTTACCACTTGGACGGAGGACTGTCTGCGCGCCTTGGCTTCAGTGCAGTTCCCCCAGCTGTAAATGAGTACCTGCCCTCTTTAGGGTCAGGGAAGGTAAAGCAGCGAGGGAGAGGAGATGGGCGCCGCTGCCCTCAATATGCTGGCCCCTAAAGAAGTGAGGTCTCTGACGCCTCGCTCCCCTACGACCTTATAGGTTACGGGACACCTTGACCTTTACCTTTACTCCAGCCCCCTCCATACCACCTCGTCCCCTCAGATCCCCCCCTCTTCCCCCTCCCTCAACCATTGTCACCAACCCTCAACTAATTATCAGCATTTAGTTCCTCCTCTTTACCACTCCTCTCCTCTTAAGCTTCCCAAACCCATTCTCTCAGGATTTGGGTTACCGTGCCTTTCCATTGTGAACAGTAGGGTGCTTTTTTCGCTGCCATCCAATTCGGTAGTGTGGTGTGGTGTGGTGTGGTGTGGTGTGAAGTGGTGTGGTGTGGTGTGGTTTAGTGTAGTGCGGTGTAGTAGGGTGTGGTGTGGTGTGGTGTGGTGTAGTGTGGTGTGGTGGTGTGGTGTGGTGTGGTGTAGTGTGGTGGGGTGGAGTGAGGTGTGGTGTGGTGTGGTGTGTGGGTGTGGTGTGGTGTGGTGCGGTTGTGGTGTGGTTGTGGTGTAGTGTGGAGTGGTGTGGTGTGGTGTGGTGTGGGTTGTGGTGTGGTGTGTGGTGCGGTGGGGTGGGGTGTGGTGTGGTGTGGTGTGTGTGTGTGTGGCGTGGTGTGACGCGGTTGTAGTGTGTGTGGTGTGGTGTGGTGGGGTGTGGTGTGGTGTGGTGTAGTGTAGTGTAGTGTAGGTGTGTAGTGTAGTGTAGTGTAGTGTGGGGTAGTGTAGTGTAGTGTATCGTAATGTAGTGTTGTGTGGTGTGGTGTGGTGTGGTTTGGTGTGGTGTGGTTTAGTGTGGTGTGGTGTAGTGCGGTGTGGTGTGATGATGTTATGTGTGTTGTGGTGAAGTTTAGTGTAGTGCATTGATGTGTAGTGGAGTGGAGTGTTGTGCAGTGTTGTGTATCAATTTTTTTATTCATTTATTTATTATTATTATAATAAATGGAACTTATAGAGCGCTATATTTTGCAAAGACAAATCAATACGCATGCAGTCAACCTAATCTTACACAGTCATACAACCAATGACAAATAATCAATAGTTTAAACAAACAGATTATTGTATTTATTTATTGATTTTGTTTCTTATTTATTTATTTATCTATTGATACCACTTTAAGTCAAGGCAGATTTCTCTGTATAAAGTTCAGGCTGCTCTCCCCGGGGAGAGCGCGTCACCACAAAAGCGGCGCCACCCATTATTTTATTTTTTTGTCTTTTTCCTGTCTGCAACTGTATTTCTTTCCCTTTCAGAGTGTTTTTTTTAATTTTCTACAGAATTTTGCCAGAGCCAACTAGTTTGTTGCCATGGGTTCTTTTCCGTGCGCTAAATAAGTATGTGTAAACCACGGGATCTCGGTTTATCGCCTCATCCGAAAGACTAGCTTCCAGACCACCGCTCATGGTCTAATGGATGGGGGAAAGTTTCGGTTCAAAACTGGGATTGAACCACCGCACACTTCTGACCCGGACTTTTCACTTTCTAGGCAGGCGTGTTACCTCTAGACCACCGATCCAGCATAATGTAGTGTAGTGTAGTGTAGTGTAGTGCAGTGTAGTGTAGTGTAGTGTAGTGTAGTGTAGTGTGGTGTAGTGTAGTGTAGTGAGTGTAGTGTAGTGGAGTAGAGTGGAGTGGAGTGGAGTGTAGTGTAGTGGAGTGGAGTAGGGTGGAGTGGAGTGGAGTGTAGAGTGGTGTGGTGTGGTGTAGTGGAGTGG
>CM054154.1:12151953-12174453 GCA_028751875.1 Rapana venosa
TCTCTCTCTCTCTCTCTCTCTCTTCTCTCTCTCTCTCTCTCTCTCTCTCACACACACACACACACACACACACACACACAATACACACACACATATAGATAGATAGATAGATAGATAGATAGATAGATAGATAGATAGATAGATAGATAGTAGATAGATAGATAGATTAAAAGATAGATAGATAGATAGATAGACATATAGATAGATAGATAGATAGATAGATAGATAGATAGATAGATAGATAGATAGATAGATAGAGAGAGAGATAGTTAGATAGAGAGATAGATATACTCACTCTTAGACAGACATACAAAGAAACGATCAGATACGGAGACAGCCAACCAACTACTCAGACAAACAAAACCGACAGACAGACTAAACAAACAGACAGACAGACAGACAGACAGACAGACAGGCAAACCAAGGGAGACAAAGACTGAGACGCATACATCACACTCAGAAGTTGTTTCCGTGAAGAAAAGAAAAAGAAAAAGATTTATGGATTGCCCACAACCGCAGCAAATGGAGCCAACTGGTGCAACGTTCGTCACTGCAGTGCCCCTACGACCCTGGAGGGGGTTACGGGAGCAGATGACAGATGACTTTACATCTATATCTACTTAAGATTTATATCCACACAGTACAAAGATATGCCATTCAGGGTTTACCCCTAACCCCCCCCCCCTTCATCACCTCAACCCCCCCCCCCCCCCCCTATGCTCAACCACCACTTCCTACAAGTATCTGCATCCAGTCCCCAACCCCCACCCCCCTCCAATTTTCCCTCTTCCCATTATCAGGAGGGACGGGATAGCCTAGTGGTTAGAACATTGCGCTCGCAATCTGACGACACGGGTTCGATTCCCGTTCAAGGGGGATATTTTCCTCTGGAGTTAACATCAGTGTAGACTCCACTCCCCCATCCCCCCAAGTCCTTCGGATGAGACTATAAACCGAAGCCCCGTGTGCGATGGCATGCAGAACATCTTGCGCACACGTTTTATCCTTTTCGGCTTTTCGTAAGAGTAGACCACTGTGTGCCGGTGGGAACAGGATGACAAAATTTACAAATTCGCATACACACGGGGACTAGATGTAAAAAAAAGCACATAAGTGCTTATTCCATTATTCGATATAAAAGAATAATTTTTAAAAAATTTAATCACGATTATCTTTGCTGTTTATCCTGTTTTAAGTTCTGATTCTAAGGACTTCTAGTTGTTATTGTTGTTGTTGTTGTGTTGCTGTTGTTGCTGCTGCTGTTGTTACATATGCGATGGAGACAGTTGAGTTGCGGTGAGTATTGGTTAGTGGAGATGTCATTCTTGGAAATCAGAGCATGGGCTATGTGTAGCAGGGTCTATTAGAAGACCCAGCCATGCATACTGCCCTGGTAATCAGCTCCAGTGATTCTCGGGTGTGATCATTGAGACAAAGTACAAAGCTGGGGTGTCCTTCAAGATGTTAAGCTGGGGAACGCCCAGTACCAATATACCTCCACTCTCTTCTGTCGTAAGCAGTAGGCATCATTCGATTTCCTCAATGCCCTTTTCCTCAATAATTGGGCCTCCAAACAAACACATACCAGACAGATTTCATTCCATTAATCCTGTTTTATTGGTTTGTCTGTCTTTTTTCTTTTTTTAGCCAAGTTTTACAGTTACTGCCCATCTTACAAAATGAAGCTTAACAGCAACAAAAAACAGAACATTTAAAGTTTCTAGACGCATGCATTGAAGGGAGTTTAAAGTTGTTTTGAAACTTGTGACAGTTGTACAAACTGGTCATCGCTACTGCAGGAGAGGAAATGCCTGTGATGGTGACAGTACTGTCGGGGTCTGAAGTACCTGTTGCTCACAGCTCGGTTGATTGGGATGTGCTTTCTATCTATCTATCTCTCTATCTATGTGTCTGTCTGTCTGTCTGTCTGTCTATCTATTTATCTCTCTATATGTCTGTCTGTCTTTCCGTCTGTCTATCTATCTATCTATCTATCTATCTGTCTGTCTGTCTATCTATCTATCTATCTGGCTGTCTGTCTATCTATCTATCTATCTATCTGTATATCTATCTATCTATCTATCTATCTATCTATCTATCATCTATCTATTTATCTATCATCTATCTATCTCTCTATCTATCTATCTATTTCTCTATATGTCTATCTGGCTGTCCATCTATCTATCTATCTATCTATCTATCTATCTCTATCCATCTGTCTGTCTATCTATCTATCTATCTATCTATCTATCCATCTATATTTTAATATATATAATATATATAATATATATATATATATAATATATATAATATATTATATATATATATATATATATATATATATATATATATATATATGTACATACATACATTTTTCTTATTGAATAGTATTTATACATTTTCTTTTTATGTGGGTTATTTTTCATTTTTAGCAGCAGTCTGTCTGCCTGTTTGTCTGCCTGTCTACCTGCCTGTCTGTCTCTCTGTCTCTCTGTCTCTCTATCTCTCTCTCTCCCTCCCTCCCCCTTTCTCTCCCTCTCTCTCTCTCTCTCTCTCTCTCTCTCTCTCTCTCTCTCTCTCCTCTCTCTCTCTCGCTATATACATCATAATGCCTCGTCTCTTCAGAAGGACTTTCCAGGGAAGTGGAGTCGGTTGGTACTGATGTTGACTGCAGAGGACAAACTCCCCTTGAAACAAAGGGTGCAGCACTGGAGGCTGGAACCCAAGGGATCAAATCGAGAACATGACGGTTGAACTACTAGGCCCTCCAACCAGAGGGACGGGATAGCCTAGTGGTCAGAACAATGCGCTTGCAATCTGACGACCCGGGTTCGATTCCCGTTCAAGGGGATATTTTCCTCTGGAGTTAACATCAGTGCAAACTCCACTCTCCCCAAAAGTCCTTCGGATGAGACTATAAACCGAGGTCCCGTGTGCGAACGCACGCAGAACATCTTGCGCGCACGTTAAATCCTGTTCCGCTTTTCGTAAGAGTAGGCCATTGTGTGCCGGTGGGAACAGATGACAGAATTTACAAAACCGCATACACACGGGGACTGGATGTAAAAAAGCACATGAGTGCTTATTCCATTATCCTCGATATAAAAGAATGAAATGAATGGGGGGAAAAAACCCATACTTCAAGAGCTAAAATGGAAGGTGGAGAGGGGTTGGTTGGTTGGTTGGTGTGGGGAGTGAGAGAGGGAAGGGGAAGTGGAGAGAGGAGGGGGGGGGGGGAGACAGCCAGATAGACAGACACAGAGAGAGCTAAGTTGGGGTGGGGGGGGGGGGGTATCGAGAGACAGACAGGCAGACAGAGAGACAGAGAGACTGACAGAGAGACGGGCAGACAGACAGACAGAGAGACAGACAGACAGACAGAGAGTAAAGTTGGGGGGAAGAGAGAGAGAGAGAGAGAGAGAGACAGACAGACAGACAGACAGAGACAGAAACAGAGACAGAGAGAAACAGAGAGAAAGACAGACAGACAGAGACAGACAGAGACAGACAGAGATAGACAGAGAGACAGACAGAGAGACAAACAGACAGACAGACAGATAGACAAAAAGACAGACAGACAGAGAAGTAAATTGGGGGGGGAGGGAGGGAGGGAGAGAGACAGAGACAGACAGACAGACAGACAGACGGACAGAGAGAGAGAGAGAGAGAGAGAGAGAGAGAGAGAGATGAGAGAGAGAGAGAGAGAGAGAGAGAGAGATGGAGTAATTGATTTTATCTGATCTACATGGAAGGAAAGATGAAGTTGCTGACCTTTTTTTGACCTCTGCACTTTCAGCCCACGCTGTCCTCCCCTCCCCTCCCCTCCCCCCCCTCCCCTACTCCCCTACTCCCCTACCCCCCTACCCACTCCCCTCTCCCCCGACTATCTTTGAGGCATTTTTTTAAAAATTGCTTTTATGTTCAATCCTCTCTCTATGTCTGTCTGTCTGTCTGTCTCTGTTTGTCCGTCTGTCTGGCTCTGTATATGTCTGTCTCTTTGTCTCTGTCTGTCTGTCTGTCTATGTCTGTCTCTGTATCTCTCTCTCCCTCTCTCTTTCTGTTGCAGTGATGTAGATGTTGAAGATGATGATCGAGAAGATGATAATTATAGAGGTTGAAGAAGATGGTGATGACGTAGTAGTGAAGAAAAAGAAGAATGCAAAGAAGAAGAAGAATGCAAAGAAAAATAGAAAACAAATGGAAAAAGAAGAAGAGAAAAAGAAGAAGAAGAAGAAGAAGAAGAAGAAGAAGAAGAAGAAGAAGAAGAAGAAGAAGAAGAAAGAAGAAGAAGAAGAAGAAGAGAAGAAGAAGAAGAAGAAGAATGCAAAGAAGAAGAAGAAGAATGCAAAGAAGAAGAATGCAAAGAAGAAGAATGCAAAGAAGAAGAAGAAGAAGAAGAAGAAGAAGAAGAAGAAGAAGAAGAAGAAGAAGAAGAAAAAGAAGAAGAAGAATATATGGAATATTTTATAGCGCTGAATCTTGTGTAAAAAAAAAAATCGAAGCGCTTGCACTCAATATTTACAGGCATGCAACTCTCCTTAAATAATGAGCAACAGATTTCAAATCCATGCGCGCGCACTACGCACGCACACGCACGCACACACACACACACACCCCACAAAACACCACAACCCCACAACACACATGGAACAACCTTAGAAGGTGAAAGATGCTGTTGAAAATTAGGGACAGATATGTGGGGGGGGGGGGGGGGGGGGAGAAGAAAAAGAAGAAGAAAAAGAAGACATGACAATGACAATGACAAATTCTTTTATTTCGAGGATAATGAATAAGCACACATGAAGAAGAAGAAGAAGAAGAAGAAGAAGAAGAAGAAGAAGAAGAAGAAGAAGAAGAAGAACAACAACAACAACAACAACAACAACAACAGCAAGAATGCGATGAAGAATGCGAAGAATGCGAAAAAGAAAGGATGATGATGACGGGCGACGACGATGATGATGATGATGATGATGATGATGACGACGACGACGGCGGCGGCGACGACGATGATGATAATGATGATGACGACGACGACAACGACGATGTGGACCGCGATGACGATGATACGGTAGCGCGTCTACGTGTAGTGTAGTGTAGTGTTAGTGTAGTGTAGTGTGGTGTAGTGTAGGGTAGTGTGGTGTAGTGAGTGTCTTGTAGAAGTGTAAGTGTAGTGTAGTGTAGTTAGTGTAGTTGTAGTGTGGTGTGGTGTAGTGTAGTGTTTAGTTGGAGTGTGTGTGAGGTAGTGTAGTGTGTGTTATGTTGTGGTGTCAATGTTAGTGTAGTGTTAGTGTAGTGTAGTGTTGTGTAGTGTAGTGTAGTGTAGTGTGTGTAGTGTCGTGTAGTTGTGGTGTAATATAGTTATAGATGGTGTAGAGTATTGTTAGGGTAGTGTTTAGTGTGGTTGTTGTTTAGTGTAGTGCAGTGTAGTGTAGGGTAGTGTAATGTGGTGCAGTGTGGTGTGTAATGTGTGTAGTGTAGTGTAATTGTAGTGTAGTGTAGTGTACTGAGCGCAGTGTTGTGTAGTGTATGTGTTAGTGTAATGTAGTGTAGTGTAGTTGTAGTGTACTTGCAGCGCAGTTTAGTGTGTGTAGTGCAAAGTAGTGTAGGTGATAGTGTAGTTGAGTGTGGTGTAGGTGTACGTGCACTGCACGTGTTGTGTATTTGCAAATAGTGTAGTGTAGAGTATCATAGTTTGGTGCAGGGTAGTGTAGTGTGTTGTGTGTAGTTTAGTGTAGTTTAGTGTAGATGTAGTTTAGTTTGGTGTGGTGTGGTCTGTGGGGTGGTGTGGTTTAGTGTTGGGTATTTGTGAGTGGTGCTGTGTAGGTGTTATGTAGTGTAGGTAGTGTAGTGTAATGTAGTGTAGATGTAGTGTACTTGCAGCGCAGTGTTTGGGTAGTGTAGGTAGGTGTAGTGTACTGAGGCGCAGTTGTGGAGTTAGTGCACTGTAGTAGTCGTGTATTGTAGTGTAGTGTAGTGATGGTGTTATGGTGTGGTGTGGTTGCTGGTGTGGTGTGGTTGTGGTGTAGTGTAGTGAAGTGTAGTTGCAATGGAGAGTGGGAGTGGAGTGGAAAGTAGAAGTTAGAGTGCAATTTGTGCAGAGCAGGCCAGTTGCAGTGCGGAGCAGTGCAGTGAGTACAGAGCTGTGTAGTGTAGTATAGTATGTGTCGTGTAGTGCAGTGTGGTGTAGTGTGATGTGGTGTTTTGTTGAGTTAGTGTCGTGTACTGCAGTTGCAGGTGCAGTGTAGTGTAGGGGTATAGTGTAGTGCAGTGGCCAGTGCCAGTGCATTGTAGTTGTGTGGAGTGGAGTGGAGTTGAAGTGAAGTGGAGTGGAGTGAGTGGGGTTATATTGTGTAGTCGTGCATTGTAGTGGAGTGTACGGCAGTGCAGTGCAGTTGTGTGTTAGTGGTAGTGTATTTAGTGTTGTGCAGTGTGGTGCTAGTGTAGTGTCGTGTAGTGTAGTGTAGTGTAGTGCAGTGCAGTGCTGTGCACGTTCGATTGTAGTGGAGTGGCGTGGCGTGGGGTGGAGAGGCGTGTCATTGTAATAGGATTTCCAATCAAGGACTGATTTCTTGTATGAAACTTCGGCCCTTCTCTTCTCACGTGCATCTAGTGCATTGCCAAGCAGTGCCGTCTAGTGCCTTTGTTTGCTTGGAATTATTCGGTTTCCATCATTTCTTGAGGTCTATTTTGACCACTTCAAACTGTTGCCTGGAAGTTTATTGTTGTCGCAGTTTCTGTACGGCGCTTGTATGCATGTTTATACATGGAAGCTCGGTTTATGTCTCATCCAAAAGATAGCGCAGACAACCATTGTGAATGATTAGTGGATAGGGGGAAAAAGTTACTGGGTGGCCAATGCAGGATCGAACTCTGGGTTTTCACTTCTAGGCAGGTGGGTTATCCTCAAGAGCGCACGATTTAGAGTTAATGGAATACAACAAACAAACAGCAACAACAGTAACGCCAACTCCAACAACAACACAACAAAAAAACAAACAAACAATGCAATAGGAGAGGCAAATCGAGGAAGCCAATGACCAATCCAGTAATCCGTCTGCACAGACAGACAGACAGACAGACCCGACCAGACCGAACAAAAGTCATTCTTGACTAAAATTAATATTATATGTCATTCGTCCATTCAGCTAATGAGACAGAGGACAGACAGTCAGACAGAAGACAGGACAGGGACAGATAAAAGACACTTTGACAAAGAGTGATGAAGACAGGGAGCTGCCGTTACTCTGAAGTTCTCTGTTGTTGTCAGTCTCTCGTCTTGCTCTGTCTGTCTGACTGTCTGTTGTTGTCTGTCTGTCTGTTGTCTGTCTCTCTCTCTCTCTCTCTCTCTCTCTCTCTCTCCTCTCTACTCTCTCTCTCTCTCTATCTCTCTCTCTCTTTCTCTATTCATGCTCTTCCCTTCTCTTCACACACACACACACCCCCCCCCCACACACCCATACCCACACACTAGATAGATAGTAGAATAGATAGTAGATAGATAGATAGATAGATGATAGACTAGATAGATGATAGATAGTTTAAAAGATAGATAGATAGATCGATAGCAATAGATAGTGCTGATAGATAGATAATAGATCGATAGCTGTTAGATAGTTCGATAGAGAGAGAGATAGTTTAGATAGTGAGATAAGATATCACTTTAGACCAGGACTACAAAGGCACACGATAGATACGGAGATCAGCCATACCCACTACTGCCCTGTCCATCCGACCCACCAAACGCCAGACAGACTAACAAACAGACTAGACAGACAGACAGGACAGACAAGGACAGGCACAACCAGGGAGACCTAAGACTGAGGCATACATCACATTCAGAAGTTGTTCGTGAAGAAAGAAAATGAAAAAAAGATTATTTGGATTGCCCACACCGCAGCAATGAGCCAAATGTGATACGTTCGTCACTGCAGTGCCACTAAAGACCCCTGGAGGGGGATACGGGGCAGATGAAGATGACTTTAATTATAATCTCTTAAGGATTTATATCCACAAGTACAAGATATGCCATTCTGGGGTTTACCTACCACCCCCCCTTCATCTCCTCACCCCCCCCCCCCCCTATGCTCAACCACATTTCCTCCTACCAAGTATCTGCATCCTGTCCCAACACCCCCCGACACTTTTCCTCTTCCCATTATCTGAGGGAGGATAGCCTAGTGGTTAGAACTTTGCCCGCTCGCAATCTGAGACACGGGTTCGATTCCGTTCAAGGGGGATATTTCCTCTGGAGTTAACATCAGTGTTAGCTCCACTCCCCCCATCTCCCCCTAGTCCTTCGGATGAGGACTATAAACCGAAGCCCGGTGCGATGGCATGCAGAACATCTTGCGCACACGTTTTTATCCTTTTTTCGGCTTTACGTAAGGTAGACCACTGTGTGCCTCTATGGGTGGAACAGGGGATGACAAAAATTTACAATTGCATACAACACGGGGATAGATGTTAAAAAAAAATGACATAAGTGCTTTATTCCATTATTCGATATAAAAAGTATATTTTTAAAAAATTTAATCACGATATCTTTGCTGTTTATCCAGTTTTAAGTTCTGATTCTAAGGACTTTCTAGTTGTTATTGTTGTTGTTGTTGTGTTGTGTTGTTGCTGCTGCTGTTGATCTCATATGCGATGGAGACAGTTTGAGTGCGGGTGCACCGTAATGGTTTCACGCGCGGAGATGTCTCTTTTGCCACCTCGCGGCATGGGTATGCTGTCGAGGTTCTATCTAGAAGACACAGCCTGCATCAGCCTTGGTATCAGCTCAGTGATTAATCGGGTTAACTTTGTGATCATTGAGACAAAGTACATAAGTGGGGTGTCTTCAGTTGTGTAAGCTGGGGAATCGCCTTAGTACCAATATACCTCCACTCTCTTCTGTCGAACGCAGTAGGATCATTCGATTTCCACGCAATGCCTTTTCCTCAATTAATTGGGCCACCAAACAAACCACTTACCAGAAGATTTCATTCCATTTACTCCTGGTTTTATTGGTTTGTCTGTCTTTTTTCTTTTTTTCAGCCAAGTTTTACAGTATGCCATCTATACAAATATGACGCTTAACAGCTCAACAAAAAAAGAACATTTAAGTTTCTCTGACGCATGCAATTGAAGGGTGTTTAAAGTTGTTTTGAAACTTGTGAAGTGTACAAAGGTCATCGCTTGCAGGAAGAGGAAAATGGCACTGTGATGGTTGACAGTATGTCGGGGGTCTGAAGTACATGTTGCTCACAGTCGGTTGATTTGGGATGTTCTTCTCTATCTTTCTATTCTTATTATGTGTGGTCTGTTGTCTGTCTGTTATCTATTTATTCTTATATGTCTGTCTGTCTTTCGTCTGTCTATCTATATTTATCTATCTATCTATCTGTCTGTCTGTTATCTATCTATCTATTGGCTGGCTGTGATTATTATCTATCTATCTGTATATCTATCTATGCTATTATCTATCTATCTATCTTATTATCTATTTATCTATAATTATCTTTTCTTATCTATCTATTATTGCTCTATTGTTATTGGTGTCCATCTATCTATTAATCTATCTATCTATTCATATCTCTATCATCTGTCTGGTATCTAGCTATAATCTATCTATCTATCCATCTATATTTTAATATATTTATATATATATATATATATATAGATATATATATATATATATATATATTATATATATCTTATATATAATATATATATATATGTCATACATACATTTTTTTATGGAATGTATTAATACATTTTTTTTTTTTTGTGGGATATTTTTCCTTTTTGCAGCTGGTCTGTCTGCTTGTTTGTCTGCTGTCTACCTGCCTTTGTCTGTCTTCTGTTCTCTGTTTCTATATCTTCTCTCTCCCTCCTCCCTTTTCTCTCCCTCTCTCTCTGCTCTCTCTCTCTCTTATGCTCTCTCTCTCTCTCTCTCTCTCTTCTCGCTATATACATATTAATGCTCGTCTCTTAGAAGATTTCAGGGGAGTGGAGTCGGTTGGTACTGATTGTTGACTGCAGAGGACAAACTTCCCTTGATAAAAGGGTGCAGCATGGAGGCTGGAACCCAAGGGATCAAATCGAGCCCCTTGAGGTTTGAATACTAGGCCCTCCACCAGGAGGGACGGGATAGCTAGTGGTCAGAAACGTAATGCGCTTGCAATCTGCCGACGGAGTTCCCGATTCCCGTTCAAGGGGTATTTTCCTTTGAGATTTAACATCCTGTTGACCTCCACGTCCCCAAAAGTCTTCGATGAGTCTATAAAGCCGATGGTCCCGTGTGCGAACGCACGCGTGAACATCTTGCGCGCCAGTTACTCCCTGTTCCGCTTTTGTAAGAGTAGGCCATTGTTGTGCGGTGGGAACAGATGATCAGAATTTACAAAGCATACAACTCGGGGGATAGGTGTAAAAGCACATGAGTGATTTATTCCATTATCTCCCCGATATAAAGAATGATATGATGTCGGGGGGGAAAAAACCCATATTCAGAGCTAAAAATGGAAGGTGGAGAGGGGGTTGGTTGTGTTGGTTGGTGTGGGAGTGAGAGAGGGAAGGGGAAAGTGGAGAGAGCGTGGGGGGGGGGGAGACCAGCCAGATAGACAGGAACAGAGAGAGCTTAAGTTGGGTGGGGGGGGGGGGTATAGAGAGACAGGACGGCAGACAGAGGACAGAGCGATGACAGAGAGACGGGCAGAAGACAGACAGAGAGACAGACAGACAGACAGAGAGTAAGTTGGGGGGGGAAGAGAGAGTGAGAGCGATGGAGAGAAGACAGACAGACCGACGAGGACAGAAACAGAGAAGAGAGAAACGAGAGAATTGCCAGAAAGACAGAGACAGGTCGAGAAAGACGAGATGAAGAGAGAAGACCAGAGAGGACAAACAGACAGACAGACAGATAGACAAAAAAGCCCGACAGACTGAGACGTAAATTGGGGGGGAGGGAGGGAGGGTGAGTGAGCGAGACAGGAGACAGACCAGACACGCAGACAGAGGAACGAGCAGAGAGAGAGAGAGGAGAGAGGAGAGAGTGAGACGACGAGTGAATGAGACGAGAGAGAGAGAGAGACGAGCGAGTGAGAGATTGGCGTATTTGATTTATCTGATCTACATGGAAGGAAAGATGAAGTTGCTGACCTTTTCTTGATCTGACTTTAAGCCACGGCTGTCCTCCCCTCCCCTCCCCTACCCCCCTCCCTCTTCTCCCCTATCCCTCTACCCCCTTACCCACTCCCCTCTCCCCCGACTATCTTAGAGGTTTTTTTTTAAAAATGTGCTTTTAATGGTTCATCCTTCTCAATGTGTGTTGTCTGTCTGTCTCTGTTTGTCGTCTGTCTGGCTCTTATATGTCTGTCTCTTAGTCTCTTGTCTGTCTGTCTGTCTAGTCTGTCTATGGTTCTCTTCTCTCCTCTCTTTTCTCGTTGCAGTGATGTAGAGGCTTGAGATGATGATCGAGAAGATGATCATTATACAGGTGAAGACGATGGTTGATGATCTTAGTAGTGAGATAAGAAGAATGCAATAGACGAAGAAGAATGCAAAGAAGAATAGAAAACAAATGGAATGAAGAAGAAGAATGGAAAGAAGAAGAAAGAAGAAGAAGAGAAGGAAGAAGAAGACGAAGATAGAGGAAGATGACGAGATGGAGAAGAAGAAGAAAGAGAAAGACAGAAAAGAAGAAGAAGAGAAGGAGATGATGAAGAATGAAGAATGCATAGATGAAAGCATGAAGAATGCAAAGACAAAGAATGAAAGAAGAAGAATTGCAAAGTAGAAGACGAGAAGAAGAAGAAGAAGAAGAAGAGAGACGAAAGAAGAAGAAAGACAGAAGATGAAGAAGAAGAAGAAATATATGGAATTATTTATAGCGCTGTATCTTGTCAAAAAAAAAAACGAAGCGCTTGACTATCATTTACAGGCATGCAACTCTCCTTAAACATATTGAGCAAACAGATTTCAAATCCATGCGCGCGCACTACGCAACGCACACGCTCGCACACACACACCCCACACCACACACACACACAACTCTCACACACTCACCATGGGAAATCATTAGACGGTGAAAGATGCTGTTGAAAAGTAGGGGCAGATTGTGGGGGGGGGGGGGGGGGGGAGAAGAAAAAGAAGAAGAAGAAGAGAGAATGACAGATGCCAATTGAACAAATTCTTTTATTTCGAGGAAATGAATAGCTACACATGAAGAAGATGAAGAAGAAGAAGAAGAAGATTGAAGAAGAAGAAGAAGAAGAAGCAGAAGAACAACAACAACAACAACAAAACAACAACAGCAAGAAATGCGATGAAGACGCGAAGATTGCGAAAAAAAAGATGATGATGATGATGATCGGACGACGATCGATGATGATGATGTGATGTGAGATGACGACGACGAGGCTGGCGGCGACGACGAAGATGATAAATGATGATGGACGACGACGACAACGACGTGATTATGACCGCGATGGACGATGACTGCCGGTCGCGACGATCTACGGATAATCACCATGGTCTACTTCACATCTCTTGTCCTGAAATAGTGGTGTTTGAGCTGATCAGATTGGCTGCTGTGTGTTGACATGATAAAGCTGAGGATGGTAAAGATTCGCTTGAGATATATTGATGATGACAAAAAACTGAATGGTGCTGGCACCACTTGCTTTCAGTCAAGTCAAGTCAAGTCAAATATTATTTTCAGATGGTAATTGAAATAAGGCAGTGCATTTGCTTTTGTTTATCAAGCCATCTATCTAAAGAAAGAAAAAAAGCCGAGAGGTAAAAAAACGATAATGTATATGCAGAACATTAGGATAAAAAAAACTATCTTTGGTAAACTATATACATCAAACAAAAAATAATAACAGATGCATATGTGGAAATCGATAAAAAAAAAAAAACCAGAAAAATATGAGACCATTACAATTCAAAATAATTCAAAAATCTTGAATAAAAAACCGTTCAAACAAAAAAACAAGCAACAATAAAAAACCAAACTAAAACAACACAATAAGAACGACAAGCTGAATAAATATATAAAAACCAAACTCAATGCTTCCCTCCCCCCCCTCTCACCCACACAATGTACACCACAAACCTTAACCATACAAAAACAATGAATTAAAACACAAACAAAAGGATGAAATCACACAAGGGACAACCACATCAAGGAAATAAACAATCAAACATAACACAAATATCATACACAACAAACAAACGCGACAATAACTAAATAGGACGCGGAATACAGCAAAGACAAATGAGAACTATATAGAGCCTACAAAAGACGAGAAAATGAGTCCAAACTATCCCCTGCCCTACCAAGAAATCCACCTAAACCCAAAACTAACAAACGGCCAAATAAACCAGAATCACACCCCCATACCAACAATAACATACAACAACAACCAAAATTAATGGATATTAAAACAGAGAAAATGATGTATCCATTTAAACACTTACATACCATAACATACACATCATCACCATATCCCCTTTACACATAATATAATCATTTATAAGAAAATCAAGAATAACCAGCAGCTATTGGATTCAGAGGCAAAGATAGTATAACAAAGGATCCCATTTCCTCCCTTTCCCGGGTATATACACACATGTATATGTGTTTTTGTTTTGAGGCAGCGCAACTCGATAATTCCTTCGATCAAAGAATTAAAATTAGGCAATGTTTAAAATCCACAGCCGTACTAAACGTCAGATAACAATTTAGCTCTTCTAGTACAATGAACCAGAAAACTAACGCGTGACCAAATTCTATAATAGTCCTGCATATTTCTGTGTTAATACAAAAGAAATAAAAAGGCCCTAAACAGCAAGAAAGTAAAAACCAAGAACCGATACCAATTACACAACACACACGCACTCACACACTTGTACACACCACTTGTACACACACTCACACAACACAACACACACACACACACACACAACACACACACACAAACACATTGATTCAAAGCGTGCTGGGGTTGATATCATATCAATCCATTTTAATCGATGTTTACACATGTACTCTATATGAATATGAATAAATTGGGTCATATCTGATTTTACGGCAAGATATAACGTCAGTGGTCACTTAAATCTTCTCTTAAGTTCTAGTTGTGTTCTGACTTTTATCATGAATATTTTTTAGATGTGTTTTATATGATTATGCTTTTAATCTTTTCCAAATTTTGGGGTCGTTTATTCCATAGGTCACTGCTGAAATACAAGAGGCTCGATTTATCTTAGGTTATTTCTGGGTCTTGAAATGTTGCAAAGGTTTGTGTCTATGTGGTTAACTTTGAAAGCTTTGGTAATTTGGGAGGTGCATTTTGATTAAAAACCTTTTTGCATAAACACAGTTTATTGAATGAAAGTCCGAGTTTCGAAATGTCAGGCACAGTTATTTGCTTTATAAGCCTCAATGTCAGGGTGCTTCTTTTTAACAATACAAGTTTTACTGCTCTTTTATATTAAGCGATGAATGAATTTCAATGTTCGTTCCACTGCAGGGGTATCCCAATTAGTTGACGCATAGTCAATGATTGGTAGAATGTGACCGCAAGAAAAATAGTTTTCGAGCATGCTTATTTAATTAGAAGTGTTTTATTTTGGATAATTGTAGTCTAGTGTGAGCTAGGCGTTTACTAAGTGGACATTATGTGATCAGTCCAAGTATATTTTTGTCAATGGTGACACCTAATATTTTTTGTGAGTCAATCTTCTTCAACTAATTCCTTATCCACAACAGAGGTTGAAACCTATCATTCATTTTTTGCCTTTTCTCAGTCTTGCTGTGATACGGACATACTTTTTGTTTTTTGTGACATATTATATTTAAAGGACCATGTGGTTTTAATTGAGTCCAAATCATAATAGTCAAATCTGTATTTGAGTTGTAGTTTACTCGGCTGGTGTCTGATCCACTACAAAATGAGAGTGGTATCGTCAGCAAACATTCACAGTAAATTTAATAAAACAGTGTAAATCATTTTCATAGACTGAAAACATGAGTTGGTCCAATACTGAGCTTGTGGTACCATGTCTACTGGGTAGTAGTTCTGATGCTTGGTTATTTACGATACTAGCTGACTGCTATTGGACAGAAAATTTTGAGTAGTTGGATAACTTCAGGTGGCAGTTTGTACAATTCTAATTTACGCAATAACCAAAGAGTGGTTGATCAACATCAAATGCTTTTCAAAGTCAACAAAAGCGTTGGGCAGTAAACTTATTGTCTTATATTGTGTAGGAGGCTGTCAGTGGCTTGAGTTAGGCAGTGTGAAGGAATAGTTTTTACGAAACCCTGTGTTTGATCTAGTGAATAGATTGTTTTTTATAAAAGTAAGTCATTTGGGTCGCGCCCGCGTCGCGCACGCCGCGCGGCGCGCGCCGCGCAATGGATTTAGGATAGTACATCGAGAGAATTGAAAATGGCCTGTAAATTTGAGGAGAAGAGCAGTCACTAGATTTAAGGACAGTATTAACTTTTGCCTTTTTAAACTTGAGAGGAAAAAACCTCTTTTCTCAATACACAGTTGTATAGAATAAGTTAGTGTATCAACAATAAACGGAATTCAGCAGTTTTATAAATCGAGCATCTAACTTGTCTAGATCCGTGTTCTAGAATTCGTGCATTTTTTATGCTTTATCTACATCAAGGTGTCATTGGCTGGGGATTAAGTGGAAAGTTAATATGTTTTGAGTTAATATATTGTTGTAGGTAATGAAGATCTTTTCGTTGACTTGTCAATGTTATAACTTTATTTGCTACATTTGAAAAAATGGCTGTTTAAGTTCATCAGTTGATAGTCTTTAATGAATGTTTGACTTTTTGAAACATGTTTATTACATAATGTATTTGATGGCATTCCAAATCTGGCGAGAGTCACTAGTGGTAATTAACAACTGTGAAAGTAATTACGCTTTTGATCTGCGTTTTAATGGAATTCACTTTATTCCTTTTGTGACCTGAATTGTTCATGTGTACTGGGTTTCAGGTGGTTTCTAAAGTTTATCACAGATTCTATGTCTTTGGTATCCTTGGAGGTTTGGTTTTTTCTTTAACTCCTTTTTTTTATAAAGGGAGCATGTTTGTCATACACTGAGTAACTATGTTAACCCAAAATTGCAGCAGCTTCATCGGGGTCTCTGATTTGGTATACATTCGTGTAATGGTGAGTTATCAGGTCCGAAAGAAAATTATCCTCCAGAAGTGTTTGAATCGTCGGTCTATATTGTTTTATGCCCAACTTTAGGAATTTTTATGCGACGCTTAACCAAGAACCAGAGCCAGTATTATGATCGCTGCATCCACATGACGGTGGCACTTACTTCAAAGCTATGTGCTGGTTTGCATTAGTGTTATATATGGATCATTAAAGTTACTGAATTATTGTTATATCGTGTGGGTTTATCTTTTAGTTGTTCCAGACCAAGCATCATATAGTTGTGTTCCATTTGGTTGGGTTTGACGTAAGTCTATGTTTAAAATCTCAGAATATAATTGTTTCACAGTTTAAAAGTGCAACTTTCCCATTAGTAGAATTGATCTATCCAAACCCTATTAGTGGTTTCTGACGGATTTATGTTTATGAATCCTATCAAATGTGGACTACATGTGCTCTTTAATTTGATTTCTACCTCCAAATCGATTTCGATTTCATACCACATCAAAATTGTTATAGCCTTTGAGCATAATGAAAGATGCAGAAATATGTTAATAGGCCTGTAGTTTTTGGTTTGTAGGGATCTTGGCGAAAGATTTGGTATCCTGGAATGTGAATGTCTGCATCAGTTATATTTGAAGAACGGCGGGATTCAGCAAAGCAAATAAATGAAGTCATTCCACATCATTAAATAGTATGCTAGCACATGTCATCTTTTTTTTGGTTGCATTTTGTTTTGTTGAGGTAGCTACTCGTTTAGACCTTGTTTTTATTGGCCCCACTTGTCTGAGGTAAGAGACTGGGCGTAGAGGGAGGGAGTGGGTTAATAGGCGGGTTGAATTTACAGGGTTTAAGAGAGCAAACCGACCCAATTGAAAAATCAAACAAATAAACCTCTACCAGCATTAAAAAAACAAAAAAAACAACAACCCCCACAAAACCACCGTATTGAATATAAAGACTCACTAAGATTATACAGGTATGGCTCTTACAATAATTGCTCTGTAACAAAAATACCGTATTAACAAATAAATGTATTACAATACAACACTAATGAGCATTATTATGTTACAATGCACTGCAAAATCCTATAAGCTTAACAAAATATTAAGCCATGAAAGAAAAAAAAAAAAAGAGATCAATTGGACAAAAATTAAGGTATGGAAAAATAGACTTTCGGCTTGGAATAGTATCTATTCTTTTTGTAGCAGTTAAAAACTGTTATTGCTCAAAAGTCTTATCAATATACAATGTTCATTAATCCGCTTGATAATTGAGCAAAAAAACAGCTTTCCACTGTGTAAACCTTGGTAAAGTATACTGCAGCATGACACCAATCTCATTCTGAGAGAGAGGAGAGGACAGAGGTTTGTGACCAGTAAAGACAGGTAGAAAGCCCGTCAGAAAGAGGCTTTTACAGAGAGAATATTACTAGATTACATAGAGGTATAGAGGGAGGATAAACTTGACATGGCCAGTATGTTAACATATCATCAGTAGGTTATGCACTGTAGTGGTGAAATGACCACAATCATTGAAAGATGGGGAACATGCTTGCATGCGTGTGTGGGTGCGTGCTTGTGCCTGCGTAAGTGGTTTGTGGTGTGTGTGTGTGTGTGTGTGTGATTTGTGGTGTGTGTGTATGTGTCTGTGCGTGCGAGCGTGTGTTGTGTACGTGTGTGTCAGGTGTGTATGTATGGTGTGGGTTTGCGTGTGGGCGTGTTTGTGTATGCATATGTGTGTGTGTGGAGGGGGGGTGGGGCGTTTGGCGTGCAAGCGTAGCCGTGGGTGTGGCGGGCGTTCAAGCGTGGTGGGCTTGCCGTGGTATTGTGTTGTGTGTGTGTGTGCGTGCGTGCGTACAAGTGGGCGTGCATATGTGTGTGCGTGCGTGCACGCGTTTGCACTCGCTTGCGACTGTGCCTGATCCGAGTGCATTTATTTGTACATGCTATATCTTTTATGGCGGTGACGGTATTGAAATTCATGTTGTTGATAAAACGAATGCTGTTGCCTAATGTATCACTCTGGAGACTGGACGTTTAAATATTAATGACTGTTTGAAATTCTGTTGTTGTTGTTTTTGTTGTGGTTGTTGTTGTTTTGTTCCTTTATTGATTTACTTGTCTCGTCAACATTGAAGGCCCCTTAGAGACAGAGCAAACACAGTTAAGTCCCTTTCTCCGTTTCCATTTGTCTGCCTGTGGGAGGTGTCTGTGACTACATGTCTGTCTGTCTGTAATCTGTCTTTTATATCTATCTCTGCTGTTTGCACTGGTGCCTCCCCCCTTTCTTATCTAGTCGTTTTATCTGTCTGTCTGGTCTGTCTCTGTCTGTCTCTGTCTCACGTCTCTGTCTCTGCCTCTGTTGTCCGTATTTCTGTCTGTCTCTCTTCCTCTCTTCACTCACTCTCTCTCTTCTCTAATTCTCTCTCTCTCCACTCTCTCTCTCACTCACACTTTCTGGTTATTACCTTGTTTGTCTTCTTGCATGTCTGGATTTGTGTGTTTTTTATTTTCTCTTCCTTTATCAGTCATGTCTTTGTTCATAGCATTCATGTTTTATTATTCATGCATTATACTTCGTGCATTCATCCATTATTCATTTTGCCATCCAGTTCTTCATTTGTAAATTTCTGTTTTCTTGTTAAGATTTTCCTATTAGTCATATATTCCTTTTTCTTCGGGGGTTTTTTTTTCCCTCCGCTCTGCTGAGATACCTTGTGCTTAAGAATACCTTGATTCGACAGTCCTGTTGGCCGTCGTTCTTTCTATGTTTCCTCGTCGAGTGCTCTGGAAACGACCTTCCATCTCTTTCGTTCACAAAGCTTATTATGCTGGATTAATTCCATCTAAAGATGCAATTTTTATTTCAAAATACGTTTTCCCCTTTGTTTCATCTCATTTTGTCCCTGCCCTAATTAACCCAAACTCCCCACCCCCCCCCATCAGCTGCCCGAGTATACAAACTTTGTGTGTGGGGGGGGGAGTGCGGGGGGGGGGGGTGTTGTCCACATTGTGGTATTTGTTATAAAAAAAACTGTTATGCTGCGCTGTTGCATTTTTTGTGTGTGTTTACATTCTGAATTTGTAAAATTTCTTAATTTGAAATGGCATGATGTGAAAGATAGGATGAAGAGAGCCGCCTTTGATTTGTTTTTTTGCAAGATATAGCGCTGTATTAAATTCAAATTGTATTATTATTATAATATCTCATATGAATCTATAATGGGTGAATTTGGGCGGGGTCGGGGAAGCCTAGTGCTTTTAGTGTAACTGTGGCTTGCATTTGACACGATCGTCGCGACCTGGGGACCAGGTTAAGCCACTCCGTGAGCCCTTCTAGAGGAGTTTCCCTGGAGTTACACGTAAATTACTGACTGACTTACTTCCCAAAAGTCCCGTCGGATGAGCAGATAACTGGGACACCGTGTGGTGGAACCGCTCGCAGATCATCTTGTGTACAGGTTAAAACCCGTTTGGAAGTCAAAGACCATCGTTATGCTCGGTAAGTCAATAATAGTAAAGGTTGTCACCCATTAGCTATGTGGTTGTAGGAGGTGGAGGTTCTTGGAGCACCTATCTTTTAGGGGCCAGCATATTAAGGCGGCACATTCCGCTTCCTCGCTGCTTTACCATTCCCCACTCCGACCCCCTAAAGAGGGCAGGTGCCATTTACAGTGGGTGAATGTGGGACTGTCTACTGCGCTAGGCGAGCAATCCACGGTCACCATTCCATAGTGGTAACCACCGTCGTTGTGCTTACCTTAGATGTGGGAAAGCGAGTGCCTCCGAAAAAACAATCTACTGGTGATCATCTCGTAGATTCAAGCGAGGTAAAACCTAACGAACAAACATACCCCTACAATCCACATACAAAACCATTACCAATTATGCGCGTGTTCACTTGTCTTGGTTTCTTTTTTCCCCTGCGTTTTTCTTTTGTATGTTTTTGTTTTTTAATTTTATACTTTTTGTCTTTCTGCAACATTCTGTCTTTGTAATTTTGTTTTCCTTTTTTTCTAATTTATTTGACAGTCCACCCCCCCTCCCCATCCCACCCAATTCTTCTTTTACAGGGACGTAATACTACCACAGTATACTTAGCAGCAGCAAATTATGGAAAGACTCAGGGACATCTTCCCAATTTTCCCCACATGGCGTCGTATCAGTCTAAGTGGACCTGTCAACTAGTGAATTCAGAATGAATACCTCGTTTGTAACATTCTGCAAATGTCTGGCAGTAACTCCAGGGACAGCTGGGTTATTCGCGCAAATAAACGCTGTGTTCTCTCCATTCTGTTCTTTACTGCCACTGTTTTGGGGCCGCAGCCCGGTCTGAAGGAGAGGCTATGGAAGCAGGAGGAGATAGTTTTTTTAGAGCAGGAAGCTTATTGACAACCGACAGCTGCTGTGGTTATCGATTCTGAATGTTGAGCGAGGCTGCCAGATTACACACTGTTACTGGGAGCGATGCATGTCCAAACCCACCATCATCGTTCAGAATTGGCTGGACTCTTGGGGGTTGGGATTTCTGGGTGTTTTTTTTTACACATTTTTCGGTGGTAGTATTTTGTTTGTCGGTGTTCAGGACCACATTGGTTGTTGTTGTTGTTGTTGCTGCTGTTGTTGTGCGGTTGCTGCTTGCTGCTGCTGCTGTGCTGTGCTGTGATGTTGTTCTTGTTGTTGATGCTGATGGCGATGATGATGGCCGATTTGATGATGGCGTATGTGATCGATGATGATGATGATGATGATGATGATGATGATGATGATGATGATGATGATGATGATGATGATGATGATGATGATGATGATGATGACGACGACGACGACGACGACGATGACGGTGGTGGTGATGATGATGATGATGGTGATATGGGTGATGATGATGATGATGATGATGATGATGATGATGATGATGATGATGATGATGATGATGATGATGATGATGATGATGATGATGATGAGGGGGGGGGGGGGCGTTCTCAAGTTTGACAGCACTAGACCACACATGCAGAATACTCACTCTGTCACTCCCATCACATCTGAGAGCTCCTGATCAGGTATTAGTACACGGGACGGGATAGCTCAGTGGTCAGAGCACTCGCTTTCCCCCAGCCAAGGTTAAGCAGCGTCGAGCGTGGTTACCAGTTGGATGGGTGACCGTTTGTGCGCCTTGGCTTCAGTACAGTCCCCCCAAGTTCACCCAGCTGTAAATGGGTACCTGCCCTCTTTAGGGTCAGGGAAGGTAAAGCAGCGAGGGAGAGGAGATGGGCGCCGCCCTCAATATGCTGGCCCCTAGAGAAGTGAGGTCTCTGACACCTCACTCCCTTACGACCTTATAGGTTATGGGACATCTTTACTTTTTTTTTAAGAAGTACACTGTAGATGAGAAGTGATACGAATGATAACTGCTGTCACGTATCTTGCCATAGTCACAGGCAGCCATACCCTAACTTCAGAGGGCCTGTTCCCCTTTAAAGGGAAACACAAGTCCTACGCTATGAGATTGCCATCAACAACAACAAAAAACTGAACAAATCGTGTAAGGACTTAGTGTATCCGTGGGTTGCCGGAGGTTCTTTCAGTATTATGATGATGATGATGATGATGATGATGATGATGATGATGATGATGATGATGATGATGATGGTGATTGTGATGATAATAGGAATACTAATAATGATAATGATAATTAATAGTTATAATAATAATATTAATAATAATAATATTATTATTATCACTAATACATGGAATTTATATAGCGCTATATCTTGCAAAAAACTAATCAAAGCGCTTAAACATTTTTTTTCTGGAAATTCTGTGATAGAAGTTCCCCTTTTCTTTCACATCCTTTGTTTCTGCTTGTTCCTGTATACCTTCCCCCCCCCCCCCCTCCTCTCTCTCTCTCTCTCTTCTCTCGCTCTCTCGCTCTTTCTCTCTCTCTCTCTCTCTCTCGCTCTCTCTCTCTCTCTCTCTCTCTCTCTCTCTCCTCTCTCTCTCTCTCTCTCTCTCTCTCTCCTCTCTCTCTCTCTCTCTCTCTCTCTCTCTCTCTCTCTTATTTTCTGCCAAACCAGTACATTCTCCAAGCTTTTTGTCCAAGCAAATTTGAAGGGGTTTTTCACATGAACTTCTTAATGACCTGTCTTGAACTGTTCGTGGGTTTTTTGTTGTCGCTGTTTTTGTTGCTGTTGTTTTGCTGTTGTTGTTGATGATGATGTTATTGTCTTTGTTTTTGTTGCTGTTTTTGCAGTTGTTGATGTTTTTGTGGTTGTTATTTCCGTTGTTGCTGCTTTTGTTGTGTTGTTGTTGTTGTTGTTGTT
>CM054154.1:12189453-12204453 GCA_028751875.1 Rapana venosa
AGAGAGAGAGAGAGAGAGAGAGAGAGAGAGAGAGAGAGAGAGAGAGAGAGAAGAGAGAGAGAGAGAGAGAGAGAGGGAGAGAGGAGAGGAGAGAGGAGAGAGAGAGGAGAGAGAGAGAAGTCATTAGTAAGATAACTACTCACTGGCAAAAACACCAACAAAAAGCGATGGCTTATGGCAGCTAGATGTTTTTTTTTGGTTTTGTTTATGTTGTTTTGTCTTCCGTGTGTTATTCGTTGAAACAGTCTGTCTCCTGTGTCTGTGTCGGGTGATTTATTTGTCTCTGCATGTCTCTCTGCATATATATATGTATATATATATATATATAGAGAGAGAGAGAGAGACATATAGATAGATATGTAGATAGATAGATAGATAGATAGATAGATAGATAGATAGATAGATAGATAGATAGATAGATAGATAGATAGATAGATAGACAGATATGTAGATAGATAGATAGACAGATATGTAGATAGATAGATAGATAGATAGATAGATAGATAGATAGATAGATAGATAGATAGATAGATAGATAGATAGATAGATAGATAGATAGATAGACAGACAGACAGACAGACAGATACATACATACATACATACATACATACATACATACATACATACATACATACATACATACATACATACATAGATCATCATCATCAGTCCCGTGACCTTGGCGGTCGTGGAGGAGACACGAAAGACGATGCCGTAGTAAGCCTTTTCCATCCATCTCGGTCCTCGGCTCTGCGCAGTAGTGCCGAGTCATTCATCCTGGTCCATTCTCTGATGTTGTCCATCCATGACTTGTTCTGTCTTCCCCTCTTTCTGCCACCTTCCAGTGTTCCCTGCAGTACTGTTTTTGGCAGAGTGTTGTGGCGGGTGACGTGGCCGAACCATGTCAGCTTTTTCTTCTTGACGATGGTGAGAAGGGGTTCCTGTGGACCTGCCAGCCGTGTTATTTGACTCTTGACAAATTCATTGGTCTTTCGTTCTCTCCAGGATATGCCCAGCAGTTTTCTATGGCATTTTGTTTCAAATGACTGGATTCGCTTTGCTGTTTCAGCAGTCAATGTCCGGGTTTTTCACTTCCGTACAGCAGGATAGTCTGAATTAGGGCTTTGTAGAGCTTTAGTTTGATTGGGAAACTGATCTCTTTACTTTCCATATGGTGGTGAGTTTTGTCATGGAAGATGTTGCCATGGCTAGTCTGACTTTGATTTCTGTCGTTGATCGCCCGTTCTTTGTGAGTGTGGCGCCAAGGTATTTAAAAGCGTCTACCTCCTCCAGTTGCTGGCCGTTCATGTAAATTTTAGCAGTGGCGTTGCTCGTGCTGTTCACAAGTACTTTACTTTTCTCCGAGCTCACCTCCATCCCATATGCTCCAGCTCTGTTCTCAAGTCTGGTCGTAAGATCTACAGCTCTGTGTTACTTCCGCCCATGAGATCAATGTCATCGGCAAGCCGCAAGTTGTTGAGGGGTCTGCCGCCAATGGAGATGGTAGAGTGGAAGTCATGGAGGGTCTCTCTCATAATGTTTTCCAAGAACAGATTAAACAGGACTGGAGATAACGGGCATCCTTGTCGGACCCCAACTGTGATTTTGAAGTAGTCTCCGACCTGATTGTTCAGAAGGACTGCACTGCTTGCGGTGTTGTATAGTGCTTGAATGGTTTGCACTAGTCCTTCTTCAATGCCAAACCATTCTGAGGACCTGCCACAGGCCTTCGTGCCATACTCTGTCGAAAGCTTCTTGAAGTCGATGAAGTTGTGGAAACAGGTCTCTCTGATGTTGAAGATGTTTTTCCATCAGGATGGTGGCAGTTAAAAATCTGTTCGATTGTGCTCCTGCCTGACCTGAACCCAGCTTGTTCCTCTGCAAGGTGTTCTTCTGCCTCCTTCTTGAGTCGATTCAAAATAACTTTGAGCATGATCTTGCTGGCGTGGCTGATGAGGCTGATTGTTCTATAGTTTGGGCATTGGCGTAAATTTCCTTCTTGGGCAGGGGTATGATGAGTGATTGTGTCCATTCTGTTGGCTACTGTTTTGTCTCCCAAATCTTCAGACAGATAGCTGTAACATGTGTGATGACTGTTTCACCACCATGCTTGAGCAGCTCTACTGGTATGTTGTCTGCTCCTGGGGACTTTCCTACTGGTAAACTGCGGATGGCTTTTTCCACTTCTTCCCTCAGTATAGGTAATGGCGAGGGTACTCTTGATGTTGCTGCTTCCTCTTCTATTATGCTTTTGTCAGGTTGGATTGGGTAGTTGTATAGTTCTTGGCCATACTCAGACCACCTGTTCAATGCAGCTGAGCTTTCTGTGAGGAGGTTTCCGGAGCTGTCTTCAATGACTGATGATTTGGTTTGAAGTGGTTTTGTGAGTTTCTTCAGGGTGTCGTATGCCTTTTTACTGTTGCCCACTTTCATGCTTTTTTCGATCTCATCACATTGATCACTGATCCACTTCTCTACATTGACTTCTTCACAAGATTGTTGGCCTCCCGGTATTCTTTAGGGTTGGAAGACCTGGTTGGTTTCACTGCTCTTCTTGTATCGCAGAGGTCCAAGATGTCATTGGTAGTCCATGGCTGGTGTTTATTCCTCTGACGACCGAGTACCTCCTCTGCTGTTTCTCGGACTGCCACATTAAAGTTGTTGGTGAGGTCATTGATGTCATTGTCCAGGAGGGTTAATGCCGCAAAACGTCCGCCAAGCTTAGCTTGGAAGATCTCCTCGACATCTGGATCTTTCAGTTTGTCCACGTCAAATTTGATACGTGGGTTTGCAGGCTGTTTGTTTTTCTTCAGTTTCATTTTGAATACCAGCAGCACAAGGTCGTGGTCGTTGCCTATGTCAGCTCCAGGGTAGGTTCTTGTTCTGGCTCTGTTGATGCTGGATTTGAAGCGCCGTGGTGTTAAGATAAAATCTATTTGGTTATGGATCTTGTCGTTTGGCGCATGCCAGGTTGTCCTCCTTGACTGCTTGTGGGGATAGAGGGCATTGGCAATGGTAAGTCTGTGGGTGCAGGCAAACTCAAGCAGACGTAGTCCCCTGTCGTTGGTCTCTCCAGTTCCAAACTGACCAACTGTTCCGGCCCATTGGCTGTAAGAGTCAGGACCTACTTTGGCGTTAAAGTCCCCTTGAATGATGATGTCTTTCTTGGGTATCTTTATAATGGTCTCTTCAAGATCTTCGCAAAAATTCTTCTACTTCTTCATCTGCATGGTCAGATGATGGTGCATAGATTTGTATGATGGTGATGTTCTTGGGCTTGGCCGACAAAAAAATCGGATGCTAATAATCCTGCTGGAAGCCGGTGTACAGCTGATAATGCACCCCACTACTTCCTTTCTGACAATAAATGCCACTCCATGCTGGTGAAGTTACTCTTGACCACTGTACCAGATCTTGTTGCCTTCTTCAGTCATTGTCTCACCAAATCCTGTCCATCTCACTTCTCCTAGTCTAATAATATCCAATTTATAGCGACTAAGCTCATACTTTAGTTAGATAGATAGATAGATAGATAGATAGATAGATAGATAGATAGATAGATAGATAGATAGATAGATAGATAGATAGATAGATAGATAGATAGATAGATAGATAGATAGATAGATAGATAGATAGATAGATAGATAGATAGATAGATAGATAGATAGGTAAGACAAAAATTGAGTGCAGATTTGGGTATGTGTGTGTGTGTGGGGGGGGGGGGGGGGGGTTGTGATGGGAGGAGTGTAATAGAGGGGAAACTAAGTAGAGTAGAGGATGTACATTAGAGGGAGACTGGGAGAAGCAGGCAATGGAAATGGATGTAGATGGGGCAGACAGAGTCCAAGAAAGGAGAAGTGGTGGGGATGGGAGGATGAGAGAGATGTCACAAAAGTGACTGTGTACAGGGGTCAATGACAATGACAAATTCTTTTATTTCGAGGATAATGAATAAGCACTCATGTGCTTTTTTTTACATGCAGTCCCCGCCCGTAGGGATACATCTTAATAATAACCAATACTTATGCTCTCACACAGTAAAAACAAAGGGAAATAATCCTTTTCAACCCCACCCCCCAAAAAACCTACAACCCAACAACAAAAAACAAAACACAAACAAATAAAAGACAACCCTAATACACCTCCCATCCTCCAAAAAATCACAACCAAAACAAACAAACAAAAGAAAAAGAAAAAACAAACCAACAAAAAGGAGTAAAAAAGAAAAACAAAGAACCAACAACAACAACAAGAATAACAAAACCAAGAAAAATAACAACAACCAAACTTAATAAATCATAAAAATAAACATCTACACATTGTCAAATGGTACACATACTTGTTACATATAACAATAAGATATTGAAATATGGCATTTATTAAAACTTAAGTACAGTCGACAAGCCCAATAAAGTATTGAAAATATAAGGTATGAATCCTTTATCAGGATACACTATAACTATAAGCAAAACGAGAAAAGGTGAGAGAGAAAAGAAACAGAAAAGACAGAGTGTGTGTGTGTGTTGTGTGTGGTGTGTGTGTGTGTGTGTGTGTGTGTGTGTGTGTGTGTGTGTGTGTGTGTGTGTGTGTGTGTGTGTGTGTGTGTGTGTGTGTGTGTGTTTCAGAGATAATATCAAATATATAGTTCTCAAAAAGTACATGATCCCCATCAACACTTTTTGATTATACTCATATAACTGAATGTCATGATGATAAAGTAAGCCCAATACCCATACACTCACACAATAAAGAGGGGAAAACCCAATACAGTCACTAAAAGAACATCTACAAATTGTAAGTAAGAGAGACAAGGGGAAGAAGATTTAGCAGTATGTGGGGTGCACTGGTCATCTCCGCATAATAATCTGTATGCATATGAATCCTGGACATTGAATGCAGATCTACACACAAAAAAGATCCAGGCTTTGGAGATGAGATGCCTCAGAAGACTCCTTGGCATTTCATACACGGACCACATTACCAACGAAGAAGTCCGACAAACCGTCACCCAACAAGTAAAGCACTACGAAGATCTGCTGACCACAGTCAAGAAAAAGGAAGCTCGGACGGTATGGACATGAGAAAAGACCAGATGGTTTCTCCAAGACCACACTGCAAGGAACAGTGCAGGGGAAGAGAAGGCGAGGCAGGCTGATGAAGAAATGTGCAGAATGGACCGGGAAGAGCTTCTCCACAATAATAATAATAATGTATGGAATTTATATAGCGCTGAATCTTGTAAAGCAACAAATCAAAGCGTTCAGATTTCATTTCATACCACTTTAAGTCACGGCAGATTTCTCTCCGTGAAATTCGGGCTGCTCTCCCCGGGGAGAGCGGGAGAGCGCGTCGCCACAAGCGCTGCGCCACCCTTTTTTTTTTCCATGTCTGCAACTGTATTTGTTTCCCACAACCCAGGCACTTGTCCACAACCGCCGCAAACCAGTGCGACGTTTCTCACTGCAGTACCCCTACGACCCCGGGAGGGGGTTATGGGAGCAGATGAGATGTGATGAGATGAGATTCTAAAAAAATTCTTTTATATCGAGGATAATGGAATTAGCACTTATGTTCTTTTTTTACATCCAGTCCCCGTGTGTATGCAGTTTTGTAAATTCTGTCATCTTTTCCCACCGGCACACAATGGCCTACTCTTATGAAAAGCGGAACAGGATTTAACGAGTGATGAGATGAGATGAGATGAGGGGTGGGTGAGGTGAGGGGGGGGGGGCGTGTAAAAAGGGAGGGAAACCAGATAGAGTAGAGTGTGTACATTAGAGAGAAATCGGGGACTGCAGGGACGGCAAGTAGAGGTGGACTGGACAGAGTAGAGAAGCGGTGTTAAAGACAGGAAAATTGGTCACCATAGGGAGGATGAAAGCAGAGAGCTTCGTTAAATGAAAGTAAGTGTAGATTTGCCGTATGTGGTGCGTGTGTGTGTGAGGTAGGGGGGAGGGGGGCTTAAAAAAGGAAGGACACTGGGTAGAACTGGGGTGTGTACATTAGAGGGAAATTGGGCAATGTCGGGGCTGCACATATTTTTAAAAATTTTATTCTTTTATATAATAGTAATAATAATAATGTATGGAATTTATATAGCGTTGAATCTTGTAAAGCAAAAATTCAAAGCGCTCAGATAACTTTTTTTTAAATATCGAGGATAATGGAATAAGCACCTATATGTTTTTTTACATCCAGTCTCCATGTGTATGGGATTTTGTAAATTATGTCATCTGTTCCCACCGGCACACAATGGCCTACTCTTACGAAAAGCGGAACAGGATTTAACGTGTGCCCAAGATTGTTCTGCGTGCGTTCGCACACGGGGCCTCGGTTTCTAGCATCATCCGAAGGTGGACTGCGCAGAGTAGAGAGGGGGGTGCTGTCCACGATAAGGGAAAATGGTCAGGATGGGTGGATACCAAAAGGGAGAGAGATGCAACAAAAGCCAGTGTAGATATGGCTGGTGTGTGGGAGGGGTGTAGGTAAAGGTAAAGGAGTCCCATAACCTATAAGGGCGTAGGGGAGCGAGGCGTCAGAGAACTCACTTCTCTAGGGCCAGCATATTGAGGGCAGGCGGCGCCCATCTCCTCTCCCTCGCTGCTTTACCTTCCCTGACCCTAAAGAGGGCAGGTACCCATTTACAGCTGGGTGAACTGGGGGAACTGTACTGAAGCCAAGACGCGCAAATGGTCACCCATCCAACTGGGTGTAGAGGTGAGGGAAAATAGGTAGAGCAGAGTATGTGCATTAGAGGGAGATTAATAATAATAATAATGTATGGAATTTATATAGCGCTGAATCTTGTAAAGCAACAAATCAAAGCGCTCAGATGACTTTTTTTATGCGAGTGTATGCGGTTTTGTAAATTTTGTCATCTGTTCCCAACGGCACGCAATGGCCTACTTTTTCAAACAGCGGAACAGGACTCAACGTGCGCGCAAGACGCTCCGCATGCGCTCGCACACGAGCCTCGGCCTACAGTCTCACCCGAAGGACTACATACAAGCATTTGTGAAGCCAGACAGATTAGGCAAAGTAGAGGATGTAAAATTATGTGAATTGGTGCAGAGTGGGTGGATGGAAAAGGAATCAGGACTGGTTGGCATGGGGGGGATGAAAAGAGAGGGAGAAAGATTTAACAAAATGAGTATGTTAAAAGAGAGAATACTTTAACAAAGAAGGGTGTGTGTTGTGTGTAATGGAGGAAGATTGGGCAGGGCAGGGGGGTGTATAAAGAGGAAGATTGGGGGCAGGGTAGTGGGTGTATAAAAGAGGAAGATTGGGCAGGGTAGGGGTGTGTATAAGAGAGGAGATTGGGCAGAGTAGGGGTGTGTAAATCGGAGGAAGATTGGGCAGGGTAGAGGGTGTATAAGAGAGGAAGATTGGGCAGGGTAGGGGCGTGTATAAGAGAGAAGATTGGGCAGGGTAGGGGCGTGTATAAGAGAGGAAGATTAGACAGGGTAGGGATGTGTATGGGGACGGGATAGCTCAGTGGTCGGAGCACTCGCTTTCCCCCAGCCAAGTTAAGCAGCGTCGAGCGTGGTTACCACTTGGATGGGTGACCGTTTGCGCACCTTGGCTTCAGTACAGCTCCCCCAGTTCACCCAGCTGTAAATGGGTACCTGCCCTCTTTAGGGTCAGGGAAGGTAAAGGAGCGAGGGAGAGGAGATGGGCGCCGCCCTCAATATGCTGGCCCTAGAGAAGTGAGTTCTCTGACGCTTCGCTCCCCTACGACCTTATAGGTTATGGGACTCCTTTACCTTTTAGGGATGTGTATAAAAAGGGAAATTGGGCGGGGTAGGGGATGTATAAGGGGGCAAAGTTCGGCCAAAGAAGGTGTGTTTGAAAGGGAGGAAGTTAAAACAGAATAGGGAGTTGAAAAGAAAGAAAGAGGATGGGCAAAGTGTGTGTGTGTGTGGGAGGGGGGAGGCAGGGTAGGGGGGGGGAGGGGCTGGGGGTAGGGCTGTGTTTTTTGTCTTTTTACACTGCTCCTTGGCTCTACCTCTGAGGTGTTACCAACAGCAGTGAGATAGTAATTACGGCCATCGTTTTCTGCCCATCATTAAAAGTTGTTGTTTCCTGACTTCTGCGATGCTGGTCAAACGCGATGCCGGTTTTGCAAGGGACTAGTCTTCCAAAAAGGTAGACTGTGTTTTGAAAGAAGAAGAAGAAGAAGAAGAAGAAGAAGAAGAGAAGAAGAAGAAAGAAGAAGAAGAAGAAGAAGAAGAAAGAGAAGAAGAAGAAGAAGGAAGAAGAAGAAGAATAGTAATAATAAGAATAATAATTATGAATGCAGAATAAATATATTCTGCGTGTTGGTATACTAGAACCTGGGATTCTCATCCCATCCCAAGAATGGTCAGGTCAGGAGGACTGGAGTCAGCACTGAGGTTTTCTCCACGAGAAACAATCCCATTCATCAGGGACCCTGTATTGGGTCGAACTCGGGCTGAAAGATCGGTGGTCTAGAGGTAACGCGCCTGCCTAGAAAGCGAAAAGTCCAGGTCAGAAGTGTGCGGTGGTTCGAATCCCGATTAGACCCGAAACTTTTCCTCCACCATTAGATCATGAGTGGTGGTCTGGGTGCTAGTCTTTTGGATGAGACGATAAACCGAGGTCCCGTGTGTTACACATGATTATTTAGCGCGCGTAATAGAGAACCCACGGAGACAAGGGAGTTGTCCCTGGCAAAATTCTGTAGAAAAAAAGCCACTCTGATAGAGAAAACAAATACAGTTGCGGACAGAAAAAGGAAAAAAATAATGGGTGGTGCTGCTCTTGTGGCGACGCGCTCTCCCCAGGGAGAGCATCCCGGCTTTCGTGCAGTGAAATCTGCCGTGACTTTAAGTGACTCATTGTTCGCTGACTTTAGTTCAGCTTTCAATGCAATGCAGTCTCACGTTCTGGTTAACAAAATAATTAGAAAATTTGATGTAGACAATCATCTTGTTTGCTGGCTGATTGAATTTTTAACCAACAGACCACAGCGTGTTTTGGCCAACAAAATATATTCTTCGGTTAGATTTACCTGCACTGGCTCTCCACAGGGTTGCGTCCTCTCACCACTCCTGTACATTCTATACACAGATGATTGCAGAAGCAACTATGGAAATTCCTTTCTGGTAAAGTTCGCAGACGACAGTAATCTGTTATCTCTCTTATCCGGATCAGTCTTAGACCACAGTTCAGCCCTCACCGAGTTCGTACGCTGGTGTGACGAGGCCTATCTGGAGCTAAATGTTTCTAAAACTAAAGACCTGCCTATCGACTTCAGAAGATCAGGGCATATTCCTAAGAATGTTATTATCCCCAATCAAGAAGTTGAAAACGTTTCGAACTATAAGTATCTGGGAACTGTTTTTGGCCACAAGTTAAACTGGGACGTTAACACTGACGCTATTGTCAAAAAGGGACAACAACGTGAGTATTTTCTGAGGAAACTGAACTCATTTTTTGTAGACAAAAGGATTCTTTCCTTGTTTTACAAGTCTTACATAGAGAGTGTTCTAAGTTTTGCTTTCATTTGTTGGTACAATAACCTTAGTGTTAAAAACAAGAATGGCCTACAGAGAATTGTAAGAATCTGCTCACAAATAATTGGAAACGAACAAAGAGATTTCATGTTGTTCTGCAATCAGCAGCTTGTTCGCAAAGCCACTGCCATTTTGACTGATCCTTCCCATGCTTTGTTTCCAGAATTTCAGTTGTTGCTTTCGGAACGCCGTTTTCAGTGTCCCATCAGCAAAACTAACAGAAAAAGAAATTCTTTTGTGCCAGTAAGCATTCGAATTCTGAATTCACAATGATGTTGACTACCTAATTGTTACATTTCTCTGAATTACTTGCCTGATTGTCATTGTTATGAGCGCAGTCAATACATAATTGTGTGTGTGTGTGGTGGGGGGGGGGGGGTGCGTGGGTGTGTGAAATAAGTCTGTCTTCTAGTCAATGGTCTTAAAACATTGAATTCATAGATTGGCGTATGGTGTGGGTGTGCATGGGTGTGTTCGCACACGCACGTACGTGCGTGTGTGCGTGTTGCGTGTGTGCGTGCGTAAATAATAAGTTTTTATGTCTTCTAGTCAATGGGTTTAACATTGTGTTCACAATTATTGATGTGTGTGCGCATGCGCGCGTGTGTGTTTGCGCGTGCGTGTGTGTGTGTTCGTGACATTTTATTTAAAGTCATTTTGAAATGTTTTAACCAATATGAAATTTAGCTCTTTTGTGTCTCTTGAGATTTTTTATGCGTATCAATCTGCCTGTCAGTATAGTGATTGCCCTTCATGGGATGGGAGGATTAAAGTGTTTTTGACTTGACTTGACTTGAAAGTGGTATAAATAAATAAATAAATAAATAAATAAACTCTACGTTCTAACCCATAGGTTATCCCCCAACCCTTCTGCAAGTGAAAGCAGAGAAAGAAGACAGACTAGGTGGAGGGGAAAAAACGGAGAAAAGTAGGGAGAGGGGGGGGGGGGGGGGGGGGGGGGGGCTGGCAGGAGGTAAGTGTGATTGGGAGGGTGGGAGGGTGGGGGGGTGCAGGGCTGGGGGAGGGTGGGCGCGTGGGCAGGGAGGGGGGGGGGCGGAGGGTAGCTAGGGAGGGATTGCCAGCTGCAAAGTAAAGAGGACAAAAAAAGGATTGATTGATCAGATTAGTTTTCCTTGTTCTGTCTGTCTATCTGTCTTTTCCTCCTTCTCCTCTCTCTCTCTCTCTCTCTCTCTCTCTCTCTCTCTCTCTCTCTCTCTCCCCTCTTCTCCTCTCTCTCTCTCTCTCTCTCTCTCTCTCTCCTCTTCTCTCTCTCTCTCTCTCTCTCTCTCTCTCAATGTCAATGGATGGTCTAATATAGCATTCTAGAATGTTCTTTTCATTATTTTAGTTATTGCTTATTGGTTCTTATTGTTCATCCTTGTTATTACTTTGTGTTCATTTTGAAACTGAGTTTACGTCACAGCTTAAAGTCGTATCCGTTCATAAGAGCTCATTTTGGGTTTTTTGGTTTTCGTTACGTTAAATGCATCATGTGATTTTTCTTGTATTTATTTGTATTCACAAAAGAAAGTCGTGTATAACCCCCCTTGTCAATAGGCCACTTTGGGCAATGACAATAAATTGGTCAAAGCGTCAAAGCGTCTCTCTCTCTCTCTCTCTCTCTCTCTCTCTCTCTCTCTCTCTCTCCTTCTCTCTCTCTCTCTCTCTCTCTCTCTCTCTCTCGCTCTCTCGCTCTCTGTGTCTCTCTCTCTCTTCTCTCTCTCTCTCTCTCTCTCTCTCTCTCTCTCTCTCTCTCTCTCGCTCTCTTTCTCTCTCTCTCTTTCTCTCTCTCTTTCTCTGTGCGCGCGTGTGTGGGGTTTATGTGTCTGTGTCTGTGTGGTGTGCGTGAGTGAGTGAGTGAGTGTGTGGGGTGTGTGTGTGTGTGTGTGTGTGTGTGTGTGTGTGTGTGTGGGGTGTGTGTTTTGTGTATGTGTGTGTGTGTGTGTGTGTGTGTATGTGTGTGTGTGTGTGTGTCCGTGTCTGTGTCTGTGTCTGTCTCTGTGCTTGAGTGAGTGAGTGAGTGAGTGAGTGAGTGAGTGAGTGAGTGAGTGTGTGTGTGTTTTGTCTATGTCTCTGTGTGTGTGCGTGAGTGAGTGAGTGAGTGAGTGAGTGTGTGTATGTGTGTGTGACTGTCTGTCTGTGTGGTCTGCCTATATGTCTATGTCTGTGGGTCAATCTCTGTGTCTGTGTTTGTGGAAGAGTGGTGCTAGTCTTGAGGTAACGGGTTTTTAAAACGAAGAACATTTTCACTCAGAGAAACGTGTTGTGACTAAGCGCAAAATATATATATATATTTTTAAAACAGAACAGAAAAGAGAACAGGAAGAAAAGTAAAACCAAACTAAATGGGAAACAAAAGAATGAAAAACACCTCAATATTAATGATACATTTTGTCTTCTTCCTCGGCAAAAACTTTCAGGTTCATTATCAGTGATATGTTGCGTGTGCTACCGTTTTTACTCACCGTATAGGTAGCCGTTTTTCGACTTCAGGGATACACTTTAAAAAAAAACCCAACAACCCAAGTATGAGAAGCAGTTTCAGGGAACTGAAAAGGCACCGGAAAAATAAATTGGAAAAGTAATTAGTTTATTCTGTTTAATCTCAGGGAGGTTGATTGACCTGTATGTTGTGTGTGTGTGTGTGTTGTGTGTGTGTGTGGTGTGTGTGTGTGTGTGTGGTGTTGTGTGTGGTGTGTGTGTGTGTATGTGTTTTTGTGTGTTGTGTGTTGTGTGTGTGTGTGTGTGTGTGTGTGTGTGTGTGTGTGGTGTGTGTGAAAGTCAAAGTCAAACTTTTATTTTCAAAGTCAAACTTTTATTGTCAGATGGTACATTGAATAAGCAGTGCATTTGCTTTTTTCATCAAGCCATCTATCCCAAAAAAAAGAAAGCGATAAAAAAAGATAATGTATATGCAGACATAGAATAAAAAACCTAAACTATAGTAAACTATACAAATCAATGTGTGTGTGTGTGTGTGTGTATGTATGTATGTAAGTGTATGTGTATGTGTGTGTAAGGTGTGTGTGTGTGAGTATATCTGTCTCTTTGTATTTCTCTGTCTGTCTATGAGTCAGTCTGTTAGTGTGTTTATGTGTGTGTGTGTGTCTGTCTGTCTGTTAGTGGTGTGTGTGTGTGTCTGTCTGTCTATTTGTCTCTATCTTTCTTTTTGTCCGTATATCTACTGTCTTTATCGCTGTGTCTGTCTTTCTGTCTGTCTGTCTGACTGTCTCTGCCTGTCTATCTGTCTGTCTGTCTCTCTCTCTCTCTCTCTCCTCTCTCTCTCTCTCATCTACTCTCTCTCTCTCTCTCTCTCTCTCCTCCCTCGCTCTCTCTCCCCCTCGCTCTCTCTCTCCTCTCTCTTCTCATCTCTCTCCCTCCCTCCCCCCCCCCCCCTCCTCTCTCTCCCTCCCTCCCCCCTCTGCCTCTCTCCCTCTCTCTCCCTCTCTCTCTCTCCTCTCTCTCTCTCTCTCTCTCTCTCTCACTCTCTCTCACACTCTCTCTCACTCTCTCTTTCTCTCACTCTTTCTCTCCCTCTCTCTCTCACTCACTCTCCTCTCTCTCTCTCCTCTCTCTCCTCTCTCTCTCTCTCTCTCTCTCTTCTCTCTCTCTCTCCTCTCTCTCTCTCCTCTCTCTCTCTCTCTCTCTCTCTCTCTCTCTCTCTCTCTTTCCTTCGTGGAACCAGAGTAAGTGTCTCAGCTTCGATGTCTGTATGTCTGTCTGTCTGTCTGCTCGTCTCTTTTTCTGCCTGCCTGTTTGTCTGTCTATCCGTTGCTCACGCTGTGAAGATAATTACTTTCATTAAATCCAAACCAAACGTCACAGGATATCAAATCGTTGTTTAAAACCGACAAAGCTGAGACACTTAAAAAAGAGAAGTAAAATTAACCATACATTAGAAAACTTGCCACTGTCAGTTTATCACTTCGTAGTTGTTGTTGTTGTTGTTGTTGTTGTTGTTGTTGTTGTTGTTGTTGTTGTTGTTCTACACAAAAAGATGTGAATAGTTTCAAATAAAATGAGAGAGAGACAGACAGATAGACAGACAGACAGAGCGAGAGAGAGAAAGAGAGAGAGAGAGAGAGAGAGAGAGGAGAGAGAGAGAGAGACAGAGAGAGAGAGATTCTGACATATTCAAAACAACGATGATATAGACACAAAGTGACTGAATCCCTTGAAGATGGACTAATGAGTATATAAACAGACAGACAGACAGACAAATGGACAGACATGGACTCGGATAGACAGATCAACAGGTGAATAGGTCTATAGAGATAGAGCCCAATAGGGTCATGCATATGTTGAGATACTGAGAAGTAGACAGACAGACCGACGGACAGAAGGTAGATAGACAGACAGCAGGCAGAGAAAAAAAGAGAGAGAGAGAGAAGAGGAGAGGGGAGAGAAGAGAGAGAGAGGAGGATAGGAATAGAGGAGGATGGATAATGGAGGGAGGGATGGATAAGAGTAAACAATAATAGAAGAAGATAGATGATAATAGATAGATAAAATGATCGATAGATTTTTGATTGATTTTCTCTCTCTATATATATAAAGTATTTTTTTTCGACCCAAAAGGCCCCCATAAGGGAGCTTACCCCGGTTTCTGTCTTTTAAGCGAACTGAGGTTTTTCAGCACCCCTATGACGGACGCAGTCGTCGCCAGATATTTCCCCACAGAGCGGAAACCTTGTACCCTTTGGGGGTGGGGAAAATAGGTAAAGTGTCTTTAAAGGGACACAAAACCGACCGAGGGGATCGCCCCGGATCGGGAAAACACGATTGACCCCCCTAAACCACTCGCCCGGGTGCCTCCTTTTTTATATAAATTATAATTTATATAAATAAAAATTTTATATAAAAATTATATATATATATAAAAAATATATATATATATAACTATAATATAAAATATATATAACTAACATATCTAATATTATAAATAAATATTAAATAATAAATTTTAAAATATTTAAAATATATAAAACAAAAAAGAGAGAGCATTGGGGGAAAAAACCCAAAAACCAAAAAAACAAAAAAAAAACAACAACTAAAAAAATAAAAAAACCCCAAAAAAAAAGGGGGGAAATGGAAGAAGAAGAAGAAAAAGATGCAACACTTGGAAAGAGAATGGAGAGCCTTTAGCCAAAGAAAAAAAAAGAAAAAAAGGGGGAAAAAAAAAAAAGTGTTTTCCCAAAGTTTGGAAAGGTTATTTTCCTTTTCCCCTTTTGGGGGGTTTTTTTCTTTTTCTTCTTCTCTTTTCTTTCTTTTTCTTTTTTTTTTCTTCTTTTTTTTCTTTTTTTTTTTTTATTTTGTCTTTCTTTCCTTTTTTTTCTTTTTTTTTTTTCTTTTTATTTCCCTTTTTTCTTTTTCTGTTTTTTCTCTTCTTTTTTTCCCCTTTCTCTTTTTCTTCCCCTTTTCACTTTTCCCCTTTCTCTCTTTCTTTTTCTTTTTTTATTTTTCC
>CM054154.1:12216953-12229947 GCA_028751875.1 Rapana venosa
CTCTCTCTCTCTCTCTCTCTCCTCTCTTCTCTCTCTCTCTCTCTCTCTCTTCCAATACCTAAAACCATTTTACACAATAATTATGTTATGCACCTACCTTTTTATTGTTGTCAGGTGGGAGGTTTTTTTTCCAAATCCTAGAAACGTAGAATAGAATTGGTTTGACTTTGGTGTCAAATATTCTGAACACAGTGGTGACAGGCAGATTTTTTTTAAGCCTGAAATACAATCTTTTAATCCCTGCAACTGCTCTGAGAGCTTTGCCAGACAGGTTTCTGATACAGGGTGACCAATTCAAAGCAGATTCAAACATGATTCCTAGATAATTTCATCAGGTTTCTGTCATAATTTGATCGCCTGCATAGCACCACCTTTTCCATTCAAACAAAATTAACCACTATTTTTGTTTTGTCCATGATCACTTAAAGATCCTACTTGCAGCAGTGCCTGTCAAAACAATTATTTTTCTTTCTTTTTTAATCCCACACAGAATCTGATACAAAAGCAATGTCATAGGTATACATTAAAAGAAATACGCTAAACTTGTTATTCAATAGATCTTTGTCACAGGCTCCACACAAATTTATTTGATCTTCTAGCTCCAAAAGAAATATTTAGAACAACAAGGGGCTCAGAATACATCCCTGCTTCATTCCAGATAAGCAATCGAAATACTTTGTAATGTTCTTGCTGACTTGCAATGTTGTTGCTGACTTTAACAGTTGCTTTCACCCTGTTATACGTACTTAGTGGCGTTGAACACATTCTCCCATGAATACCTGAATTAATGTTAAATGTAAAATATTGGGGATGTTTCTTTGTTTATCAAAACTGTCAAACCTAGATTTTTGGACGCGGATCTCCAGAACTGGTACGTCTCGTCCAGATTATTACAATTCTTATTCTGAGAAAAATCAGAGATAATTTGATAATCTGAGATAATTTGTGTTGCACAAATTATGAAAGACTTCTGATTTCCTTTGAACACCCTGGTATGCTTTACTTATCAAGAAGTAATACACTGCAACTGAAATGCATTCCCCGTTATAATAAAACGCCTTTACATCCTCATTGTTTTCAGTGTGATGGCTCTGCCATTTGGGTCATTTTTTGTGCGTATGTCCAAGATACCCAGCTTTGCACAGGCGTCTAGTATTACTGGTTTCCATCAGGCTTTAGGGTTTAGATGCTGTGCTAAAATTCTTCTGATAAACTGATTGTGAACTTGGAAGTTTATGTAGTTGAATTTCTAAAAGTCAGAATCGTATAGCTCTTTGGTGTCTGCAACAGAAGAATGTGTGATTACTGCATTATTTCGCCTGGATTGCTTTATAGCGGAATTTTCATGTCCTGTCTCATGTGGGTATTATGGCCTGCAAAAAGTGAATCAAACTGATTTGATTTCACACACACACACACTCACAGAGGAACGCGCGCATGCATGCACGCACACAAACCACAAACCCACTAAGAAAATGACTAAGCACATGGACAGAAAGCATCTTAAGCAGACAGAGTTAAATGAGAACAAACAAAACCCACAATACTAGAGCAAAGAAATATAAAGAAACGACAGATTTTTTTTTAATTTAAAAGGAAAACATAGGGGGGGGGGGGGGAAGGGACATAAATGAAAGCAATTAAAAGAAATTAAACAGAAACACAAAGAAAATACTAAGAAAGAAAGAAATAGATGCCGAAGACAGAGAGAAAAGGTAGAACAAGGAAAGACACAAAATAGGGAAAGAAGGCAAATTCGGGAAAACTGGAAATTGCTGGGAACTGGAAACGTATTTGTCTCCCCGTTGTCTTTGTTAGAGCAAGATTGACATCTGTGTGGCGTGCCTTTTTGTTGGTCTGTCTGACTGTCTGTCTGCCTCTCTGTCTATTTGTCTGTCTCTGTCTCTATCTAATGTATCTTTGTCTCTCAGGCTTTATCTGTCTCTGTCTCTGTCTCTGTCTCTGTCTCTCTCTCTCTCTCTCTCTCTCTCTCTCTCTCTCTCTCTCTCTCTCTCTCTCTCTCTCTCTCTCTCTCTCTCTCTCTCTCTCTCCCTCTCCCTCTCTCTTTCTCTATGTCTTGCTGTAATTCTGTCTCCTTGTCTTGCTTTCTGTGCTTAACCATGCTGTTCAGTCTTGTTTGGACTGTCAGGTGTGTGTGTGTGTGTGTGTGTGTGTGTGTGTGTGTGTGTGTGTGTGTGTGTGTGTGTGTGTGTGTGTGTGTGTGTGTGTGTGTGTAGAAGTGTATCTATAAAAGTGTCATGGAAAACATATATTTATGTACGTCTTTGTTACCAGTGGCTTTGGCCTTAATTTTACAGTTATGGTGTTTAGCCAAAAGCCAGAAGGGAGGTTGTCATTTTGAAGCAGGGTTCTAGGCTATTGATTGATTTATTTATTCTTTTATATCGAGGATAATGGAATAAGTACTCATGTGCTTTTTTTACATCCAGTCCCCGTGTGTATGCGGTTTTGTAAATTGTGTCATCTGTTCCCACCAGCACACAATGGCCTACTCTTTCGAAAGGCGGAACAGGATTTAAGGTGTGGGCAAGATGTTCTGCATGCGTTCGCACACGGGGCCTCGGTTTATAGTCTCCTCCGAAAGACTTTGTTAGCTAGGCAGAGTTAGACAGGTCTCAACAACAGGGTGGTGGCATGTATCACTTCCCATGGCTGGGTGAATGGAAGATTAACATGGAACTTTTGGCTGGTGGTTTAGCAGGTTAGTGGATGATAGGTTTACTTTCTTTCGATTGGAACTAATTTTCTGATATTATTATAGAAGCTGCAATTTTTTCTGTTGTAGGTGAAGCTGATTCCTATTTTGTCTGCTGATAGTGATCATACTCTGACATGACTGGACTGTAGCAAATTACAACATTAAGTTAAACACTTTTAAACAAAAGAAACTAGCTGATTTAATCGTATCAAAGGAGGTAGATCAGTGATCAGTTGTGATGATATATAGATCTACAGATTTCGTTTTCTCTCATTTAAAGTGTAGATGTGTGTGTGTGACATAATCTTTTATTGATTGAATGTGACAAAATATCTACATGATGGTTTATAATGAAAACCTAAGAAAAGAAGAAAGGAACTAAATTAAAAGCTAGGAACTAAAGTAAAAGCTAGGAGTATTTATAAATTAAAAAATTTAATGGAGAATAAAAATGTTTTCAGTCCTGTTGTGACTTGACTGACAGTTACTGGAGATACTGAATATGGATAGTCTATTTCTAGGCCAGGTGTACAATAATGAGTTGTGCAGGGGACAGTGTGGGCAGTAAGGGGTCCTGATGTTAGTGACCCAGATAACTTCCACCTTGGTCTGGAGCATGGGATTCCAGCACTCAGATCAGTGAATTATTTTGATAAAGTTTGTGTGTGAACTAGCAAAGACTGAGAGTATCTAGTGATTGTAGTGGGTAGCAAGATTGATATGAAAGTGGATAGCAAGATTGATATGAGTCGTTACCAACAGTCAAAACTCAGTGTGAGTGTTAGTGTAACATGATAGTGTATGTTGAATACATGATAGTTTCTTTCTGATAATTATGTGGGAGATCTCAGTGAGGTTTCCGGATATTTTGTGTGCACATGCCTGTGGCTGTGAGATAAAGATTGCAACATATGAGAGAGAGCATGCTATTCTATCATGTCTTTGGATTCAGTATGAATTTCTGAATGGATGTGCGCATCCATGTATATACAAAGTGTGGTTAATCATTGATGTGCACAGATCTGTAACTAGTAGTGGTAAATCCTGGGTTGTAACAGTGTTTTGTTTTGATTTTTTCCTTGTTTTAAATCAGCATATCTATATTCATTATACTGGTAATATTGTTTAAACATTTTTGGCATCTTCTTTTCATTGTTATTGTTTTGAGTAGGTCAACATTTCATAAAGTTTTGGTTGATGTCAAATCCTGTAAATAAAAGGGTGCTGTTAACTTGTAAGTGATGGATTAACGAAAGTGATAACAAGGTTTTTGTAGGCTTAAGTCTATAATCCAATCACATGATGTATACCAATGGATCTGATGCAAAGATACTGAAAGATATCCCCGAAAGTAGGACCCTGTCTTTGTTTTGGAACTGCAGAATGGGGGGTAAATGATGTGTGCTCAGAAAACGTGTACAGACAAGATCCAATATGCCAAACCAAAAAATAATCATTTGTTGCTATCTTAACAAAACTTAATTTCTTTTACATAATCTACTCTTTAACCCTGTAAAAGGCAGCGGAAAGTTTCCTTACCCCTTAGAGTGAGCAAGTATCTCACCTACCAGGCAGCCCTACTCCGACTTCAGCAGATTGTTTTCTTCATTCGATGGGAGATAGAGGCTGCTATGCCTGGAACTTGACATGGATGAAGCTAGTTTCAACCCAGCATTTAGAAGCAAAACAACATTCCATTGCATACCTAGGCACTTTGCTTACATCACTAACTGACACAGTTTTTGGCCTGAGCCAGACTATGTTAAAGGTAAAGATGTCCCATGATCTATGCTATCATTAGGGAGTGAGGTGTCAGAGACCTCAGCTTCTCCAGGAGCCAGCATATTGAGGGCGGCGTCCATCTCACCTTCCTTGTCCCTAGAGAGGTGAGGTACCCATTTACAGCTGGGTGAACAGGGGAACTGTCCTGAAACTGAGGCGTGCTAAATGGTCACCCATCCACTTTGGAAACCCTGCTCAAATCTGCTTAACCTTAGCTTGAGGAAAGCCAGTGCTCTGACCACTGAGCTATCCCATCCCCAGAATCTGAACTGAGTCACAATAGACTAAGAATTTTCAACTTGGGATGCACCAGGTCTTGGAGAGTTGAGGGGCTGAAGGGCCGGAAAATGAATGATAGAGTGGGTAGAGAGAGTGGCATCAGCTACACACAGATCGAAAGGCACCTTGGTTTGCTGCTGCTCTCTTTCATTTTCCCCCAGGATCTATAGTGAAGAGAATGCACACATATACGTGAGTGTTTGTGATTTAAGTGTGAATGTGTGTATTTGCTTGTGTGTATTGTATCCAGTCTTTTGAAACAAAATGTCATAGAAAACTGCTGGGCATATCCTGGAGAGAACGAAAGACCAATGAATTTGTCAAGAGCCAAATAACACGGCTGGTAGGTCCACAGGAACCCCTTCTCACCATCGTCAAGAAGAAAAAGCTGACATGGTTCGGCCACGTCACCCGCCACAACACTCTGCCAAAAACAGTACTGCAGGGAACACTCGAAGGTGGCAGAAAGAGGGGAAGACAGAACAAGTCATGGATGGACAACATCAGAGAATGGACCAGGATGAATGACTCGGCACTACTGCGCAGAGCCGAGGACCGAGATGGATGGAGGAGGCTTACCACGGCATCGTCTTTCGTGTCTCCTCCACGACCGCCAAGGTCACGGGACTGATGATGATGATGATGATGATGATGATGATGATGATGATGATGATGATGATGATGATTGATGATGATTGTTCTACATAAAACTAGTAATAATAATAATAATAATAATAAAAAAAATAATAATAATAATAATAATAATATATGGAATTTATATAGCGCTGAATCTTGTAAAAACAAACAAATCAAAGCGCTTATCAAATCACTGAGATCTCACATAGAAGGGTCTTGTATTGTATTGTATTGTATCGTATCGTATCGTTTCGTATTCCAATGAATACTACTTTCAGTTATGACATATATTTCTGCGTAAAATGTGGACTGTTCTCCCTGAAAAGAGCACGTGACCACAAGAGCAGCATCACCCATTATTATTGCTTGTTTGTTGTGTTGTTGTTGTTGTTTGGGGGGGGGGGGGTTCTGATTTTCCTGTCTGAATGTGTCTTTGTTTCCCTTTGAAGGTGGCTTATTTCCTACATAATTTTGGCAGGGACAACTTTCTCTTTGCTTTGCCTTCTTTCACTTGCACCGAACGCCTCCTGATGCACTGGGAACCCCAGTTCATTATCTGATCCGAAATACTAGCACCCAGACCACCATGCAAGGTCTAGTGAACGGGGATGGTGGGGGGGGGGAAGGGTAAAGTTTTGAGTTCACGTTTAAGAGATGGCCTCCTACCTAAATTTAGACTACTGATCGGCCTTTAATGCATTTGCACTGTGTTAGAATGAATTGTATCAAGAATGGGTAGGAAATAACCATGGCATCTAGAAGATTGATTGATTGATTGATTGATTGATTGGTTGATTGATTGATTGATTGGTTGATTGATTGATTGAGTGACTGATTTATTGATTGATTGACTGATGATTTATGTTGTTTGTTAATTTATTGACTTTTTTTTTTAGTTATTTATCTACTTTTATTTATAAATTGATTTAGTTTATCTTTTATTTCGAAGATAATGTACTAAGCACTGGTGTGCCTCTTTTTACATCCATTTCCCCGTGTGTATGCAGTTTTGTAAATTTCGTCAGCTGTTCCCACCGGCACACAATGGCCTACTCTCTCTCCAAAAGCGGAACAGGTTTTAACGTGTGCGCAAGATGGTCTGCATGCGTTCGCACAAGGGACCTCGGTTTAAAGTCTCATCATCCCAAGGACTTTGGGGACCGAGATTGATAGAGAAGAAAACAAGTGCTAGGAGGGAGGTGGGATAGGGCCGGGGGGAGTGGGGGGGGGGGGGGGTTAACATGGATGGACGCCTGCAAGGTTATTGGAAAGAAGGAATGGAGAATTATCTCGCACCAGCCATCTTTTAAAAACTCGTTCCCAATTTTCCAGTCCAATAACTTTTGATTACTGACTACTGAGGGAGAATGTTTTCAAAGGAAAAGAAAAAAAAAATAATGGAGGTGGTGGGGTGGGGGGGGGGGGTGGGGGTTAGGAAAGGCATGTGTTGTAAAGAACAAAAAAAAATCCTGTAGTGTGGCTTATTTATGGTTAAAGAAAATCTGCATTTTATTGTTATCTGAGCATTTAACGCAGATAAAATTAATGTGTGTGTGTGTGTGTGTGTGTATTGTGTGTGTGTATTGTGTGTGTGTGTGTGTGTGTGAAAGTAGTACCCTTACTTGCACATACATTTTAAGCGCTATTGTTTTGTTGAACGTATCCTGCTTAATACATTTTTTTTTTTAATTATAACGATCATTTATAGATGAGCGCAGGTGCAAGCGTACGTGTATTCATTTAGCTATGCTTTAAGCGTATTTTGCTTGTTATGATTTTAATCCACAAATAAGAGTACAAAAGAGATGTACGTATTTGTATATTTGCTTCAATTTATCACTGGCCCAGGCAAAAAAAAAAAGCATTAAATCTATCGCTGAACGGAGAGTGCCAAGACCTACGTTAAAATGCTGTCATGCTTTGAAATATCATGTTGATACTGTTTTCATTGATGCGACAAGCTAAAGCACAACTTCCTCTTTTACCTTCGTTCAAAGAAGAAGAAAAATAATCCTCTGAAAACGGAGTATGGTTGCCTATACCTCTGAAGTTGGAGTATGGCTGCCTGAGTGGTGAGGGACTTCAAATCGGCCATACTCTCCTCATGCAATGTGTATTGGATAGTTTCACAATCAATCCCAGATATGCCATAATCAAAATGCTTTGTTTGTTTCTAGGTGACCCTGCAGAGTGCTAAGGTCGAGAAGGCCCGCAGACAATGACAAGAGCAAACACAGCAACTTCACAGAATGCACTTCATTGTGTCATTGTTAGATTTCAATTCTTGTATTTCCAGGTTAACGAATAAGCACTTATGTGGGGAGGTAGGGGAGGTAAGGGGGGGGCGGGGTTTATATCCAGTCCCCGTGTGTATGTGGTTTTGTACATGCTGTCATCTGTCCCCACTAGCGCACACTAGCCTACTCTTCGAAAGATGTTGTGCGTGCGTTTTGCGCTTGGGACCTGGGTTCATATTTTCATGCGAAGGAGTGAGGGTGTGACTGTGATTCACAGATGTGATGAACAGAACACAGGGCATATTCAGGATGACTCACACAGCATCAGACTGGGACAGGCCAGGGCTGGCTACAGCACATACAGGGGGGACAGGATAGCCTAGTGGTTAGAACATTGCGCTCGCAATCTGACGACCCGGATTTGATTCCCGATCAAGGGGATATTTTCCCCTGGAGTTAACATCAGTGCAGACTCCACTCTCCCCAAAAGTCCTTCAAATCAGACTATAAACCGAGGTCCCGTGTGCAAACACACGCAGAACATCTTGCGCACACGTTAAATCCTGTTTCGCTTTTCGTAAGAGTAAGCCATTGTGTGCCGGTGGGAACAGATGATAGAATTTACAAAACCGCATACACACGGGGACTGGATGTTAAAAAAAAGCACAAACGTGCTTATTCCATTATCCTCGATATAAAAGAATAAAATAGATAAATAAAATAAACATTCCCCAATAACGCTGGACAGAGTGGGAGTGGGAGTGGGGGGGGGGGGGGGGGGGGAGGGGTTGAAATGCCACAGGGGATGTCAGATAGAGGATAGAACACTTGGGGATGGAGGAGGGGGGGGGGTAACAGGGATTGGATCTCTGCAAGATTATTGGAGGGAATGGGATTGAGATTCCTAGCTCACCACCTTCCTGTGAAAAACGCGTTCTCAATTTTCAGGTTCGATAACTTTTGATCACTGACTTACCGAGGCAGAATGTTTTCAAAGAAGGGTGGAACAAACAATGAAGGGAAGACAATGTGGAAGACAATCCTGTTTTCTTGTTGTGGAGAACAAGAATCTATGGCGTGGATTATTGGCTAAGAGAAAACCTGGTGTGTTTTTTTCAAGGATGTGTGAGAGTTCCATGCATGATGACGAATGAAGCAGAGTGTGTTATTCTGGATTTTCCTAGAAATCAAACCGGAGAACGTCCAACGACCCACAATAACTAACTTCGATAAGAAGGATGGAGGGAGTGGGGTGGCTGTAGCTGACAAAGTATATATATCTATATCTATATATATATATATATATATATATATATTATATATATATATATATATATATATATATACATATACATATATATATATATATATATATATATATATATATATATATATATATATATATATATATATATATATATATATATATAGGCCTATGTGTGTGTGTTTTTCTTTTATTGTGAGGATATTAGAATAAGCACTCATGTGCTTTTTTTTTCATCTAGTCCCCGTGTGTATGCAGTTTTGTCATTTTGTCATCCGTTCCCACCCCCACACAATGGCCTCCTCTTCCGAAAAGCGGAACGGGTTTAACGTATGCGCAAGATGTTCTTCGAGCGTTCGCACACGAGGCCTCGGTTTATAGTCTCATCCGAAGGAATTTTGGAGAAAGTGGAGTCAGGGCTGATGTTAACTCCAGAGGATGTGTGTGGGGGTGGGGGGGGGGGTGGTAGATGGGGTTGTTTCTGGGTGATAAGGAAGAGAAGTGAGGAATCTATCGTGCATTCCTGCAAGATTACTGGGAAAGATCGGATTAAAGATTTCTTTACTCGCCAATTTCTATCTCGTTAAAAAAAACCTTGTTCTGATTGTTCTAGGCCAATCACTGTTGATTACTGACCTCTGAGCTACAGTATTGTTTTAAGAAAAGAGGAAAAAGATGACAAGGGAAAATCTAGACGTAGAGCATGGGCTATGGAGAGGTGGGGTAGGGGGGAGGGTAGTTGTGGGGATTGTTTAAATAGTTGCTTTTTGGTTCGGCATTGTTATTAAGTACTTCATGCACTTGTGTGTGTGTGGGTGGTGTATGGGGGTGGGGGGTGCGAGTGTGTTTGTTGTGTGTGTGTGTGTGTGTGTGTGTGTGTGTGTGTGTGTGTGTGTGTGTGTGTGTGTGTGTGTGTGTGTGTGTGTGTGTGTGTGTGTGTGTGTGTGTGTGTGTGTGTGTGTGTGTGTGTGTACAGAGAGAGAGCGATGTTTTTATTATATTTTTTCTAATTTTCTTTTATTCTTTTATTTTGAGGATAATGGATTAAGCACTCATCTGGGTTTTTTTTCATCCAGCTCCCGTGTATATGCAATTTGTTAATTTGTCATCCGTTCCCACCGGCACACAATGGCCTACTCTTCCGAAATGCAAAACGGGTTTTAACGTGTGCGCAAGGTGTTCTGCGTGCGTTTGCATACGGGATCTCGGTTTATAGTCTCATGAGAAGGACTTTTGGGGAGAGTGGAGTCGGCACCGATGTTGACTGCAGAGAAAAAATCCTCTTGATCGAGATTGGAATCCGGGTCAGCAGATCACGAACGCATCACTCTGACCACCAGGCTATCCAGAGAGAGAGAGAGAGAGGTGGGGGAGAGAGACAATGACAATGACAATGACAAATTCTTTTATTTCGAGGATAATGAATAAGCACCCATGTGCTTTTTTACATCCAGTCCCCGCCCTTCGGGATATATATGATAATAAAATAAAATAAAGCCCATAGCAATACACTTCCACAGTATACGGAAAAATATCTACACATAAATCAAAAAAAATCACCGAAAAGAGAGAGAGAGAAAAAAAAAAGTAGCAACAAGTAAGAAAGAAAGCTAAACAGAAAACACAGAAACAACCAGAAAAAAATAGCAAGAAATCAAGAGCAAAACAAAAGCGGCAACAACAACAAGGGGAGAGAGGACAACCGAATAGTCCCCCTCCAAAAAAACCCAACAACAACCCCAAACCAAAACCACACACACACACACACACGTACCCACACACACGCGCGCGCACGCACGCACTCACACCATGCTATGTGTGTGTGGACGTGAGCGCGCACAGGTGTGCATGAGTATGTGTGTGCGTGTATATGTATATGTGGTAATTTGTATTTTCAATGTATTTCCTTAACGATTTTTTCCTTTTTTTTCTTTTTTACTGGTTTAATTCAATGGTAAATGATGCTATAATGTAGTGACTTAGTATAATCATTACGAAATTTGTTCTTAGATAGATGGCTTGATGAAAAAAGCAAATGCATTGCTTATTCAATGTACCATCTGGAAATAAAATTTTGACTTGACTTGACTTGACTTGACCATGCATCAAAGCCAGAGTGAGAGAGAGAGAGAGAGAGAGGGAGAGAGAGAGAGAGAGAGAGAGAGAGATGAGGAGAGAGAGAGAGAGAGAGAGAGAGAGGAAGAGAGAGAGAGAGAGAGAGAGAGAGAGAGAGAGAGAGAGAGAGAGAGAAGAGAGAGAGCTAAACATAGATTGGATGTCTGGGCGATTATTGAGAAGAGCAGGTTTGAGATTTCCATCTGGCCTTGCTTCTTTGAAATGCTGGTTCCCGATTTTCTAGTCCCATAACTTTGGATTAGTGATTGCTGAAGTGCACTGTTTTCACAGGCGGGACAAGAACAGATAGAGAGGAATGATGGAAAAAAGAATCTGTGTGTGTGTGTGTGTGTGTGTGTGTGTGTGTGTGTGTGTGTGTGTGTGTGTGTGTGTGTGTGTGTGTGTGTGTGTGTGTGTGTGTGTGTGTATGTGTGTGTGTGTGTGTGCATGTGTGTGTGTGTCTGTGTGTGTGTATGTGTGTGTGTGTGTGGTTATGTGTGTGTGTGTGTGTGTGTGTGTGGTGGTTGTGTGTGTGAGTGTGTGGTTGTGTGTGTGTGTGTGTATGTATGTGTGTGTGTGTGTGTGTGTGTGTGTGTGTGTGTGTGTGTGTGTGTGTGTGTGTGTGTGTGTGTGTGTGTGTGTGTGTGTGTGTGTGTGTGTGTGTGTGTGTGTGTGTGTGTGTGTGTGTGTGTGAGAGAGAGAGAGAGTCTGTGTGTGTGTCTGTGTGGTGAGGAAAACTCTAGGCTGTGAATTGTATTGTGTTTGTGATTAGATTAGGACGTTCCGTGTTGATTCTTCGATCTTCAGCCCACATAATTATTTATTGTTTTCAAGGGGTTTTTTTTGTTATGTGGGTGTTCTTTTTCCTCCTTTGTTAAAGGAGAAAATGCATCATGGATGTCCTATATACACCACTTTTCACTTTCTAAGTAATCCACTCAAGAGAAGCTTGAGTGAGCGCAAGATCTTTTGCTGTTCTTGTTGTTGTTCTTCCTTAGCGCGGACAATCACCAACCTCAGGTTTGCCGATGACATCGACAAACTGGCAGGAAACGAACAGGAACTCGCCAACCTAGTGTACCACGTGGATGAAACATCCTCCAGATACGGCATGGACATCAGTGCCGAGAAGACAAAACTCATGACAAACAGTGCCCAGCTAATCACTACCAAGATCACAGTCAGAGGAAAAGAACTTGAGGTTGTAGATACTTCAAGTACCTTGGAGCTATTATTAGTGAAGATGGTTCAAAGACTGAAGTCCTCACAAGAGCTGCACAAACAATAGCAGCTATGGCGAAGCTCAAGACCATCTGGAAAGACCGAAACATCTCTCTCAGGACCAAGGTCAAGCTACTGCATGCACTGGTCACCTCCACATATATGTATGCATGCAAATCCTGGACATTGATTGCAGATCTACAAAGGAGGATCGAGGCTTTGGAGATGAGATGCCTCAGAAGACTCCTCAGCATTTCATACCCGGACCACATTACCAACGAAGAAGTCCGACAAACCATCACCCAACGAGTAAAACAATACAAAGACCTGCTGATCACATTGAAGAAAAGGAAGCTCAGAGGGTATAGGCATGTGACAAGATCAGATGGGCTCTCCAAGACCACACTGCAAGGAACAGTGCAGGGGGAAGAGAAGGCGAGGCAGGCCGAAGAAGAAATGGGCAGACAGCATCACTGAATGGACCAGGAAGAGCTTCTCCACAACACAGGCACTTGCCAGGGGAGGGGGTGGGGGCTGAATGTTATGGGAGCCGATGAGATGAGATGTTCCTCAGCTGGAGCTCCCAGGTTCGCCATGTTCCTCTGCCGTGTAGGTAGCCATATTCCAACTTCAGGAATATCTGCAAGGTCTTAGTGTGGCCTAAGCTAAAAAAGCTTTGTCAGCCATTGGTTAAAGCAAAGTGTCTGGGCCTACACACTGGAATGCTGCTATTCTTTCAAG
>CM054154.1:12230447-12240447 GCA_028751875.1 Rapana venosa
AAAATGCTTCCCTGTTTCAAAATGCGTCAACATATCATTGTTATGAGCTCATTTGATCATAACACTGTTGACCACATTGTTATATTGGTTGGGTATTTTTTTTTTGGGGGGGGGGGGGTGAGGGGTGGGGGTAGGGGAATTTTTTGGGGTTTTTTTGCGTGGTGGGTTTGTTGCTGTTAGTTTGTGTTTGGCTGAGAAGAACATGTACGATTGCATTGACCTGACCTCCGCCATACGGTTTGTTTGTTTCTTTAGCTTACAACCCCTGGTTAACCATAAAAGGTAAAGGTAAAGGAGTCCCATAACCTATAAGGTCGTAGGGGAGCGAGGCGTCAGAGACCTCACTTCTCTAGGGCCAGCATATTGAGGGCGGCGCCCATCTCCTCTCCCTCGCTGCTTTACCTTCCCTGACCCTAAAGAGGGAAGGTACCCATTTACAGCTGGGTGAACTGGGGGAACTGTACTGAAGCCAAGGCGCGCAAACGGTCACCCATCCAACTGGTTACCACGCTCGACGCTTCTTAACTTGGCTGGGGGAAAGCGAGTGCTCCGACCACTGAGCTATCCCGTCCCCATGGTTAATCATAGTGACCTTCAAACTAGGAAATCTGATACTGTCTGCAACAATTGCCACCAAAGCCATTGACAAGTGTTTTGGTTTCGATGTCCTTGTGGCCATTTGTTTTTTTGTTCTTTCGAAATCATATGGTCAATCATCTCACCTTGTTATAGTCATAATTATAGTTCCTTACGAAGGAAGGTAGCAGGACAGGTTGAACCTTCACCTGCTGAGCAAAACGAACCGTGAGGTTCTGGGTTCGATTCTCAATCTTGCCCTTTCTTCCCAAATTGTCGGGAAAACCGAAGTGAATGTCAAGTCTTTCGGAGGAGACTCTAACCCAGCCGCACCTGTGTGCTGACAGACTTGTGCCTGTCACTAGAACTCACTGTGGAAAGAGCAGGGAGGTACCTCCTGACTGTCCCTGCAAAGTTGGTAGGTTCCATTCCCGACTGTATCCCCAAAGCCAGAATGCGGCGTCATTCAGAGTGGAGGAAAATATGTAGGTAAAGGTAAAGGTAAAGGAGTCCCATAACCTATAAGGTCGTAGGGGAGCAAGGCGTCAGAGACCTCACTTCTCTAGGGCCAGCATATTGAGGGCGGCGCCCATCTCCTCTCCCTCGCTGCTTTACCTTCCCTGACCCTAAAGAGGGCAGGTACCCATTTACAGCTGGGTGAACTGGGGGAACTGTGCTGAAGCCAAGGCGCGCAAACGGTCACCCATCCAACTGGTAACCACGCTCGACGCTGCTTAACTTGGCTGGGGGAAAGCGAGTGCTCCGACCACTGAGCTATCCCGTCCCCTGAAAATATGTGGCATTTGAAAAATTAGCTGTTGCTTAACCTCGGAGCTCTAGCTGAGGAATAAAAGAAAAGAAAACAAATACACAAACAAACAAAAAGCCGCAAATAATAATAAAGGGAATTTACATAGCGCTATATCTGGCAGAGACAAATCAAAGCGCTTACGGTGTAAATAAGGTGTAAACAGGATGCTGAATAAAAGCATATTACTCTCTCTCTCTCTCTCTCTCCTCTCTCTCTCTCTCTCTCTCTCTCTCTCTCTCCCGAACGAATTATACCAAATTATCCTCTCTCTCTCTTTCTCTCCCCTCTCTCTCTCTCTCTCTCTCTCTCTCTCTCTCTCTCTCTCTCTCTTGTTTGTTTGTTTTTGTTTTTGGTGTATGTAAATTCCATATATTATTATTATTATTATGTGTGTGTATGGGGGCGGGGGGCGGTGTTGGGTTTGTGTGTGTGAGTGGGGTTTTTCTTTTCTTTTTTTCTTTCTTCTTTTTTCTCTTTTGTTTGTTGTTGCTTTTTTTCTTGTTTCTTGTTTGTTTGTTTGTGGGAGGTGGGGTTTTTGTTGTTGAGTTGGTTTGTTTTTTTTTGTTGGGTTTTTTTTCTTTTGTTTTTTGTTTGTTGTTGTTTTTTGTCTGTCTGGGTTTTTGTGTGTGTGTGTGTGTGTGTGTGTGTGTGTGTGTGTGTGTGTGTGTGTGTGTGTGTGTGTGTGTTTTTCTCTTTAAAAAAAGTTTTTTTTCCCCCTTTGCTTCTACTGTTTGAAAGAATGAGTATTGGGTTCATTATTAATATGTGACCCTACGGTCGGGGACTGGATGTAAAAAAGCACATAAGTACTTATTCCTTATCCTGGTAAAAAAAAAGTCTCTCTTACTTACAATGTGTAGATGTTCTTTTTATGACTTTATTGGGGTTTTCTCCCCTCTTTATTGTGTGAGTATATGGGTATTGCACTTACTTTATCATTATAATATTCAATTTGTATAAGTATAATTAAAAAAAGTGTTGATGTTATCGTGTGCTATGTGAGTATTATATAATTAGTATTATCCCTAAAACACACACACACACACACACACACACACACACACACACACACACACACACACACACACACACACACACACACATACATACACACACACACACACACACACACACACACACACACACACACACACACACACACACACACACACACACACACACACACACACTTAAACACATTCTCTGTCAATGACTGTATAGGTTTAGATTTGTTCTTTTTTGTTTTGTTTCTTGTTTTTATTATGTGAATGTATGGGTATCGGGTTTATTTCATTATCATGACATATAATTTGAACGAGTATAATCAAAATTAGTGTTGATGGTGATCGTGTACTGTTTTGGGAATTATATATTGGATATCATCTGAAATACACACACACACTTCTGTCTCTCTGTCTCTGTATATCTCATCTTTTATCGTTTTGCTTATAGTTATAGTGTATCCTGACGAAGGATTCATATTTTATATTTTCAATACTTTATTGGGCTTGTCCGCTGTACTTAAGTTTTAATGAGTGTCCTATTTCAATATCTTATTGTTATATGTAACAAGTATATGTACCATTTGACAATGTGTGGATGTTTATCTTTATGACTTATTAAGTTTGGTTGTTGTTATTTTTCTTGGTTTTGTTGTTGTTGTTTGTTTTTTTCTTTTTTTTTCCTTTTCCTTCTTTTGTTGATTTGGTTTTTCTTTCTCCTTGTTTGTTTGTTTGTTTTGGTTGGGGTTTTTGGGGGGGGTGGGGATGGGGGGGGGGGGGGGGGGGGGGTTTAGGTGGGGTTTTTTGTTTTTTTTTGGTGGTGGGGGGGGCTGTTTTGAAAAGGGTATTTCCCCTTGTTTCTAATGTGAGAGTGTATAAGTGTTGGGTTATTATTAAGATGTATCCCTACGGGCGGGAACTGGATGTAAAAAAGCACATGAGTGCTTACTCATCATCCTCGAAATAAAAGAATTTGTCATTGTCATTGTCATTGTCATTGTCTCTCTCTCTCTCTCTCTCTCTCTCTCTCTCTCTCTCTCTCTCTCTCTCTCTCTCTCTCTCTCTCTCTCTCTCTCTCTCTCTCTCTCTCTCTCTCCCCTCTCTCTCTGTGTATAAGTGTGAATGTTTTACTTGTATATCGCTATTAGGCTATTGAAAACTGAGGACGATCTTAACATGTACAATGTTAAATCACAGTGAGTGCTAATGGTGATAGTGTTGATGAATTGAAAACTGTATGCAATATCATATGGAAAATGTACTGTGCGCGCGCTCTCTCTCTCTCTCTCTCTCTCTCTCTCTCTCCTCTCTCTCTCTCTCTCTCTCTCTCTCTCTCATAACTGCATGTAAAGATCTGGCAAGTCAAGGTAAAGGAAGCTTGCTATTCTTGTTTAAAAAAAAGATACGAGTATTAAATAATAATAATTTCTTAGACTTGCTTATTAAGATATTTGATGGATAAATACAACCCTCAGAGTTATGTGGTGTTGAAATAATTATGGGGTCTGGATGCAGCTGTAACACATTGTGAATCAGTGCACCTCTTTGCTTTAAAGCAGTTTTTAGGCCTAGATAGACGTACACCTAATGGTAATGTTTACGGTGAAACTAATAGTCATCCCCTCTCTGTTAATGCTGCTGTAAGATGCTTTAGATATTGGATTAAGATTCTGCATATGGATGAGAGCAGGCTGCCTTCTAAATCTTACAAGATGCTCTATGATCTAGATGTCAAAGGGAAAAACAACTGGGCTACACGAATACCTACGTGTCCCCCCCCACCCTGTCCCCCCATCCCCCTCATCTCTCTCTCTCTCTCTCTCTCTCTCTCTCTCCTCCACACACACACACACACACACCACACACACACCACACACACCACACACACCACACGCGCGCGCGCACACACACGCTCACACACGCACACGCACACACGCACACGCACACACACACGCACGCACACACACACGCATACACACACACCACAAACACACACACACACACATAACACACACACACACACAAACACACTCACACACACACACACACCGCACGCACGCACGCACACACGCACACACACACACACGCACACACACACACACAGACACACACACACACACACACACAACACATAACACACACACACACACACACACAACACAAGCCCAAACACACAAACACACAAACACACACACAAGCCCAAACACACACACACAAGCCCAAACATACACACACCCAAACACACACACACACACACACACATACACACACACACACACACACACACATACACACACACACACACACACACACACACACACACACACACACACACACACACACACACACACACCCGCAAACACATACAGGACTTCCCATGTAACGCGGATGTTCGTTCTATTCCCGGTGAGGAGAAACCCCCCCCCCTCCTACCCCCCCCCCCACACACACACACATAAGATTTTTAAATAATATTTTTTACAGAGCCCTTTCACTAAACTTAATACTACATTGTCCACTTAGATAATTATATAAACATAGACCATCAAGCATAGCGCACTTTCTGTTCTTCACAACACCTCCTGTTCTTTCTAGTTTACTAGAAACCCACGCTTGAGTAAACTAGCCTAGATACAGTAGTAGGCAAGTAGGCTAAGGCCAGAGGAAGGGGCAGGGGTGGGGTAGGGGGAAGGATTAGGAGGGGGAGGGGGGACGGGTGGGTGGGGGGTGGGGGGGGGGGGGTGGGGGCTTCAATCCGGTTCATGGTTCGTCACGGTCGAGGCCTAAATGGTCCACGACCCCAACAGGGAAGCAAATAACCCCTGAGCAGCCAAGCGAATAGGCTAGTGGCCGCTGCTACACCTTTATAGGACAGCCTTTTCCTTGTCTTGTTGGGTGTTGTGTTGTATTGTGTTGTAGTGTGTTGTGGTGTGTTGTAGTGTGTTGTAGTGTGTTGTGGTGCGTTGTAGTGTGTTGTGGTGTGTTGTGGTGTGTTGTAGTGTGTTGTGATGTTTGTGGTGTGTTGTGTTGTGTGTGGTGTGTTGTGGTGTGTTGTGGTGTGTTGTAGTGTGTTGTGGTGTATTGGGGTGTGTTGTGGTGTGTTGTGGTGGTGTTGTGTTTGTGTTGTGGTGTGTTGTGGTGTGTTGTGATGTGTTGTGGTGTGTTGTGATGTGTTGTGATGTGTTGTGGTGTGTTGTAGTGTGTTGTGGTGTGTGGTGGTGGTGTTGTGGTGTGTTGTGTCGTGTTGTGTCGTGTCGTGTCGTGTTGTGCTGTATAGGATTGTTGCGTTGTGTTACGTTGTGTTGTGCTGGACCGTGTTGTGTTGTGATGCGTTGTGTTGTATTGTGATACGTTGTGTTGTGTATGGATTGTGTTGTGATATGTTGTATTGTTTTGGATTGTGGTGTATCGTATTGTGGTGTAATATATCATAACGCATTGCATTGCAGTGTTATGCATTGCAATAATTATACTGTATTGTGATGTTCCTATGTATTGTAGTATATTGCATTGTAATGTAATATAATGTAATGTTCTGTATCCTAATGAAGTGTCCTGTTTTGTACTGTATTCCATTGTGTCATAGTGTGTTGTGTTGCATTTGATTACACTATACTCTACTGAACAGGATTTAACGTGTGCGCAAGATGTTCTGCGTGCGTTCGCACACAGGCCTCGGTTTATAGTCTCATCTGAAAGACTTTTTGGGAGAGTGGAGTCTGCACTGATGTTAACTCCAGAGGAAAATTTCCCCTTGAACGGGAATCGAACCCGGGTCGTCAGCTTGCGAGCGCAATGTTCTAACCACTAGGCTATCCCGTCCCCGATCGGTAAGGTAGCCGCAATGCTGACTTCGGGATTTATTGGTTCAAACAGATTTGGATTCAGAAGAAGGCATGATTAGGATAAACAAGCTTTGTAAGCATCGACAAGCCAGCAGCTTCTGGTGTTTTTCAATGACAGAGCAGAACAGAGCAGAACAGAGCAGAGCAAAGCAGAACAGAGCAGAGCAGAACAGAGCAGAACAGAGCAGAACAGAGCAGAGCAGAACAGAGCAGAGCAGAACAGAGCAGAGCAGAACAGAGCAGAACAGAGCAGAGCAGAGCAGAACAGAGCAGAGCAGAGCAGAGCAGAACAGAGCAGAGCAGAACAGAGCAGAGCAGAGCAGAGCAGAGCAGAACAGAGCAGAACAGAACAGAGCAGAACAGAACAGAGCAGAACAGAGAGGAACAGAGCAGAGAAGAACAGAGCAGAACAGAGAGGAACAGAGCAGAACAGAGCAGAGCAGAACAGAGCAAACAGAGCAGAGCATAGCAGAACAGAGCAGAACAGAACAGAACAGAACAGAGCAGAACAGAGAGGAACAGAGAGGAACAGAGCAGAACAGAGAGGAACAGAACAGAACAGAGCAAAGCAGAACAGTGCAGAACAGAACAGTGCAGAACAGAGCAGAACAAAACAGAACAGAGCAGAGCAGAGCAGAGCAGAGCAGAGCAGAGCAGAGCAGAGCAGAACAGAGCAGAGCAGAACAGAGCAGAGCAGAGCTGAACAGAGCAGAGCAGAGCAGAACAGAACAGAGAGGAACAGAGCAGAACAGAACAGAACAGAGCAGAACAGAGCAGAGCAGAACAGAGCAGAGCAGAGCAGAGCAGAACAGAGCAGAGCAGAACAGAGCAGAACAGAGCAGAACAGAGCAGAGCAGAGCAGAACAGAGCAGAGAAGAACAGAGCAGAGCAGAGCAGAGCAGAGCAGAGCAGAACAGAGCAGAGCAGAGCAGAGCAGAGCAGAGCAGAGCAGAGCAGAGCAGAGCAGAGCAGAGCAGAGCAGAGCAGAACAGAACAGAACAAAACAGAGCAGAACAGAACAGAGCAGACCAAAACAGAGCAGAACGGAGCAGAACAGAGCAGAACAGAACAGAGCAGGGCAGAGCAGAACAGAGCAGAGCAGAACAGAGAAGAGCATAGCAGAACAGAGCAGAGCAGAACAGAGCAGAACAGAGCAGAACAGAACAGAGTTTCACTGGGCAGCTGGTGTACCTGATCAGTCACTTTGAAAGTTAGAAAGGCTAGTGCTTTCATGTTTAGCTTCGTTTGGATAGTTTAAAGGACGTTGTTATCATTTACTCTGTATTGTATTGCACTGCATTGCATTGTATTGCATGGTATTATGTATGTTTGTCCCTCGTGTCCGACGATGACCTCCAAAACAGCAGAGGAGGCAGCTGCTGTTTTGGAAACTGGGCAGAAATTTTATTATAGTGGAGATGCCTTGCCCACAGTACATCCACACTCTCTCGGCCAAGTGGGCATAGGGACAGTCAGCGTTGGATATGTTCTCCAAAGGCCAACCAGCCCCCAGGGCTGCAGCACATAAGGACTGTGCGAGTCAAGCCTCCTAGTCAGAGAGTCATAGTTGATCACTAAAGACTAAGCTGTAAAGTGGAATTCCATGAGTGGGAAAGCCACTTGTCATACAGCCTCTCACTTTGCTGTTGACCCCAGCGTCAATGGTTTAATCAAGAACTGTGATAAAGCCCAGGCGCTGACGGCATACATGTTATTATATTGTATGGCATTGTATTGTATTGCATTGTATTGTATTGTAGTGCATTGTATAGTATTGTATTGCATTGAATTGTATTGTACTGTATTGCATTATATTGTATTGTAGTGCATTGCATTGCAATGCATTGCATTGTATTTATTGTATTGTATTACGTTGTATTGTATTTTATTGGATTGCATTGCATTGCTTTATATTGTATTGTATTGCATTGCATTATATAGTATTGTATTGTATTGTATTGCATTATACTGCAATGTATTGTATTGCATTGTACTACATTGTAATGTATTGCAGTGTACTGCATTGTATTGTATTGTATTGCATTGTATTGTATTGTAAACCCCTTTCAGTCACGGCATATTTCTCTGCGTGAAATTCTGGCCTTCTCCAAAGGAAGAGCGTATCGCCACAAGGGCAGCGCCACCCATTGCTTTCCCATTTAAAAAAAAACCCTGTTTGTATGTGTACTTGTTTAGTTACCAAAGTGACATTTTTTTGTAGTACAGAATTTTTCCATGCATGGTCACCTCCCTTGATACACGCCATGTTGTTGGTAGGTTGTTTCCCCTACCGTGCATTGATCGCGTATTGTGCATTGGACCTCAGTTTGTCGTCACATCCGTAAGACCAGGACCCAGACCACCACTCAAGGTCTAGTGGATGAAGGAAAAGCTCCAGCACAAACCGGGAATCGAACCCGCACTCCTCGCTTTCTTAGCAGGTGCATGCATTACCTCTAGACCACCACTCCAGCTAGTCTCCAAGGAATCAGTCTCCTGTTATTGTCAGACGCTTTTGAAAATGATGATATCAGATAGTAGGGGTGTGGGTGTGGTGGTGGTGGTGGTGGAGCAACGCTGATTTAAAACTTAAGCATTAAACTATATTGGTAGCCAAGCAGTTGTGAGACTGTCTCAGGGCAGGCTTGATGTACTTATATTATTTCAGACTTTTTTTTTGCTCCCCCACTGTGATGTCTGTGCGATTCTTGAAAAGAAAGCAAGAAATAGCCTAGAGAAAAAGTGACTAGCAAGGAGCTGTAATGATAATTTGATATAGTACAACGATTTCTTCGATGATTGTCCTTGTTTATAGAGATTATCACCTTGGTATTATCTCAAATGGTGGATCGGTGGTCTAGAGGTAACGCGCCTGTCTAGAAAGCGAAAAGTCCGGGTCTGAAGTGTGCGGCGGTTCGTACCCCGTTTGGACCGGAAATTTTTCCCCCATCCATTAGACCATGAGTGGTGGTCTGGGCGCTAGTCTTTCGGATGAGACGATAAACCGAGGTCCCGTGTGTTACACGTAATTATTTAGCGCACGTAAAAAAACCCACGGCAACAAGAGAGTTGTCCCTGGCAAAATTCTTAGAAAAAAGCCACTCTGATAGGGAAACAAATACAGCTGCAGAAAAAAAAAAAAAAAAAAAAAAGGGTGAAAGGGTGGCGCAGCGCTAAGTGGCGACGCGTTCTCCCGCTCTCCCCGGGGAGAGCAGCCCGAATTTCACGGAGAGAAATCTGCCATGACTTAAAGTGGTATGAAATAAAATCTGAGCGCTTTGATTTGTTGCTTTACAAGATTCAGCGCTATATAAATTCCATACATTATTATTATTATTATTATTAAATGACCAACAGTATTTTTGGCCTTGAAGATGTTATTTACTAAGTTGCTCTGTCTGTCTGTCTGTCCGTCTGTCTGTCTGTCTGTCTGTCTCTCTCTCTCTCTCTCTCTCCCTCTCTCTCTCTCTCTCTCTCGCACATGTGTGCTTATTCATTATCCTCGAAATAAAAGAACTTGTCATTGTCATTGTCTCTCGTCAGTATTACAAGAGAGACGCATTATCTTAATATATATATATATATATATATATATATATATATATATATATATATATATATATATATATATATAAACAACCCATCGTCCACAACTGACCTCAGAGACTCAACTCAACCAGGAAGTGAAACCTTGGGTCTTTCTCTGTTAACAATATTGACAGTGTTTCGCAAAGCTGCTAAGTGTGTGTGAGTCTAGGCTGGGCCAA
>CM054154.1:12247947-12267947 GCA_028751875.1 Rapana venosa
TATGGTGTATACTGAAGCTGACAATATTGAATAGAATTCTCAAAACACTCACACGGTCAACTCTCTCTGAGGTTATGGTCTTAAAGATGAACATAACAACACCGTGACTATGATAAACATGGTTATAAAATTACCTCGCGTCTTAGCAGAATGAAATAAGCAATCATATTAAACATCAGTAACTATTATTGCAAACATAAGACAGAAGATTTTCTTTTATTTCAATGTAAAATTGGACGTTTATCCAGAGATTTACAAGGAACATAATGAGTACAATTATAGCCTAAACGAAATATTCAAAAAGCTCTGTGTGTGTGTGTGTGTGTGTGAGAGGGAGGGAGAGAAGAGAGAGGAGAGAGGAGAGAGAGAGATGAGGAGAGAGAGAGAGAGGAGAGAGAGAGAGAGAGGAGAGAGAGATGAGAGAGAGAGAGAGAGAGAGAGAGAACAAATCACATCAAATCAAATCAAAATTCTTTTATTTCTAGGATAATGAATAAGTACTCTGTGCTTTTTCTTTTACATCCAGTCCCCACCTTATCAGGGATAACATGATAGAAAATAAAGATGGGTGCTTAATCAATATCCTTGAAAGAAAAGAATTTTGATTTGATTTGATTTGTTCTCTCTCTCTGTGTCGGATTCGATTGGCTCTCTCACCCCCCCCCTCCCACACCCCCCCCCTCTCTCTCTCTCCCTACACAAATGGGGAGCAGGGATACTTAGTGGTTAGAGCCTCGCACTCGTGATTTCACAGCCTGGGATTGAACCCTACCTACTTAGAGCTATCCTCCAGACGCCTATTCAAGGAGATTCCCCCCCCCCCCCTATCCCTCTGGAGTCAACAGTCATGGGTGCTGACTCCATTTCTCCAAAAGTCCTTCAGGTGAGACTATAAACTCACACCTGATGTGCAGGAATGTAATGTATGCTGAAGATCTTGTGCACACATTAATAAAACCTGGCCAGCCATTTCAGAAGAGTAATCCATTTTAATTTGTGCCTGGTAAGAATGGATGGTGATATATTACACACTTAATTAATGGTCATCCATGTATGAGGTCGAGGCAGCCGTTGCTTTAATTATCTTGACCCTAGTTTGGGGAGAGTGAGTGCACTGACCACTGAGCTATCTAGGCCTAGCCCTGCCCCTACACTCCACTTGTGCTAGTGTGTGGAGTGTAAAGTTCAGGAGAATGTAGATGACTAAGCTAGTGACTAGAAATCTGTGTGTGTGTGTGTCTGTGTGTGTGTGTGTGTGCACATGCATAGGCATGTATGTATGTATGTATATATAATTATATATATATCCATATCTATCTATCTGTCTATCTATTTATCTATCTATCTAGTCCTTCAGATGAGACTATAAACTGAGGCCCGTGTGCGAACACATGCAGAACATCTTGTGCACACGTTAAATCCTGTTCCGCTGTTCGAAAGAGTAGGCCATCGTGTGCCGGTGGGAACAGATAACAAAATTAAAAAAAATGCATACACTTGCCAAAAAAAAATCATCTGAGTGCTTTGATTTGTTGCTTTACAAGATTCAGCGCTATATAAATTCCATACATTATTATCTATCTATCTATCTATCTATCTATCTATCTATCTATCTATCTATCTATCTATCTATCTATCTATCTATCTATCTATCTATCTATGTGTGTTGTATTGTTGTGTTTACACATCATTCCTCAAACAGGAATGCATCTACCTTAATGGTGGGCAAAAATGGTCACAGATGCAAAAAAATATCACCATTGGTGAACCTTGGAACTTTAGCCTAGAAAAAAAACATGCACACCCACATACACACATACACACACACTCGTGCACATGCACACACCACATATTACACACACACATATACACACACATATATATATATATATATATATATATATATATATACATACATTTTATTTATTTATAGTTAAACACATAAAAAAGGTAAAGGTGTCCCATAACCTATATTAAGGTCGTAGGGGAGCGAGGCATCAGAGACCTCACTTCTCTAGGGCCAGCGTATTGAGGGCGGCGCCCATCTCCTCTCCCTCGCTGCTTTACCTTCCCTGACCCTAAAGAGAGCACGTACCCATTTACAGCTGGGTGAACTTGGGGGGACTGTACTGAAGCCAAGGCACGCAAACAGTCACCCATCCAACTGGTAACCATGCTCAACGCTGCTAAACTTGGCTGGGGGAAAGTGAGTGCTCCGACCACTGAGCTATCCCGTCCCCAAACACATACACACACATACACACTTTCCTCTTTGGCTATTGGGTTTAGAAGCTGACCGCCACCAGGCTGGACCTCTTGAACAACTTGAATGCTGTAGCCCTGTGGTTAGAATCTTTCGACTTCAATCCTGTGGGCTCTGGAAGTCATGAGTTCCTATCTCGGTGGTGTCATCTGATGATTTCCCCTTCCCCTCTCTCTCCCCTGCTGGAAATAAACCCCAAACCCAATCTAAACTGTTGCTCTCTTTGTGTTCAAATTTCGAAGCAAGTTTGATTGTACTGTGTAGTTATTTATTTATTTAAGGCCAGATCATATACTCATTTAAATGTGGATACTTTAGTGACAGGAAAAAAACAGCCGCATAAGTATAAATGTCAGGATTGGTGAATGGCGAGGCTTTGTCTAAGCTGAGGAAGGAAAACAGTTCAAATGCTGGTCATTTCTTGACATGGATTAGTTGAAAGAGAAAATCAACAACAACAAAAAGCCCAAGCCAAAAGAAGCATACACTCTTTTGCTTGCAATTGCTCTTAACGACCAAAAGTTTAAAAAAAACACCTTTTTGATTTCTTAATGACAAATTAAAAAACCTGCATACACAAAGGGACTGGATTTTGAAAAAAACGTGCGCTGAGTGATTATTCCATTATCCTTGAAATAAAAGAATAGAATAAAAGAAGAAACTTAAACTAAAGTGAAACCAAATGTGTATAATATTCATGATTTTGCTTTTTTTAAGAATAAAGATCGTTCAAATCAAACTCAAGAGATGTACTACAACAGAAAAAAAAGAAAACCTAGCACAAAGTAAAACAACATGATTTTTTTCTCCAGAAAATGCAATATTACAGAGAAATGGGGGTATTTTTTTCTCTCTTTCATTTCCTGATCTGGCTCCAGTTCCCATCAAGCATAATTATTTGATTGTTTTTTTTTCTCCAAGGTTCATGGATAGTGAGATTTTATGTATGCCAACTTTTCCCACCATTAAGGTAGCTCCGGCTTCCAGATGAAATCTAAAACAGGACATCACTGTGCATGTGGGATTTCTTGTTGCTGTAATGTTCAGCTTTGTCACTTGTTCCTACCCACCCACAATGGACCACTTAATTATTTGTTGTTCCACCCCCTCAAAAAAAGAGAAAAGGCAGAAGGGGTTTTAAACATGTGCACCCAAGATGTTCTGCAAGTGTTTGCATAAAGGGCCAACATTTTTTTTATTATTATGGTCTAAGTTTATAGCTTATAGACAAAAAAGTTGATGCCTTACTTTTGACTTATTCTTTAGCAGCCACTGTTGGGACACACAAGTTAGGAATTGTTGAGAGGTAAGGTAAAGGTAAAGGAGTCCCATAACCTATAAGGTCGTAGGGGAGCGAGGCGTCAGAGACCTCACTTCTCTAGGGCCAGCATATTGAGGGCGGCGCCCATCTCCTCTCCCTCGCTGCTTTACCTTCCCTGACCCTAAAGAGGGCAGGTACCCATTTACAGCTGGGTGAACTGGGGGAACTGTACTGAAGCCAAGGCGCGCAAACGGTCACCCATCCAACTGGTAACCACGCTCGACGCTGCTTAACTTGGCTGGGGGAAAGCAAGTGCTCCGACCACTGAGCTATCCCGTCCCCTCCCATCCCATTGTTGAGAGGCTAGCTTTAAAGTGGATGTGTACAAGGGGTAGGCTGCATATTATAATTTATATGATCAGAGGTCATCTGGTGTCATAGGGCAAGGGCTGCAATAGTTTGTCAGTAGAGGGCTTCTTCTTCTTGGTCATCATGGTCTCTGAAGGTCATCTGCCCATAAATAATCCTGCTTTCCAATTCCTTGAAGAGGAAGAAGATAAGGTGATATACTCAGGTAGGCGCGCTGTACCAATACACACACAACACATGTTTAAACAAACTCATGAGCATATGCATGCACCCACCCACGCACACACACACACACACACACACACTCTCTCTGAAGGAAGATTTCTCTCTCCTCTCTCTCTCCCTCCCCCCTCTCTCTTTCTCTCCTCTTTCTCTTCCTCCCTCCCTCTCTCTCTCACACACACAGGGACTCGATGTAAAAAGCACATAAGTGCTTATTCCATTATCCTCAATATAAAAAAAAATAAATAAAATAAACGCATACACACACCTGTGTGCGCATGCACACATGCACACACACAGAGACACATACACACTACAAAACTGCATAAACATGGGGACTGGGTGTGAGAAAAAAGCATATGCATGCTTATTCTATCACCTTTGAAATGCAAAAACAGAATAGGTAAAAAGGTAAAATAAAGTAGCAATAAAGCATACACACACAGATATGCGCACTTGTGCTTACACACACACACACACACACACACAGGGAGAGAGACACACACATGCAGACACATACAGAGACATACACACAGATTTCTAGTCACTAGCTTAGTCATCTACACTCTCCTGAACTTTACACTCCACACACTAGCACAAGTGGAGTGTAGGGGCGGGACTTGGCCTAGATAGCTCAGTGGTCAGTGCACTCACTCTCCCCAAACTAAGGTCAAGATAATTAAAGCAGGGGTTGCCTCGACCTTATTCATGTATGACCATTAATTAAGTGTGTGCTTTGGCTTCAGTACAGTCGCCTAGTTCACCAGCCATAAACTGGTACCTGTCCTCTTTAGGGACAGGGAAGGTAAAGCATTGAAGGAGAGGAGATGGGAGCCATCCTCAAGACACTGACCCTTAGATAAGCTGACGTCTCTGATATCTTTTTCCCCCAAAGGACCGCATGGGTTATAGGACACTTATTAAGAAATATTCATCATCTTTCCTTGCAATGTTATCCGTGGGTACACGGTTTTCCTTCTGGGTTAGTCAAGGCTTTAACCTATACTGGCTATTTTCCTGGTTTCGCAATCCCTGTGGTCAGAGCACTCGTTTCCGAAAGCTGAGGTTTTAAGCAGCACTGAGCATTGTTACCAACAAGATGGGTAGACATTTGCGCGCCTTGGCCTCAGTACAGTTCCCCCAGCTGTAAATGGGTACCTGCCCTCTTTAGGGTCAGGGAAGGTAAAGCAGCGAGGGAGAGGATATGGGTGCCGCCCTCAATATGCTGGTTCCTGGAGAAGCTGAGGAGTCTGATGCCTCAGTTGTGTGTGTGTGTGAAATCAAGTCAAGTCAAAATTTTAATTCCAGATGGTACATTGAATAAGCAATGCATTTGCTTTTTTTCCATCAAGCCATCTATCTAAGAACAAATTTCTTAATGATAATACTGTAGTACTACATTATTACAACATTTACCAATAAAGTGTACCAATAAATAAAGGAAAACCAATCAAATAATACACTGCAAAATACAAATTACACACACACATACACACGCGCACACGCACACACACACACACACACACAGAGGCGCACATGCTGCATGGGAACACAGCACACACTTAGGTAAAGGATGTTTTAAGAATTAAAAAAAAATCATAAAATGTCAAACAAATTACATCACCTACTATATCATCCATCTTTCATGTTCATACTTTAGGAGAGAAAAAAAGGTACAGGAACAAAACGTTAGAAAATAGTAGGCTTCCATTGGGTTAGTACTAACAATATTGCCTGCAATAACATCCCTCCTCTCCTCCTCCACCCACGCAAATGTGTGCTCATATGCGCTCATACTCTTCAAGTAGCGCCTTTTAGATATAATATATTCACATAGTAACTATCCAAACAAGCAAAAATCAGTCAAATAAGTCAATGATAATGATAATTTTAATAGAAATACAATAATATTGATAATCACCCATCACCATGAGACAACAACATAACAATAACAACAAAAAAGCAGTGGAAAGGAGGGTGGAGGTGGGGGTGGGGGGTGAGGGTGGTGGGTGGAGTATCAATGGGGAAAGGGAAAACACATACAATCAAATAGAAAACAATAATAAAGAGACAATTATACACAAAATAACCCCCCTACATAATACAAAAATCAAAAGCCCATAATCAAATGGACTATCAAACCAAAACAATAACACCTATAATAGTACTAATGATTTCATCTGTAACTGCAATGAAAACAATATTCACAATAAGACCTATTGAATTGGACAAGAAAGAAGGCATGAGGGAGAGAGAGAGAGAGAGAGAGAGAGAGAGAGAGAGAGAGAGAGAGAGGAGAGAGAGAGAGGGGAGAGAGAGAGATGTTACAATATTTAGCTATCAGGTCTGCCATTTTGTTTTCTTCTTTCTGTGTCGCTTAAAATTTGAAGATTGTACACCAGCTTATATAAGTATGTTCTTTCGAGCCAGAAGGCCCATAGAGCCGGAGCTTATCCCGGTTTCTGTAGCGTTAAGCGAACTGATGGTTTTTCACCACCCCTGTGACAGGATGCTAGTCTGTCGCCAGATACTTCCCCAGCAGAGCTGGTACCCACTTGTACACCTGGGTGGAGTGAGGAAAATAGGAGTAAAGTGTCTTTCCCAAGGGCACAACACCGAGCCGAGCGGGGATCGAACCCGCGACCTCTGGATCACGAGTTGACCGCCTAAACCACTCAAACAGGGTGCCTCCTACCAGCTTATATACATTACTCTTATTTCTTTGCTTAATAAGAGTGCTTCTTTCCCGGGCCCCCTCCCTCCACACACATACAGCTGCGACTGTGTAGAATTTCCAGTCACAGTAAAACATACTTGAAATATATTTAAGAAATGCAGTACTGATAAATTTAAGCATGGTTGATTTGCCTTATAAGTCAATTTTTAGCTGTGTTTTGAACTGATTTTTGTTTTCGATACATTTTAAGCGTTTTGGGAGCTTGCTCCATAAATAACTACCTGATTATAAGAAGCTTGTTTTGTAAAGATTATTTCTTGGTCTCGGAAATGATAGTAGATATTATGTCCATGTTCATTGAATTTGAAGCTATTGGTGATCTTCAGAGGTACATTTCCATTGACAACTTTCTGTACAAATAGAGCTTTATTTAGATAAAGTCTGGTTTTGAAAGTTGGAATATTTGTTTGCTTATAATCGTTCATGGTTAGGGAGCTTCATTTTAATAGAACAAGTTTTAGTCCTTTTTTTATATAATCAATGAATCAATTTTAAAATTGTTTCACTGCAGCTGTCCCAAAGAGATGAAGCATAGTTAACTATAGGCAAAATATGGCCACAAAAAAGAGTTTTCGAGTGTGTTTATTCAGAAAATGTTTTATTTTTGATAACTGATGTAGCTTGTAAGCTAGACGTCTTCCTAGTGCCATCACGTGGTCAGTCAAAGTAAGATTTTTGTCAATAATTACACCCAGAATTCTGTGGGAGTCAACAATTACTCTTTTACCTATCAACAAAGGTTGGAACTTATCTTTCATTTTTTTGTCTCTTTTGTCTTACTAGTACATACATACACTTAGTTTTTTGTCTATTTAGGGACATATGGTTTAGCTGAGTCCAAGTAACCCATCTGTCAATACTGTGTTGAAGTTTGAGTGTAAGTCTGTGTGGGGGTCAGAACCACTACAATAGAGGGATGTGTCATCAGCAAACATTTCACAGCTACATTCTAGAAATTGGGGTAAGTCATTTACATAGATTGACAATAGAAGTGGACCCAATATTGATCGTTGTGGTACTCCATGTTTAATACACACACAAAATACTCAGCAATTGTTTTTTGTTTTTTATTTCGTTCCTCTGCTAGAGCTTTGATGTTCTTCAATAGGGAAATTATGCATGTGCAACTGGGTTTTTTTTTTGCCCACATGAAGGTAGCCGCATTCCGACTTCGGGGATGTATGCTGGGGTATGCTTGTGTTTCCCGTGCCCATCAAATGCTGACCTGAATTTTAACATGCACATTTTGATCCTCTGCTTGAGTATACGTCGACTAGACACGAAAGGGCATTAAGGCACTGGTAGGTCTACACTTGATGTTGACCTGGGAGATCGTAAAAATCCCTATCCTTGTAGCACTTAGACGTCGCCAAGATTCAAACCTACGACTTTATGGACCCAGGAGGTTGAAGTCTAGCAGTCTCAAACACTGGGCTAGAGCATCTATCATATGCAGTGTATATCACAGGGTAGCTATCAGGAGTAGGAGGTACATGGTATTTTCCGCCAAACGTCCTATGGCTTTCTTTCTTTCTTTCTTTCTGTCTGTCTGTCTGTCTTTCTGTCTGCATGTCTGTCTTTTCTTTTTTTCTTGTCTGTCTGTTTGTCTGTCTGTGTGTCTGTCTGTGTGTCTGTTCTATCTTTCTTTCTTTCTGTCTGTCTGTCTGTTCTTTCTTTCTTGTCTTTCTGTCTGTCTGTGTGTCTGTGTGTCTGTTCTTTCTTTCTTTCTTGTCTGTCTGTCTTGTGTGTGTGTGTGTGTGTGTGTGTGTGTGTGTGTGTGTTGTGTGTGTGTGTGTGTGTGTGTGTGTGTGTGTCCCCGTCTGTGTCGTTTTTCTATTCATACTTTTTCTTTCCATTTATCTGTTCATCTTTCTTTCTTTCTTGTCTGTCTGTCTTGTGTGTGTGGTTGTGTGTGTGTGTGTGTGTGTTGTGTGTGTGTGTGTGTGTGTGTGTGTCTGTCTGTCTGTCTGTCTGTCTGTCTGTCTTTTTTCTATTCATACTTTTTCTTTCCATTTATCTGTTCATCTTTCTTTCTTTCTTTCTTTCTGTCTGTCTGTCTGTCTTGTCTGTCTGTCTTGTGTTTGTGTGTGTGTGCGTGTGTTGTGTGTGTGTGTGGTGTGGGTGGGTGTGGGTGTGTGTGGTGTCCGTCTGTGTCTTTTTTCTATTCATACTTTTCTTTCCATTTATCTGTTCATCTTTCTTTCTTTCTTTCTTTCTTTCTCTGTTCTTTCTTTTCTGTTTCCCTTCTAATTAAATTTTCTTTCTTCTTTCCTGTTTGTTCTTCTTTGCATTTCTTTTTGGTGTTCTTCTTTTTCTCCGCAATGGTTTTGCTTTGTTTGTTTTGTTTTGTTTTGTTTGTTGTGTCGTGTTCTTTTATCTTGTTGTTGTTGTTATTATTGTTTTTGTTGTTGTATCATGGCAGAGACTCTCCCTCACATCTGACTCTTCAGTGGAACGAAGTCTGCTACGCATAACTTGTAGTGTGTGTGTTTTAGTGTGTGTGTGTGTGTGTGTGTGTGTGTTCCCGTTTTCATGCGCCTGCTTGTGTAATGGTATGCATAATGGCTTGTAAGTCCTTGACAATCCTTTAGGTGACATGCCGCACAGGCACTTGCCGTTTGTCTTTTTCTTATCTGTCCGTGCTGAATATATTTTCACCTTTTTAATAAAACAACAACAACAACAGCAACCCCCCCCCCCCTTCCCCGAAAAAAAAGCATTTACCTGAGCAGAGCAAGATTTGAAAAAACCCCAAACCAACCAAACAACAACAGATAAAGCAATGTTTTTAAAAATCAAAAATTAGCCTTTGACATTGTTAAATGTCTATTGCACAGCCCATTAGAGTATTTGTTGTATTACTTTATAGTTGTTTCATGTTCACAATTTGTTGAATTTAAATGTTTACTCATGTTTAAGATTCCCCCCACCCCTTTAATTGCATGAAAATACCAACACACATGTTACCTAATCAGTCTTTTCTCTGTACATTCCCCTCTCTATTGTAGCTTCCACTACATTTTCCACATCCCTTGTCTAATATCACTAAGAGTGAACAGACGTTAAATTGAAGACAACAACAACAACAACAACAACAACAACAGATAAAGCAATGCCGAACTAAACAATCTCATCCAAAAAAACAACATTAGCAGCAGCAACAACAAGAGCAGCAGTATAGCAGCAACAACAACAACATAACAATAAAAGCAAAAGTAAGGACAAACATCCAAGTGAGTTAAACGAAATGGGACTTACATGGAAAACTAAAATAAGGCACATCATGTTTTTTCTCTGTCTCTGACTGTCTCTCTCAAGCTTATCACCACCAAACAGCCTCAAAACTTACCCATAAACTTACTCCAATCATAATTAAAAGGAAGTAATTGAACAAACCGATCACCAAAAAGTTCTAGGAGTAACAAATTGATGAAAATCTCAGTTGGTTCTACCATATATCTCAACGATGCAAATACATGTCCCAAAGAGTATACCAGCTGTCTAAAATCAAGCACTTTCTTGACTTTCATTCAAGGAAACTATTCTTCCAATCTTATATACAATCCTCAATAGACTACGCTTCTACCCGTGGGATTCTGCTAGTGCAAACACTATGCAATCGTTACTGAGTCTGCATAAACGTGCTCTCAAACTGGTCCTTTTAAAGAAGACAAGCTTATTAGAAGCCGACTATACTCAGTTAAATATTCTCCCCCTACACCAAAGATTAAAATGTAACAAAGGAGTCCTGATGTTCAAGATTATGACAGGAACTGTTCCATCATACTTAAAAGACAAATTCCCCATGAGCCAATCCAGAAATACTATAAAGCCTAGTGTCCCAATCCCGAGAATAGACTTATTCAAATCTAGTTTACTTTACTCAGGCCCTATGCTGTGGAACTCCCTTCCTGATTCAGTTAAACATCAATCAAGAACAATCTATAAAACTCACTTATCAAACCACTCGATACATCAGCAATAACAAAACACAGTCCATAGCCTTGGAAACAAGTTATATATCCGCCCTTACGTTACCTATTTGCCCTTTCCCTTCACCTGTCTGTCTGTCTGTCTGTCTGTCTCTCTCTCTCTCTCAGCAGCATATTTCATATCTCGGCAGCAAATTTCACATAAAATTTCATTGGATGGTCTAATATAGCATTCTAGAATGTTTTTTAAAATTATTTTAGTTATTGCATATTGGTTCCTGTTGTTCATCCTTGTTATTACTTTGTGTTCAGTTTGAAACTGAGTTTACGTCAGAGCTTAATGTCGTATCCGTTTATAGAGAGCTCTTTTTTTTGTTTTTTTGTTTTAATTACGTTAAATGCATCATGCGCTTTTTCTTGTATTTATTTGTATTTACAAAAGAAAGTGGTGTATAACCCCCTTGTCAATATGCCACATTGGGCAATGACAATAAATTGATCAAAACGTCAAAGTCTCTCTCTCTCTCTCTCTCTCTCTCTCCTCTCTCTCTCTCTCTCTCTCTCTCTCTCTTCCCCCCCCCCCCCCCTCCCTTTCACATAAATCTTTAAAGTCTGCTCATATAACATTTGTTTTGAGTAATTTACTATTGCTGTTCCTTTCCCTATAAAAAATACAATGAATTTGTTGATGTTTATGGTTTATTCTTCCTTATATTGTTGAGTTTATTGTGGGGATTATTGGTTGTCATCCCCCCCCCCCCCCCCCACACACACACACACACTTCTTGTTTCTATTCCGCATTTGGCTTCGTTGCTGTTTGTTTTTTTCGTTTTTGTGTGTCTGACTGTTTTGGTTTGTTGTTGTTGCTGTTTCTTTCTTTGGATTTTTTTTTTTTTTTTTTGGAGTGGTTTTTTTCTTTTACTGTGTGAGCGTATTGTAATTGCCCTTCATGGGATGATTAAAGTGTTTTTGACTTGACTTGACTTGACGTGTATGGGTATTGAGTTTACTTTATTATCATATGATGTATCCCTAAGGGCGGGGACTAAATGTAAAAAAGCACATGGATGCTTATTCATTATCCTCGAAATAAAAGAAGATGTCATTGCCATTGTCATTCTCTCTCTCCTTTTATTGTTTTGCTTATAGTTATAGTTGTTGTGTATCCTGATAAAGGACGTACTCATATTTATATTTTCAATTTTATTGGGTTTGTTGACTGTACTTGAGTTCTAGTAAATGTCTTATTTCAATAATCTTATTGGTGAATGTAACAACTATGCGTACCTTATTGACAATGTGTACATGTTCATTTTTATGACTTTATAGGTTTGGCTTTTTTGTGATTGGTCTTTTTTGGGTTTGTTTTTGTCTGTTTGTTTTCAAAGTTTTTTTCCCCTATGTTTTTACTGTGGGAGTATTGGGATAATTATTAAGATGTATCCCTACGGGCAGGGACTGGATGTAAAAAAAAAAAAAAAGCACGTAGGCGCTTTTTCATTATCCTCGAAATAAAAGAATTTGTCATTGTCATTCTCTCTGTCTCTGTCTCCTGTCCCCAAGTAATCTTTTTCTCCAAATTAAAAAAAAAAAGACTTCGTTATTTTTTGTTTGTTTGTTTGTTTGTTTGTGTGCAGCGTTCAGCCTGAGTGCCCCAGAATGTCAGTCTGGCGGTGAGCTCAGTGTATACACCAACCGAGACACCACTCTCCATTGCTACGGGCTGAACTGGGACTACAACATCTACTGGGTTTTGGCAGAGCAAAACCTGGGAGAGTGCTTGATCTGCAAACGGCACCACTGTGACACGTGTACCTCCTACAATGACCAGTACCAGTTGAGTCGCACGACTACACAGTCCACCATCACTTTCCGACCCGACGGTGACATCCATGAAGGAGCGGAGCTGACATGTCGTAGTTTTAGTTATCACGCGTCTGCCAGTTGTCGGTTGAAGGTTCGCTACGGTATGTGTGTTATTTATTTATTTATTTATTTATATATTTATACCACTTTCAGTCACGTCATAGGTGACGGTATAGCTCAGTGGTCGGAGCACTCGCTTTCCCCCAGCCAAGTTAAGCAGTGTCGAGCGTGGTTACCAGTTGGATGGGTGACCGTTTGCGCGCCTTGGCTTCAGTACAGTTCCCCCAGTTCACCCAGCTGTAAATGGGTACCTGCCCTCTTTAGGGTCAGGGAAGGTAAAGCAGCGAGGGAGAGGAGATGGGCGCCGCCCTCACTATGCTGGCCCCTAGAGAAGTGAGGTCTCTGACGCCTCGCTCCCCTACTACCTTATAGGTTAGGGGACTCCTTTACCTTTACCTTTTTAAGTCACGGCAGATCTCTCTGCGTGAAGTTCGGGCTGCTCTCCCCCGGGGGAGAGCGCGTCGCCACAAGAGCAGCGCCACCCATTTTTTTTTCCTGTCTGCAACTGTATTTGTTTCCCTATCAGAGTGGCTTTTTTCTACAGAATTTTGCCAGGGACAACACTCTTGCTGCCGTGGGTTCTTTTACGTGCGCTAAATAATTATGTGCAGCACACGGGACCTCGGTTTATTTTCTCATCCGAAAGACTAGCGCCCAGACCACCACTCGTGGTCTAATGGATGGGGAAAAAGTTTCGGGTCCAAACGGGATACGAACCACCGCACACTTCCGACCCGGACTTTTCGCTTTCTAGACAGGCTCATTACCTCTAGGCCACCAATCGCGCGCGCGCGCGCGCGCGCGTGTGTGTGTGTGTGTGTGTGTGTGTTGGTGTGTGTTGGTGTGTTTGTGTTAGTGTGTGTTGGTGTGTGTGTGTGTGTGTGGTGGGTAGAATGAGTGTGTGTGTGGGAGGGGGATAGGGGGGATGGTGTGTGTATGTGTTTTTCTCTCTCTCTCTCTCTCTCTCTCTCTCTCTCTCTCTCTCTCTCTCTCCCTGTCTCTCTCTCTTTGTGTGTGTGTCAATTCATTTAATTTGCTGTCACAAGTTGTGATATGAGGGAAAGAGAGAGAGAGAGAGAGAGAGAGAGAGAGAGAGAGAGAGAGAAAAGGGTGTGTGAGTGTTACTTAGCGCTATTGACTACGTGATTACAATGAACAAAAAGAGCAGTGCATTCCTAGTCATACCTAACAAAATCAATGTTTCCAATGAAAAATGTCAGTATATTTCAACCCTAAAGTTCACATAAAAAAAGAGGTAATTTCACTGTCTAAACGGGGGGAGGAAAAAACAAACCCAAACACCTCAACTAACCAAACACGCCTCTCCTCTCCCCATAAAACCCCAGAAACACACAAAAAAACAAATGACAAACAAAACCACTACCTACCCTGCCCTCCCCCCCCCCGCCACAACCCCTTCCCCTCCAACACCCCCCCTTCCCTCCGTCCCCCTAACCCAACAGTAACAGCAGCAACAAAAACAGCAAAGAAAAAAGCAGAAAGACACATAAATAACGCGTGTGTAAGTGCACCGCTGTGCGCGTGTATTCATTCACACATGTGAGATTCCCAGATTGGATGAGTCATTCAAAAGGACAGTCTGGGTGTCCTAACAACAGAACTTGACTATGATGAGTAACCAGCCGCTATGGCGTAGTGGAAAGTGCCTTAGGATACGGACTGGAAGGTCGCGGGTTCGAATCCTATACGCGAGTCAGAGATATTTCAGACTCTGATCTGCTCCTACCCGGAGTGAGTGTGCTGTATGTTAGCTCAGAACAGGCACCACTGATCACCACCACAGGGACCAAGAAGCAGTGCAGGGCTTCTCTGGCTGGTGGCCCCACGGCGATCTGATTTTGTCCCTGTGGACTTCGGACCCTGGGGATCTGACATGACCAATCTGGGTGTGGCTGTGGTAGGGAGATTGTGATGAGCGGCGTGGGAGCAGCATTACACGAGCGTCATAGAAAATGAGGCATATATATATATATATGGGGACGGGATAGCTCAGTGGTCGGAGCACTCGCTTTCCCCCAGCCAAATTAAGCAGCGTCGAGCGTGGTTACCACTTGGATGGGTGACCGTTTGCGCGCCCTGGCTACAGTACAGTTCCCCCAGTTCACCCAGCTGTAAATGGGTACCTGCTCTCTTTAGGGTCAGGGAAGGTAAAGCAGCGAGGGAAAGGAGATGGGCGCCCCCTCGCCCTCAATATGCTGGCCCCTAGAGAAGTGAGGTCTCTGACGCCTCGTTCCCCTACGACCTACCTTATAGGTAATGGGACACATTCTATCTATCTATCTATCTATCTATCTATCTATCTATCTATCTATCTATCTATCTATCTATCTATCTATCTATCTATCTATCTCTCTCTCTCTCTCTCTCTATCTATCTATCTCTCTCTCTACCTACCTACCTATCTATCTACCTACCTACCTACCTATCTATCTATCTATCTATCTATCTATCTGTCTATCTATCCATCTATCTATCCATCTCTCTCCATCTCTCTCTCTCTATCTCTCTCTCTCTGTCTATCTATCTATCTATTCTATCTATCTATCTATCTATCTATCTATCTATCTATCTATCTATCATCTCTCTCTCTCTCTATCTACCTACCTACCTACCTATCTATCTACCTACCTATCTATCTATCTATCTATCTATCTATCTATCTATCTATCTATCTATCTATATGTCTATTTATCCATCTATCTATCCATCTATCTATCCATCTCTCTCTCTTTATCTCTCTCTCTCTCTATCTCTCTATCTATCTCTCTATCTCTCTATCTCTCTCTATCTCTCTCTCTCTATATCTATCTATCTATCTACCTATCTATCTTATCTATCTATCTATCTATCTCTCTCTCTCTATCCATCCATCCATCCATCTATCTATATATCTATCTACCTACCTATCTATCTATCTATCTATCTATCTATCTCTCTCTCTCTATCTATCTATCTATCTATCTATCTATCTATCTATCTATCTATCTACCTACCTACCTATCTCTCTCTCTATCTCTCTGTCTGCTTGTTGCCACAGAGTTCAGCTTGCTCCCTTCAGACTGCAGCAGTGACAAAAAGCAGATCACTGTCATGGAGGGAGATGAAGCAAGTTTCACTTGCTTCGGATTGGGTCGTGCCTTTAACGTCTACTGGTCCTTAAGCAGAGCGTCTGAAGGCGAGCAGCGGATTGGAGACTGCACGGGGTGAGCAGGGCTATTTAGGACCAACACCCCCCCCCCCCCCGCCCCCCCTCCCGCCCCCCCCCCCCCCCCTGACTGCTGTCCATAGTCTGTGTTTGTGGTGTGGGAGTTGCTTTTTTGATTTTGTTTGTTTGCTTGTTCGTTTATTTTTTTTAAATAGTTTTTTTTTTCTTTTTTGGCCGTTAGGTAAGAATTGAGAAGAAACTGATTCGAAGTTGATAAAAAAAATATATACTAGGGAAAAGTACGCATCTTTATCTGTGTGTCTGCTTTTCTCTATGTCTCTGTCTGTATAGCCAATATGGAATCATGACACTTACAGAAAGTCAGTCAGTCAGTCAGTCAGTCTAGTTTGTCAGTCTGTCTGTCTGTCTCTCACTCGCTCTCTCTCCGCCTGTCTGCCTGTCTCTTTCCACACACATACACACACACACGCGCGCGCGTGTGCGCGCACGCACACACACACAACCCCACACACACAAACACACAAAACACAACACAACACACACGCACACACCCACACAAACACGCACACACACACAACCCTTCTACACACAAACAACACACACATCCACACACAAACGCACACACACAACCCAGACACACACACAACACACACACAGACACCACACACACACAACCCCCCCACACACACACGCGCGCGCGCGCGCGCACACACAACCCCCACACTCACACAAAACACACACAAACACACACACATAGAAACACACGCACACACATACAACACACCCACAACATAACACACCCCCCCCCCCCCCCAACACAACACACACACACACACACCAAACCACACCACACCACACACACCACACACGCACACACACAACACATGCACACACACAACACACACCACCACACCCACACACACAACACAAACACAACACACTTACTACACACACCACCACACACACACACGTACACACAACCCACACACACAAACACACACCACAACACAAACAAACACAAACACACACACAAACACACAAAACACAACACACACAACACAACAAACCACAAACACAACACAAACACACGCACACACACAACACACACACAAACACAACACACCACAACACACACAAACACAAACACACACCACACACACACACACAACACAACACAACACAACAAAACACACACAAACACAACACACACAAACACACACACACACACAACACAACAACCCTCCCCCCCCCCCCCCACCCAACACACACACAAACACGCACACACACAACCCCTCCACACACAAAAACACACACACAACACACACCCATCCACACACACACACAACACAACAACCCCCCCCACCCCCACAACACAACACACACACAACACAACACAACAACCACCCCCCCCTACCCCTATCCCCCCCCCCCCTTCCCCCCCCCCCCCCCCCCCCCCCCCCACCATCGCTCCTCTCACAGGGGAAAAAAGATGTGTGTTGTCTACTACTACAGGTGTGCGGATTGGGGATGTCCACACTGCAGCACCTATGCTCAGGGTGCAGGGTATACTCTGCACAGGGATCCCAAAGAGACCGTCCTTCGTTTCCAGGCCAGCTGGGGGAGGCAGGATGATTCCACTGTCAAATGCTCCAGCTTCAACAACCACACCACCGTGTCCTGTCGTCTGCGCGTTTACAGACGTCAGTCAGTGTGGGGTGTGTGTGTGTTGTGTGTGTGTGTGTGTTGTGATGTGGGGGGGGGGGGGGGGTTGTGGGGTGGGGGTGGGGGTGGGGGGGGGTGGGGGTTGTGTGGAGTGTGTGTGTGTGTGTGTGTTTGTGTTTGTTTGTGTGTTGTGTGTTGTGTTGTGGGGTGGGGTGGGGGTGGGGGGTTGTGTGGTGGGGTGAGTGTGTTTGTTTGTTGTGTGTTGTGTTGTTGGGGGTGGGGATGGGGGGTTGGTGGAGTTTGTGGTTGTGTGTGTGTGTGTTGTGTGTGTGTGTGTGTGTGTGTGTGTGTGTTGTTTTTGTGTTGTGGGGTGGGGGTGGGGGGGGTGTGTGGAGTGTGTGTGTGTGTGTGTGTGTTTGTGTGTTGTGTGTGTGTTTGGGGGGGGGGGGTTGTGTGTGTGTGTTGTGTGTTGTGTTGTGGGGGGGGGGGGGGGGTTGTGTAGTGTGTGTGTGTGTGTTTGTGTGTGTGTTTGTGTGTAAGTGTGTGTGTGTGTTTGTGTGTGTAAGTGTGTGTGTTTGTTGTGTGTAAGTGTGTGTGTGTGTGTGTGGGGGGGTGGGGTTGTAAGTGTGTGTGTGTCTGTTTCTGTTTGTATGTGTGTGTGTTACTCTCTCTCTCTGTGTTTGTGTGTGTGTTTCTTTGTGTGTGGTGTGTGTGTGTGTGTTTCTGTGTGTGTATGTATGTGTGTGTCTACTTGCATTCACCCTTGCATGTGTGTCTGTGTATGTATGTATGTGTGTGTGTCTGTGTGTGTGTGTGTGTGCGCGCGCGCACTTGCATTCACCCTTGATGTATGTATGTATGTATGTATGTATGTATGTATATATGTATGTATGTATGCATGTATGTATGTATGTGTGTGTGTGCACTTGCATTCACCCTTGCATGTATGTATGTATGTATGTATGTACGTACGTATGTACATATGTGTGTGGGCGGGGGGGGGGGGTACATTATGTGTGGTTTAAAAGTGCCATGCTGTCTCGTTGCCTTGTCTCTCATGCTTTACAAACTGAACGAAACTAAAATCCTTTCTCCACACCCCTGGCAACTTTCATCAACAGAATACCAGCTCCCTCAATGCCAACACGGCAAACTGGACCTAGTAGAGAACGGACAGGACCCTCCCAAAGTGACCTGCGTCCAGCTGTCCGAAGACCAGACGTTCCTCTGGGTCGTTAACCCTGGAGCAGGCAACACTCCCATCACGGCTTCTACATGCCCAGCATGCATCGAGGGGCAACCATGCTCGCAGCAATGTCAGAGTGACCAGGATGACTTTGCTGCCGTCAGGACAGCCTACAATAGCACTTTGACCATCGTCCGAAACCTTCGGGCCTTGGCTAAGCAAACGGTCAACTGTTTTTTGAATGACCAGATCAAAGCCTGGTGTGAGATTCGTGTGTTGAGTGAGTATGGGTTTTTATTTCTTTATTGAATTATTTTGGTTTTTAAAAAATAAATCTTGTTTTTATGTTTGTTTTCGTTGGTTGGTTGGTTGGTTGGTTGGTTAGTTGATTGGTCAGTTGGTTGATTTGTTGGTTGGTTGTGTATGTGTGTGTGTGAGTGTGTGTGTGTGTGTGTGTGTGTGTGTGTGTGTGTGTGTGTGGTGGTGTGTTTCTTTCTGTGTGTGTGCGTGATTTTTGGGGCTTGATTTTTTTTTGTTTTACTCGTTTATTTAAAAAAAAAAAGTTTTGTGTGTGTGCGTGTGTGTGTGTGTGTATGTGTGTGTGTTTGCTCTGCGTATATGTGTGTGTGTGTGATGATGTTATCCCTGGTAAGGGAAGAGTGGGGACTGAATGTAATTTTTTTTTTTATCAACTATTCTACAAATACCCCACCACCTCCCCTCTTTGTCTCTCTCTCTCCTCTCTCTCTCTCTCTCTCTCTCTCTCTCTCTCTCTCTCTCTCTCTCTCTCTCTCTCTCTCTCTCTCTCTCTCTGGTTCTCACCAACAACAACAACAACAGCAAGAACAACAATGTATAACTATCACTTTCAAGCAAAGGCATATATACGTACCAGGATGCAAATAATCCACACAGTTTTATTCACAACACAAAGAAATAACAAACCAATACCCCCCCCCCTCCCTCCCCCACCTTCCCTCTCCCACACGCACTTGTATGTATGTTAGTCCGTCGTTTTCGACGATGACCTCCAAAACAGCAGAGGAGGCAGCTGCTGTTTCGGAAATTGGGCAGAAATTTGACTATAGTGGAGATGCCTTGCCCACAGTACATCCCCACTCTCTCGGCCAAGAGGGCATAAGGACAGTCAGCGTTGGAGATGTTCTCCAAAGGCCAACTAGCCCCCCAGGACTGCAGCACATAAGGACTGTGCGAGTCAAGCCTCCTAGTCAGAGAGTCATAGTCGATCACTAA
>CM054154.1:12277947-12280447 GCA_028751875.1 Rapana venosa
GTGCGGTGGTTCGAATCCTGTTTGGACACGAAACTTTTTCCCATCCATTAGACCATGAGTGGTGGTCTGGGCACAAGACTTTCAGATGAGACGATAAACCGAGGTCCCGTGTGCTACACAACAATTATTTAGCGCATGTAATAGAACCCACGGCAACAAGAGAGTTGTCTTTGGCAAAATTCTGTATAAAAAAGCCACTTTGATTGATAGGGAAACAAATGCAGTTGCAGACAGAAAAAAAGGGTGGCGCTGCTCTTGTGGCGACGCGCTCTCCACGGGGAGAGCAGCCCGAATTTCACGCAGAGAAATCTGACGTGACTTAAAGGGGTATAAATAAATAAAAATAAATAAAACAAATAGAAGGATGCAGAAGAAACACACTGTGTTATCTCAAGACTTTGTGATTAGAATTGCACAGGGAAAACACACCTTGTTGTTTTATGTGCATGCAGCTAGAATTACATTTGGAAAACATACTTAGTTTATAAACTAGAAATGTAACAGGAAAACGCACTTTGCTTTTTATGAACATGCAATTAGAACAGCATTAGAAAAGCAACACACCCTTTTTTGCTGTCCTAAGGACATACATTATGAGTCACATAAAAAAAGTTCAGTCGGAAAAGCATTAATTTGTTGTAGCGAACACAAAACAAAAAAGAAGTTTTGGTTGGTCATAAGTATATTTACCAACTGTGGAGTAAATTAATATTCAATATTCCATTTAAAGAAGACAGGATAACTCAGTGGCCAGGGCACTCGTTTTCCCCCAGCCAAGGTTAAGCAGCATCGAGCCTGGTTACCAGTTAGATGGGTGACCGTTTGCGCGCCTTGGCTTCAGTACAGGTCCCCCAGTTCACCCAGCTGTCAATGGTTACCTGCCCTCTTTAGGGTCAGGGAAGGTAAAGCAGCGAGGGAGAGGAGATGGGCGCCACCCTCAATATGCTGGCCCCTAGAGAAGTTAGGTCTCTGATCCCTCACTCCCCTACGACCACATAGGTTACGGGACACCTTTTACCTTGACCTTTAACGCCATGTAAATCAAGTTTAGGGGACGGGATAGCTCAGTGGTCGGAGCACTCGCTTTCCCCCAGCCAAGGTTTAAGCAGCATCGAGCGTGGTTACCAGTTGGATGGGTGACCGTTTGCGCGCCTTGGCTTCAGCACAGTCCCCAAGTTCACCCAGCTGTAAATGGGTACCTGCCCTCTTTAGGGTCAGGGAAGGTAAAGCAGCCAGGGAGAGGAGATGGGCGCCACCCTCAATATGCTGGCCCCTAGAGAAGTGAGGTCTCTGATCCCTCACTCCCTTACGATCACATAGGTTACGGGACACTTTTTACCTTGATCTTTAACGCCATGTAAATCAAGTTTATCAGCCACAAGGATAATGTTTATACCGACGATTACGCCTTAAGCTTTAGGTTGCTCTGACAAACATGTTTGCATATTCAGCTTCAAGCGTGTGTGGCAATTCCCTTTCAGAGTTTAATGACCTTTAAGCTAGAAGCTGTGGGTTTGTCTTTTTATTCCAGAAAAGATGACAAGTGATGACTCGCCATTGCCGATTATTGGCGGGGCGGTGGCGGGTGCTGTGGTTGTTGCTGTCATCATCACTGTCATCCTCATCGTCTTCATTCGGCGTAAAAGTAAGTTAGTGATTTAAGCAGGCCATAGCACGTATGTAGTTTTGATCTGTTTTAAAAAAAAAAAAGTACTTGTGCATTTCTCTCTCCTTTATCGAACGTTCAGACAGCTACTATTGTTGTCTGTTATATGAGTGAAAATGCGTCACGCTGCCGTTAAGCGCCTGACAAGTCAGGCCTAGCGCATCATACACTATCTGCTTTCCAAATTGATCTCATGAGACATTTTGCAGGCTTACGTCAAGGTTTCGTGTAGGCTGTGTGTGTGTGTGTGTGTGTGTGTGTGTGTGTGTCGCTCTCTGTCTCTCCCTGTATCTGTGTCTGCCTGTGTCTGTCTGTCTGTCTGTCTGCCTCTCCCTGTGTCTATCTCTCTTCGTCTGTCTCTGTCTCTATCCCTTTCTCTCTCTGTCTGTCTGTCTCTGTCTGTCTGTTTATCTGTCTGCCTCTATTTCTCTTCTCTCTCTCTCTCTCTCTCTCTCTCTCTCTCTCTCTCTCTCTCTCTCTCTCTCTCTCTCTCTCTCTGTGTCTCTGTGCCTCTCTCTGTCTCTGTATCTCTTTGTGTGTTAAAACTGTTTTATATCAGGCTGTTTGGCATTCGTAACTTAATTCAATATGTTTAATGATAGAATGTTTAAAAAAAAGGTTTAAGTGAGGGTGCTTTGTCATAATTTGATGTTTGGTTTATTTTGATGTTGATGCAACCTGGATATGCTCTCTTCTCTCTCTCTCTCTCTCTCTCTCTCTCTCTCTCTCTCTCTCTCTCTCTCTGTGATCTATCCACAAAAATGAACAGTCAATTATCATTCCACTGTACAAAAAAGGTGATAGCAGTAACCCAAATAATTATAGAGGAATATC
>CM054154.1:12290447-12305447 GCA_028751875.1 Rapana venosa
TGTGACAATGTTAATTGTGATGATGTTTATTATGATAATGTTAATTATGATGATGTTCATCAAGATAATGTTAATTTTGATGAGTTCTAAAAAATGATGTTAATTGTGATGATGTTTATTACGAAAATGTTAATTGTGATGATGTTTATTATGATAATGTTAATTGTGATGATGTTTATTATGATAATGTAAGTATGATTATATTTATTACGATAATATTAACTATGATGATATTTATTTGACAGACTCTGTCGTGTACGAGAATTACGATGCCAAGGGAAAAGACTCTGAGGAGGTGTACATGAACGTTGACCAGTTATCTTCCGTAAGTCCTCTCTCTCTCTCTCTCTCTCTCTCTCTCTCTCTCTCTCTCTCTCTCTCTCTCTCTCTCTCTCTCTCTCTCTCTCTATGTCTGTCCTCTATTCCTCCTCCTCCTCCTCCTCCTCCTTCTTCTTCTTCTTCTTCTTCTTCTTCTTCTTCTTCTTCTTCTTCTTCTTCTGTAAATACTCTTGAATAAGTATGATAATTCATGAATTCTTTCATTCCTGTGTGTGTGTGTGTGTGTGTGTGTGTGTGTGTGTGTGTGTGTGTGTGTGTGTGTGTGTAAGTGTGTGTATGTGTGCGTGTATATGTGTGTGTGTGTGCGTGTATGTGTGCGTGTATGTGTGTGTATGTGTGTGTGTGCGCGCGCGTGCGCCCATTATCATCGTCATTAGTTTTGTCATTGGTATCGCCACCCCCCACGCCCACTACTACCACTGCCTTTATCATCACCTTCATCATCATTGTTGCCACTTTCGTCATCAGCTTTACCATCGTTGTAGCCATCATCGTTATCTTCATCGTTGTCATCACCATAGTCACCAATGTCATTTGTTATACTATGTACCTGAACACAAGAGGAGGAGGATCATCATAATCATCGTCATCATCATCAACGTCATCTTCATCGTCGTCGTCGTCATCGTAATCATCATCATCATCATCATCATCATCATCCTATAATCCTGATGCTGATGACTTGTCTATCTGGAGCTGCCTGCTGTACTGGTCATGTGTCACATCATCTTCATCTTCATCATCATCATCATCATCATCATCCTATAATCCTGATGCTGATGACTTGTCTATCTGGAGCTGCCTGCTGTACTGGTCATGTGTCACATCATCTTCATCTTCATCATCATCATCATCATGTATGGAATTTATATAGCGCTGAATCTTGTAAAGCAACAAATCAAAGCGCTCAATCATCATCATCATCATCATCATCATCATCATCATCCTCCTATAATCCTGATGCTGATGACCTGTCTATCTGGAGCTGCCTGCTGTACTGGTCATGTGTCACATCATCATCATCATGATCATCACAATCACCATCATCATCATCATCATCACCACCATCATCACCATCACCACCATCATCATCATCATCATCATCATCACCATCACCATCACCATCCTCCTCCTATAATCCTGATGCTGATGACCTGTCTATCTGGAGCTGCCTGCTGTACTGGTCATGTGTCACATCATCATCATCATCATCATCATCATCATCATCATCATCATCATCATCATCCTATAATCCTGATGACCTGTCCATCTGGAGCTGCCTGCTGTACTGGTCATGTGTCACAGACGGCTGAGGAGGAATACAACCGGCTGCACTTTGCCAGAGTCAGCACTGGGGATCCGAACCCTGTGTACAACCACCTGACCATGGACACCCCGCCCTGAGGGATGGGGGGGAGGGAGGGGTAAATGAGAGGGTGGGTGGTGGACAGATAGGTGGGTGGGTGGATGGATGGAGAGTGAGTGGTGGATAGGTGGGTGGGTGGATGGATGGAGAGTGAGTAGTGTGGATGGTGGATAGATTGGTGGATGGTTGGGTGGATGGATGGAGAGTGAGTAGTGTGGATGGTGGATAAATAGGTGGATGGTTGGGTGGATGGATGGAGAGTGAGTAGTGTGGATGGTGGATAGATTGGTGGATGGTTGGGTGGATGGATGGAGAGTGAGAGGGTGGGTGGTAGATAGATAGGTGGGTGGGTGGAGAGAGTGTGGGTGGTAGATAGATAGGTGGGTGGGTGGATGGATGGAGAGTGAGAGTGTGGGTGTGGTGGATAGATTGGTGGGTGGATGGATGGGTGGAGAGTGAGAGTGTGGGTTGTGGATAGATTGGTTGGTGGGTGAGTGGATGGATGGGAGAGTGAGAGGGTGGGTGGTGGATAAATAGGTGGGTGGATGGATGGATGAATGGAGAGTGAGAGGGTGGGTGGTGGATAGATAGGTGGGTGGGTGGAGAGTGAGAGGGTGGGTGGTAGATAGATAGGTGGGTGGGTGGAGAGAGTGTGGGTGGTAGATAGATAGGTGGGTGGGTGGGTGGATGGATGGAGAGTGAGAGTGTGGGTGGTAGATAGATAGGTGGGTGGGTGAGTGGATGGATGGAGAGTGAGAGTGTGGGTGGTGGATAGATAGGTGGGTGGATGGATGGAGAGTGAGAGTGTGGGTGGTGGATAGATAGGTGGGTGGGTGGAGGGAGAGTGAGAGGGTGGGTGGTGGACAGATAGGTGGGTGGATGGATGGATGGAGAGTGAGAGGGTGGGTGGTGGATAGATAGGTGGATGGATGGATGGAGAGTGAGTAGTGGACAGGTGGGTGGGTGGATGGATGGAGAGTGAGAGGGTGGGTGGTGGATAGATAGGTGGGTGGGTGGATGGAGAGAGTGTGGGTGGTGGATAGATAGGTGGGTGGGTGGATGGATGGAGAGTGAGAGTGTGGGTGGTGGACAGATAGGTGGATGGATGGATGGAGAGTGAGAGGGTGGGTGGTGGATAGAAGGAAGGATGGATGGATGGGCGAGTGGTTGGGTTGTAGGGAGGGTAGACAGATAGACAATGGTAGAGTGGGGCGAGTGGACAGATGGAGATATCGCTGGATGGATGAATGGCTTATGATGGATGGATAGGCGGTGGGATTGGTTGAAGGATAAATGAATGGGTGGGTGGATGTGTTTATGGATGCTTGGGTATATGGATGGATGGACAGACAGGTGGATACTGAATGGATTGATTGGTAGACAGACAGATACCAAGCTGGAGTTTCCTGTCAAGCTCTGTAGGTTTTGGGGATGTCATGTGCATGGCTTTTTCCTCTTGTTCATTAGTTGCAATCTGTGTATTTGAATACATAGTTACTTTCTACTTTTCTATGATATTGTTTTTAAAAATAGAGTGTCAAAGCATGAGTAAACAAGCGAACAAGTCTACCTTTGAACTGTGGTTGATGTTGCAGAATACTGTTTGAGGATATGGAGTTCAATTCTTATAACAGGTATAGTGACCTTTCTAGGCTGATTGAAGTATTTTTGACTCGACTTGACTTGACTTGACTTACCCTCAACTTGTCTAGCAGCTGCTGGTGGCACAAAAACCCCAGCCGACTATGTATAGGAAGCTGATAATGTATTGAATTGTATTGTATGTTATTTTCAGTCCTGTCAAATTTTTCTTAGCGTCCTTTATTTCTAGTGAGCAGATTGGTGTGCTATTTTTTTTATCTTTCAAGGGGTGAGGACATAGCCACACGAGCAAAGTGTCTTGTCTGCTGTAAGGAAGGAAGTTTACTGTAAAAAACTGCTTGGTGAGAGAGAGAGAGAGAGAGAGAGAGAGAGAGAGAGAGAGAGAGAGGGAGAGAGAGAGAGAGAGAGAGAGAGAGAGAGAGAGAACAACTATATTTTTGAACAATTTTTATTTTTCAGAGGGTAGTAGGTTAAGCATTACATGCTTTTTTACATCCATCCCTCAAAATAATAAATAAATAAATAAGAAGGGAAAATATGGATATTGCCATAGAATTGCATGGAAATCAATACACACACAGACGCACACACACATACTGGAATGCAAGCAAGATATAGAAAACATCAGAGAGAGTACTTAAATATACTCAGAAATAATTAAAAACAAACAAAAATTGAATAGGAATGGATATTAACAATAACTAACTATACCATGCGCAGAGACAATTTGTGTAACTGAAACTATTAGCGGTTTGATTAAAACATTTGTGGTGAAAAAAATGTGACATTTTCATGGGTCATTAGAAAATCATAGAAAAGACTCTTAAATCTTGAAAATCCTGTTTCATCTTTTAGAAAGGTTGTGAGCCTATTCCAAAACCAGCTTCCAGAATATACTAGGCTTGATTTAAACAGAGTAATAGCTGGTAAAGGAAGGATAATTTTATGTGAATGTCGAAAATTGTTTTCGCTGAACATGCTGCTCAAATAAGATGGGGCACTACCGTGAAGAATTTTATGCATTAGTACACCTTTATTAAACAGTAAAGAGAGAGAGAGAGAGAGAGAGAGAGAGAGAGAGGAGAGAGAGAGAGAAGAGAGAGAGAGAGAGAGAGAGAGAGAGAGAGAGAGAGAGAGAGAGAGGAGCGCTTATTTCCCGTTAACTCCAAGACTGTACGTAAATTTTCTGGCAGTGTCTCTCGGGCAAGCTCAGCCTGTCGGAGCCCAGTTCTCTTCAGGTGCAGGATGCATGCTGGGTATGTTCATCTTTCCGTAACCCACGAACACTGACGCAAGATTATGCGATCTTCAACGTGTCACGCAGTCTTGGTCTTCTGCTTGCATTTAAGTGCACAAAGAAAAAATGAAAGCACTGGCAGGTCTGCACTTTCAGTTGACCCAGTGGATTGTAGAACTGCAAGACGCTGGTAAGAAGAGGTGAGAGGGAAGAGCTCCTGTGAAACGTTAAGAGAAGTGCGTAAGGTATGCATAGTTCTCAATAATAACAATAATAATAAATGGAACTTATATAGCGCTATATCTTGCAAAGACAAATCAAAGCGCATTTCAACTAATATCACAGGACTTGTAGTTCTGTGTGTGTCTTGTCCAGAGAATTTCCACACTGAAAAATATGGTTTGAGAGAGAATCCAGACAACATTGATATGTAACGTTTCATTAAGATATGCCTGACATAATGAACGTGTTTATTGTCGGGTTTATCATGGAAAGAAAATTGTCAAGTTTTGTGGTCTTTCTTTTTAATTTTTTTTATAGTATCATTCTCTTGTCTGCACCCTAAAAAGGTACACAGACACCTGTGATAAAATCGAGGGTTTCTGGCCAGAATGGTATATCTCGTATGTATCTACATAGTGGAGATGTGCCATTCTGGATGGAAAGCCTTGACATTGGGGACGGGATAGCCTGGTGCTTAGAGCGCTGAACTCGCAGTCTCACAGCGGACGTTCCAGCCACTACCCAGACTTCAGTTTGAGGGGATGGTGTTGGTTTTTTTCCCTTCTCCTTCCTTAGGGGACGGGATAGCTCAGTGGTCGGAGCACTCGCTTTCCCCCAGCCAAGTTAAGCAGCGTCGAGCGTGGTTACCAGTTGGATGGGTGACCGTTTGCGCGCTTTGGCTTCAGTACAGTTCCCCCAGTTCACCCAGCTGTAAATGGGTACCTGCCCTCTTTAGGGTCAGGGAAGGTAAAGCAGCGAGGGAGAGGAGATGGGCGCCGCCCTCAATATGCTGGCCCTAGAGAAGTGAGGTCTCTGACGCCTCGCTCCCCTACGACCTTACAGGTTATGGGACTCCTTTTACCTTTACCTCCTTTTCCTTGGAGTTAACATCAGTGCCAAATTCTCTCCCTTGACATTCCTTCGGATCAGACGAAAAACTGAGGTCCTGTGTGACAGTGCATGCAGAACATGTTTGCGAACATGTTAAACCCCCCATCACATCTTTCGAAAGAGTAACGCTGTTAGAAGAGATGACAAAATTAAAACTAACTAACACACACAAACACACACACAAACACACACACGCACGCACGCGCACGCACACATTCACACTCCACTCACACACACACACAAACACACACACGCACACACAAACGCACACACACACACACACACACACACACACACACACACACACACACACACACACACACACACACACACACACACACACACACACACAACTGTATGCACAGTGGTGTCGTGTTTAGACATCCTTCCTTGAAGTCGTAATGCGGCTTCCTTAATGGTAGACAAATGGTGGCATACCCAAAATGTCACCAGTGGTGAAACTCAGTCAGAGTTGAAGCCAAGGAAGGAGAAGAAATGTGATAAGATGTACACATACATGTCATGAGACGAAGTGCAGGGTTTGTATCATGATGACATTTTTGTTGTTGTTGTAAATAGTGGATCTTCTGAGCATCTGTGTGATATTGCTTTTCATAAGAAAAAAAAACAAACGGTACCCAATTCAGTGGCATTTTCTTCTCTGGAGTCATGACTGTCTCAGTTCTCTGTGATTTATGACTGATACTGGTAATTACAGCATGATGTGATATGGCACACAGTGCACTGATACAGATTTTTGAAATCAACCAAAACATAAGGGAGTGGGGGATAGTAGAGTGTATACAGCATTTAACTTTCTCTCTGAATTCACTTTCAGAAGGATTTTTCCCCTTGGAGTTAACATCAATACCGACTTTTCTCTCCCGAAAGTCCTTTGGATGAGACTTTAAACAGAAGTCCTGTATTCGAATGCACACAGAACACCTTGTTCACACGTTAAAACCTGTTCTGCCTTTTGGACAAGACGGCTGATCCGTGCCGGTAGGAACAGATGACAAAAATTAAAACAAGAAAACCGTATGCACAATGGTGTCCAGTTTAGACATCATCCCTGCAATCAGAACGAGTTACATCACACTAACATCTACTTGGTTTTATCTTGCTTTCGCTGTTCTTCTTCTCCTTCTTCTTCTTCTCCTTCGTCTCCATGATCTTCTTTTTTGCTTAAAAAAATCATGTCTTTGTTCGTTCATTTTATTCATGTGTCCAAATTGTTCTCCTTTTCTGCTGTAAAAACTTTCTTGATTTGAAATGAGAATTAAATTTTTTCAAAGAATTATTTTGTTCTTTCCTGTATGTGTGAAAAGTTTACAGAGTACACTTAGTCATAAAACCTTTGTGTGTGTGTGTGTGTGTGTGTGTGTGTGTGTGTGTGTGTGTGTGTGTGTGTGTGTGTGTGTGCGCGCGTGTGTGATTTGTGCCAAGATGTTCAGGAATCCAAAACGGATGCAGAGCATAATTTTGATATTTAGCTTGAGAGGTCAGCTCAGCCGTGGAATTATCCAAACCATATCAGATCGTTTACACTCAACAGACAAAAGTAATTGATAAAATTGTACTTTCACTTGATTATTGAGAGATGCAATTCCCCCATCCTTGATCAATAGTATGTGTATCAATGACAAAGAGCAACGAAGGAATGAAACACAACTGCAGGTGACCATTACAGCTCCACCATCATTGCAAGAATGTCTTCAAAAGATTCTTTTTAAAAACCAAACCTATGAATATAATGTGACAGCATTGGAGGCTCTTTTGCAATCAAAACTACTTAATGTGTACCATATCACTTAAGAGTTTCGACTCCTGGATTAGCTATTGTCAGAGGTTTTTGTGATGGTTTCGCGTAGTCACATCTGCTACCTGAAAGAAAAACACCTCATTAAAAGACATAAGTGTTGTTGGTCTCACAGACATAAGATGATATTCCTGTGGGCTGTCCATGGTATCACGCAAACCTGAAAATTGTTATCAAAACAAAGACATTACATGAGCAGTAGTGTTGCAAAAATAGGTAAGTGAAATAGATCTGTTAGCCAAATTGTTTAGGGATCCAAAAGGATGCAGATTTGAATATATAACTTGAGTGGTTAGCTCAGATGTTGGGTTACCCAAACATTGTCCCGAACAAACAAACACAGATCTGTTAGATCCGACAGGGAAAAGAAGGCAAAAAAATGGGTTGCATTTAGATCTCAAAAGAGACAATAAGTCAGACAGACCTTTGACCAATATGATAGACATGAACAGCAAAGAGAAGTGAAGGACAACAAGTGCAGGCAACCATTACAACTCCTTCAACATTACAAGAATGATTTTTCAAACATTAAAAAAAACTAAAACTGAAACAAACAAACAAAAACCCCGTCCACATTCACACACAACCATATAAACACGAAGGTTTCATGACAGCATTGGGGGCTTCTTCAAAATGATATACCTTGTCATTGCATGATGGTAGATTTCGATTGGCTCTTCATATTTTTGTTAAATCTTTGTAAACCTAAAAGAGGCGAAAAAATACACTGAGTATAAAATGAAGATGTTTTAACAATATAAATAAAGAAAAGCAACAACACTTAGAGCAATCAACGATGAATAAACAATCCTTAAACAACCAGATAGACTATGTACTGGTACAAAACCAGTTCAGATCTGGCATCAACAGAGCCAAGACAGGACATTCATTTCCAGGTGCAGAAGTGGGCAGTGACTACGAACTGGTGTTCCTGAACTTCAGAATCCGGCTGAAAAAGATCAGCAAGCCAAAGAACATTAGGCTAAAATTCATTCTAGAAAAATTGAAGGACCCTACCATCGCAGAATCCTTCCAAGCAAAATTAGACGGAAAATCTTCTGCATTGCTTACTCTTGATAAGGATGCAGAGACAATAACCAACAGCTTCAATGCAGCGATGACGGAAACAGCAAACAAAGTACTTAGCAAGCACCGCCAGAAAAAAACAACCGCACATCACAAATAAAATCCTGGACATGTGTGATAAACAAAGTGAACTGAAGAGGAAGAGTGTCAAGTACACAACAGGAGCAGGGGAATACAGAAAGATCAGCAAAAAGGTCAAGAAAGACATGATAAAGGCCAAAGAAGAATGAATTGAGAAACAATGCTCAGATATCAAAGAAAATTTGGCTAAGAACAACAGCAGAAGAGCCTATCAAATTGTAAAAGAGCTCACACAGCAGAAGCAGGCAAGAGTCAAAAACATCGAAGACAAAGATGGAAACTGCCTCACAGAAAAAAACACCAATAATTATTATTAACAGATGGACAGAATACTGTTCAGAGCTCTACAACCATCAGACACAAGGTGACCCCAACGTTCTTACAAGTCACGACTCGTCAGAGGATGATGACTTCCCTATCTTCCATGAGTAAGTTGAGGCAGCAATAAAATTGCTGAAAAATGGGAAAGCTGCAGGCATTGACACCATCCCAGCAGAGCTGATCAAACATGACCGTGGGAGGGGGGGGGGGCACAACAGTGACAGATATCCTCACAAGAATTTTCAACAAGATCTGGCAGACTGGAGAGTGGCCAACACCTTGGACCCAATCACTCATCATCATGCTCCCCCAAAAAGGCAATCTACAGCAATGCCGAAACTATCGAACGATTGGCCTCATAAACCCTGCTAGTAAAGTAATTTCTGGTCCATTGATGTGGAATGATCTCCCTCTCTCTCACCGCCAAAAGCCTTCTTATGACACTTTAAAATCCAGTCTCAAGACATATTTATTTCAAACCTAAGATTTTCCTCTTCTGCTTCATCTCATAGTTTTTCCCTGCTTTCAACAGCCAAGATTCTAGTGCCCTGCCAGGGTGTGTGACCTCTGTGTTGTGACCTCTGTGGTGTGTGTGTGTGTGTGTGTGTGTGTGTGTGTGCGCGTGTGTGCACATTTGGACTTGATGGAACTATTACTTTGTTACTGGTTGTATGACTGTGTAAGAATGAGTTGAGTGCAAGTGCTTTGATTTGTCTCTGCAAGATATAGCGCTATATAAATTCCATTTATTATTATTATTATTATTATTATTATTATTATTATTATTATTAAAAGTCATGGGCAGAAGAGATCATCGCCGAAGAACAGGCAGGCTTTTGCACAAACAGAAGTACCACAGAACAGATATTTAACCATTAAGTTCTGTGTGAGAAATACAGCGGGCACCAACAGAAACTGTTCCATGTCTTCATAGACTTCAAAAAGGCATTCGACAGTGTATGGCATGATGCGTTATGGGCCACAATGAAGAAGTACAACATGGGACAAATGATCATCCAGACCATCACAGAGCTTGTCCAAGGCACAGTTGGAGAATGGTACCATACCTCAGTGGGAGTCCATTAAAGCTGTCTCCTATCGCCAACACTGTTTAATGTCTTCCTTGAGCGCATAATGCTGATGCCTTAGAAGATCACACTGGCACGGTCAGTATTGGAGGGCGGACAATCACCAACCTCAGGTTTGCTGATGACATCGACAGACTGGCAGGAAACGAAAAGGAACTATCATGGAGATCAGTGCCGAGAAGACAAAACTCATTACAAACAGTGCCTAGCCAATCACTACCAAGATCACAGTCAGTGGAAAAGAACTTGAGGCTGTAGATCTCTTCAAGTACCTTGGAGCTATTATTAGTGAACAAGGCTCAAAGACCGAAATCCTCGCAAGAGCTGCACAAACAGTAACAGGAATGGCAAAGGGCAAGACCATCTGGAAAAACTGAAACATCTCTCTCAGGACCAAGGTCAAGCTACTGCATATATACTGCTCTTTCTCTATTTCTGGTCCATCCATCTGGAACAACCTTCCTCTCTCTCTCTTCGACAGAGGCCTACAAATGACACATATAAATCCAGCCTCAAGACATATTTGTTTCAAACCTAACTTTTTCCCTCTTTCATCTCAAAACTGCCCATGCCTTCAACAGCCCAAATCCCATTACCCTGCCAAAGCCTACAACCTGTGTGTGTGTGTGTGTGTGTGTGTGTGTGTACATTTGAATTTTGTTTTAAGCTTTTGATAGTTATTGGCTGCATGACTCTGTAAGAATATGTTGAATGCAAGCGCTCTGATTTGTCTTTGCAAGATATAGCGCTATACAAATTTCATTTATTATATATATATATATATATATATATATATATATATATATATATATATGTATGGGGCAGTTTCGATCATAATAATCTTTACAAAAATATATTAAGATGTTTAGTTGCAAAGTCTCTCAGTTTTTGTAAAACAATTAACTAGAAAAATTCTGCATCTTTATTTTCTCACATCGTTGCCTCTACAGTAAATCACAATAGTCTGATGATTTCTCTGCACAAAACCCCACTGAATCAAAGGCAGGGCCTACCTTCTTGTTACATAGGCTTTGAAATAGGCAGCATCAAAACCCTGAGAAAGGCCTAGTCTTTTGTTATTTACCCTGGTCGTGGGGAATGACACAATGGGGGAGACCTAGTTTCCTTTCTTGTGCTGTTGAACTCTAGATATGACATGGGTATTTTTCGTGTTTTGTTTGACGTCATTTGAACATATGACGTAGTTTGTCTGACTGACTTTAAGTCGCTTTGTGCTCCATTGCTTGTGTTAACCTACAGCCGTGGTCACCTAAAACCATAACCGCCGACATAGCACCTGTTGCCCTACTGCCTGGATCAGGTTTAGCTCACAGACAGCAGCCTAGGTGAGCATATGACTCAGATCAATGGTATGTGTCTATGTGTGCGTGCTGTTAGATTTCATTTTATTGTCCTTACAAAATGTGATACTAGACACTTTTTTTTTAAAAGGGGGAGGGGGATGGAGAGGAGGGGGGAGGAGTTCTGGGAGTGGGGTAGGGGATTAATGTATTCCATCTATACAGAACTGTAAGAAAATGTAAATGCAAATAATTCTTGAGTACAGAATAATAAAAAATCAAAATTTGTAACAGAATCTAACGAATGAACAATAAAACTATTAGTAATCGTAACCAACGAGAGAAAATCTAAACTGCAGAAGGATAATGTCTGTAAAGTCCATGATAGTCATAATAATGAACCAATTGGACAGTGCAATAATGATTTGAAAAAAAAATATGCATCAGTAAAAGATCACTGGATATTGCCGATGACGATGCTGAGGTAGGAACAGGTATGCAACTTTTCAACATACTGCATATCAATATATAATCACAATTTATACTATGGCCACATATGCATGAAACATATTCAACATATTTTGACTTAAAGCAGTTTGAATTCCCATCTACAATCCAGAGAAACAATTTGTTTTATATGAAAAAAAATCGGTTTCATATATTTTAACAAAACGCTAAAATTTTACCATCTCTTCATATACATTTAGACAACCAAGTCTCATTTTTCACACTGGAATAACTTTGGCTGTGCTTTTTGCAGATCTGATTTGATAACATACGTGTAGTGACAAGTGGAGTTTTAATTTTGCCACGTCTGTTAGCCTAATTGTTTTGCCCCCTTTTTTTGCTAAAAGGTCAACTTGTTCATTATGACATACACCAGAGTGAGATGGAATCCAACAAAAAGTTTTATCTGTTCCTTTTAAGGTGAGGAGATGAATCAAACGACAAATCTCTATTACTAGTTCAGATCTAACTTTTGTTTGCATAGAGCTGATGGCTTGAATTACCGATTTTGAATCAACACCCAAAAAAAGTATTCGAAAGAAAGCTGTTGGAAAATCAATAAACAAAATTAAGTGCCATTGGTATAGCTACGAATTCTGCTGTAAAAACTGAAATATTCTCCCCAAGATGAAACGATTTTTCAAATTTTAAATCTGGTATAGATTATGCAGCACCAGCATTATTGTTTAAGACTGAGCCATCTGTGAACACTTTTAAATGGTTTGAATAATGTTCTTCCAAATCAATTTTTGCTAGAGAAGATACTAAATTTATATTATCATTCTCTATTAAGTCAATATAATTTATGTCAAACTGTGCTTTTTTTCAGTTCCCAATTTGGAGTGGGGGATACTTAATCTCTTTTAGCAATGTTTGTATTTGGATTCAACCCAGCATTTATAAACGTTTGAGATGTGTATGCACCCAGTGTAGTGTTAGAGGATATCATTCTTGCTCTTTTCGGAAAATCTCTATCAGACAAGATTTAGGGCCGGTTGCAAATCATTTATACTTCTTAGGACAAATTTACAAGCAATCCTTAGTTGATTTTCTTATGGTAAAGTTCTACATGCGCTATATGTTTTTTATGCACGAGGCATGAACAGGTAGACCTAGAGCCAGTATGCTCTACAGTCTATACTTTGAAGTTTGCTTAAAAGATATTCTGGAGCATTAAAAATACTTCTTGGGCATACGTCAATTTTGAACGAATTAAAGATGTTGAAAGGTGCAATAAGGTAAGTATATCCTGAGCCCATGACAGTTTTCTAATGTTTAAAATGTTCCTTGCTTTATTTAGAATGTATGCAAAGTGAGTTTCCTGTGGTAAATGGAGTGAAGCAGGGCTGCGTCCTGGCACCCACACTGTTCTCTATTCTCTTCTCTGCCATGCTGATTGACGCCTTCCAAGACTGTGACAGGGGCATCTACATTCAGTTTCGCACTGATGGCAAACTTTTCAACTTGCGGCGACTCCATGCTAGATCCAGGGTGTCTGAGGCACTGTTGAGAGAGTTCCTCTTTGCTGATGATTGCACGCTTGCTGCACACACCCATGAGGACATACAGTTCATTATGGACCAGTTCTCTACCTCCTGCAGGCGCTTTGGACTCACCATCAGCCTCAGCAAGACCGAGTCCATGTACCAACCAGCTATTTCACAGAACGCCAGTGCCTTCCCCCCACCTGCAGTTAAGATCGATGACACAGATCAGGTCAGTCGACAAGTTTTGCTACCTGGGCAGCTCCATCTGCAGCAATGGAACCCTTGATGCAGAAGTTACAGTGCGCATCGCCAAGGCCAGTTCTGCCTTCAGCAGACTCAACAACAGGCTGTGGAACAACAAAGGCATCAGGCTCAGCACCAAAATCAAAACTTACAGAGCTGTCGTGCTGACCACCTTGTTGTACTGCTGTGAAACATGGACGACGTACTGCCGTCACATTCAACAGCTTGAGCAGTTTCACCAGAGATGCCTACGAAAGATCCTCGGAATAAAGTGACAAGACAGGGTCTCCAACCTCCAGGTCCTAGAGAAGAGCAGCCTGCCCAGCATCGAAAGCCTACTGACCAAGTACCAGCTACGCTGGACAGGACACGTTGTCCGAATGACAGACAGCAGGATCCCAAGGATGCTATTGTATGGCCGGCTGAAGGAAGGCCTCCAAAAACTTGGAAGACCCTACAAGCGCTTCAAGGACACCTTGAAGACAAACCTTAAAGCCTGTGACATAGACATCGCTACCTGGGAAACTGATGCCCTTGATCGTTCTCGCTGGAGGATGCTGTGCTCCAGTGGCATAAAGACGTTTGAAAACAAGAGAACGCTGGCCATTAAGGAGAAGCGTGAGCGAAGGAAGCAGGGCTCAACTTCTGGAGACGTTTTCCCTTGCAACACCTGTGGGAAGTGCTGTGCATCCAGAATCGGCCTCTTCTCCCATATGAGGATACATTCTGACAGATAAGCAAGCCTGCCCGCTTACTCATCTGTCGATCCGACGGGAGACTCCATAACTCAAAGTGATGGTTCCATGTCAATTTTGTTGCAAGAAAAACTCCAAGAAATTTGACTGTTTGCTTGGATTCTAAAATTCCATTATCTATTCGAAAACTAGGCATTTAGTGTTGGATTTCATCCATTATTAAAAAAGTATTATGTGTTTTTTATCACATGATAGTAATAATTTCGATCTCATATAGTTTGATACCATATTCAGTTCCTTTTGATACAACTTTTTGATGTAATTCAAAGATCTCGTAGGCGTATTCTTTTTCATTGCTACCCTTATCCACGTACATATATCAGCGCCTGGGGTTTATCACAGTTCTTGATTAAACCATCGGCGCTTGGGGCAACAGCAAAGTGAGAGGCTGTATGACCAGTGGCTTTTCCACTCATGAAATTCCACTTTACAGCTTATTCTTTAGTGATCGACGATGACTCTCTGACTAGGAGGCTTGACTTGCACAGTCCTTAATGTGCTGCAGCCCTGGGGGATAGTTGGCCTTTGGAGAACATCTCCAACGCTGACTGTCCTTATGCCCACTTGGCCGAGAGAGTGGGGATGTACTGTGGGCAAGACATCTCCATTATAACCAAATTTCTGCCCAATTTCCGAAACAGCAGCTGCCTCCTCT
>CM054154.1:12315447-12316651 GCA_028751875.1 Rapana venosa
GGAAGAACTGGTATAAAAATGCAAACATCACTAGGAAAAAATAATAGTATTTCATTATGTTGTAATATTTTGAATATTCATTTGTTGGTGTATTTAAAATTGTTGATCATTGATATGAAAGAAAAACAAAAATACCTAACCCCTCTTGCTTTGTCTTTCTTTAACTTTGCCAGGACACAGGATAGATTGCCGAAAGGAGGAAAGCAATAGACAGTTTCATTACCCCAATACATGCTAAATGCGTCAATAGCACAATCTCGTGGGTCAGGCAAGAAAGACATATCTGGAAAACTGAAAATTTAATCTAGAAGCAAACAAGTTAATGTTAGGTTTTATATCTAGAATATTCAGATTCTCAGAAAGTAGCAATGAATCAAGTTTCCATTCTGTGTCTATGTGGCCCTGTCTAGACAGCCTGTCAGCTTCAATATTATCAACTCCAGGGATGTGGGCAGCAGTGAGCCATGTGTTCCTGCTTTCACGCCAGATTTGCTGAGACACGTCATTCAGCTGTTTTGATATGTTAAAACCCATGTTGTTAATACAACCAACTGTGCTTGTGTTATCAGACATGATTTTTATGTGAACATTCAGTTGGTCATGCAACAAAGATTTGAGACCAAAAAAGACAGCTAATAGCTTCAATGAGTATATATGTCCTTCTTTGTCTTTCTCACTCCACCAGCCTTGTGTTTGGGCTTTGGTCTCAACAATCCAAGCACCCCATCCTGTACCTGAGCTGTCTGTCTTCATAGTGATAGTGGGATCTGATCTTTGAATAAGAGCCTTTTGTTTATCTATGTTATTGATCCAGCATTCTAGCTCTGTTTTCCCTTCAGCCTGTCCCGATGGTGTATCACCTTGTCGTGGTGGGATGGCTTGCGTGCTTCAATGACCCCCAGAGCTATGTGGGCGGGGGCTTCGGCCTCTGGCAGGTTCAACCATGCTCAACAGGTCTGGGGGAGAGGAGCCAGACTAAACGATGCACCCTGGTCCTCCAGGTTGGGGGTTGTGCATTGGGCTAACGACCCATTCACTTAAAAACCACTCTGTTACTGAAACTGCAACGATACCTCTTACGAGCGACATGGTTGGGGAAGAGTCCTCTCTGGTAGAGCCTATGACGCGTGCTGGTGAAAGCCTTCGGGAAGCCAGTGCGCCGACAACTCTTTTAACAACCAAGTCAACAACCAGGATAGGGGCC
>CM054154.1:12317151-12350886 GCA_028751875.1 Rapana venosa
AAGCAAGAGAGAGGGAATGAACATAAGAAAATAACAGAAAGAAACAAAAGCAGAAAAGAAAAAAAAGAAAGAAAGTAAGTAAGAAAAATACCAGAAAACTAAAGAAAGAAAGAAAGAAAAGCAAAAAGGAAAGTAAAGAACAAAAAAAAAAAAGGACCAAAACCAAAGAAAATTAAAACGAAAGAATGAAAAAGAGAAAAAAAACCCAATCAAGAAACATTCACAGACAGAACAGACAACCAAAACAAAAGAAGAATAGAACGGAAGAAACAATCAAACAACAGACGCCCCCCCCCCCCCCCCCCACACACACACAAACACACACACACAAACCAACCAACAAACAAACAAAATAAACCAAACACAAAACAACAAACACCTAAATACAAGCCACCCAAACAAACCCCCAAAACTATTTACAACCCACACCCATCCAACCAACACCCACCCTCCCACACCATCCCCACCCCACCCACCTACCACCCACCCCCCACCCACACCCACCCCACCTACTAACCCACCCACCCACCCATCACCTTCTCACAGCCAGCAAATGTCCTGACATCGCTATCTACACCTAGCTAGCCCGAACTTGCACTGGCTGGGTTCCAGGCCTGAGCGACGTATGGGTAGGAGCCGCGGAGACAGCAGACGACGCGGACACTGACAACCAGACCCAGAACCAGACCCAGACCCAGACCCAGAGCCAGTTCCAGTGGAACGATGGGGACGAGGACGCCCTGCCCCCCAACAGCTCCCTCTGGGCGTCTGGGCAGCCTGGTGAAGGTCACGTCGGCCAGGACTGCGTCTTCTACTCGGGGTCCAAGCTCGGGGTCCATCCGTGCAACGCCACCCACCTGTACGTCTGCCAGAAGCAATGCCAAGGATCGGACTAGAGGACCGGGTGGGTCATCAGCTGAGGAGGATTGACGACACTGGAGGGAGAGATTCGGGGGTTGGAGTGTGTGTGTGTGTGTGTGTGTGTGTGTGTGTGTGTGTGTGTGTGTGTGTAGGGGGGGGTGAGGGGGGGGAGAAGATAGATGTGTGTTTGTGTGTTTGTGTTTGTGCTTGTGTGTGTGTGTTAATGTCTATCTATCTATCTACCTGTTTGTCTGTCTATCTATCTATCTATCTATCTATCTATCTATCTATCTATCTATCTATCTATCTATCTATCTATCTATCTATATATTACATATTACAGACCTAACAGACAGAGACAGACATATAAACACGAACCTAACAGACAGACAGACAGAGGGACAGATAAACATAGACCTAACAGATAAACACAGACCTAACAGACAGACAGACACAGACAAGCAAACACGGACCTAACAGACAGACAGACATACAGCGCCCATACTACCCACTCTTAACTGCTTCCAGAGCAGTTCACAAAGAAGAACAATAATCTAACTGGAACCAGCCTGATCAAAGCGGTTGTTTCCCTTTGACCATACTCGCTGGGAGTATTCAGTTTTGTTGTGGCTGCACACCGGTATTAAAAAATCACTCTTTCCCTTCTGTTTTTCTAGGTGACTCTTATATTCATACCGCACGTACTAAGGCATCCACAGAAATAAAAACCACTTTTTGTGAAAGACTAGCCTCTGACTCAAAACTCATGTGATGTTGAACAAATTTGGTAGGTTTGAATTTTTTTTAATTTTTCAGCAAACACTGTACCCCCTCAGTCCTTTGTCGTCTGCTAGCTTCCTTACCGCAATATGCATGCGCGGGGTCAACGCTGTAGGAATACGGGCAATCCTCATTTGATGATTATTTCAAACTTTCTCGTGTCTACCTGGTATTGCTCTATGTCCTCAATCCCACAAACATGTGCACAGTCTATTTTTTCATGTTAAAAAAAATCTCTGAAAATCACCAACATTTTTTTTCCACTCACACTCTATACAACATACTACATGACCCCCCCAAGTAATACCGGTGTGTAGCCTTGCGTTTTTTCAAAACTGGCTCTAACAAAAATGCCTCTTTCACCAGTTATTCTACTCCATCGAAATCGCAACAGTAAATTATTTTTTCGTTCCTCGGCTAGAGCTCCGAGGTTCGCCGAAGGTAAGATTTTGCGTATGCGACCCCGTTTTTAACCAACCAACAAGGTAGCTGCATGTTGTCTTCAGGGATGGTATGGTGGTGACTGTATAGCAGTTGTGTCCAACTCCTATGAGTAAGGGCCATAGTGGAGATGATATATATTTATGTTTCTTTATTTTTTTCCATTTAGGGATGTCGCCTCTATATTTTTGTTGTCTCTGTCCTCTGTCTTGTGTCTACACCCTTTTCTTTTCTGCTCTGTGCGTGTGAAGATTTATTTATTTATTTATTGATTGAATCAATCTATCTATCTATCTATCTATCTATCTATCTATCTATCTATCTATCTATCTATCTATCTATCTATCTATCTATCTATCTATCTATCTATCTATCTATCGTTCTATCTATCTATCTATCTATCTATCTATCTATCTATCTATCTATCTATCTATCTATCGTTCTATCTATCTATCTATCCATCTATCTATCTATCTATCTATCTATTCATTAATTCATTTATTTATTTGTCTAGCTATTCTTTTATTTTGAGGATAATGAAATAAGCATTCACCTGCTTTTTTTTGACATCCAATCTCCGTGTGTACGCAGTTTTGACAATCTTGTCATCCGTTCCCACCGGCACACAATGACTCACTCTTCCAAAAAGCGGAACAGGTTTTAACGTGTGGGCAAGATGTTCTGCGTGCGTTCATTACTCTAACCACCAGGCTACCCCCACCCCCCACCCCCAAGACAGATGGTTGGTGGGCCAGTGATTCATATCATAGTAGCATACCATCTACATTTTTGTGTTGGGAGGGGGGTGGGGGAGGTAGGGTGGGGGTGGGTGTGTTTGTTGGTTAGCATATCCTTGTTGCAAGTGGCATGCTGGTCATTTAGCGTCTTCATCCCCCCAGCTGAAGCCAGGGGGAATCTATCGCTATAAATAGCATCCCCACTTTCTGAAAGTCCTGTGCTAAGAATTCCCTCTTTTCTATCCCTCTCTCTGTTTCTGGCCTGTTCCTTTTTTTTCCCCTCCTGTCACCCCCTTTATTATCTATTTTCTACCTTCTTCATCCATTCTCTTCCTGCCTTTTTTCCCCATAGAAAGACTTAAAAGGTAACAATTCTCTCCAACGCCGAAGTCGGATGCGCTGGGTCTGACTTGTCAGGCGCTTAACAGGCAGCGCAACGCATTTAAATGCAATCAACTGCAATATAATGCAATGCACCACAACACATTACATTACAATACAATACAGCACATAGCAATGTAATTTTACAGGGCCTAACCTTGTGGTGGAGTATCCTCAGATATTAACCGGGTCTCAATGATTTTCAAAAGCAGCTGGTTTTAGGCACTCTTAAAAGCATGATGAATAGAGTAGATGATAGAGGATATCCATGATATACCCCAAGTAAAGTGTGAACCCTGCCTTTAGTTGTTCCTTGAAGAGGTATTAAACTCTTACCTTTTGCATATGTACTTGATGACGTTGATCACATGTTAGCTGTTTCTAAGAATATTCATTACGGCCTGTAACCCATTATGGCACACTTTGTCAAATGCCTTTATCAAATCCTTAAAGATCTATAGGGCGTGTGGTGTCTTCGCTTTTGCGTCTATTCAGTTAAAATGATAGTAGACAAAAAGGCGTTTTGATGGCAGAGTGTATGTTTTTGACATTAACATAGAGACTGAACATTTTGTTCCTTTGGTCCATTCTTCAAACAATGAATTCTATCAGCGTCTGATTAACTGTACATAGATCTAACAGGAGCAGGATGTCATTCTCACGCCACTAAACAATTTTGAGCCCATACAACTTTCTGCGATACAGGTTAAATTGAAACTTTGCTTGACAATTTAATATGAAATGATGCTTGCAGACCTTAAATGGAAAAAACAAAGCTGACTGAATCGATTTGGCTGCATAGTACTACTCACTGTTGTAATTCAAGATCTATATTTTTAGTCCATTTTTTTTCCAGTTTACAGGCATTTTGATATATGCCGCTAAAAAGTACAAGAAATAACAAGACTTGATACTATAATTACACACGCTCAATAAGGTTTATGTTTATTTATTGTCAGTTTGAGCTGACCTAGACCATGTCCTGAGAGAGAGAGAGAGAGAGAGAGAGAGAGGGGGGGGGGGGGGAGCAAAACGGAAGACAGAGAATGAAGAGATGACCTGTAGGCAGAAGCATTATTTTAAACGTAATGACTGTGACCTAATTATCATGTAACACAAATGAAGATCAAAGAAATGGAGGGAAGGGTGCAGACCATCTTTTTGTGCGTGTACTAAGTGACGTAAATGGTATCTGTAAAACACGTTTCTTTTGCATAAGTTTTATCATGTAATTTTTGTGTGTGTTTTTTACTGTTTGTTTGATTCTTGGTAGAGTATTATTAAGATCTGAAGAGCCCATCAAGATTTTTTATTCATCCCTTTTTTAAAAAATAATATTATTTCCATTGTTACTGTAACTAGCTCTTTCACTGTGTTATCTCTAAACTCCTTTCCGGCAAACAGATTAACTGCATCAAGCGTTACTATACCTTGCTTTTTTCCCTCTCTCTTTTTTTTTAATACTATCAAGTCTTTCTGGAGTGTAGGAAATTGCACCATGTCATGTTGTGTGCCGTTTACAATCATTGTTATTTGTAATTCCATAACCTAATACATCAATTGGTTGAACCCAATGTCGCTTTTGAATTCGTGTCAGCTGCCCTCAGTGTGTGTCAGCATGGAAGCAAGCGGTACCACGGAAAATTGCCTTTGCTAGACCCCTACTAGGCATCCTTCAGTCTCGGAAGACTGTGGAGTTGCGCTCTAGGTGTTCATTCTGGTACAGCGTCGGGTGTGGCTGGCCAGTCCGACACAGGAATGACAGACAGTGCCTATGGCAGAGAGAGGGCACAGCTGAAGTCTGTCAATGCTGGTCTGTCTGTCTGCCTGGGCTGCAGCCTTTCTTGTCCTCTTTGCCTCATGTTGCTGAGCAAGTTTCTCTTCCAACTTGGAGAGACCTTTCTGCAGCACAGTCTGTCTCCAGGATGACCGTTTGAGGGCTGTAGTTTCCCCAGTTGTTCTGATCGATGTTCAGGACTTTTAAGTCCTTCTTGCACTCGTCTTTGAATCACAGCTGTGGTCTACCTGTGGGACGTTCTACCACATCTCTTGTCATATGACCATACCATGCCATTTAGAGATTTTGTCTTTTTAACTTATAATATGCAAATAAAATTCTCTCATACTCGTATTCTCTCATCGTTGGCTATCTATTTGTGAACGTGTTGTGCACATGTGGTTTGTGTGCGTGTATGTGTGCGTGTATGTGTGTGTGTGTGTGAGAGAGAGAGAGAGAGAGAGGGAGAGAGAGAGAGAGAGAGAGAGAGAGAGAGAGAGAGAGAAGACAGACAGACAGACAGACAGACAGACAGACAGACAGACAAACAGACAGACAGACAGGCACAGAGAAGAGGCAAAGCAAAACGTACAGAGACAGTCAAGAGATACACGATCCTGGCCCAAACTATAGTTGTTGTGTCTTCACCATCCTTCTTCCATGTAACAGTGAGTCACTCCACTTGCAGCATCAGGAGAATGGACATGAGAGAAGGTCAAGCCACACCAAAGCAAAGTCCACTCCTCATTCCTCAAGGCAGTGTAACCTGACATGGACAGTACACAGACTGGCCCCTGAGTTTAGTGTATGCTCTATAGTCTAGGGTAAGGTAATGGGACGGGATAGCTCAGTGGTCAGAGCACTCGCTTTCCCCAAGCTAAGGTTAAACAGCATTACCAAAGTGGATGGGTGACCGTTTTTGCGCACCTTGGCTTCAGTACAACCCCCCAGTTTTCTCTCACTCTCACCTATCCCGTAGTCCCTTGGACCACTAAAGATTTTGCAACCAGCTTCCTCCACTCCCCGAGGTTCTCTGCTTTCCGTAGCAATTCGTTCCACTCAAGGCCAGTCCTCTTTCTGATGTTGTCTTCCTCCAGTTCACCCAGCTGTAAATGGGTACCTGCCCTCTTTAGGGTCAGGGAAGGTAAAGCAGCAAGGTAGAGGAGATGGACGCCGCCCTCAATATGCTGGCCCCTTGAGAAGTTGAGGTCTCTGATGCCTCACTCCCCTACTACCACATACGTTATGGGACACCTTTACCTTTACCTAGTTAAGGGAAGCTGCGTGTGCGAGTGTGTGCTCAGATTTATTCTATTTTATTCTTTAATTTCGAGGATAATGGAATAAGCACTCATGTGCTTTTTATATGTAGTCTTCGTGTGTACGCACTTTTGTAAATTTCGTCATCTGTTCCCACCGGCACACAATGGCCTACTCTTCCGAAAAGCTGAACAGGTTTTAACGTGTACGCAAGATGTTCTGCGTGCGTTTGCACACGGGGCCTCGGTTTATAGTCTCATTCGAAGGACTTTTGGGGAGAGTGGAGTCGGCACTGATGTTAACTCCAGGAGAAAATATCCCCTTTTACTGGATTCGAACCCGGGTCAGCAGATCACATCGCAACACTCTGACTAACCAGGCTGTCTTGTCCCCTCTTCCCCCCCCCCCCCCTCCCCCAACCGCCCGTTGATTTGTTAGATAAAAAGTCCTTCGGATGAGACTATAAACCGAACCCCCGTGTGCGAACGCATGCAGAACATCTTGCGCACACGTTAAATCCTGTTCCGCTGTTCGAAAGAGTAGGCCATTGTGTGCCGGTGGGAACAGATGACAAAATTTAAAAAAACGCATACACACGCATACAAAAAAAATATCTGAGCGCTTTGATTTGTTGCTTTACAAGATTCAGCGCTATATAAATTCCATACATTATTATTGTTATTATTATTATTATTATTATCATTATTATTATTATTATCATTATTATTATTATTATTATTATTATTATTATTATTATTATTATTATAACAACTCAGGTAGCTTGACAGAACAGCGCCTATGAACACTGGCCCAGCATGGACTCCCTGTGGATTCCACTCTGAGAATGCGACATAACGAATCTGGGTATGGCTGTGGTGGACAGAATAACGTTCTTCTTCCTCGTTGAACGCTCAGACAGCAACTATTGTAGAGCGAAAATGCGTTGCGCTGCCGATAAGCGCCTGACGAGTCGGGCCCAGCGCATCCGATTTCGGCATGGGAGAGAATTGTTATCTTTTAAGTCTATCTGTGGAAAAATAAGGGCAGGAGAAAGGACCCAGAAGGCAGAAAATAAATAAGAAAAGGAACAAGGCAGAAACAAATTTTCTTAAAAGAGGGAAATCCTGGCACAGAATTTCCAGAAGGTAGGGATGCTATTTATACTGACAGATTGAAATCAGTGGCATAGGAACAGCAGAACAGGAACGTCACAGAAGATGTGGCAGCAAAAACAAAAACAAAAAAGCCACCCATATACGGGCACATCAGCAAATCATCACCATCATCACCACCACCACCACCACCATCATCATCATCATCATCATCATCATCATCATCATCAAAAATTGATGGAATTCACATTTACACAATACGACTCCACACAACATCCTAACCCACACAAAGCTAAAAGTCAAACACTCCAATTCCCATCTGCCTCTGTACAGTGATGGCCTGGCCCCAGCTTGTCTAGACCTGTCCACAGTTCAATTATTGTCTAACCCTGTCCACAGTTCAATTATTCATGCTGATGTACGTCTAACCCTATCCACAGTTCAATTATTGTCTAACCCTGTCCACAGTTCAATTATTCATGATGATGTGTGTCTGTTAGACTTAGATCTCCAACAACCAAAGCTACACTGACAGGGCTGAACCCTGGACGTCTGCCAGGTACCTACCTACCTTCAACTTCCATAACCATTCTGTCACTACTGGAGTTATTCATGCCAGGTACCTACCTACCTTCACCTTCCATAACCGTTCTGTCACTACTGGAGTTATTCATGCCAGGTACCTAGCTACATTTAACTTCCATAACCGTTCTGTCACTACTGGAGTTATTCATGCCAGGTACCTACCTACCTTCACCTTCCATAACCATTCTGTCACTACTGGAGTTATTCATGCTCACGTCTCTCAAATCTCCATTAATCCACCCCCCCCCCTCCCTGTGGGGGTTCCGGGGGGCCTGTCAGTATGAAGAGTATCCCAACTTTGTAGAAATTTTTGTGTTAGGAGTTTCCCTCTTTTCTGTCCCTCTTTTTGTTTCTGCCGAATTCCTTATTTTCTGTCTCTCTCTTTGTTTCTTCCTTATTCTTTTTCTGCCTGTCATCTCCTCTGTGTCTAGCATCCCTTCCTTCTAGTAATTATGTGTTAGAATTTCCCTCTTTTCTGTCCCTCTCTTTATTTCTGTCTTATTCTTTTTCTACCTGTCACCTCCTCCTCGTCTATTTTCTGCCTTCTTTGGTCCTTTCTCCTGCCTTTAAAAAAAAAGTTATTTTAGGACTGCACTGCACTGCACTGAGCTACACTACACCACACCACACCACACCACACCACACCACAATACACTAAGCCACACCACACCACACCACAATACACTAAGCCACACCACACCACACCACACCACACTACACTACACTACACTACACTACACTACACTACACTACACTACACCACACTACACTAAATCATACTACACCACACTACACTACACTACTTACCTTCAACTTCAATAACCATTCTGTCCACACTTCAAGTTATCCATACACACGTCTGTTAAAATCTCCACCAAGAAAACCCACAGTGACAGGACAGGACCTGAACCATCATCACCTCCAGTACTTTACTTAACCTACTTTTCTTCATCTTTGATACCAGGACAACTCCTCCACTATCTAGCTACAGTCTGATACATTGATTTCCTTTGACAGTTGAAAAATGGGCTGTGATTGGTGTAACCAGATCACGTGGGCGGAAGTCGGTTCTTCCCGCTAACGTAGACGTGGCAATTGGAAGAGGGATGGAGTGGACAGAGACATGACATTGTCAGGTAAAATGTGGCCAGTATGACGTTAGAGGACACTGCTGTACCATTATCTGACACAGTTAGGTTTTTATCATCTGACACAGTCAGTATTCATCATTTGACACACACTGTACAGCGTTCATCTGTGTCTGTGTCTGTATTTTTGTCCCTGTGTCTTACTGTGAGGCAAGGAAAACGCATGATGCCAGACACAGGAGACAGAATGTGTGTGTGTGTGTGTGTGTGTGTGTAAGAGAGAGAGAGAGAGAGAGGAGAGGGGGGGGGAGAGGGAGAGAGAGAGGGAATGTGAAATGAACAAAATTTATTCTTCAGGCCACCAGCCCCTAGAATGGGGTCAAACCAAACATGTAAAAAACAAACGAAGCCAAAACAAAAAATGACATATATGACAACTGCCAAACTACAACTAATGTGAGCATGGGACTATCCAAAATGAAACAAAACGATCTATTTCAAATAGTTGTGTACATTAAACAGTTATTCAATGTCTATTCTACAAATTTTCAACATACTGGTGCTGTACTTACAAAGCATTGAAAAGGTAAAAGCTGAGATTGCCAAGAAAAGAAACTGAACCATGTTTTAACAAATTCACATAATTATGGTTGGCTAGTAGAATCCAAATATTTGTCTTAAATCAGTAAAAAGAAGAGAGAAAGAGAGAGAGAGAGAGCGAGAGAGAGAGAGAGAGAGAGAGAGAGAGAGAGAGAGAATGTCAATCACAATGAAAATGATTTATTCAAGAAAAGGCCATGGCTCCATTTGAAGGGGTATACATCATTGGTATTGGTTTGTAAGTCCACACTTAAGTCCTATATCTCCAACACATACATACATACATACATATATACATACATACATACATACATACATACATACATACATGCATACATACATACATACATACATACATACATACATACATACATACATACATACATACATACATACATACATACATACATACATACATACATACAGAGAGTGCACAAAATAAAATGAATGCAGAAAAAATGAAGGAAGGAAGAAAGGAAAGGAAAAAAAAGATTGGATGACCTGCTGGGTTCACCTGGCTTGATTGTAATCTTGTAAAGAGAGAATGGCAATGACAATGAAAATGATTTATTCAAGTGGAAATGGTTTATTCTCTAACTCTCACACACACACTAATACAAACAGATTTTCGCACACACACAGAGTAACATCTTTAGGCAAAGTCAACCACAACAAAAACGCAAGCCCCCTCAACACCCCCCCCCCCCCCACACACACCGATGAAGTACATGATATATCTTCAACTCTGGTTCCAGTACACCTTTACACTCTGCGTACATACAGTATGACACTTGATGATTTTTCTTGACAGTGGGAAAACTAGAATTGTGATTGGTGTAAACAGATCACGTGGACTGCAACCGTTTATCTCTACGGTAATGTAGATGTGCACAGAGAGAGAGAGAGAGAGAGAGAGAGAGAGAGGGAAGGAGGGATAGAGGGAGGGAGAGAGAGAGAGAGAGGGGTCAAACTGTCAGGTGAAAGTGGCAGTATACAGCTGTAATGGAGGCTGCAGCTGAGGACAGTGTCCACCTCTGACACTAATTGTACATTATCCCTCTTTGTCTGTCTGTCTGTCTGTCTGTCTGTCTGTCTTTGTCTGCCTGTCTGTCTCTGTCTGTCTGTCTGTCTCTGTCTGTCTCTCTCTCTCTCTCTCTCTCTCTCTCTCTCTCTCTCTCTCTCTCTCTCTCTCTCTCTGTACCTGTCACCGTTTCTCTCTCTGTGAGAGTACTGTAGTTAACTTCAGTGCCGACTCCATTTCCCCTTAAGTCCTTCCGATGAGACTATAAACCGAGGTCCCCCGTGTGTGAACGCACGCAGAACATCTTGCACACACGTTAAGCCCGTTCCGCTTTTCAGAAGAGTAGGCCATTGTGTGCCGGTGGGAACGGATGACAGAATTAAAAAAAGCTGTATACACACGGGAACAAATCACATGCGTGCTTAGTTCATTATCCTCGAAATGAAAGAATAAGAGAAAAGAGAAAAAGAAAGAACTGAAAACCCCCAAAACATACGATGATGGACACGGAAGTCAGAATGTGCGAACTGAGAATGCAAAAAAAGAAGAAAAAAACAGAAGGAAAAGTAATTGAGAGAGAGAGAGAGAGAAAGAATAAATGGATGAATGAATCTTTATTTTTTAAGGGTAACAGAATAAGCACGCGCATACTTTTTTTCATCTGACCCTTGCCCTGATTAGGGACTATCAACAAAACAAAGGTACAAATCTTACTACAACAACGACAACATGATTTAAAAAATTATATATTCAACAATACATAATCCCTAAGTAACTTGAGCATTAATTTCGAGAGATACATTTTTTTGGTTGGGAAAAGAGATATACGTAATATGGATAAAGTAAGAGGAGAGAGAGAGAGAGAGAGAGAGAGAGAGAGAGAGAGGAGAGAGAGAGAGAGAGAGAGAGAGAGAGAGAGAGAGAGAGAGCGTGCGTGCCTCTGTGCACGTTGTGTGTGCGCGCGCGCGTGAGTGTGTGTGTGTGTGTGTGTATGTGTGTGTGTGCGCGCGAGACAGACAGACAGAAATAGTGTCCATCACTGGACAGGACCCATCATCACTCAGTGAATCTAAAATATCTTTCCTGATTAAATGGGCAATGCAAGTATGTCAGCTTCCTCCTATAATAGTTATATGGAATGCAAATGCACACAATTGAGGGCCAAGTTCGTTCGAGGCTCTGAGATAATAGCCAAAGCCAGGCAGCGTCTCCTCGATGGTAATTATACCAGGATATATAAAGTGTATACATTCTCCGATGTGCTTTACCTAGACTTTTTCTGTCAGGACTGTCTGTCTGTGTGCATTGTTTAATTAACAGGGAGGGCTGGATTATTTAGGCAGTGAAAGTATAAAACAAGAACTGCACAATTCCGATGGTAGAAAACACATTCCTTTGTTGTAATATATAGCAAATTGTTGCTCACCACCTTCTAACCAAGGAAAGTCAACTCAAACTGCTAAATGCTATTTAAAACTCACACAATGATTTCAGGTTCCAGGTAGATTTTTATATCCTGAAAAGGTGTCCCATAACCTATGTGGCCGTAGGGGAGCGAGGCATCAGAGACCTCAGCTTCTCCAGCGGCCAGCATTTTGAGGGTAGCGCCCATCCCTCTCCCTCGCTGCTTTACCTTCCCTGACCCTAAAGAGTGCAGGTACCCATTGAGAGCTGGGTGAACTGGGGGAACTGTACTGAAGCCAAGGCGTGCACACAGGTCACCCATCCACTTGGTAACCACGCTCAATGCTGCTTAATTAACCTTCGCTTGGGGAAAGTGGATGCTCTGACCACTGAGTTATCCCCTACTCTATGAATACTACGTTCTTATTCACCCAACTGTCTAAATCTCTAGCAACAGACCTTTCAATACAAGCATCACAAGACAGGCACTTATGTCTTCAATCAAGCCACTACACTGCTGTCATGTTTTGTTACTTGTCATTCTAACACCCCTTTCCTTCAACAGAAGGAAAATGCAATGGGATTGGTTTAGCCAGATCACGTGGACGAAAATAGACGTCACCATGGTAACGACGAAATGTGTAACGAGGATAAGAGAAGAGAGCCAATCATTGAAACTTTGATGAACAGGGTAGAGATGGGGGGAGGGGGATGGGGTTTGGTTGGGGTAGGGGGGGGGGGGGGGGATTGCCTCACAGATCTGTGAAGTGGTGTGCCCTTTCCTTAATTACAGCATCCTTCTTTTTGTGTGTCTGTCTGTCTGTCTGCTTGTCTGCCTTTCTGGTTTGCTTCGTTCTATGTCTTTTCTTACGAAAATTACTCTGTCTGTCTGTCTGTCTGTCTGTCTGTCTGTCTCTCTCTCTCTCTCTCTCTCTCTCTCTCTCTCTCTCTCTCTCTCTCTCTCTCTCATTCTGCCTGTCTGTCTGTCTGTATGTCTGTCTTTTTGTCTGTCTATTTGTCTCTGGGGGACGGGATAGCTCAGTGGTCGGAGCACTCGCTTTCCCCCAGCCAAGTTAAGCAGCGTCGAGCGTGGTTACCAGTTGGATGGGTGACCGTTTGCGCGCCTTGGCTTCAGTACAATTCCCCCAGTTCACCCAGCTGTAAATGGATACCTGCCCTCTTTAGGGTCAGGGAAGGTAAAGCAGCGATGGAGAGGAGATGGGCGCCGCCCTCAATATGCTGGCCCTAGAGAAGTGAGGTCTCTGACGTCTCACTCCCCTACGACCTTATAGGTTATGGGACTACTTTACCTTCCTTTTTTTTAATCTGTCTCTATCTGTCTGTCTGTCTGTCTCGCTGTCTGTCTGTCTGTCTGTCTGTCTGTCTCTCTCTCTCTCTCTCTCTCTCTCTCTCTCTCTCTCTCTCTCTGTGCCTCCCTGTCTGTTTGTCTGCCTGCCTGTCTGTCTGTCTGTTTCTCTCCCTCTCTCTTACAGTTTCTGAGGAGACGAAAATAAGCAAACCAACCGCCATGGCGCAGTGGTTAGAACTATGGGATATAGGCTGGAAGGTGAGTTCCATACTATAAGAATACAGGGAAGATTTGGTGTCCAGCAATGTCCAACTCAGAGTGAGTTTGCTATGGGTACTTTGGTAAGACCGGGACCACCTAGTCGAGCTTCATCCACTTTACGGATGCAAATTTTAAAGTGTTACTCAAACCTACCTGACCAACACTGAAGGTGTCTGAATCTCTTGTGTCTGGTTGGTGCTATGGTATTAATCATTATGAAAGCAAGCGTAAAGCAAAGCCTTGTTAAGTAACATCAAAGAATATGCACCTCCATAGCAGCGTCACAACAATCATCATCCATATCGTCATTGACAATCATGTACTAAAAACGCAAATTGCCTCTGATTCGGTGATCCAGTTGCTCTGGTCTCATGATGACCTTAATTTCGGTTTCCCCATACACTCCTGTGCCTGTGGTGAGTTTGTGTCCAAGCCATCAGGGCTGGATGTTCACGGGAGGTCGATCCAAGGGCCCTGCAGTGGTCACCACCTTGAGAGGACTTCTCACTCAGTCTGGGCCTGCAACTAAACTAGTGTCAAAGCCTTTGGGGTTGGGGGTTCACGGGGGACGGTTGTCAGAGGGACGTTGTGGCGGTCGCCATCTCAGGTGGGTGACTCAGTCTGGCTCCACGACTGAGCTACTACTGTCGTTAGTAGGGGGCTTTGTAGGTTGTTCTTGTCTTTAACGTCCGTTCACTATAAGTGATATTAGACGGGGGAAAAAGACCTATAGCAAAAACAATAGAAGACAGAGGGAGAGAGAGTCATGTAACAGATTGGTATTCAAACATTAATGTAGCGCCTAAAAGTGCAAATAGGGAAAACAATACCAAAGAACTTTAAAGAAACGCGAAAACTGGGTTATGTACTAGAGATTTCGAAATAGCAAAAAGAATGTTTTCATCCGACAGAATTGCATCTCCATTTTCTTCAGAAGCATTTTTGTCTAGACAGTTTTGGGGTAAGAAACCACGAAGCTTCTGACAAAACAATAAACAGTGTTCCAGAGAAAACTGTTCACCACAAATGCACTTACTATTTTTTACAAAACGTTGTTCTGAGAGCATTAAGTCGTATTCTGTAAGAAATGGTGGTAATCAGTCTGCATAGAATATTGAAGAATACGATGGTTTTTGTCTTAACATATGATGTATAGATGCTATTCTTTTCTGTGATGTAAATTTAACATTTGCACGATTTGTGGCTTTGTGGGTGTTCTCCTGCGTATGTTATCCCAGAACAGGCATTTCTGAACACCACTTAAGTGACCCAGCAGCAGTGCTAGGCCCCTCTGACTGGTTTCCCCATGGCGGCCTGACATTGACAGCCTCCTGGTGGACATCTGTCCCTGAGGATGTGACTAAAACAGAGCTGTGTATGGCTGGGGCAAAAAAAGCCACTATGGAAATGAGGGGAGTGAAAACAGCAGGACAGGAAAGGAGGCAGCCACAAAAAACAAAAGTCCAGACAAGAGACTAAACTGTTCTTGGTGTGCCGAAGTCACGTAGACAGAAAGAAATACTCCTCTCCTTAGGAATGCAGAATGAAAGAGTGGGGAATGGGAGACAAAACGCGGCAATTGTGGAACTATCAAACTGCCAAGGAAAGCAGTGTTGCGCCAAACCAGACAAGGTTGGTAAAAGGATGATGTGATGTTCTACACAGTTTATCGTCTGGTCCTTGCTGGTGTGCCTGTGTCTGTTTTATGTCCTGCACTTGCCATGAAGATATATACTTTATTTTGTCAATAGACAGAGAAATGTACATGGGCTATAAGCCACCTATATATGGAAACAGAATAAATAGAAAAAAATATCGCCCCCATAAAATGATAAAACGCCACCTTAACAAAATTCACACACACACACACACACACACACACACACACACACACACACACACACACACACACACACACACACACCACACACACACACATATATATATATATATATATATATATATATATATATATATATATATATATATATATATATGAAAATTTGCATCTTTTTATCTCTGTAACTGTCTTCACATGTACACTCCATCCCGTTCCCTTCTTTTAGCTGTGGATACTCTGCGCTTCTAAACATTGAGATTCAAGCAAACCACTGTTGGCTGTTGCACTTTCTCTGTCTGTGGTCCATCCATCTGGAATGACCTCCCTTTGTCCCTTTGCCAAAGGCCTACATTGGATACTTTCAAATCCAGCCTCAAAACACATTTATTTCCTTACTAAAATCTTCCCTCTCATTATCTATCCGTACTCTTCAGTGGCCACCTGGTGTGTGTGTGTGTGTGTGTGTGTGTGTGTGTGTGTGTGTGTGTGTGTGTGTGTGTGTGTGTGTGTGTGTGTGTGTGTGTGTGTGATATTGATATCTATTTATTTTATTCATGAACGATTGCATAAGTGTAAATGATTTGAATGTAAGTGCTTTGATTTGTTCCTTTGCAAGATTCAGCGCTATATAAATTGCATACATTCTCTCTCTCTCTCTCTCTCTCTCTCTCTCTCTCTCCTCTCTCTCTCTCTCTCTCTCTATATATATATATATATATATATATATATATATATATATATATATATATATGATACACACACATCCTCTCCCCTCCCCTCCCCCCCCACCCACCCACACACAAACACCAATCTACCATTTACATTTTTTAACCTGTTACAACTCAACACAACCACACATTATTATACCAAAAACGTACCACCACATCCCACAACAACAACAAAATCCAACTCACCTACACCTTTCCCCAACCCAAACAACTGGAATTCAAACGATCCAATCACTCTCTGCTTCTGGAGATTCTAATCCTCCCCCCCTTCCCCCTTGGTTTTTTTTCCCCATTGCAGACACAGCTTAGCAGGGACTGCCAAACGCTTCAATTATTCACGCCCCTCTCCTGTTAAATCCCTATCAAGAAAAGCCACAGCGACAGGCCCTGAACCTAGTCCTAAAGTGACTTCCCTTCAACATTGATGACAGCACCCCCTTCCACTGTCTGGACACAGTCTGACACAGTGATTTCCCTTGACAGTTTGAACAGAATGGACTGTGACTGGTGTAACCAGATCACGTGCACGGAAACTTTCACTCTGACTGGTGGAGATGGGAGGGACAAAAATGGAGGAGACAAAGACGTTGAACTGTCAGGTAAAAGTGAGGTCTGGTAGGATAATCCTCTTAGTTGTGCAATAGCGGTGTGATGATGCTAGGCACGCTGTCAGCAGGAAATTTCTTTTTTTTTTTTTTGAATGGGCGCATCTAAATTTAGCTGAGGATGTATGGGGCATGCATGCCATGTTGCGTTGCAAAATGTGTACAGGGGTCTCATCATCATCATCATCATCAGTCCCGTGACCTTGGCGGTCGTGGAGGGGACACGAAAGACGATGCCGTGGTAAGCCTCCTCCATCCATCTCGGTCCTCGGCTCTGCGCAGTAGTGCCGAGTCATTCATCCTGGTCCATCCTCTGATGTTGTCTATCCATGACTTATTCTGTCTTCCCCTCTTTCTGCCACCTACAGGGGTCTACCAGTGCCTTTAGGTAGCTGGGGTGAAAAGGGACACAAAAGGAACATTGGGATCAGGTCTGCAATGTGTTGGTACACAATGTGGACGTCCTTCTGAATATCTAGGATACTTTACAGGGCTGATGTGGCCAGCATCTGACATGTTTGTGTGTGTCATTTGATACAGTTAGTGTCTTTAATCTGACACGGTTTCATCTGAAACAATGACTGCAATCTGACACAGTTGCGAGTCGTATGATGCTGTTGTGTGTCATCTGACACTTGGTTGTTATCTGACACATTGTCTGTCATCTGACATAGAGTATACCATTTGACACAGAGTGTGTCATCTGACATAAAGTGTGTCATATGATACAGTGCCCGTCATCTGACACAATGTCTGTCATCTGACACAGAGTATGGCATCTGATAGTATAATATATATATATATATATATATATATATATATATATATATATATATATATATATATATATATATAATATATCAGCTTTTTGCTATCTTTACATGAGACAGGCCTGGGGTGTTGTAAGGGTTTGAGGATGTGGGAGGGGAAATGTGGAAGGTCATGTTTTTCTGTTTGTTTTTGGGTTCTGTATTGATTGATTGATTTTCTTATTTATTGCTTGCAGGCAAGAGAGCCTGTTTGTGCTTATTCTTTTCCCTCCTTAAAAAAGTCTTTGTTTGTTCTCTGTTTGTTCTTTGTTTCATCTTTGGTATCTGAGTATTTGAATGTCTGTCTCTCTTTTATTCTGATTGCTTATGTTCCTGTCATTTTTCCGAAATTCTTTATACACTTGATTGGTTAATTTCTGAATTGAATGATTAGTTGATTGACTTGATTGGTTAATTTCTGAATTGAATGATTAGTTGATTGACTTGATTGGTTAATTTCTGAATGGAATGATTAGTTGATTGACTTGATTGGTTAATTTCTGAATGGAATGATTAGTTGATTGAGTTAGGTATTTTGACTGAGGGCTGGATGAAGAAAGTTTCTCTTGTGGTTATTATTTTCCCTAAACAAAAATTGTTCATTCATTCAAAAATTGTTAATTCATTGTTTCATGCATTAAAAATGAAACAGCCTGATACTTTTGGTTGATTGATTGCTAAATTGAATGATTGGTTAATTGATTTACCTATTATAACTGGGGGCTGGATGGACAAAAACTACCATTGTACTTAATCTTTTCTCTTAACAGAAATTGCTCATTCATTCAAAAATAGCTCATTTATTCACGCCTAAAAGTGGAAACATAGCTGACCCTATGCAGTTTCCACAATAGAAGCCTTAAAATCATTTTCTGCATAGAGATGGTCAAATGTTTAAAACTCTGTTCAAAACATTCCATCATAATTGCATATGTTGTACATATAACCTCTGATGCACCCAGGAAGACTTTACCTTTAGAACAGTCTATTGACAGTTGCCAGGGGTGCCCCAACCTTGAGAGCATGAAAGAAGAACTGCTCAGTAAAGGTGAAGGTGTCTCACAACCTATGCGGTCATTGGGGAGTGAGATGGTTCACAGACCTCAGCTTCTCCAGGGGCCAGCATATTGAGGGTGGCGCCCATCTCCTCTCCCTCGCTGCTTTACCTTCCCTGACCCTAAAGAGGGCAGGTACCCATTTACAGCTGGGTGAACTGGGGACTGTACTGAAACCAAGACGCACAAACGGTCACCCACCCACTTGGTAATCACGCTCAATGCTGCTTAACCTTAACTTGAATGTGAGTGGTCTGACCACTGAGCTATCTCCTAACTTTAGGTACATGTATTGGGTCACAGCTTAAACACAACATTGATTTCCACCTTTCAACCAGCACAAGTCAGTTATAACTGTCAAATGCAATTTTAAACCTCACACAATCCCTTAGATTCCAAACACTTGTGTGATTTTCTGCTAAATCAAAACCAGTAGTTCTGCTGTAGACTTTGTATACAAGTTATGGCAAAAGAATATACAGTCGTACTGAAGTGAGAAGGTAAAGCTGACAAAATGGTTTTCTACATAACAAAGAATGATAGAAATGTAAAACAAACAACAACAAAACTAAATATAGAACAATATTTGCATAAACGGTCATACTGTGTGTGGAAAAGGATAAATGCCATTCTGCATAAACTGAATTTTCAGCATCTTTGGGTAAGTTTGTTGTTGTTGTAATTTTGTGCTCTTGCAAACATTCATGTAGCTATCACACACACATAATCATCATCATCATCATCATCATCATCATCATCATCATCATCATCATCATCATCATCATCATCATCATCATCATCATCACCACCACCACCACCACCACCACCACCATCGTCGTCATCATCATCATCACCATCATCACCATCATCACCATCACCACCACCACCACCACCACCATCATCATCATCATCATCATCATCATCATCATCATCATCATCATCATCATCATCATCATCATCATCATTATTACTGTACCAGCACCAAAATGCCATAATTGTTCAAAATTATTGTGTTAACCATACAGTTAAGTCACAGCTTTTCAACAACAATTATCCCTTGCATCTGTGAAAATGTGTGCCTTCATCTGTTTCAGAGTTTAACTTATAATTATGTCAAGGATATCGTTAATTTTTCATAAATTATGCACTCTGTGAATCTCTGCCAACAAAAGATTTCATAATCTATCTCTCAGTCCAACCTAACCACCGCTGCCATGCTACATTGACTGTCAATTCCTACTCCTCTATTTCCTGTGACAAAAGAAAAAGGGGCTGTGATTGGTGTGATGAGGTCACGTGGCCGGAAATAGATTTCACCATGGTGACAACACAGTGGGTAAGAGTGATAAGAAAGGGGGGTGGCAGTTGTGGTGGGAATATTGAACACTCCCTCAAAGGGATGTGACTTGGCTCCTGCTTTCTTGAATCACAGCATCCTTAAGTGAATGTCTGGTTTTTCCTGGTCTGTCAGTTTAAGGAGAGGGGAGTGGTCAGAGCACTCCTTTTCCCCAAGCTAAGGTTAATTAAGCAGCATAAAGTGTGGTTCCCAAGTGGCTGGGTAACCATTAGCGCTCCTTGGCTTCAGTACAGTCCCTCAGTTCACCCAGCTGTAAATGGGTACCTGCCCTCTTTTAGGGTCAGGGAAGGTAAAGCAGCGAGGGAGAGGAGATGGGCACGGCCTTCAATATGCTGGCTCCTGGTGAGGTGAAGTCTCTGACATCTCGCTCCTCAATGGCCACATAGGTTATGGGACACCTTGACCTTTAAAGTGTAAGTCTGCCACCTTTTCCGAATTTTTGTTTGCATGGTGTCATGCATTTTGGGGGATAGATCTCTACACCTCTCTGTCTCTATTTGCCTCTATCTGCCTGTCTCTCTACCTGTGTCATACCTCTATTTGTTTCTGATTCTCTGCTTGCCTCTGTCTCTGTCTGTCAGTTTATCAATCTGTCTTTGCCTCTGTTTGTCTGTCAGTATCTCTTTTCTCTTTTTTTTTTTTTTTTGTATTTCAAGGGATAGATAAAAACGTTGGTATTTACCTTTTCCCTTTTCTAAAACAAAAATTCTTTCTGCTCTGTTTTTCCTCTCTCATATAAATTTTTCAAACGGGGACCCAGTCATAGTCTCAGTCAAGAAGAAAATTAAATGTATTGGTCTATCAAAATGATGCAGGCAAAATAAGTATTATCGATCCTATTAAAAATAAAACAGGGGGAAAATTGTGGGGGGAAAAAAAAATTGATGCAATATTTTTCTCAGATTTTATTTTTTTATTTCGAGGATTTTGGAATAACCATCATGGGCTATTTCCCCCGTCCTGGTGTTCAGTTTCGAAAAATTTTTTTTCCCGTTCCCATCAGCACACAAGGGTTACCTGAAAAGCGGAACAGGTTTAAGTTTGTGCAAGATGTTTGCGTCCTTAGACAGGGGGGCCTCGGTTTTAGTCTCACCCGAAGGATTTTTGGGGGGAGGGGAGTCAGCATGATGTTAATCCTATGGGGAAAAATCCCTTGAACGGGTTCGAACCCCGGGGGAGCGACAAAAGCGGAAGCCCATGCTCTGAGGGAAAAAAAACCCGTATGAAAACCAAAAGAAAATACATGGGTAGTTTTTATACAGAAGAAAAACCTCACCTCGTTGTTTGGATTCTATTTTTTTTTGTTGATTGTTTATGTGTTTAGAGTGGTCTTTGTCGTACATGTTTAACACACATCACACACACACACACACTCACACTCAAACACCACATACACACCAAAACACATAACATACTTATACACGCCGCACCACGCACGCAACGCACGCCGCCACGCACACACATTCTCGTTGTCCATTCTTCAGCAACCCCGCACATTCAAACACACACACACCACTAAAAAAAACAAAAGCAACACACTATACATACACACACACGCACGACGAAACAAACACACTCCGCGTTGCTGAATACTCCACGTACGCACGCCGCACACTCAAAAAACAACCCCCACCCCACACACACACACACAAAACCCTCAAAACTGGACGGGTAGCCTAGTTTGGTCGAAATTGCGCTCGCAAATTTAGACCCGGTTCGATTCCCGTTCAAGGGATATTTTCCCCTGGAGTTAACTCAGTGCAAATCCCCTCTCCCCCCAAAGTCCTTCGGATGGACTTAACCCAAGCCCCGTGTGCGAAAAGCAGCAGAAATCTTGCGCACACGTTAAATCCTTTTGTAGAGTAGGCCCTTTTTGTGCCCTGGGAAAAAAATGACAGAATTTTCAAATGCATACATTGGGGCTAAATTTAAAAAAAAACCATAAGTGCTTATTCCATTTTCCTCGTTATAAAAAAATAAAATAAAAAGAAAAAAAACAAAGTCACCACACTCAAACCCGAGACAACAGACACACACACACACCACCACACACACACACCACAACACAACAACACACACACACCCACACACACACACACCACGCAGAGAAAGACGCGCGCAAAAAAATTGTGTTGGCATACTCCCCGCCGCCGCAGCAACTCAAACAAAAAACACACACACCACACACACACACACCACACACCACACCACACACCCAACACACACACACAAAAAAACACACCAAACACTACACAAACGCTGTACGCACGCCAAACACACACACATTTTTCGTTGCTGCTACCAAGGGGACCACGAAACCAAACACACACCAACACATCACACCTCACACACACACACACCACACACCACAAACCACACCTCAAACACACCACAACGCGCGCGCGCGCCGCAGCACTCAAAACACACACATTCTGGTTGTGTTTACTCCCGCAAGCACGCAACTCAAAAACACACAACACTCACCCCACACACACACGCTCTCTCTCTCCTCACTCAAACAAATACACCAATCTCTCCCCCCCTCCCCCACATTTCCCCCCCCCCCCCCCCCCCCCCCCCCCCCCCCCCCCCCCCCCCCCCCCCCCAAAAACACTTTCTACTCACCCACCACAGCCCGGGCACGCCCCAAATTTACCCCACACTTTTCTTTTTCTGTTTAAAAATCAGTAAATTTTGTCCATTCCCTCATAATCTTTTTTAAAAAATTTTTCGATTTTTAACAAGGGGAAAAAAAAAAGGGGAAATGACACAGTACACAAAATTTCCCAGCAGGTGGACAAAAAACCCTCAAACAGCCCTAGGTTCAATTCCACCCCAAACTTTCTCTTCTCTCTCTCTCCCTCTCTTCTCTCTTCTCTCTCTCCCCCCCCTCTCTCTCCCTCTCTTTCTTTCTTTCTCTCTTTTTTTCTTTCTTTCTTTTTTTTTCCTCAAATATATCCCTAAGGGGGGGATGATTGTAAAAAAGGCCAGGGGTGTTATTCATTATCCTCGAAAAAAAAGGAATTGTAATTGAAAAGGTTCTCTTTAAAACCCTTTACCGCCTCTTCTTTTTGCAACCTTTCTTTCAAAAACAAAAAAAAAAAAGCAAAAAGGAGACAAATTTACAGAAACCACAAAAAAACGTTTTCGGGAACAAAAAAAAAGAAAAACGAAAAAAAAAAAAAAAAGAGGGGACGTTTTTTCTTTTTCCCGGCAAAAAAATAAAACATGGAATGTGATTGGGGGAAATTGGATTCCTTAAAAGGAAATAGATGCTCTTAAATTTAAAACACAAAACAATGTGGGGAAAATGAGAAAAGGGAAAAAGGAGAGACAAATGAAAAAGACAAATACAAATTTTTTTATTTCGGGAAATCATAAAATAGCCCCCTTTGTGCTTTTTTTTACATCCGGTCCCCGTCCTTAAGGATTATATGATAAAAAAATAAAAAAAAGCCCATAGCAATACACTTACACAGTTTTACGGGGAAAAATTTTTCCTTCAAAAAAATTTCCCCAAAAATCTTTCGAGATGGGAAGAGAGAGAGAAAAAAAAAATTACCCAAAAAAGTAAGAAAGAAATTTAAAAACGGGAAAACACAGAAACAACCCGAAAAAAATAGCAAAGAAATAAAGAGAAAAAACCAAAAGGGGGAAACAAAAAACCAAGGGGAGGGGGGAAAAAAACCCGATTAGCCCCCCCTCCAAAAAAGAGGGGAGAGAGAAGAGAGAGGCGGGGGGGGGAGGGGCGGGGGGAAAAGAGAAAGGAGGGAGAGGGGAAAGGGACAGGGGAAAAGAGGAGGAGGAGAAGAGCGAGAGGAAAAAACCCAAAATTGTTAAAAGGGCCTTTTTACCCTCTCAGGTAAAAAGTGGTTGATATTGCATCCAGGGAAATTTTGCCACTCTGGGTAATTGTAATGATCCCTGTTTTTTTTTGTTTGTAAAATTGTTTTTTTTTAACATGGGCACCCCCAAAACAAGTAAACAGGGTCCCCCAGGGGAGGGGGATACCCTAGGGGTTAAAAACATTGCACTCCCCCAATCTGCGACCGGGTTCAAATTCCCGTTCAAGGGGATTTTTTCCACGGGATTTAAAACATAAAGTGCAGACCCCTTCTCTCCCCAAAAGCCCTTCGGTGAGGATATAAATCGATTTTTCCCTGTGTGCGAACGCACGAAAGAACTCTTGCGCCCCTTTTTTAATTTCCTTTTCCCGCTTTTCGTAAAGAGTGGGCCATTGTTTTCCCGGTTTGGAAAAACAGATGAAAAAATTTTTAAAAGCGCATAACACGGGGATAGAGGGTAAAGAGCCAAAAGTGCTTTTCCATTATTCTCGTATAAAAGAATAAAAAAAAAAAATTAAATAAATAAAATAAAACACACGAGACACCCACAGGGCAAACATGCGAATTTTGCTTTGCGTGCACCACACTTTTTTCAAAACACACATTTACACACACCCCATTTTACAACACCCCCAAAACCTCTTACCACACACACACACACACACCCCAAAACGCACGGCGCGCGCGCACACCACACCCCACACTCACCCCACCCCACTCACACAACACATTTCCCACACACAACACAAGGGCGCACACTCTCACACAAATAACACACGGCAACACAACACCACTTCAAAACACACTTTAAAAACCCCCACATCCCAACACACAACTTCTCTCCACACACCTCCACACAAAACACACACACACTCCCCACCACAAAACCACACCACACTCACACAACCACACCACACCCCAAACACACACACAACTCCCACACACACAAAAACACTTTTACACACAAAACAACACACCCCTTCACACACACACACACTCACACACCACACACCCACAAAAACCCCCCTCACACACACACGTCCAAAACCCACACACACAACCACACCCCCAACACCACACACACACCACCACACACCACACACACACACCCCAACCCCTCTCCCAACGTTTTAAAATTGCCACACCTATTTTTTCCCCAAAAAGGAGCCCAGGGTTTGGACAACCCCTCAAAAAATTTTTCTTTAAAATTTCCAACTTTGACCCCCAAAAGTTAAGGGCCCACAGAAAATGGGCAAATTTTTCTTTAAAATTTTCCCAAACCTTTTCTCTTTTTTAATTCCCTTTTGGGTCAGTAAAAAAAAAACCCAAAAAACCAAAAAACCCAACAACAACCCAAAAATCAATCAATCAATAATAAATTCTTTTAATAAATTTCAATCAATATCGGAAAGAAAAAATTATGCAAAAAAGAAAAACCCAAAAAAAAGCCATTTCCTTTCCAAAAAAACAAAGGGGGTTTGGGACGATGAGATCACTTTGCCCGGAAACAGAGGGGTTTTCCAAATTGAAAAATGCAGAACTTTTTTTGGGCGGAAATGAGGGAAAATCCCCCACGGGTTTACTATGATGTTGCACACTGTCAGCGAGAGTGGTGCTCTTGTATTTGCCCCCTTCAAGACTAAATTTTGCTTTATTGCTGGTATTTTTGAGTTCCCTTTGAAAAAATAATTTTCCCTTCGGGGTTTCTTTCTGTCTGTCCATTACACACCCACACCCCAACACTCCCACACACCACAATAAAAAAAACACACCACGCGAAAGCGATTTTTGGGGAAAAAAAGAAAAATTTTGGTTTCTTCTTTTATAAATGAGTTTTGGGCCCCCAAAATAGTTCTATATAGGGGCCTTCTCATAAATTTTTAAAACAAGTACAAATTGAAACCTAGGGAACAAAAAAAAAAAATTTCCCTTATTTTTGATTACCTTTTTTTGTATTTTAGATCTGTTTGACCAAAAGCAAAAAAAAAATTACCCTTTCACTCATCACTCACCCCTTGGTGGGGACGACCGTTGGGGTACCGCACGGGACGCTGCAAGTGGGCCGCCAAATGGTTCTGTCCTGGGCTGCTTTCAGGAGGTTTGGTACAGTGAGGCCGGTCCACTCCTTGATGTTGGATATCCAGCTTTTGCGTGGTCGTCCCTGCCTCCTTGCTCCTTCCACCATTCCCTGCAGGACTGTCTTTGACAGGCTGTTATGCCTTGTTGTGTGGCCAAACCATTTCAATTTCCTCCGTTTGACTGTATGTAGCAATGGTTCTTGTTTGCCAGCCAGTGCCTCGATCTGCTGCCAGACGTAGTTGTTGGTTTTATGGTCTCTGTAGGTGATGTTCAGGTTCCGCCTGAGGCACTTCATCTCAAAGGCTTGAATGCGACGTTCTAAATCGGCAGTAAGTGTCCATGCTTCACAGCTGTACAAGGCATGGATGTGACGAGTGCTTTGTAGAGTCTGACCTTATGTGTGGGTTCTGATGTTTGGTTTCTCCACACTTTCGCCAGCTTAGTCATGGAGGGAGTGCCACAGCAAGTCTGATCTTCACCTCTTGTGTGCTCGTACCTCTTTTGGTGATGACTTGCTCCAAGGTACTTGAAAGTTTCTCCTCCTCTAGTTGTTACGCCACTCATCTTGATGTGGGTGGGAGTGGTCGGTGTGGTACTGTTCACTAGGATCTTTGCTCTTTTCCGTGCTGATCTCCATACCGTGGGCATTGGCTGATGTTTCCAGTCTGGTGGTGAGATCCTGGAGTTCTTCTTCACTGCGGCCATGAGATCAATATCGTCTGCAATGAGATTGTAGACTGGCCTTCCTCCTATTGTAATTGTGGTCTTGAAGTCAAGGAGGGCCTCCTGCATGATGTTCTCCAGGAACACGTTGAAAAGAACGGGGGATAGCGGGCAGCCTTGTCGAACTCCAACTAAGTCCGGAAGAACTCCCCGATTTCTCCACCCATGAGGGACTGCGCTGTGGGAGCTGTCATACAGCGCCTGGATGACTTGAATCAGGTCCTCGTCGAAATTATAGTCTCTCATGACTTGCCACAGAGCTTCTTGCCACACTCGGTCGAAGGCCTTCTTGAAGTCAATGAAGTTGTTGTAGAGCTGTAGTTGATGTTGGAGATGCTTCTCTATGAGCATTCTGATGTTGAAGATCTGCTCGACAGTGCTTCGGACTGGTCTGAATCCTGCCTGTTCTTCTGAAATGATTTCTTTGCTTGTGGTTTCAGTCTGTTAAAGGCAAGGTAGCTTGACTTTGCTTGGGGCTTATCAGACTGATTGTTCTGAAATTTTTGGCACTTCTTCGATCCCCCTTTCTTTGGAAGTGGAACTATGAGGGAAGGGGTCCACTTTGGCCCTCTTTGTGGTCCAGTTTTGCGTGGCAGTAATGAATGCTTTGATCATCTCTGGGCCCCCCTACTTGATGGCTCAGCCGGGATGTTGTCAACCCCGGTGACTTGCTCCTTTCAAGGATCTTACTGCTTCTTCTCCCTCTTCCCCCGCCCCTGGTGCTTTCAGGATTATGGTCTGGGATTTGCTCGTGAATTTTGTTCGGATCCCCTTAGCTTGTAGTTGTAAGGTCGCTGCAATATTCGCCCCATCTCTTCTTTGATAGTGGCGCTCTTGTAAGGACTGACCCCTTTGTCTTCGATAAACGGAGGTTTTTTGGGCCCTGCGGGGCTTGGTTAGTCTTGAGGTTGGTACCCCCTTTGTTCTCTTTTCCCATTGCCTTCTCAACCTTGGAGCATTGTTCTGACTCCAGTTCCCCATGGCCTCAGTTCTTTTTTTGATGACTTGTTGACGTTTATACTCTTCGGCCGTTTTGGGTTTTTGTTCTTCTCTGGTTTAGCCCCTACGTTTCGACAGGTCAGGAACTTTGGAAACCCCACGGTTGGTTTTTTTTCCTTTTTTCCCAAGGATCTCCAGCGCTGTCTCCTGAAGGGTCTTGCTAAAGGTCTCGGGGTTGTTGATGATTTGGAGGAATTCAATACTACAAATCTGCCCCCCCTCGCTTTAAGTTTCCCCAGCGACTTCGGGGTCCTTCAGTTTTTCCCCTGTTAAACCCGAAACGGGGGTTTTGTCCGGGTTTGGTTTTCGCTTGAGTGTAGGGTCTGAGTACCATGTCGTGGTCATGCCGATATCAGCGCCGGGGAAAATTTTGTCTGGGGCTTTGTTGATGTTGATTAAATCGTTTGGGGGCCAGTGTAAAAATCTGGTTGTGTATCTTTCCATTTGGTGAGGCCACGTCATTCTTCTTGATGTCTTGTGGGGGTTTAGGGTGTTGGAGACAGAAAGATTGTGGCTGCTTGTGAATCCAAAATCTGGCCCTCTTTTCTTGGTTTCGTCCAGCCAAAAGGCTTTTGCCCCTGACCTTTTGGTCATAGGCGTCAGGCCCGACTTGGCTTTCCCAGTCCCCCTGAATCACGAGAAAGTCCTTCTTTGGAGTTGATTTGATACGCTCTCCAAATCCCGTAGAAACGTCGATTGCTTCATCATCGTGTCTGTGGTTAGGATAGTTTTTTATGATGGGCATTTTTTTGTGGTTTTGCTCGATACGCATGGAGATCGTCTACTTGAAAAGAAAAAACAACAAATTTTTTCTTTACGAAAAAGGTGGCGAAGATGGATGCATAAAAAAAAATATTGGGAGGGGACAGTAGGGGCTGATGAAAACCGTCAAACTGCAGCGTAGGCAAGGCCTCCCATCGGCCCTCGAAATACTTGTCAAAAACATTGTTTTGTATGTTTAAACCTTTGTGGTAATTATCTCTTCTTTTTCCAAAAAACCCACACACACCCAAACACACAACACACCCACAACTCTTCTCTTCCTTTCTCTCGTCTCTCTTCTGTCTTCTCTTCCCCACACACCCAAAACAAAAGCCCAGTTCTGGTCTACCAAAAGAACACACTGATTAATTTTCCTTGAGCCTAAAATACATTCATTCATTTCAAAAGTTTTTTTTTACCCTCAGCAAAATAATTTGAACAGACAGAGAAGTAGCAAGCAGCTTTTTATAATCTTGGGGTATTTCTCCATTTTCAAAACTTTTCTTTTCCACAAAAACAAAAAAAAACCCAACCCCCAAAAAAACCCAAAAAAGAAACAAAGGGGAAAAAATAACTTTCCCAAAAGATTTCCCCTTTTCACAAGAAACATGGACTGGGGTTGGTGTAATGAGATCACGAGGACGGAAAAAAGCCTCTGCGTGGAAAATTACAAAAAAAAGGGTGAGAAAATTGAAGGGGGGAAACGTACGTTGATGGACACGTAAACAACAAGGACAGTGGTTGTATTTCGTCTGCCGCTCTGAACTTTTGCCTGGGCATAGGGCTGAGGGGCGGGAACATTCATTGGTCTTTTCAGTCTTTATTATATATTTATATATATTTATATATATATATTTTAATTATATATATCCACAAAAGTGGGGAAAAAATAACAATCAGCATAATAAAAAGTTCCCCGATTTTTGGGTTTCGCCCTTCCTCGGGGTGGGGGGGGGGGGGGGGGGGGGTTGGGGGGGGTTATTATGACGTGATGGAATGACGTCAATCTCAATTATACATCATTGTGAAATTTTTGGTATGAAATTTTAAATTAAAACATCATACTGAGACCATGTTAGAGAGAGAGAGAGAGAGAGAGAGAGGGGGGGGGGTTTAAATGGGACAATTATGGTCATATAGTTAAGGTTCACACACACACACAAACACACACATACACACACAAACACACGCACTTGTGCGCCAACGCATACACGCACGCATGTACACATATACACGCATATGCACATACACACACACATACACATACACATCCTTCCCGGAGACTATAATCTAGTTCCCATGTGGGAGCACACGCAGAACATACGGCCCACATGCCCAAACCCGTTCCAATTTTCGAAAGAGTAGGCAATTGTGCGCCAGTGCAAATGAATGAAACGAGTGCCTATTCCATCATCCTCGAAGCAAAGGAATAAATAAATAGTAATTAAACAATAAACACTCATGCGCGCGCGCGCGCGCGCACACACACACACACACACACACACAAGTCAAGTTAGGTATTTTTGGAGGATTGTTCAAAGCAAGTTGCCAGGGTAATGGAATGTGGTCACTGACAGAAAGAGGATGGCAAGCTCAACTGTCACGTCTGTTGAGGCCTTCAGGGGCGTCAGTCTGCAACTTGTGTCTCCAGAAACGTTCTCGGCGGAGTCTGGCCCCGTGGGTCTGCCCGCTCACCTGTTCAATCACCTGGCACTTCACGTTGCTGAGAGAGTGTCCCGCCTGATTGAAGTGTTGGGTCACTCTTGTGCCGGTGTTTCTGGTGATGTCACTGCGGTGAAGGTACAGCCTGGTTTTCAGGGCGTGTTTTGGTTTCGCCAACGTACTGGAGTCCACAGAGGTTGCAGCTGAGCAGATAAACGATGTTCTTGCTGCTACAGGAGAAGGCGTCTCTGATGGTGAATCTCTCACCAGTAGTGAAACTGGTGAAGAGACTGCCCTCTAGTAGGTGGTCCCTGCAGGTGGCACATTTTTTGGTGCAGCAGAAACATCCACGACTACCAGGTGTTGCGTTTGTAGGAGGCAGGACAGATGGCATGAGCATGTTCCCTAGACTCCTGCATTTTCTCTCCTTCCCCCACCACAGGAGCTTCGGGAACTGCCTTCTTCATTCTGGCACTGCAGTGCAGGGTAGGCAGATTGTCCTGTAATCATTTTCGGATGGGAGGGTTTCGTGGATTATGGGTGATGACTACAGGAACTCTGCTGTTGATGTTTGATGTTTCTTTTGGTGTAATTGAGGGTAGCCTGGCGTGGAGTGGCTTTTGCCCGTGTTTTAGCGGCCTGATGGGGAAGAAATTTTTTTTATAATAAATATATAAAATATATTTTTTTTAAATTTTTATATATTTTTATTATAATTTTGTGTGTTGTGTGGTGGTGTGGTGTGTGGGGTTTTTGTGTTGTTTGTGTGTGTGTGTGTGTCGGGTTTTGTGTGTGGTGTGTAAAAGAAAAACACAGCCGCACCGCTTCATAACGCTGAAGAAAACCCTATACAAAACTCTTAGATGGATCATTTCACTATTTTTCTTTTGTGGGGGTCTAATTGTTTTTTCTGTAAACAGAGAACATTGGTTTTACAAAAAACACACCAACACACACCACACACAACCACAAAACCCCCAAAAAAAAACACAAAACAAAAATACACAAAAACAAAAAACACAAAAAGCAGTGAACCTGTATTGATATATCTATCTTTTATTTCAAATCGCTATCGCATAGTCCCAATTAGCTCTTTATTAATATAATTATCATGGACTTTAAAGACATCCATGTTTGGTTGTTTATTGTTAGAATAATGATCATAATAATAATAATAATAATAATAATAATAATAATAATAAATGGAATTTATATAGCGCTATATCTTGCAGAGACAAATCAAAGCGCTTAAACTCAACTCATTCTTACACAGTCATAAAACCAGTAACAACTAATAGTTCCATCAGTCCAAATGTGCACGCACACCACACACCTCACACACACACACACCACAACACATCACACACACCAAGGTCACCACCTGGCAGGGCGATAGAATCTCGGCTGTTGAAGGCAGGGAAAAACTATGAGATGAAGCAGGAGAGGAAAATCTTAGGTTTGAAATAAATATGTCTTGAGACTGGATTTAAAAGTGTCATAAGAAGGCTTTTGGTGGAGAGAGAGAGGGAGGTCATTCCAGATCGATGGACCAGAAATAGAGAAAGAGCGACGGCCGATGGTGGATTGGTTGAATCTAGGTATTCGTAAGGACAAGGTATCTGCAGCAGAGCGGAGAGAACGAGAAGGAGTGTACAAGTGAAGACATTCACAGAGGTAGGCGGGTGCTGTTTTGTGGAGACATTTGTAATAGAGGGTACTGATCTTATAGTTTACTCTCTGTGGCACAGGCAGCCAGTGGAGAGATTGCAAGAGAGGGGAGAGATAGGGAAAAGGGGCATTCAAGCTCCTTTGCCGATAATTTTACCAAACCTCTGCAACTTTGAGCCGATTCGGCTGCGCCTCATCGACTCAAAACTTGCGGCGTTTTAGTTAAAACTAGGCAACAATCTTGAATGCCCCTTTTCCCTATCTCTCTACTAAAACTGAAAGTAATACTAATTTATTTTTGATGGGTAAAACTATAAAATTATGGGAATTTATGCTATACTGGTCCACAGAAAAAAGAGTTGAAGAGGGAGAAAGAAATGGGGTAGGAGACACACACCTCGCCCGCTGCTTGAATGACACACAGCACACCAATAGGCTTTGACATTCGCAGTGTGAAGTTGTGCAGTGAAGACGTGCGAGCTTTTCATTAAAAAAAGTGTTTGAATTTATCTTACCTGTACCTTGCTTAGTTTGTTAGGTAATGTCAGATATTTCGTCAGAATCAGAACAACCTCTCACCCTACCTAAAACACAGGATCTGCGAGCTTCTCAATGAAGATTATGCATAACTGCTCAGGTGCTGTGCCACTAACGAAAATGAAGTGGTTCTAAAAATAGAAACGGTTACCCGTAACGGTGGATCTGTCTGACTGCACCATGACTTTGTATATAGTGTATATAACGTTTTTCACCTGCTTTCAATGCCTGCTTCGTCGCCTCGCTTCACTTCATTTATTCGTTAATTCAGTCATTCATTTGAAGTTTGTGAGCTTTGACTAGTCAACCTCAATGTTTCTAGTTGCGGAGAAGCACCACTGCTTCCTTCAGCCATGATAGTACACACATGTTTTACCACACTGCGCTCCAAGTGAGCACTGCAGACCCGATCAGCCCTATCGAAGACTCATTACACTTCTTAACCTGCCAGTGGTCCTGTCCAGGACCCAACAAAGAATCACTCAAGCATGACGACCTGGTAAACTGAAGCTCACCTAACACTGGTCTTTCCCTTATAGAAATCTCACCATTCATAACTGCACTGAATACATTGGGTTGTCAGTCTGGGTTTTCCCGGGCACTTTTCTAATCACAATGTTTGTGTTGTTCGAATCAATATATTCTTTTAAAAAATGGCTGGAGAAGAATATGAAATGCAGGATTATACAGTTGATCCAAAACCAGGCAACTTCGCCTCATCGAACCAAAAACTTGCATAGTTTTATATAAAAACTAAGCAGTTTACCTTGAATCGGCTTTTTCCCTATCTCTCTACTAAAACTGAAAGTAATACTAATTTATTTTTGATGGGTAAAACTATAAAATTATGGGAATTTATGCTAAAACAATATCTTATTAACAACTTATCAACAACTTAGCAAGAACTTGCCAAGAACTTATTAACAACTAATACAAGAACTTACCAAGAACTTACCAAGAACTTATCAAGAACTTATCAAGAACTAAAACAAGAACTATATTAAGAACTTGTCAAGAAATAAACAAGTCCCCATCAACAACTTATCAACAACTTATCAACAACTTGTCAAGAACAACAACAATTATTTTACACAAAATATATTGATAAAGATAGACAACATGAATTGCGACGAACTTTTGTTGATGACATCTACTGGTTCTAGTCAAGAAGAAATAACAGATGAGAAGAGTCTACTGGATAAGAAGGAGAAGTTGTACTCTCTTGCTGCTTGTGGTAAAACAAAGCATTACTTAGGAACACAACTAACAGTTGAACAGGTGCAGCAGTTATCACCACAAGACATTATTAATGTATTTTAATAGGTATGAATCTCTTCTTGGAGCAAAAATGGTGAAAAGCTTAGGGCATACTGTTATTGGTCTTATGCTAAAGCAACAAGTAGGGGCTTTAAATTTGGGCTCAGAGCTGATTAGCATATGACCTTCCTC
>CM054154.1:12351386-12381386 GCA_028751875.1 Rapana venosa
TTTCCCCCTTTTTTTTTTTTTTGGCATTTTGTTTTTCTAATGTTTCTCCAGATAAACGGCTTTGCGATTATAAGTTTTTTTCTTTTTTCCCCATTTTAATTTTTATTAATTATTTCTTTGGTGACGTTTTCACTTTTTTGAAAGGGGGGTTGTTTGGTTTTGGCTTTGTCTCTGGGTTCTGGCTGTGTTCTGTTCTTTTCCATCTTCTTTACTTACTTACTTAGGCCCTCACCCCCCCTGGAGCATGGGCCCGCCGACAACGTCCCCAGGTCCTTGCCCGGGGCTTTCTCTCACGTCTCCGGGTATATCCATCTTTCTGGTTTCTCCCTAAAGGGTGCGTCCCCGGTGTTTTTTGGCCTTTCCTCTTTTCTTTCCCCGGGGGTTTCCCATGTATCCCTGCCTTGTGTTTTGCGGGCGGGCTTTTAGGGTGTGCCAAAATCCCCCCCATCTCCTGCCCCGGGGATTTCATTTTGGCTGGGCTGGTTGGTACGTTGCCCAGGTCTGCTTTGAGGTTTTGGGCCCAGTGGATTGGAGGATTCGTCTCGGCGCTGTGATAAAGGGTCTGCACTTTTTGATGGTGGTTTTTGTTTCCCCATGTCTCCGCCCCAAAAAGTAGGATGATTGCGTTGAGTTGAACGCTATTTTGTGCGGGTCACACAACCTGAGCCCCCGATGTTCTTCAGCTGAAAGAAACCCTGCCCCCCCTTCCAATTTTGCTCTGACGTCTGAAATGTGCCCCCCTGCATTTTAAGATGCTCCCAGGTACGTGAATGTCCCCCTTTTTTCCAGCTCCTTCCCATTTGTTGTATGGGTCCTCCTCCTGCGTTGATTTAGAATTTGGTTTTGCCTTCGGGTTTGAGACCCAATTGTAATGAGGTGGCTGTGTTCTGTAGTTTGCCTGCATCTGTTGGCGGCTGTGGGAAACGGGGCCGGGTGTCGAAAAGGAGATCATCCGCTGTCCCCCAGTGTCCAGGATTCTTTTCTTCTGTATGCCTTGAGTTTCTGGTCCACGTCCCCAGGAGGAAGAGGAAAGGTGACGGGACCCCTTGTCTGACCCCGGTCTTTACCTCAAAGCTGTTTGTGATTTGTCCCCAGGGACCCCCCCGGAGGTCTTCTTTATAGGTTTTGATCAAGTTGCCATTTGGTTGGCACCCTGGTGGCAAAGCTTTTCCAAGGGTGTTGCGGTCCACACTGTCAAAGGCTTTCTCATAATAAACAAAGTTGATGTTAAAGTTGGTTATCTAAAATTGCTAAAACGATGTGGAAAGGGTGGCAATCGATTATGCATGATCGTTCGGGGGAAAGGCCGGCTGTTGGTTCGGAGGGAGGGTCGACGCATTTTTCTTCTCTCGGGAGGACCCGTTAAAGACTTTTCCTGGCCCAAAAAATTATCCCTTTATAGTTGGGACAGTTACTGAGGTCTCCTTTCTTGGGTACTTGATGAGGTTCCCTCCCTTCAGTTTGTTTTTCTCCCCCCTTTCCCAAAACTTCCCAAAAAAGGGGGGTACAGCTCTTCCGTGGTCTCAGGTCTGCCTTGAGGGTTTTTTCTGGGGTTTTTCCGGTCCCGCTGCCTTGCCATTTTTCAGCATTTTTATGGCTTTCTGTCTCCCCCCCTGGTTGGTTTCTCACAGTTGATGTCTGGTCTCTATCAGCAGGGTCGAGTCCGGGGGGGTTTTTAAGGGGGGGGTTGTTAAGGGTTCCCCAAAGTGCTCTGCCCATCGTTCAGTTGCCCCTCTGTTCCCGGATGGTGTTTCCTTTCTTTCTTTGACTGGGGCGCTCAGGCCCCGCTGATTCCCCGAAGTTTCTTTGTGGTGATACGCAGCTTTTGTTTTTTCTTGTGCTTCCTCGGCTTCCCCTGAGGCTTTGATGTACTTGCGCTTTCTGTTCTTGCGCCCTTTGACTTTTTGGGCTTCTGTGAAATCGCTTGGCCTTGGCCTTTGCTGCTCTTGTCCGGGTTTTTTATTTTTGCTTTCTTCTGCTTTCTCTTTTCAAACTTGCCCCTTGTGACGCCGATATCCATTCCTTCTGTTGGTGTCTCTTGGGGGCCCACTACTTCCTGACAAGTTGATGTCAGTGTCTCTTTCACTTTCTTCCACTGGCTCTCGATGTCAGTCTCTTCTTCAAGCAGTTCTTGTAGTTACTTGGTACTTGTTGGTGAGGGACAGCTGAAATTCTTCATTTATCTTTGAGTCTTTCAGCAGGCTGGTGTTTGTACTTCTGCCTCTTTGTTGTTACTTTCATCCAGTTCCTTCTTCAGTTTAGCTTCAGCCTGGCTACCAAAAGGTGGTGGTCAGATGCAACGTCTGCTCCTCTTTTCACCCTTACATCCTGTAGTGATCTCCTGAATTTCTTGGCCATGCAGATATGGTCGATCTGGTTCTCAGTCACATGATTTGGTGATACCCAGGTGGCCTTATGTACTCTTCTGTGGGGGAAAATGCTGCCACAGATTACCAGATTGTTGATAGCACAGAAGTCTTGCAAATCTCTCGCCATTCTCATTCATCTCTCCTAATCCGTGTCTTCCCCATCACTTCCTCGCATCCCGTGTTGTCTTGTCCGATCTTGGCATTGAAATCACCCATGAGGATGTTTATATCTTTTTCTGGGTATTGGCAATGACGTTCTGCAGTCTGTCGTAGAATTGATCTTTGGCTTCTTCATCTCCGTCATTAGTTGGCGCATAACACTGGATGATGGTTCATTTCTGATCTTCTTCTTAGTCCTGAAGGATGCCGCAATGATTCTTGATCCGTGTGGCTTCCCATCCTATCAGGGCTTGCTGCGCAGGTTTGACAACATGAGCGCTACGCCTTCTGTGTGTGGAGCGTTGTCTTCTTCATGGCCAGAATAAAGCAGCATCTCTCCAGTGAGCAGTCTCCTTTGTCCTGACTGTGTCCAATGGGTCTCACTGATGCCAAGCATGTGAGGTTGTACTTTTCACCCGCGTACTTGGTTTTTTTTTTTCCCCCCTTTCCCCTAAATGGCCTCACAGTGGGTTCCGTAGACTCAGCTTTCACCCCATGGCCCTCATCTTTTCCCCTGGGTGGAGGAACCCTTCCTCTCCCAGGGCAGTAGTCTTTTTTTGGGCTGTTGTTGGGGTTTCTTAAAAAAATTTGTTTTTCACGGGGTGGGGTTGCTAGCCCACGCCCAACCCTCCTCCCCTTTTTATCCGGGCTTGGGACCCCACATGGCAGGGGTTCAAAAAGCGTTTAACCATTAAAATTTAAAAAGACTGAATGTTTGTTTTTTTTATGGTCTGGCTTTTTTTTGTGTTTTATAGGCATCTGTTTTTTTTTTAATGTTTCTCCAATAAAAATCTTTTTTTTCTTTGCTTGGTTGTAAGTTTTTTTTTTGCGATCCATTCTCTAACCTCTTGCCACTTCAAAATCTCCAGGTTTCTTTTTTTTACGATGTCATTTGAAAGGGGGGTTTTTTCCTTGGTTCTTGACATTCCCCCCTGTGTTTCCTGTTTTGGTTCGTGGCTAGTTCTGTTCCTTTCCCCATCTTTCTCTATGGGTTTAAAAATTTTATAGTTTTAAAAGTTATCTACTAGCAATGGTCTAACAAGAGCCAAAAAAAAGGTAAAACATACACAGCCAAGTGTCCCCCCACGTTTTAGACAAAATGGATCTTTGGAAGGTTTTATATGCTAATCAGTTCTGAGTCCCATTTTAAAACCCCCACTGTTCTTAGCATATAGACCAATAACAGTATCCCCGACTTTTCACCATTTTTTTTGCTCCAAAAAAAGGATTCATACCTTTAAAATACTTAATAAAAATTTGTGGTGATAATCTGCACCTTTTTTAAATGTTATTTTGTGTTCCAATAATGCTTTGTTTTTTCCCCCAAGCAGCAAGAGAGAAAAACTCTCCTTCTTATCCAGTAGACTCTTCTCATCTGTTATTTCTTTCTTGACTAGAACCAGTAGATGTCATCAACAAAAGTTCGTCGCAATTCATGTTGTCTATCTTTATCAATATATTTTGTGTAAAATAATTGTTGTTGTTCTTGACAAGTTGTTGATAAGTTGTTGATAAGTTGTTGATGGGGACTTGTTTATTTCTTGACAAGTTCTTAATATAGTTCTTGTTTTAGTTCTTGATAAGTTCTTGATAAGTTCTTGGTAAGTTCTTGGTAAGTTCTTGTATTAGTTGTTAATAAGTTCTTGGCAAGTTCTTGCTAAGTTGTTGATAAGTTGTTAATAAGATATTGTTTTAGCATAAATTCCCATAATTTTATAGTTTTACCCATCAAAAATAAATTAGTATTACTTTCAGTTTTAGTAGAGAGATAGGGAAAAAGCCGATTCAAGGTAAACTGCTTAGTTTTTATATAAAACTATGCAAGTTTTTGGTTCGATGAGGCGAAGTTGCCTGGTTTTGGATCAACTGTATAATCCTGCATTTCATATTCTTCTCCAGCCATTTTTTAAAAGAATATATTGATTCGAACAACACAAACATTGTGATTAGAAAAGTGCCCGGGAAAACCCAGACTGACAACCCAATGTATTCAGTGCAGTGGTGTTAGGTGAGCTTCAGTTTACCAGGTCGTCATGCTTGAGTGATTCTTTTGTTGGGTCCTGGACAGGACCGCTGGCAGGTTAAGAAGTGTAATGAGTCTTCGATAGGGCTGATCGGGTCTGCAGTGCTCACTTGGAGCGCAGTGTGGTAAAACATGTGTGTACTATCATGGCTGAAGGAAGCAGTGGTGCTTCTCCGCAACTAGAAACATTGAGGTTGACTAGTCAAAGCGAAAGCAGGTGAAAAACGTTATATACACTATATACAAAGTCATGGTGCAGTCAGACAGATCCACCCGTTACGCGTAACCGTTTCTATTTTTAGAACCACATCATTTTCGTTAGTGGCACAGCACCTGAGCAGTTATGCATAATCTTCATTGAGAAGCTCGCAGATCCTGTGTTTTAGGTAGGGTGAGAGGTTGTTCTGATTCAGACGAAATATCTGACATTACCTAACAAACTAAGCAAGGTACAGGTAAGATAAATTCAAACACTTTTTTTAATGAAAAGCTCGCACGTCTTCACTGCACAACTTCACATGCGAAATTGACAAGACAGCTAGGGCTCGGTTGCTAACAACATAGAGTTCTGAGCGGAAATGTCGTCACTGTTTACTTAATCAGCTGATTCTATCTAGTCTTGTGATTGGGGAAAGGTAAGTAACATGTCTAGATAATGTCTTACCGGGGCGGGAGACACCCTAGCGCTACCTATTGAAATCTCCGTTATTCAGTTGACAAAGCCTATTGGCGTGCTGTGTGTCATTCAAGCAGCGGGCGAGGTGTGTGTCTCCTACCCCATTTCTTTCTCCCTCTTCAACTCTTTTTTCTGTGGACCAGTATAGCATAAATTCCCATAATTTTATAGTTTTACCCATCAAAAATGAATTAGTATTACTTTCAGTTTTAGTAGAGAGATAGGGAAAAGGGGCATTCAAGATTGTTGCCTAGTTTTAACTAAAACGCCGCAAGTTTTGAGTCGATGAGGCGCAGCCGAATCGGCTCAAAGTTGCAGAGGTTTGGTAAAATTATCGGCAAAGGAGCTTGAATGCCCCTTTTCCCTATCTCTCCACCACTAGTGAGATAATTATTACGTGTGCGATTGTTTTCCCGCTATTAATGTGCCTGCTTTCCGACTATGGAGATGTCTAACACGACGCCAGAGTGCATGCAGACCTATAAGGTCGTAGGGGAGCGAGGCGTCAGAGACCTCACTTCTCTAGGGCCAGCATATTGAGGGCGGCGCCCATCTCCTCTCCCTCGCTGCTTTACCTTCCCTGACCCTAAAGAGGGCAGGTACCCATTTACAGCTGGGTGAACTGGGGGAACTGTACTGAAGCCAAGGCGCGCAAACGGTCACCCATCCAACTGGTAACCACGCTCGACGCTGCTTAACTTGGCTGGGGGAAAGCGAGTGCTCCGACCACTGAGATATCCCGTCCTGAATTGAAGAACAATGACAGGGTACAGGAAAAAAAAAGTAAGAAAGCCAGCCAGCTTGCAAAAGACCTGGCAAGCTCAAAACAAGAGAGAACCGCTACTATCCAAGACAAAACAGCAGACAATAATGTCTCACAGAGGAACGTGATATTCTAAAGAGGCGTTCAGAGTACTGTTCCGAATTGCACACACACACATACACACACACACACACACACACACACACACACACACACACACACACATATAATGTAAAAGGAGATCCCAAGGTACTATATGTCCCTCTACCCACCAACACTGACATCTGCCCCTTCCTGTGGGGAAAGAGTTGAATCTGCTGTAAAATCATCCAAGAAAGGGAAGTCCGCTGGAGTGAGCACCATGCCATCAGAGCTGTTCTAGGCAGGAGGATAGGCCACGATAGATATGTTCATCGTCATCTGAAGTAGGATCTGGCGGGCAGGTGGTTGGCTAGCACCTCACAGACAGTCCCTAACCATCAATTTCCTGAAGAAAGGAACGTGGCAACAGTGCCATAACTACTGTAGCGTCAGGCTTATCAGGTATTCAAATCAAGTCAGGCTAAGAATCCTTCTGAATGCGTCTGGAGGAACAAGCTTAGGAGATCGCCAAAGAAGAACAGGCAGGCCTAAGAGTCGGACGGAGCATAACTGACAAGTTTTTAACCTTAGAATACCCCGTGCAAAGAACATGCTACAAACACAAGTAAGACCTTCACCAGGTCTTTGTGCACTTTAAGGAGGTGTTTGACAGAGTTTGGCCTGGAGAAAACTGTAGAGCAGCCTGCCTCTTGTACCCCCCCCCCCCCCACACACACTCCCCCCTTCAACCTCTGGGTTAAGGGACGGATGATTATGATCCCTAAATAATCAAATCTTTTTCTCTTCTTTTCACAGCCACGGGCAAACACTGCGTCGTTATGCCAAAGCCACAATTTTACCTACAAAACAAGAAGCTGTTAGACTTTTTGGAGACTGTCATTCTCATGGCTGTGATCCCTATTTTGACGCTTATTGTTGTTGCCACCGCTACCATCATCACTGTCATCAAACTACAAAAACACATGAAGCTGAAAAAGAATATGCCCAGAAGCTCCAACAGATCAGAGGTACGCTCCTTTCTGCTGCTGTGCCTGGTGGCAGCTCTGGTGTGTGGCTCTGTCACAGTGTGTGAGTGGTGTGTTTTCCCCTCATCACGGGAATACTGTCACAGTGTGTGATTGGTGTGTTTTCCCCTCATCACGTGAAGACTGTCACAGTGTGTGATTGGTGTTGTTTTCCCCTCATCTCGGGAAGACTGTCACTGGTGTGTTTTCTCCTCATCTCGTGAAGACTGTCACAGTGTGTGATTGGTGTGTTTTCCCCTCATCACGTGAAGACTGTCACTGGTGTGTTTTCCCCTCATCACGTGAAGACTTTCACTGGTGTGTTTTCCCCTCATCACGTGAAGACTGTCACAGTGTGTGATTGGTGTGTTTTCCCCTCATCTCGGGAAGACTGTCACAGTGTGTGATTGGTGTGTTTTCCCCTCATCACGGGAAGACTGTCACAGTGTGTGATTGGTGTGTGTTTTCCCCTCATCTCGTGAAGACTGTCACAGTGTGTGATTGGTGTGTTTTCCCCTCATCACGGGAAGACTGTCACAGTGTGTGATTGGTGTGTTTTCCCCTCATCACGGGAAGACTGTCACAGTGTGTGATTGGTGTGTTTTCTCCTCATCACGGGAAGACTGTCACAGTGTGTGATTGGTGTGTTTTCCCCTCATCTCGGGAAGACTGTCACAGTGTGTGAGTGGTGTGTTTTCCCCTCATCACGTGAAGACTGTCACAGTGTGTGATTGGTGTTGTTTTCCCCTCATCACGTGAAGACTGTCACAGTGTGTGATTGGTGTGTTTTCCCCTCATCACGTGAAGACTGTCACAGTGTGTGATTGGTGTTGTTTTCCCCTCATCTCGGGAAGACTGTCACTGGTGTGTTTTCTCCTCATCTCGTGAAGACTGTCACAGTGTGTGATTGGTGTGTTTTCCCCTCATCACGTGAAGACTGTCACAGTGTGTGATTGGTGTGTTTTCCCCTCATCACGTGAAGACTGTCACAGTGTGTGATTGGTGTTGTTTTCCCCTCATCTCGGGAAGACTGTCACTGGTGTGTTTTCTCCTCATCTCGTGAAGACTGTCACAGTGTGTGATTGGTGTGTTTTCCCCTCATCACGTGAAGACTGTCACTGGTGTGTTTTCCCCTCATTACGTGAAGACTTTCACTGGTGTGTTTTCCCCTCATCACGTGAAGACTGTCACAGTGTGTGATTGGTGTGTTTTCCCCTCATCACGTGAAGACTGTCACAGTGTGTGATTGGTGTGTTTTCCCCTCATCACGTGAAGACTGTCACAGTGTGTGATTGGTGTGTTTTCCCCTCATCTCGTGAAGACTGCCACAGTGTGTGATTGGTGTGTTTTCCCCTCATCACGTGAAGACTGTCACAGTGTGTGTGATTGGTGTGTTTTCCCCTCATCTCGTGAAGACTGTCACAGTGTGTGATTGGTGTGTTTTCCCCTCATCTCGTGAAGACTGTCACTTGTGTGTTTTCTCCTCATCTCGTGAAGACTGTCACAGTGTGTGATTGGTGTGTTTTCCCCTCATCTGGTGAAGACTGTCACAGTGTGTGATTGGCGTGTGTTTTCCCCTCATCTCGGGAAGACTGTCACAGTGTGTGATTGGTATGTTTTCCCCTCATCACGTGAAGACTGTCACAGTGTGTGATTGGTGTGTTTTCCCCTCATCACGGGAAGACTGTCACAGTGTGTGAGTGGTGTGTTTTCCCCTCATCACGTGAAGACAGTCACAGTGTGTGATTGGTGTGTTTTCCCCTCATCACGTGAAGACTGTCACAGTGTGTGATTGGTGTGTTTTCCCCTCATCTCGTGAAGACTGTCACTGGTGTGTTTTCCCCTCATCACGTGAAGACTGTCACAGTGTGTGATTGGTGTGTTTTCCCCTCATCTCGTGAAGACTGTCACTGGTGTGTTTTCCCCTCATCACGTGAAGACTGTCACAGTGTGTGATTGGTGTGTTTTGAGATGAAGACTGTCACAGTGTGTGATTAGTGTGTTTTCCCCTCATCACGTGAAGACTGTCACAGTGTGTGTGATTGGTTTTTTTTCCCCTCATCACGTGAAGACTGTCACAGTGTGTGATTGGTGTGTTTTCCCCTCATCATGTGAAGACTGTCACAGTGTGTGATTGGTGTGTTTTCCTCTCATCATGTGAAGACTGTTTGATATGACTGTTTGTCTTTCTCTCGGGAATCCAACGATCAGACCAGTGTTACTTGACATTGCTTATTTTGTAAAGTAGTTTAGTTAAGTTTTCATCTTTTGAATAGTAAAGGTAAGGTAAAGGAGTCTCATAACCTATAAGGTCGTAGGGGAGCGAGGCGTCAGAGACCTCACTTCTCTAGGGGCCAGCATAGTGAGGGGGGCGCCCATCTCCTTTCCCTAGCTGCTTTACCTTCCCTGACCCTAAAGAGGGCAGGTACCCATTTACAGCTGGGTGAACTGGGGGGAACTGTACTGAAGCCAAGGCGCGCAAACGGTCACCCATCCAACTGGTAACCACGCTCGACGCTGCTTAACTTGGCTGGGGGAAAGCGAGTGCTCCGACCACTGAGCTATCCCGTCCCCTTTTGAATATGTTTGTTTAAAAAATGGCGACATGATTTGTGTTTACCTTACTGTGCTAAGCTTTGAACTCTCACTGCCCTAACCCTGCTGCAGCCTGATCAAGTGCCTGTTTCACAAACCTCAACCACCCCAACCACCACCAACATCCAGATTCCCCCACCGCCACCCAGATGACATGCACCACTGTATGTTCGAGAACGGTGTTCTCACCTGAAAGTGGCTTCAAACAAAACAGACTTGATGAAGCTACAAACAACATATTAAACATCTGGGTATCAGTTCTGGAAAAACCAGAAGAGGAACACGTGCAGGCAAACGTCATCGCCTGTGCTGTGCCCGGCCTCATGTCTCCCCCCCCCCCCTCTCCTCACCCCTCCCACCTGACGTTACTTCTGTAAGCACTGACCACGCTGCCTCATCTCCCCGTGACATGCTTCATCCAGTTAACTCTGACAATACTTTTTTTTCTTGTAATGTGTGGCATGCTGTGTATGAAGATTCAAATCCCCTTCCTGACTCGGTTTCTTTACCACCCTCATCACTTGAGTCACCATCCAAACTCTTGTCTGTTCTCCCACTGTCTACATCTCTACCATCGCCTTCATTTTCTTCCTCAGATCCTTGTCCTAACTCACCGCTTTCTTCCTCAACCTCTCCAGCTCCTTCAAATCTTCTTCACATCTGTATGCACAATGTACAATCTGTCTGCCCAGATGGAAAGGCTGATTTTCTTCATGATTTTATATCTGAACAAAACATAGATTAAACTTTTCTCACAGAAACATGGTTAAAAGCACAAGGCCGTGAACCTAAGATAAAACAGCTAACGCCACCTGGCTATAAGACTCCTTCCTCCGACTCTCCCGTGAAGGTGGAATTGCTGTCATCTAAAAGGACACGCTGCATCCTGCTCTTTCGTTCTGCCACTCCCTCCCTTTCTCACCGGAATATTTTGAAGTCTGTGAACTCAACCTAACCTTACCCGGCCATTCCTTTACTTTCTACTGCCTTTTTCCGCCCACCTCCCAGCCCTAAAAATAATCTAACATCTTCCCTTTTTCATCAAGAATTCCAATCACTCCTTGATCACTACAGCCTCTCTCCCAAGAAACTTTTCATTCTTGGCGACTTTAACTTCCACTTCGACAATCAGTCTTCTCCTGATGTCAAGCGTCTTTCTCTTTCTCTCTCAAACCACTCTCTGTCCCAGCTGGTAAATGAAGCTACACACAGATCGGGTCATATTTTAGACTGGCTCATCACGGATGTTTCACTAGATCTCGTCACGTCTGTATCCGTCACTAATGAACTGCTTTCTGATAATTCTGCAATTTTTTTCTTTCTCAACATTGCAAGGCCTATCAAAAAGAAAAAGTGCGACACCCATCGCAATCTCAAGGCCATAGATATTCAAACTTTCTCTAGCCGAGCTGCTGAATGCCTATCACAAATCCCTGACCACACTGACCCTTCTAAACTCTACAACACTGTACTTAGTCAACTGCTCGATCAGCACATGCCTCCCACTGACCTCATTTTGCCTGATAGGCCCTTCGTGCCTTGGTTCACTCATGATATCGTGGTAGCAAAGTGCAAACGACGATAACTCGAGCAACAAAGGCGATAAACAAAAACTGAAATAAGCAAACAGCTCTTTCGCAAACAAACCAACAAAGTCAAAACCTGAATCCACTCAGCCAAGACACACTACTCTTCTGCTTAAGTTCTTGAGGCAACATCCATGAAATCTCTTTTTTGCCCTCACCTCAACTTTTCTCAGATCTGCAAAGGCAAGCCCTCTGCCTACTGTCCACAGCCACTCTGAACTTCCTGCTGTATTTTCTTCATTTTTCTCTGACAAAGTCCACAACATTCACTCCAGATTCTATCAGACTTCTGTCCAACCTGTGCCTCCTGATCCCCAATCCACTGGCATTTCTTTCCTTTTCTTTTATCTAGCAAGCGTAAAAGAAAGCAAGACAATTATGAAAGAAGTGACAATTAAATCAGGCGATCTCAATCCTGTGCCTGCTTCTCTTCTCACTCAGTGCCTTCCACAGCTCATACCCACTATCACGAAAATAGTAAACTCTTCTCTCAGGAATTTTTCCATCAGCTCTCAAAACTGCAATAGTTACACCTCTAATAAATAAGCACAACCTCGTTCCTAACATTCTGAAGAATTACAGACCTGTTTCTAACCTACCTTTTATCTCTAAAGTCCTTGAAAAAGTTGTCTGAAACTACTCAAAAGCCATCTTCATTCACATAGTCTCTTTTCCCTTTTCTGTCTGCCTATTGCGCCAACCACAGCACCCAGACCACCCCAGTCCACACCTTAAACACACTTCTACACGCTTCTGACTCAGGAAAAATCTCCCTGCTCTCTCTCTTCTAAACTTACTTGCGGCCTTCGACACTATAGACCACTCAATTCTTCCCTCCCGTCTCCAAAACACGTTTGGTATTAAAGGCACAGCCCTCACCTGGTTCAGTTCATACCTTACTGACCGATTCCACACAGTTGCAGTAAACAAGATTCAATCAACACCTGCCAAACTGTAATGTGGAGTCCCACAGGTATCAGTTCTCGGCCCTGTTCTTTTCACTCTCTACACTGCGCCACTTTCACATATAATAAATTAACATCAGATCAACCATCATTTTTATGCAGACGATTCTCAGATTCTTAGCAGAGATACTTCTGAAAATCTACCTTCTCTCTTGATTAATATGTCACATTGCCTCCAAGATATCCAAAATTGGATGATACAGAACAAGTTATAGCTAAATGTAAATAAAACCGAAGGTATGCTTGTAGGGACCAGACACAAACTCTCTTCCATCACAACAGCTTCAATAGAATTCGGCAATACGTCTGTACCTCTATCCACTGCTGTGAAGTATCTAGGTGTCCTTATAAACACAACACACTCTCTATGCAAAAATTAATCACCCAAACCTGTCTATCGTGCTACTATCAATTACAGGACATCAGTGCAGTTCAAAAGTACCTGTCCACTGATGCAAAACCCAAACTAGTCACGTCTCTCATTCTCTCACGATTGGACTATTGCAATTCTCTTCTGGCTGGTCTGCCAGCATCATCTATCCACTCTCTTCAACGAATACAAAGCTCTGTCGTTCGACTAGTCATCAGAAAGAAAAAAATCTGAGCACATTAATCCTCTCTTGCAATCTCTCCACTGGCTGCCTGTGTTACAGAGAGTAAGCTATAAGATCAGTACCCTCTGTTACAAATGTCTCCATAAAACAGCACCTTCCTACCTCTGTGAATGTCTTCACTTGTACACTCCTCCTCGTTCCCTCTGCTCTGCAGCAGATATTTGTGCTTAAGAATACCTAGATTCAACCAGTCCACCGTTGGCCGTCGCTCTTTCTCTGTTTCTGGCCCATTGACCTGGAATGACCTCCCTCTCTCCTTTCGCCAAAAGCCTTCTTATGACGCTTTTAAATCAGGCCTCAAGACACATTTTTTTCAAACCTAAGATTCCCCCCTCTTGTTTCAGGGCATTTCTGTCCCTGCCGTTAACAGCCAAAACCCCCATCACCCTGCCGGAGCGTACAACATTGTGTGTGTGTGTGTGTGTATTTGTGTGTGTGTGTGTGTGTGTGTGTGTGCGTGCGTGTGCGTGCGTGCGTGTGTGTGTGTTTGTGTGTGTGTGAGCGTGCGTGCATGCGTGTACATTTGAATTTGTAAAAACTAATTATTGTAACTGACTGCATGTGAAAGAGTAAGATGAATGAAAGTGCTTTGATTTGTTTGGTTTTTGTGTGTGCAAGATATAGCGGTATATAAATTCCGTGTACTATTACGATAATAATGGAATAATACTATTATTAGTATCTAGCGGTCCAATGAGAGAGAGACAGACAGACAGAGAGACAGAGACACAAAGACAGAACAAAACCCCCAAAAGACAGGTGTGGTGTCCTGCGTAAGCTGACTCAGAAAAGGCACCACTAAACACCATCAAAGTGACCCAGCAGCAGTGCAGGGCGCTTCTGAACGGTAGCCTCACGGCGACCGTGCATTGATAAACTCCCATTGAAATGTTCACCCCGCGGACGCGACAAGAGGAGCCTAAGCATTGCTGGAGCAGCGAGAGCAGAATTCAGGGAGTGGGAACAGCAGGATTGGAATGTCTCAGATCATAAGACAGCACACAGAATCAAAACAACAAGAATCTTTTTTTTAATGAAAAAGCTCTTGCTGGTGCGTATTGATCATCATTATTTCATTCACCACACTATCTCCTAACATTATTCCTAAACATCAATCAACCAATCAATAATTCAATCAAACACTCAATCAATCAATCAGTCAGTCAACCAACCAGCTAGTCACTCGAGCGGCCAATCAACCAGTCAACCAAGTAACTTTACAACCGACCTTCCAACCAACCGGCCAACCAACCAATATAATAGCAACCAACCAGTGAGTTATTCAGAAGCTCAGTACAATCAATCGTTCACCCAACCAAACAACCAATATAACAGTCAACCAACTGACTAATCAACTAGTTAACAACCAATCAGTTCATCCAACCACCCAGTCAGCCAACCAGCCAACCAACCAGCCAGCCAATTAATCAGTTAACCAATCAATCAAGCCTTGATACGGCCTCTGTTCAGCAGGGCTTAAAATGGCATGACTGGAATCAGTCAATTACTCAATCAATCATTCCATTACTCACTCACTCACTCACTTAATCAATAGATCGATCAATCAGTGGATCCATCAATGTTTCAGATACGTCTGGTGAAGATGTTGATGATGGTGTCAGTCTTCTACATCATCACCAATTCCCCTGTCATCCCTTTGTTTATCTGTCGACTCACCATCCCTGAATTCTGGGTAACCGGTAAGCGTAACGACAACAGCGATTCGATTCCCGTTCAAGGGGGATATTTTCCCCTGGAGTTAACATCAGTGCCGATTCCACTCTCCCATCCCCAAAAGTCTTTCGGATGAGACTATAAACCGAGGCCCCGTGTGCGAACGCACGCAGAACATCTTGCGCACACGTGAAATCCTGTTCCGCTTTTCGTAAGAGTAGGCCATTGTGTGCCGGTGGGAACAGATGACAGAATTCAGAAAACCGCATACACACGGGGACTAGATGTAAAAAAAGCACATAAGTGCTTATTCCATTATCCTCGATATAAAAGAATAAAATAAAAAAAATAATAAAACGAAAACAACACCAACAATGCAGCAGCAACAGCGACAACAATGGTAACGACAACAATGACAATAATAGCCAGCCACCTTGCTGCAGTGGTTAGCGCCTCAGGCTACGGACTGGAAGTTGGCGGGTTCCAATCCCATAAGAGTCATAGGGTTTTTTTTGGGGGGACTCAGGCGGCTCCTACCCAGTTTGGGTGTGCTGTGGGGTCATTGAGGAGATTGAGATTACACAGTTGAGCTTCATCCACTTAATGGGTGCAGTTTTGAGAGTGCTGCTCAAGTCATAATGAATGGCTAATGTGAGCAAGGTTTCGATGAATCACTCGATTATCTGTTTACAGCTAGTGGCAGAACGATCGGCTGTTCTTTGATGTCAAGTGATATTCGTGACCAAAAGAGGGTTGAAAAGCGTTGCATTTTAACACTGGTTGAATCCTCTCACTTACCTGTATCAGTAATACCAAATACAAAAGATAAAATCACCAAATGCCCAAGACAGCGAAGAAAAAGACACCGGCAATGTAATAAAAATGGAACAGTTAGAGAAAATGTTATAATCTGAGGTGTGTGAAAAATAAATACTTTTCTTACCAGCTTCAATTCTGACACCAGAAAGTTTATGCCTGCATGCCAGTGCTCTCCTTTACAAAATTACAGATCTAGCTCTTAAAGTGATTACCCATTCTCTTATGAAAGCCAATAAAAGTATGATAAGAAAATTACACACCAGGAACAGATATAGAGATACTATTTGATGTGACCAAGACTGTAAACAAGCAAAAACAAAAGCTAGAATTAGTTAAAAGAATATTCAAGGGCAGTAGCGATTCTCCAGACAGGCTAGCCCTTGTGGAAGCCTGCAAGGTTTACAGGTCTTTATCAGGCTAAAAGGACAATCTATAAGCGGGGAAAAAAGCCAGACATCTTGCCTCTTTTACCATTGACTCATCTTCTTTATGGAAAGAACTCGAAGAGATGTCTGTAAAGGAAGAAAAAGGCACCAAGCACTCACATAACTGAAAGGGAATGGTTAGATCACTTCAGAAATGTATTTGATTCAGGCATAGCAGAGTTGTCATGGATCCAGAAAAAACCCCGATGGTATTGTTTTAGAAGTTCATATCGTGTCTTAGACAAGAAAGTAACAATACAAGAGTTTTACAGTGCAGTGAGAAAAGCTAAACAGAGGAAAAGCTCCTGGCGTGGATGGTGTCTTTGTGGAGATACTAAAAGCTGCTGGAGATGTAGCCATTCACTTTTTAACAAAATTGTGTACTAATGATAATAATAATAATGATAATACATGAAATTTACATAGTGCTATATCTTGAAAAAACAAATCAAATAACTTTCAGTCATCCCACTCATTCACATGCAGCCAGCTACAATTAATAGTTTTTACAAATTCAAATGCATACACACACACACGCACGCACGTACACACGCACACACATGCACGCGCGCACACACACACACGCACGCGCGCACGCACACACACACACACACACATACACACACACACACACACACACACACACACACACACACACACACACACACACACACACACACATGGTACACGTAAAGGTTGTGCACTCTAGCGGGGTGATGGGGTTTTAGGTGTTGAGGGCAGGACAAAAATGAGATGAAACAAGAGGGGAGAATAAATGTGTCTTGAGGCCGGATTTAAAAGCGTCATAAATAGGCTTTTGGCGAAGGGAGAGAGGGAGGTCATTCCAGATAGATGGACCAGAAACAGAGAAAGAGCAACAGCTAATGGTGGGTTGGTTGAATCTAGGTATTCGTAAGCACAAGGTATCTGCTGCAGAGCAGAGGAACTAGGAGTGTGCAGGTGAAGACATTCACAGAGGTAGGAAGGTGCTGTTTTGTGAAGACATTTGTAACAGAGAGTACTGATAGCTTACTCTCTGACACAGGCAGCGAGTGGAAAGATCGCAAGAGAGGAGTAAAATGCTCAGATATTTTCTTTCTGAGGACTAGTCGAGCTGCAGAGTTTTGTATGTGTTGAAGAGAGTGGATAGATGATGATGGCAGACCAGCCAGAAGAGAATTGCAATAGTCCAGACGTGAGAAAATGAGGGACGTGACTAGTTTGGATGTTGCATCAGTGGACAGGTACTTTCGAATTGCATTGATGCACCGTAATTGATAGTAGCACGACTGGCAGGTTTGGGTGATGAATTTTTGCATGGAGAGTGTGTTGTCGAAGAACTATGGAGAATGTGCATAGTTGATGATCTGAAGTCTGTAGCTAGTACCAATAGACTGCGCTGGTTTGGGCACGTTCAACAGAAAGCAGACCACCACATCATAAAAAGAGCAATGAACTTCGTAGTGGATGGAAAGAGACCAAAGGGAAGACCTAGCAAAACCTGGGCTGCCTGTATTGCAGATGATCTTAGAGAAAGGGACATAAATAAGGAGGAAGCTCAAGACAGAGAGAGATGGAGAAGGCTCATCAATGTCAAGCCTCCCCTGAGAGAAACATGACAAAAAAGGAAGAAGAAGTGGGTTGTCGATAAGGACACCTAGATATTTCACTGCAGTGGATAGAGGGCCAAACATATAGCTGAATTCTATTGAAGCTGTTGTGATGGAAGAGTTTGTGTTTGGGCCCTAATAGCATGGCTTCGATTTTATCTGCATTTAGCTGTAACTTGTTCTGTATCATCCAGTTTTAGATATCTTGAAGGCAGTAGGACATATTTGTCAAGAGAGAAGGCAGATTTTCAGGATCATAACTGCTAAGAATCTGAGATTTTTCTGCGTAGAAATGATGGTTGATCTAATGACGATTTATAATGTGTGAAAAAGGAACAGTGTAGAGAGTGAAAAGAACAGGGCCGAGAACTGATCCCTGCGGGACGCCACATTCCAGTTTGGCAGGTGTTGATTGAATCTTGTTTACTGCAACTGTGTGGAATCGGTCTGTGAGGTATGAACTGAACCAGGTGAGGGCTGTGCCTTTAATACCAAACGTGTTTTGGATACGGGAGAGGAGAATTGAATGGTCTATAGTGTCGAAGGCCGCCGGTAAGTCGAGAAGAGAGAGAGAGGAGGGAGATTTTTCCTTGTCATAAGTGTATATAGAAGCGTTTTAAGGTGTGGACTAGGATAGTCTCAGTGCTGTGGTTGGTACAATAGGCATACTGAAAAGGGGAAAGGAGACTATTGGAATAAAAATGGCTGTTGAGTTGTTTCAGAACAACTTTTTCAAGGACTTAAGTGGTGAACGAAATGTTAGGTACAGGTCTATAATTCTTTAGGGTGTTAGGGTCGAGATCGTGCCTTTTGAGTAGAGGTGTAACTATTGCAGTTTTGAGAGCTGATGGAAAAATTCCTGAGAGAAGAGATGAGTTTACTATTTTTGTGGTTTTGGGTATAAGGTGTGGAAGGCACTGAGTGAAAAGAGAAGTAGGTACTGGATCAACATCACATGAGTTTTTGTTGTAATTTCTTTCAGACGCGTCTTGATTTCTTTCTCAGTGAAATTGGGATCAAGCAGCATAGGGTAGAAAGAAGATTGATACGCCCTGTCTGACAGATGTGAATATCCAAAAGAATGGACAAAGGTAAATGTTGTTCCAATTTTCAAAAGAAAATAAGCACTATAATTCACCAGATAATTATTGGGAGGGAGGGTAATCGCTGCTGAGTCTTGTTAACAAATTTACACATTTGTACCAAATCAAAGGCTTGTTGCTTCGTCTGAAATTAATGGAAAATTGTTGGAGTCACAGGCGAGATTCAGAAAGGGGCACTCACCAGTGGCCTACATTTGCACATTGAAGTTTATTACTGAAAAGCGCTTCCCAAAAGAGATGGGAAATGATATGCATGTTTTGTAGACCTGAAGAGGGCCTTTGATTCTGCACAACATACAGAGCCTCATTTGAAGTTTGAAAAGAAAATGAATTTCTGGTAAATTTGTAAAAGACATTATCGCTATGTACAAGAATGTACTGTCTTGTGACAGCATGCAATACCCTGACTGATTTTTAAAAATGTTCTTTGGGGTGAGACAAAGTTGTATTCTTAGTCCAGTAATCTTATCAATATTCATAAACAAAATTGACATCACTTAAGATGCCAAAAGAACCCACGGAATCCACTGATTCCAAACCTACCCCAGACATCTGTGTTGATATTTGCAGATGATATTGCTCATATCATATTCACCAAGAGGTCTTCAAAACCAGTTGGATATACTGAGCTTAACATGCAGAAGTCTCTCACTTAATCAAGATAAAACAAAGATAATGTTTTGTTTTTTTAAAAAGGAGGTTTTCTGGGAATGTTTGAGATATGGGACATAGACAGTGTGGGATTAGAGGTGGTAAATGAATACAACTATCTGGGTTTTACTTTACCTAAAAATGAACATTGCAGGCGGTTAATGCATTCAAAGGCAAAGGAAAACGAGCTTGCATTGAATGTGTCAAATATGTGAGTAAACCTAATGATATTTGAAAAAAGCTTCTTTTTTTTTGGAATACTTTTATTCTAAGGTTTATACTGTTCTCCTATGTTAATCAGAAATGTGGGGTCTACAGAGTTTAACATCAATTGAAAATGTTCATACTTTTGCAATTAAACGCTATCTCAATGTTCCACTAAACATTCCAAAGGCATTTATATAAAGAAAAACCAGTTCTTACCCATTATATGTTAACACTGCAGTCAGGGATGTCGAACACTGGCTAAAATTGTTGGAAATGGACAACACACGCCTTCCAAAGCAGGCATATGCCATATTAACCAATTCAAATTATATAAGGTAAAATATGTTGAGTTTTGGGGTAAGAAACTTGCTGTTTAGCCTGGGATTTGGATATGTCTGGCTGGAACAGGAGTTGACTGTGAAGATCTACTTATTTCTTTGTTTAAAAAAAGCCTAATCGATACATAATGCAAGAATGGGAACATTCTGTACAGCAGAAAGCTATGTATTCTTATTATACATTATCTAAGGCTAATTTCCAGGGCAAAAGACACTTTGAATTAGTTGATACAATATGCTTTAAGAGATTGCATTGTCAAACTTCGTCTGGGAATATTAGCATTGAAGGCATCAGGGTTCAGAACTTTCCTCTTAAAGGAAGAGGACAAGTTATGCACTTATTGCTAGGAGGAAGAAGATGAAAAATATAATAATTATTTTCTCCTGTTCTGTATTCAGCGAATTAAGACAAAAATATCTAAATAACACTGCTGTACAATCCCTTGTTCAGCTGACAAAATGCGAAAACATGACTGAAACAAGAACGTTGGGAATTTACCTGTTCCACGCCCTGAAGAAATCGATCTTACTTCATGGAAAGTAAAGGGCAGGGTCTCTGATCTGATTAAGCGAAATGTGCACAATAATGTTATTTGGAATATATCTTTCTTACGTGGCTTATTGAGGATTTGCATCTTTAATTGTATACCTGCATTGTTATGAACTATTTCTAGGGCCCAGAGACCTATGGAATAGAATGTGTTTCCTTACCTGTTGTCAGAATTGGTACTTTTTAAAATTGTTACACGTTATCACGCATTTTTGAAATTATATCAATTATTATCATTATCACACATTTGTATATAACCATTTACATAGATTTTAACTTTTTTTCTTATTACTTTTGCACAAATTTACACGATCCCACATTGTTCCTATATATCACATATATTTATGTGTTAATATCATACATTGTTACACTATTTTACTGTAATCCATTCTCATGCATTTTTTTCATGTCATACGGTTTTTTCTTTGTTAATGTCACATTTTACCCCAGTTGTTAGTGTCGTACATTGTTACCCTATTTTTATGTAATCCATTCTTACACATTTGTTTTCCATTTTATATATTTTCCCCTCATGGGGATGACAGGGGCCTGTCAGTAGAAATAGCATCCCCACCTTCTAGAAATTCTATGCTGGGAATTCCCTCTTTTCTACCCTTCTGTTTGTTTCTGCCTTGTTCCTTTCCTTCATTTATTTTCTAAAAACCCAATGAAAACAATAACAATGACAGCAACTTCCACCAATGCCGCTACCACCGCCACCACTACAACAATAACAGGTACAGCAACTCTACCATTATTGTTGTTGAGTGTCCACCCCCCCCCCCCCCCTCCACCCAAAAAAACCCAAACCCGTGTGTCATCTAGAATATGTACACTGTCTTACTTATAACACTCGGGAATCACTGTGAGACTAAAAGTACTGGTTGTGTGAAAAATGACCGTGTATGGCAGTTTTCTTCACGTTGTTATTTAGGCAGCCATACTTCCGCTTCAAAGGACTTTTTTTCCTTCTTTAAGGGAGAGTACAGGTTAAGGAGACGGGATGGCTCAGTGGTCGGAGCACTCGCTTTCCCCAGCCAAGTTAAGCAGCGTCGAGCGTGGTTACCAGTTTGGATGAATGACCATCTGCGCGCCTTGGCTTCAGTGCAGTTTCCCCAGTTCACCCAGCTGTAAATGGGTACCTGCCCTCTTTAGGGTCAGGGAAGGTAAAGCAGCGAGGGAGAGGAGATGGGCGCCTCCCTCAATATGCTGGCCCCTTGAGAAGTGAGGTCTCTGACGCCTCGCTCCCCTACGACCTCATAGGTTAAAGGACACCTTTACCGTTACCTTTTACAGGTTGTTATGCTGAAAGATTATCAGGAATGAAGACAACATCAACAAAACTTTTCGAAACATAACAACATTTTCATGTTGACTTTGCCGATTTGTTTATATCAGTAACTGACACACTATTATTTTATCGACCAAGGACATAAACATCAGAAACAAGGACAAAAGAAACCCCCCATCAAACAAACAAAGCAAAAACAGACCAAAAGAAACCAAAGCAACACACACGAAAGTCAGAACGAAGGGAGTGATAGAAAAGAGGACCTTTCTGGTTGCAGGAAACTACAGGAACAGTTTTATTTCAAGTCACATGTCGTATTTTGCTCTCGCAATGTTCAACACCTCGGTCAGTTTCTGCATCTACCTGACCAGGTCGGTACGATTCCGTACTCACCTGGCCTATTTCCTGCCTCGCTGCTGCCATTGTCTTATCACCATGGGTCAGAAGGGTGACACCATTTCCAGATACGAGCCCACAACAATGCATTCGTGCCATCCATCGACATTTCGCGAAGGTTTTTCCATGAAAGCCTATGACAGTTTCGTGTTTTGTGAAAGTTTGCAGTGTTTATTGTATGTTTTTGTTATGTTTTGTGTTGCGTTTTAAATCCTGATGGTTGAGGTTTTAGGCAGTCAATACGATCGTGTACGTCACAATAGCAGGGATCCGAATGGTCATGGGTTGTGAAGTGTTAAGTTGAGATCACTGGAAAGCTTTGTAAAGCATACTCCAATAACAGGTTTAAGCCCAGGTCTTTAGCAATAGCAACAGCAGCAGTAGAAGCAGCAGCAACAACAACAAAAACGCTATCAACAAAAGCATCAGCAGTAGCCACAGCAGCAGAAACAATAACAGTAGCTCCTGAGCTTATTTTCTAGCACAGTGAAGTAACATGGTCAATTAAAATTGATACAGTAGAAGTTCTGTTGGTTTAAGAAGGTTTTTTGTTTTTTTAGTGGAACAAAACTGTTTAACTTAATATGTTGGAAGTTCTATTAGTTGTAGGGCAATTGTGCCATCTGTACATGCTTTGAGAGTTTTGTAAAAGATGAGGGTTTTTCTTCTGATTGGCAAATTTCACGCAACAGCAAGGTATAAACACCAGAAGGGGAGAGAGACTCTAAGACGAAAACGGAGGGTGCAGGGAAGGGAGAGGATAACCTAGTAGCCAGAGCGTTCCACTTGTGATCCGGCAGTCTGTGACCCAAACCTCACCTTACCCTGTCCTTCTATTACTTTCTGCTCCATTTACCGCCCACCTCCTAGCCGTAAAAAACACCTGACATCTTCAGTTTTCCATCATAATTTCAGTCTCTCCTCAATCACTACAGCCTCTCCCCAGAAAGATTATCCTTCTTGGTGACTTTAACTTCACTTTGACAACCAGTCCTCTCCCGATGTCAAGCGTCTTTCTCTTTCTTTGTCAAATCACTCTCTTTCCCAGCTGGTAAATGAAGCAACACACGGATCAGAACATATCTTAGACTGACTCATTTCTGATGTTTCACAAGATCTCGTCGCCTCTATCTCCGTCATTGACCAAATGATTTCTGATCACTCTGCCATTCTTTTCTTCCTTAACATTGCAAAAGCTATCAAAAAGAACAGCATCTCCCGTCGTAACCTCGAGGCCATACATTTTCAAATTTTCTCTACCCAAGCTGCTGAACGCCAATCACAAATCCCTGACCTATAACACTATGTTCAGCCAACTGCTTGATGAGAACGCACCTCCCACTGATCATTTTCTGCCTGATGGGCCTTTTGCCTCATGGTACACCTGTGATATCTTGGTGGCAAAGCGCAAATGCCAACTAGAATGGCAGTGGCGAAAAGCGAAAACTGAAATAAACAAACAGCTCTTTCGAAAACAAACCAACAAAGTCAAAACCTTAATCCATTCAGGGAAGACAAACTGCTACGCTGCTCAAGTTCTCAACGCAACATCCTTGAAATCTCTTTTCCCCTTACCTCAACTCTTCTTGGATTTGCAAAGGAAAGCCCTCTGCGTACTGTCCTCAGTCACTCTGAACTTCGTGATATATTTTCTTCAATCTTTTCTGACGAAGTCTGCAACATTCACTCCAGACTGGATCAGACTCCCTTCCATCCTGTACCTCCTGATCCCAAATTCATTGGCACTCCTCTCCTTTCGTTTCAGCCAACAAGTGAGGAAGAAATCAGGAAAATTCCAAATGAAATGACTGTAAAATCATGCGAGCTCGATCCTGTGCCTGCTTCTCTTTTCACACAGTGCCTTCGGCTGCTTTTACCAACTATCACAAAAGAGTAAACTCATCTCTTCTTTCAGGAATTTTCCCATCAGCTCTCAAAACTGTAATAGTTGTACCTCTACTCAAAGAGCACGACCTTGATCCTAACATATTGATGAATTACAGGCGTGTTTCTAACCTACCTTTCATCTCCAATGTCCTTGAAAAAGTAATTCTGAAACAACTCAACAGCTATCTTCATTCAAATAGTTTCCTTCCCTCATTTTAATCTGTCTATCGCGTCAACCATAGTACTGAAACCACCCTAGTCCACACGTTAAAGACGCTTGTACATGCTTCTGACTCTGAAAAATTTCCCTTCTAACTCTTCTCGACTTATCCACAGCATTCGACACTATAGATCACTTTATCCTTCTCTCCCGATTAAAAAAAAACACTTGGTATCAAAGATGCAGCCCTCACATGGTTTTGTTTATACCTTACAAACTGATTCCATACAGCTGCAGTAAAAAAAAGATTCAATCAATACCTTCCAAACTAGAATGTGGGGTCCCGCAAGGATTGGTTCTTGGCCCTGTTCTTTTCACTCTCTACACTGCTCCACTGTCATTTATAATAAAACATCACCAGATCAACCATCATTTCTACATTGATGACTTTCAGATTCAAAGCAGTGACACTCCTGAAAATCTGCCTTTTCTCTTGATAAATATATCCTACTGCCTTCAAGATATTAAAAACTGGATGATACAAAACAAGTTACAGCTAAACGCAGATAAAATCGAAGCCATGCTTGTAGGGACCAAACACAAACTCTCTTCCATCGCAACAGCTTCAATATAATTTGGCAATATGACAGTTCCTTTATCTACTACAGTCAAGTATGTAGGGGTCGCTGTCGACAACACACTCTCTTTGCAAACATTCATCACCCAAACCTTCCAGTCATGCTACTATCAATTATGACATATAAGTGCAATCCGAAGTACCTGTCCACTTATTCAACATCCAAACTTGTCACATCTCTTTCACCATCTTCTATTCCTGACTTGCTATCCAAACCCTTGTCTACTCTTCTACTGCACACATCTCTACCATAACCCTCAGCCTCTTCCTCTGATAGTCATAGTCAGTCACCACTGTCTTCTTCAACCTCTTTGCCTCCCTCAAACCTTCTTCACATGTGTCTTCTTAACGCCCAATCTGTATGTCCTTATGGTAAAGCTGACTTAATTTCCGACTTCATTTCTGAACACAACATAGATCTAACCTTTCTTACAGAAACAGCTAAAACCACTTGGTCACGAACCAAAGATAAAACAGCTGACGCCACCTGGCTACAAAACTCTTTCTTTCCCCTGACTCTCCCGTGGAGGTGGCATTGCCATCGTCTACAAAGACACGCTGCATCCATCTCTGTCTATCTGTCACTCCCTTCCTTTTTCACCCGAATCTTTCGAAGTCTGTGAACGCAACCTCACCTTACCTGGCCACTCTGTTACTTTCTGTTGCCTTTACCGTCCGCCTCCCAACCGTAGAACAATTTGACGTCTTCAGTTTTTCACCAAGAGTTTCGGTCACTCCTTGACCATTTCAGCCTCTCCCCAAAGAAAATTATCATTCTTGGTGACTTTAACTTCCACTTCGACAACCAGTCATCTCCTGGTGTCAAGCGTCTTTCTCTTTCTTTGTTTAACGACTCTCTTTCCCAGCTGGTAAATGAAGCTACACAAAGATCTGGTCATATTTAAGACTGGCTTATTACTGTTGTTTCACAAGGTCTAGTCCCTTCTCAGTCTGTATCTGTCACTGACGAACTGCTCTCCGATCATTCTACCCTTCTTTTCTCCCTAAACATTGCAAAGCTTATCAGAAAGAAGAAGTGCATTACTTGTCACAACCTCAAGGCCATAGATATTCAAACTTTTCTTTTCCAAGCTGCTGAACGCCTATCACAAACGCCTGACCATACTGACCCTTCTAAACACTACAATACCGTTCTCAGCCAACTCCTTGATGAACATGCACCTCCTACTGACCATCTTCTGCCTGATAGGCCCTGTGCTCCATGGTACACCCATGATATCCTGGTGGTAAAACGCAAACGCCGACAACTAGAGCGGCAATGGCGAAAAATAAAAAGTGAAATAAACAAATAGCTTCTTCGTAAACAAATCAACAAAGTTAAAACCTTAATACATTCAGTAAAAACAAAGTATTACTCTTCTCAAATTCTTGATGCCACGTCTATGAAATCTCTCGTTTCCCTCACATCAACTCTTCTTGGATCTGCAAGGGCTAGATCTCTGCTCTTCTATCCACAACCACTCTGAACTTCCTTCTATATTTTCTGCATTCTTTTCTACAAATGCTTACAAATGCATCCTCAATGGTTACAAATGCCTCAAATAAAACAGCACCTTCCTACCTCTGTGAATGTCTTCACCTGTACACTCCTTCTTGTTCCCTCCGCTCTGCTGCAGATTCCTTGTGCTTACAAATACCTAGATTCAGCAAGTCCACCGTTGGCCGTCGCTCTTTCTCTATTTCTGGTCCATTGATCTGGAATGACTTCCCTCTATCCCTTTGCCAAAAGCCTTCTTATGACGCTTTTAAATCCGGCCTCAAGACACATTTATTTCAAAGCTAAGATTCTCCCCTCTTGTCCCATTTTACTTTTGTCCCTGCCCTCAACAGCCAAAACCCCATCACCCTGCCAGAGAGTAAACCTTTATGTGTGGGTGTGCGTGTGTGTGCATGCGTGCGTGCAAGCGTGTGTGTATATATTTGAACTTGTAAAAAATCAACTATTAATTGTAACTGGCTGCATGTGAATGAGTAGGATGAATGAAAGCGCTTTGATTTGTTCTGTTGCAATACATATCGCTATATAAATTTCATGCATTATTATTATTATTATTATTATTATTATTATTATTATCATCATCATCATCATTTTCTGACAAAATCCGCAACATTTTCTCTAGCTTGGATCAGACTACTTTCCAGGCGGCAACTTTTGATCTTCAATTTTCTGGCACTCCTCTCCTTTTCTTTCATCCAGCAAGCGAGAAAGAAATCGAGACAATTCTTAAAGGAATGACTATAAAATCATACGATCTCGACCCCATACCTGCTTCTCTTTTCACACAGTGCCTGCCACAGCTTAGAACAACTATCACAAAAATTGTAAACTCATCTCTTGTTTCTGGAAATGTTCCTTCAGCTCTCAAAACTGCTATAGTCACACCACTACTCAAAAAGCATGATCTTGACCCTAACATTCTGAAGAACTACAGACCTGTTTTCAACCTACCTTTTATCTCTTAAGTCCTTGAAAAAGTAGTTCTGAAACAGCTCAACCTATCGTGTCAATCACAGAACTGAAACCACCTTGTCCACACCTTAAACATGCTTCTACTTACTTCTGACTCAGGAAAAATATCCCTTCTCACTCTACTCGACTTATCTGCAGCCTTCGACACTATTGAGCACTCTATCCTTCTCTCCCGTCTTCAAGAAACGTTTGGTGTTACTGGTACAGCCCTCACCTGACTTAGCTCATACCTGACTGACCACTTTTCAGACAGTCACAGTAAGCAAGATTTAGTCAGTACCTGCCAGACTGGAATGTGGAGTCCCGCAGGGATCAGTTCTGGGCCCTGTTCTTTTCACTCTCTACACCGCTCCACTGTCACATAATTATAATTAACCATCATCAGATCAACCATCACTTTTATGCAGATGACTCTCAGATTCTGAGCAGTGATGCTCCTGAAAATCTGCCTTCTCTCTTAACAAATATGTCCTACTGCCTTCAAGATATCCAAAACTGGATGATACATAACAATTTACAGCTAAATGAAGATAAAACCGAAGCCATGCTTGTAGGGACCAGACACAAACTCTCTTCCATTACAACAGCTTCAATAGAATTCGTCAATGCGTCAGTCCCTCTATCCACTGTTGTGAAGTATCTAGATGTTGTTATCGACAACCCACTCTCTATGCAAAAATTCATCACCCAGACCTGTCAGTTGTGCTACTATCAATTACGGCGTATTAGTGCAAGTTCCTGTCCACAGACGCAACATCCAAACTGGTCGTCTCTCTTATTCTTTTAGGTCTGGACTATTGCAATTCTCTTTTGGCTGGTCTGCCAGCATCATCAATCCACTCCCTTCAACGTATACAAAACTCTGCAGCTCGACTAGTCCTCAGAAAGAAAAAATCTGAGCACATTACCCCTCTCTTGCGATCTCTCCATTGGCTGCCTCTGCCTCAAAGAATAAACTATAAGATCACTACTGTCTGTTACAAATGTCTCCACAAAACAGCACCCTCCTACCTTTGTGAATGTCTTCACCTGTACACTCCTTCTCGTTCCCTTCGCTCTGCTGCAGATTCCTTGTGCTTACGAATACCTAAATTCAGCCAGTCCACCGTCGCTCTTTCTCTGTTTCTGGTTCATCAATCTGGAATGGTCTTCCTACCTCTCTTCGCCAAAAGTCTTCTTATGACACTTTTAAATCCGGCCTCAAGATATATGTGTTTCAAACTAAAGATTTTCCTCACCTGTTTCATTTCATAGCTGTCCCTGCTTTTCAACAGCCAAAATCCCATCACCCTACCAAAGTGTACAACCTGTGTGTGTGTGTGTGTGTGTGTGTGTGTGTGTGTGTGTGTGTGTGTGTGTACGTGTGTGCATTTGGACTTGTTACATTTATTGCTTCCTATTGGTTGCATGACTGTGTAAGAATGAGTTGAGTGCAAGCGCTTTGATTTGTGCAAGATACAGCACTATATAAAATCCATTTATTATTATTATTATTATTATTATTCATGTCTGGACTATTGTAATTCTCTTTTGGTTGGTCTTCCAGCATCATCCATCCACTCCCTTCAACGCATACAAAACTTTGCAGCTCGACTAGTCCGAAGAAATAAAAATCTGAGATATTACCCCTCTTTTGCGATCTCTCCACTGGCTGCCTGTTCCACAGAGAGTTAAGTACAAGATCAGCACCCTCTGTTACAAATGTCTACAGCAACCTCCTATCTATGTGAATATCTTCACCTGTACACTCCTCGTTCCCTCTACTCCGCTGCAGATACCCTGTGCATGTTCATGGAAAATAGCACTATGGGTCAAGAATATGTAGGATTCAGGGCTGGACATTTAGCAGTTTTTCACATTTTTAGACTCCATGTTGATTGATTTTTTGGATGCAGAAGAAAAGGTTACATTGTGCTTTTGTTGATTTTAATAAAGTCTTGGACTATGTTGACCACGCTTTATTATGGAAACATGTTATTAGTGCAAATGTTACTGGTAAAATGTTAAATGTTATTCAGGCCATAATACTAAAAAGCAAAGTCTTGTGTAGAATGGAACGATGAAGTGTGATTTTTTCAATGTGAGATTGAAGTAAGACAAGATGAAAACTTGTCGCCACTTTTATTTGCAGTGTAGTTAAATGATATAAAAGATTTTCTCACCCAAAGAGTAAATGGGCTGTCCAGCATAAAGAATGTGCATTCTAATATTACTGTTCTTGAAGAAAATGAAATGATACGCTTTAAAAAGTGTTTGTTCTGTTGTATGCAGATTATACTATTATACTGGCTGAATCACCATCGAACTAGCAAAGTGCTTTAGACAACTAAAAGTAAATACTTCCACAACAAAAGTTGTTGCATTTTCTAGATAGAAGAAAAGTGCAAAAATGTCCTCAAAGTACTATTTAATGGCAACATTCTTGAAATTATTTATGAGTTCCAGTATTTGAGTTTGAAATTCAGTTATAATGATAGTTTTGACGTGGCAAAAAAAATCATGTTGCAAGGGTAATGTTCTGCTCAATTAAGAAATGTTGTAAATTAATGTCACCAATAGATGTACAACTAGATCTCTTTGACCATGTGGTAGTGCCTATATTGTTGTATGGTTCTAAAGTACGGTGTTCGCAAATGAGTGATTTGGCCAACAACTTGCAAATCAAACTCTACACAATGATCTTAGGATTACGAAAAATCAACTTAAGTTTATAATGGTTCTAGGTGAACTGAGACAGTTTCTATTAGAACTTAAATGTAAATGTAGACTGCTAAATTACTGGTATAAGATAACTTTAGATACACTTTTACTCGCTGCTGATGCAGGGAAAATATCCCTTCTCACTCTTCTCGACCTATCTGCTGCCTTTGACACTATAGATCACTCATTTATTCTTTCTCGCCTC
>CM054154.1:12386386-12388886 GCA_028751875.1 Rapana venosa
CGCTGTTTTACCTTCCCTGACCCTAAAGAGGGCAGGTACCCATTTACAGCTGGGTGAACTGGGGGAACTGTACTGAAGCCAAGGCCCGCAAACGGTCACCCATCCAACTGGTAACCACGCTCGACGCTGCTTAACTTGGCTGGGGGAGAGCGAGTGCTCCGACCACTGAGCTGTCCCGTCCCCAAATCTAGAGTAATGCTCTTGAAAGCAGTAATGAATGTTTCTTTAATAGAAACTTCAAACTCGCGTATGGAGGAGAGAACTGCATAATGATATTTCCAGATACATATGCTTTGTCACACTTCAGGTAACATGCAGCAGTCACAAGTTTCTGATTATAAGGGTTAGATGTGGCTATATTTCACGAACATGACGTCTTTGTTGCAATAGTAGCAGGGGTACATTTTGGGACGAATTTCATTTCATAATGAAATGAGCCAAAACAATTTTAAGTTCTTCCAAATGGATTTGTTCCCCCCCCCCCCACCCCCCAATACAAATTGAAGCCAGGGTCAGTTTTTAGCTTTCATAATTTGTTTAAAGTGGGAAGGGTAGAGTGTTGTGGAAATTGATAAAACTTAAGAAGGTTTCGAAATCCTTTTGTTCTTTGAATTATTTATCACCAGTTTTACGTTTGTAATTGATCTTTTACCCTTGAAGTTTAGTGTGTTGATACTTTTTTCCATTGTCACTTTACATTTCCTCTGAGGTTCAAAGGATTCAATTTCTGAATTATTGATGTGTGTGTGTGTGTGTGTGTGTGTGTGTGTGTGTGTGTGTGTGTGTGTGTGTGCGTGCGTGCGTGTGTGTGTGCGCGCGCGCGTGCGTTTAGTAAGGAGATTGTTGTTCTCTGGCAACACAATGGTGTTGTCCTTGGGGAAGGCAGCGGCTGAATGTCTCAGAGAAACCTGCTCAAACACGCAAATGATGACCTCATTGGTATTGTTCAATAATACATGTTTACAGAGGCGTTGTTGTTATTCCAAACTGTTTTGAGAACATCTTGAGCACACGTTAAAACATGTTCCTCCGTTGATAAAGTAGGCACTTGCGTGCTGGTGGGAATTGATGACAGCATTAACAAATGCACATACTCATGGAGATTGGATTTTGATAAAGCACACTGGAGCTTTTTATTCATTATCCTCGAAAGAAGAAAAATAGTTCGAAATTTGGTTTAGTCTAAACAATTCTAGAAGAAAAAGACCCAAGAGATTTCATCCTATACTTGTCACACTAACAAAAACAACAAAACAAACCAAAAGGAAACTACCAGAAGACTCAAGATTAAAGAGATTTTGTGCTCCTTTGCTAGAAATAAGTTGACCGATGGTGAGATAGTGTTCCATAAGCGACTGTTTTTGTCTGCCGTTACGGTAGCCACATTCCAAGGTTGAGGATATTCAAGAGATTTAAGTCCTGTTGGGCCTTCTGGTGTTCAGAAAACGACAAGCTATTTACAGCGGAGAACAAATCGAACATTGTTTCATCCAAACACAATTAGAATTTTAGCATGGAAGAGAAATAACAGGAATTGAAAAGCACTATGGACTCGCCGTCAGCGCCTGGGCTTTATCACAGTTCTTGATTAAACCATTGACGCTGGGGGCAACAGCAAAGTGAGAGGCTGTATGACCAGTGGCTTTCCCACTCATGGAATTCCACTTTACAGCTTAGTCTTTAGTGATCGACTATGACTCTCTGACTAGGAGGCTTGACTCGCACAGTCCTTATGTGCTGCAGCCCTTGGGGCTGGTTGGCCTTTGGAGAGCATCTCCAACGCTGACTGTCCTTAAGCCCACTTGGCCGAGAGAGTGGGGATGTGGTTTGGGCAAGGCATCTCCACTATAATAAAATTCTGCCCAGTTTCCAAAACAGCAGCTGCCTCCTCTGCTGTTTTGGAGGTCATCGTCGGACACGACGGACAAACATACAAATACAAAACATGGACTCAAGGAAAGTGTATAAGGAAACAATCCAATGAACAACTCTTGTAAACACTGGGGCTGGAAGACAAATGGCGCTAAAAGACTCTACCCGCCACAGTTGTTCTCTTTGTTTCTCAGCGAAACCTCCCCCATGTCCCAGTATTGAGATTTTGTGTAAGCAGCCATCGACCACCATTAAGGTAGCCGCAATCTGGCTTCCAGGATGATGTCTATACTGATACGACACCAGTGTGCATACGGTTTTTATTCATGCTGTTATCTGGTCCTCGCATGTGTCACCTGTCAGCATCACCGAGTTCAGCGTCAGCCTCTGTACCCAGTGATAAAGACAGGATCCTCCTTCTTCGTTTGCTCCAGTCTTTGCGGTGGCCCTGATGACCTCATGGATTCTCAGGCCACAGGATTCGGTGATGTTGCTAGTGAGAGAAGCTGGTGATCCCCCCCCCCCCTCCCCCCTCATGTTTTGTTCTGTTTCCCTCTGTCTTGCCTTGAAAGAGTTTTCATGAGGTCCGCGCTTTTCGCAACGCCTGGCCTGCACATCTGAGGTTCCT
>CM054154.1:12393886-12403886 GCA_028751875.1 Rapana venosa
GTCTCCACACTATACCCTGCACCTTCAGAGTACAGGGAAGCAAGAAAACTTGCTATATTTCCAGGGTCAGGTGTAGACTCTTCCACACAATTGTTGTAGGCATAGTTTTTCCACTGCTTAATAGAGCAGTTATATACCACCCAAGTTTCTGGTTGCCAGGATTCCAAAATCAGGTCTGCTGCAGTATCTGTCAATCCTTTTCCTCTAAACCTTGCCCTGATATTCTGCATGCCAGAAGATGTAGGCTCCCCTTTTTACTAGGGGATGCATCTTGCGTGGATGGCTTGGAAGAAGAAGGACATCCCTGGCTGTCGGAAGGGGGACAGGTTCTGCTGTCAGCAGATGGGACGGGATAGCCTAGTGGTTAGAACATTGCGCTCGCAATCTGATGACCCGGGGTTCGAATTCCGTTTAAGAGGATCTTTCACCTAGAGTTAACATCAATGAAGACTCCACTCTCCCCAAAAGTCCTTCGGAAGAGACTTTAAACCGAGGCCCGGTGTGTGAACGCGCGTAGAGCATCTTGCGCACACGTTAAATCCTGTTCCGCCTTTCGAAAGAGTAGGTCATTGTGTGCCGGTGGGAAGAGATGACAAAATTTACAAAACCGCATACACACGGGGACTAGACGTAAAAAATCACATGAGTGCTTATTCCATTATCCTCGATATAAATAAATAAATAAAGACTGGACAGGACTGACCATCAGACTTGTATTTCCAGCTCTGGACAATCAACACGCCTGTACTGTGGTCCGTTCTTGGTGTACTTTGTGGAGGACTTGCAGAATGACAGTGAACGGAGGGAAAGCAGAAAACTCGGTGAATTTCCATGAAATTAAAAAGGCATCCACTGCATAGGCTTCAGGGTCAGGTCTGTAGCTGATATAGCGTGCAAACTGCTTGTTTATCCTTGAGGCGAATACATCCACAGAGTGGCTTGCAAATGTGAAAGTGCTTTATGTAGTAAAGCAGGGTTGAGCTTCCATTCAGCATCCAGGTTTATTTTCCTGGATTCTGTCTCAGCTGCCACATTGTCTCTCCCTGGTATAAATGGTGCTGAAAGGCAAATGTTCTTAGCTATACACCATTTCCATATAGTGGAAATAATGTCATTGCATGATAGTGAATGGCTGATACCAAAATGTTTAATACAAGCAGCAGCTGTAGCGTTGTATGTCAAAACTCTGAAATAAACTAAAACACTGCTGCATTACACCTTCTTTACACTGCTGAAAAAACTAAAATACTGCTGCATTACACCTTCTTTACATTGCTGAAATAAACTAAAATACTGCTGCATTACACCTTTCCACTGCTGAAATAACTAAAATACTGCTGCATTACGCCTTCTTTCCACTGCTGAAATAAACTAAAATGCTGCTGCATTACACCTTCTTTCCACTGCTGAAATAAACTAAAATACTGCTGCATTACACCTTCTTTCCACTGCTGGAATAAACTAAATTACTGCTTCATTACAGCGCCTTCTTTCCACTGCTGAAATAAACTAAAATACTGCTGCATTACACCTTCTTTCCACTGCTGAAATAAACTAAAATACTGCTGCATTACGCCTTCTTTCCACTGCTGAAATAAACTAAAATACTGCTGCATTACACCTTCTTTCCACTGCTAAAATAAACTAAAATACTGCTGCATTACGCCTTCTTTCCACTGCTGAAATAAACTAAAATACTGCTGCATTACGCCTTCTTTACACTGCTGAAATAAACTAAAATACTGCTGCATTACACCTTCATTCCACTGCTGAAATAAACTAAAATACTGCTGCATTACACCTTCATTCCACTGCTGGAATAAACTAAATTACTGCTTCATTACAGCGCCTTCTTTCCACTGCTGAAATAAACTAAAATACTGCTGCATTACACCTTCTTTCCACTGCTGAAATAAACTAAAATACTGCTGCATTACGCCTTCTTTCCACTGCTGAAATAAACTAAAATATTGCTGCATTACACCTTCTTTCCACTGCTGAAATAAACTAAAATATTGCTGCATTACACCTTCTTTCCACTGCTGAAATAAACTAAAATACTGCTGCATTACGCCTTCTTTCCACTGCTGAAATAAACTAAAATACTGCTGCATTACGCCTTCTTTACACTGCTGAAATAAACTAAAATACTGCTGCATTACACCTTCTTTCCACTGCTAAAATAAACTAAAATACTGCTGCATTACGCCTTCTTTCCACTGCTGAAATAAACTAAAATACTGCTGCATTACGCCTTCTTTACACTGCTGAAATAAACTAAAATACTGCTGCATTACACCTTCATTCCACTGCTGAAATAAACTAAAATACTGCTGCATTACACCTTCATATCCACTGCTGGAATAAACTAAATTACTGCTTCATTACAGCGCCTTCTTTCCACTGCTGAAATAAACTAAAATACTGCTGCATTACACCTTCTTTCCACTGCTGAAATAAACTAAAATACTGCTGCATTACGCCTTCTTTCCACTGCTGAAATAAACTAAAATATTGCTGCATTACACCTTCTTTCCACTGCTAAAATAAACTAAAATACTGCTGCATTACGCCTTCTTTCCACTGCTGAAATAAACTAAAATACTGCTGCATTACGCCTTCTTTCCACTGATAAAATAAACTAAAATACTGCTGCATTAGACCTTCTTTCCACTGCTAAAATAAACTAAAATACTGCTGCATTACACCTTCTTTCCACGGCTGAAATAAACTAAAATACTGCTGCATTACGCCTTCTTTCCACTGCTAAAATAAACTAAAATACTGCTGCATTACACCTTCTTTACACTACTGAAATAAACCATTACTCTATCCCACCCCCTTTTCACTGCTGAAATAAACCACTACTATAATTATTCCACACCCTTAAATAAACCATTACTCTATTCCACCCCTTTCATCGCTGAAATAAACCATTACTATATTCCACACACTTAAATAAACCATTACTCTGTTCCACTGATGAAGAAGCTATATATGAAATATCACTCTCCTACTCACCCTTTCCACTGCTGCAATTTAAAAAAAAAGAACCCTTTTTGCAAGCACAGTAGACCAAGAACGAAAGAACTCTTTGACTACATTCATGAATCATGAGCTGAATCAGTTAAGGACTTTCACATTCTTTATTTTTATCACTAAGATACTACACCTCTTCCACTGCTAGAATAAACTAAATTACTGCTTCATTACAACCCTTCCACTGCTAGAATAAACTAAATTACTGCTTCATTACTACACCATTTCACTGCTGAAATAGACTAAATTGCTGCTTCATTACAACCCCTTTCAATGCTGAAATAGACTAAATTACTGCTTCATTACAACCTCATTTCACTGCTGATATAGACTAAATTACTGCTTCATTACAACCCCCTTTCAATGCTGAAATAAACTAAATTACTGCTTCATTACAACCCCATTTCACTGCTGAAATAAACTAAATTACTGCTTCATTACAACCTCATTTCACTGCTGAAATAGACTAAATTACTGCTTCATTACAACCCCATTTCACTGCTGAAATAGACTAAATTACTGCTTCATTACAGCCCCCTTCCACTGCTGAAATAGACTAAATCACTGCTTCATTACAACCCCTTCCACTGCTGAAATAGACTAAATCACTGCTTCATTACAACCCCTTCCACTACTGAAATAGACTAAATCACTGCTTCATTACAACCCCTTCCACTGCTGAAATAGACTAAATTACTGCTTCATTACAACCCCATTTCACTGCTGAAATAGACTAAATTACTGCTTCATTACAACCCCATTTCACTGCTGAAATAGACTAAATTACTGCTTCATTACAACTCCATTTCACTGCTGAAATAGACTAAATTACTGCTTCATTACAATCCCATTTCACTGCTGAAATAGACTAAATTACTGCTTCATTACAGCCCCCTTCCACTGCTGAAATAGACTAAATTACTGCTTCATTACAACTCCATTTCACTGCTGAAATAGACTAAATTACTGCTTCATTACAATCCCATTTCACTGCTGAAATAGACTAAATTACTGCTTCATTACAATCCCATTTCACTGCTGAAATAGACTAAATTACTGCTTCATTACAATCCCATTTCACTGCTGAAATAGACTAAATTACTGCTTCATTACAACCCCATTTTCACTGCTGAAATAGACTAAATTACTGCTTCATTACAATCCCATTTCACTGCTGAAATAGACTAAATTACTGCTTCATTACAACCCCATTTCACTGCTGAAATAGACTAAATTACTGCTTCATTACAACCCCATTTCACTGCTGAAATAGACTAAATTACTGCTTCATTACAACTCCATTTCACTGCTGAAATAGACTAAATTACTGCTTCATTACAATCCCATTTCACTGCTGAAATAGACTAAATTACTGCTTCATTACAGCCCCCTTCCACTGCTGAAATAGACTAAATTACTGCTTCATTACAACTCCATTTCACTGCTGAAATAGACTAAAATTACTGCTTCATTACAATCCCATTTCACTGCTGAAATAGACTAAATTACTGCTTCATTACAATCCCATTTCACTGCTGAAATAGACTAAATTACTGCTTCATTACAATCCCATTTCACTGCTGAAATAGACTAAATTACTGCTTCATTACAACCCCATTTCACTGCTGAAATAGACTAAATTACTGCTTCATTACAATCCCATTTCACTGCTGAAATAGACTAAATTACTGCTTCATTACAATCCCATTTCACTGCTGAAATAGACTAAATTACTGCTTCATTACAACCCCTTCCACTGCTGAAATAGACTAAATTACTGCTTCATTACAACCCCATTTCACTGCTGAAATAGACTAAATTACTGCTTCATTACAACCCCATTTCACTGCTGAAATAGACTAAATTACTGCTTCATTACAACTCCATTTCACTGCTGAAATAGACTAAATTACTGCTTCATTACAATCCCATTTCACTGCTGAAATAGACTAAATTACTGCTTCATTACAGCCCCCTTCCACTGCTGAAATAGACTAAATTACTGCTTCATTACAACTCCATTTCACTGCTGAAATAGACTAAATTACTGCTTCATTACAATCCCATTTCACTGCTGAAATAGACTAAATTACTGCTTCATTACAATCCCATTTCACTGCTGAAATAGACTAAATTACTGCTTCATTACAATCCCATTTCACTGCTGAAATAGACTAAATTACTGCTTCATTACAACCCCATTTCACTGCTGAAATAGACTAAATTACTGCTTCATTACAATCCCATTTCACTGCTGAAATAGACTAAATTACTGCTTCATTACAATCCCATTTCACTGCTGAAATAGACTAAATTACTGGCTTCATTACAATCCCATTTCACTGCTGAAATAGACTAAATTACTGCTTCATTACAATCCCATTTCACTGCTGAAATAGACTAAATTACTGCTTCATTACAATCCCATTTCACTGCTGAAATAGACTAAATTACTGCTTCATTACAACCCCATTTCACTGCTGAAATAGACTAAATTACTGCTTCATTACAATCCCATTTCACTGCTGAAATAGACTAAATTACTGCTTCATTACAATCCCATTTCACTGCTGAAATAGACTAAATTACTGCTTCATTACAATCCCATTTCACTGCTGAAATAGACTAAATTACTGCTTCATTACAATCCCATTTCACTGCTGAAATAGACTAAATTACTGCTTCATTACAGCCCCCTTCCACTGCTGAAATAGACTAAATCACTGCTTCATTACAACCCCTTCCACTACTGAAATAGACTAAATTACTGCTTCATTACAACCTCATTTCACTGCTGAAATAGACTAAATTACTGCTTCATTACAGCCCCCTTCCACTGCTGAAGTAGACTAAATCACTGCTTCATTACAGCCTCATTTCACTGCTTAAGTAGACTAAATCACTGCTTCATTACAACCCCTTCCACTACTGAAATAGACTAAATTACTGCTTCATTCCAGCCCATCACACTGCAAAAATAACTCAAACACTGCTTTATTACACCCTCTTCTACTGCTGAAAGAAACTAACATATTACTTCAATTTACATCCCTTGTCGCCCCTGAAAGTATAGAGAACTAGAACATTACTTCGTTACAACCCCTTTCGCTGCTGAAAAAGAAAACTAAAACATTACTTCACTGATTTTTACACCACCTTTCACTGCTGAATCAAAGTAAAATATTACATCATCACACCCCCTTTCACTGCTGAATTAAAGTAAAATATTACATCATCACATCCCCTTTCACTGCTGAAATAAACTAAAATACGACTTTTTAAACCGCCCCCCCCCCCCCCCCCCCCCCCCCCCGCCACTCTTCTACTGCCAAAATAAACCAAATTACTATTCCATTACAGCTCCTTCCACGAAGAAAAGAAACTCTCTTCAGGAAACATTACTTAAACACAGACCCTGCTACTGCTGAAAAATCAACTAAGATACCACTTCATTACCACCATCATCTTGAATAAGAAAAAAAAAAGCCAACAAAAAAACTCTGTTTTATTTTTTAAAATATTTTTTTATTCATTCTTTTATATCGAGGATAATGGAATAAGCACTCATGTGTTTTTTTACATCCAGTCCCCGTGCGTATGCGGTTTTGTTAATTTTGTCATCTGTTTCCACCGGCACACAATGGCCTACTCTTCCGAAAAGCGGAACAAGATTTAAGGTGTGCGCGCGATGTTCTGCATGCGTTCGAACACGTGGCCTCGGTTTATAGTCTCATCCGAAGTGTGTGCGCGCGCGTATGTGTGTGTGTGTGTGTGTGTGTGTGTCGTGTGTGTGTGTGTGTGTGTGTGTGTGTGTGTGTGTGTGTGTGTGTGTGTGTGTAAGTGTGTGTGTGTGTTTGAGATTTCATTTCATTTCTTTTTTTTTTTTTGCAAGGATAATGATCAAGCACTCATGTGCTTTTTTCTTTTTTTTAAGTTTTGAATCTACTTCCCGTGTGTATGCAGTTTTGTAAATTTGTCATCCGTTCTCACCGGCACAGAATGGCCTACTCTTCAGAAAAGCGGAACGGGTTTTAACCTTTGCACAAGTGTTCTGCATGTGTTTGCACACGGGACCTCGATTTATAGTCTCATCCGAACAATTTTGAAGGTGGAGGGTGGGGATGGGTGGGGGGGGGGGGGGGGGGGGGGGGGGGGGGGGGGGGGGAGGGGGGGGGGGGTGGTGGTCGACACTGATGATAATCCAGAGAAAATATCTCTTGAACAGATTGGCACCCGGGGTCGCGATCGGAGGGGGCAGTGTGTGTGTGTGTGTGTGTGTGTGTGTGTGTGTGTGTGTGTGTGTGTGGTGTGTGTGTTGTGTGTATGTGGTGTGTGTGTGTGTGTGTGTGTGTGTGTGTATGTGTGTGTGTGTTTTGTGTGTATGTTGTGTGTGTTGGGGTGTGTATGTTGTGTGTGGGGTATGTGGGGTTTTGTGTGTGTGTTGGGGTTGATGTGTGTGTGTGTGTGTGTGTGTATGTATGTGTGTGTGTGTGTGGAGAGAGAGAGAGAGATAGAGAGAGAGAGAGAAGAAGAGAGAGAGAAGGAGAGAGAGAGAGAGAAAAGTCAAAGTCAAAGTCAAACTTGTATTTTCAGATGGTACATTGAATAAGCAGTGCATTTGCTTTTTTTCATCAAGACATCTATCTAAAGAAAAAAAAGAGAGAAAAGATAATATATATTCACACATAAAATAAAAACAAAATCAATGATAAACCATACAAATCAAACAAGAGAAAACAATAATTTATGCATACATAGAATTAAAACCAAAACCAAAAAACCCATGAACATTGTTAAACCATACAAATCAAACAAATTAAAAAAAATCCCGAAAATATATCCACCATAATACAAACAAACAAGCAACAGAGAAAAACCAAACCAAAAACAAACAAAGATAACAAAACAAAATAAAAAAGACAACCCCCCCCCCCCCCCCAACACACATACACACAAAAAACCGCCAAACATACAAACAACTGAACAAAACAAACAAAGATAAAAACGGCAAGAACAACCACAAGCAAATAAACAAACAAACAAACATACACATACGTACACAACAACAGCAACAATAACAAACATAAAACAACAATAACAGCCAAAGCAAAGAGCAATATAGAACTAACAAAAGACAACACAAAAAAAGAGTCCAAAATACCCCCTCCCCCTCCCCAAGAAACCACCCTAAAACAAAGGAAAACCCCAAACAAACATACAACCCCCCCAAAACCCCCCCCCCCCAAAAAAAAAAAACCCAAACCAACAACAACAACAAAAAACCAAACCTAGTACTCCACCCCCACCCACCACCAACAATAACAACAACAACCAAATGGATATAAACAGAGGAAACTGATGTGCCGTTTCCTTTTAAATCTTTTAAACACTTACATACACGTACACACCCTCACCCATGTCCCCTTCACCACACATACTCATAATTATATAAAGGAAAACGAGAAACAACCAGACATTGGATTCAGAGCAAAAAAGTAAAACAAAGACATCCATTCCCTCCCTCTCTTCTGGCCATAAACACGCGCGCGCGTGTGTGCGTGCGTGCGTGTATGTGTGTGTGTGTGTGTGTTCCAGTCAAGGGTAGCCAGTCACAAATACTTTAATCCTGGCATGGAGATCAACTGCATCACTGACAGGCACAGGATTGATAGGAATCATAATCATCACAAGACTCAAGAAAGCTGCCTCTCATCACACACACACACACACACACACACACATACAATGAGTGAGTGCAATTTCAAATATGTCCATAGTCTTTGGAAATGATTGTATGCATACAAACATTTAAAATGCAAACTGCTTAGTTTCTTTTTCACCATTTCAAGTCCGTTATCACAATTATTATGATCGAAGTTCTGTGCGTCAGTCTAATCAGTCTGAGCAGTCTAAAAAGGTTTCATGGTCAAAGAGAAACAAATCTTATTAGAAAGTTTACTTAAGATGCTAAGTACTGTCCCTTGGTTTTAATTTGGTTTTCTTTTTTTAAATAATTTTTTGGTAATATTTTAAACAAATTTTTAAAAATAATTTCTTCTAAAGTAACTTATTTCGGAGAGAGAGAGAGAGAGAGAGAGAGAGAGAGAGAGAGAGAGAGAACTCTTAACTCTGAAATTTAATGAATACAGGCCAACAGCCCCTTTCATGGGGGGAAACATAAACATTATTCTGACATAATATATAACATGATCAAGAAACACAATACTGGTACTACATGAACATGATCACTGAAAGAAAAAAATCAAACAAAACAAACAACTGCTGAGTGCAGATGGAAACAATCTTAATCCTGGAGGTGATTCACTTTTAATTACTCATATTTTCAATAAAGTTCTGTCTGAGTTTAAATGCAGCTAAAAGGAATTTGGCGAGATTTACTAGAGATGCTTGTGAATTGCAAGCTAGTACACTGACAAGCGCTTTGTCTAGGTTAACACCGAGAGAGAGAGAGAGAGAGAGAGAGAGAGAGAGAGAGAGAGAGAGAGAGAGAGAGAGAGAATGCGTGTGTAGACAGTATATTTCCCATGGAGTAGTAATTAACGGGAAAGACTTCTTATCCCCATTTCCCTGTTGAAACTATAGTCCAGGGCAAGTGTGGAATCAGTCCTTTTGAAGATGCTAATACCCGTTCTGCCGATTAGTATTAGCTGGTTGATAAAGGTGTGATGTTCCTTGAGTTGTGTCGATATTTCAATACCAAATAATTTGTCTGTTGTAGAAAGTTTATAATTATTGGTTTGAATCTTGAGCATCTGTCAGTATCGTAAGACTCTGGAGTTGCGATCTAGGTGTTTAAACTCCAGAGCGCAAAGCCTGGGTAAGTCAGTATGGAGGGCAAGCTGTTACCCATGCAGCAGACCCCATCCCCCTCCCCCCTATCCCCTCTCGCTGGAATGGTCCATTGGACAGGCAATCGCCGATGCACATGGTTCCAGTGCCG
>CM054154.1:12408886-12419416 GCA_028751875.1 Rapana venosa
GTATGTATGTATGTATAAGTATGAACATGAAGTATGATGTATGTGTATGAAATGTATGTATATGTATGTAACTATCGTGTGTGTGGTGTGTGTGTGTGTGTGTGTTTTGTGTGTGTGTGTGTGTGTGACAATTTTTGTGGGCTAACGAAATACAAATCTCGAAAAGTTCTCCAGTCTCTCTCGAAATTCAGATTTGCAGATATTTTTGAAATTTCACTTGTCTGTCACAAGTGTAGACTGTCTTAAAAAAAATTTGTATACTTAAAAAATAGTCTCGAGTCTTTAATCCTGTTTGCTTATCATTTTACGATGAACTCTTGCTTTTCAGTTCCTGTTAGTATGGATATTATTTTTGGGTGTATTGCTCTTAGGTTTATTCTCCTATTCAATTTGTTTGTAATCCTCCATACCCTCAAAGGGGTGAAAGGAATTAAATCTTGAATCTTGAATCATGTGTTTTGGTTCGTGTTTTGGTGTGTGGGGTTGTGTGTGTGTGTGTGTGGTGTGTGGGGTGTGTGTGTGTGTGTGTGTGTGTTTGTGTGTGGGGTGTGTGCGCGCTTTTTCACAACAACAACCCCAACAACAATGACAAAAAAACAACAACAACTACTTCTACTCCTCTTCTTTTTCTTCTTCTTCTTTTTCTAACTAACTACTCTGCTGCTTCTGCCGCTGCTGCTTTCTAACTTCTACAACTACTATCCTCTGTGTGTGGTGGTGTGTGTGGTGTGTGTGTGTGTGTGTGTGTGGTGTGTGTGTGGTGTGATTGTTCTAAGTGCTCATTAGGATTTTAGGTCATACATATTTTTTTTTGAATAAACTAATTCTTAAGAAACGATGACAACAATAAAAAAACAAAAACCCAAAGACCACCCCTGTAAAAACAACAACAACAACAACAACAACAACCACTACAACAAACACACAAACAAACTAGAATGGTGGGCTTCATACTCCTTTCTCTCTGAGAGCCCTGTTAGACTGATCAAGGCTCTGAGCCACAGGTGAAGGGACACAGCATGCAACAGATCAAACAAACACTGTTCATTTCCTTCCTCCGCCAGTGCTTCAATGTTCGCCACTGTTGAGATTTTTTCGCATGCGACTGGTTCTTTCTTTCTTTCTTTTTTTTTTTTTGGCCTACCATTTAGGGAGCTAGCTGCATTCAGACTTCAGGCCACACACACTGGAGTTAACACTCTTATTCATGCAAGTGTGTGGTGGGTCATGGAAACCTAAACATACCCATCTCGTACCTTAACTCAATGGAATCGCAGTGAAATGGATCCCCTCATTTTGTGGTGATGCGTGATTTTGGCTATATTTGAAAAATTCAGCAGACCTACCCAACATAATAATGGTATCCACATTATACATCATTGACAAGTTTATAATGTCTACTTTTGAGATTGTTTCACAGTTTTTCAATAGATGACTGTATTTGTTTTTTTACAAATTTTCAAAATATTTTACTGAATGTTGAAAAATAAAAAAAGTTTTGAAAATTAAGGTTGCATATCTTACATGCCTTGAACTGTTCATCAACTAGTCCCCTTGAAGCAATGTGATGATTTTTCACCAAAGTAAAGTTCCCTGAAGCTGGCTGAATCCATCTGATGTCACTTTTTGTACAACAGATGTTTAAAAAAGAATCATAATACTGGAGAGCCTGAAATCCCCAAAATATCACTTGTTGACATGTCAAACAAAATTAGCCAACAGACACAAACTAGGCAAGCTTATGGTCAAGGAAAGCAACTGTTTTTAGAAAAATGATTGCCCTACAGCCCAGAGTACTTTCCCTTGAGTTGAACATCACTTAGTGTATTTTAAAAAACTTGTACTTCTGCATGCCGAAGCTTAAGCTCAACCTCAATGAGTTAAACTTGAAAAGGGATGGTTTCCACCATGTTTACTTTCCTTGCCTGAGAGACCCTGTGAACAATTCAGGGTAGTACCCCAACAACTCTACAGGAATTGAAGGGAGAAAGGAGAGGAACGATAGAATGATAGCATCTTCCCATTTAGCTGGTGGTGCTGGTGATGCATTTGGTGACATTGTTCTGTGTCCATTCCTAACTGAATCGTGTACAAAAAGCTGTCCCTATGCCAAGCCAACGTTGATGCTTACTGTCCAAATAGCTTCAAACAGGATCCATTTATTTCTGGATTTGAGTGTGTTGGTGTTTTGTGTGTGTTGTGGTGTGTTTGTGTTTTGGTGGGGTGGGGTGGGGGTGGGGGGTTGTTAAAACCGTCTAGAAGTATGTAGGAATGCAGTTTCATATTGTTGATTTATGAATCCACGGTTCATACATGTTGATTTCATGCTTGTTGATTGTGAATCCACGGCTAATACTTGCTGATTCCTTGCTTGTTGATTGTGAATCCACGGTTAATACTTGTTGATTCCATGCTTGTTGATTGTGAATCCACGGCTAATACTTCTCGATTTCTTCCTTCTAGGTTACAGATCCACCATGAACACAGTGCATCATGGAACTCGCCGACCAGTCACTAAACTCATACTTCTTTCTTTCTTTTTTTTTTCTTTTTTCTGTTTCTGTTGATAGTTTTTCTGAAAGCAAGGTGTGACCAGGTCCCTGTGTCAGCAGCGGCTCTCCATGGGGGTTCAGCAGTCCAGGTTCAGCAACCTGACAGGAGGTGTGCTCCACGTCCTGGTCTTCAGTGACATCCACACAGACCACTTCCTCAACATCCGGCAGCCGCCCACTGACGGCAGGCCTATCGAGCTGGACGGCTCAGACGATGGGGCCCCTGTCAAAGTGGGTGTTGTCCACAACGAGGTGGCTGGCCGCTTTGTCTTCGACCTCTTCAGGCTTTCCAATGGGGCGACTTTAGCCATCAGGGTGAGCCGGTCTGTCTGTCTGTAGGGGTCAGGATGAGTTGGCTCCGAGTGTTTAATTAACAGCTAGGCTAGCCACCACTGTCTCTGTCACTCTGCATCACTGTGTGTGTGTTTGTAGTGTGTGTGTGTGTAGTGTGTGTTGTGGTGTGGTGGTGGCGCGCGTGTGGTGTGGTGATGTGTGTGTGTGTGTGTGTGTGGTGGCGTGTGTGTAGTGTGTGTGTGGTGTGGTGTGGTGGTGAAGGTGGTGGCGTGTGTGTGTGTGTGTGGTGTGGTGTGGTGATGTGTGTGTGTGAAGTGTTTGTACTGTGTGTGTGTATGGTTTGTACGATTATTTAATCTATATCAGATCTAGTGCTCACTACATGGCTAATACGTGTGTGCCTTATTATTGAAGGATATTGATATTGAGGCAGGAAGATCGCAGGTTCGAATCCTGTAAGAGCCATAATAATATCATGACTTTGTATTGTTGAATTCAAGCTGGCTCTTACCCAAAATGAGTATGTTTTGTGCTCATTGGAAAGACTGGGACCACACAGTCGAACTTTGTGGACTTCATGGATGTAATTTATGAAAACAATATCCCTTATCCCTTCTATGCCTTATTATTATTGAAGGATAGCATCTGATGATGACGAAGTTATTAGGTAGGCCTGTGTACAGATTGCAGTACACAGAGGAGAAACAAAACAGTTTGAAAATAGAATTGTTCAACCTTTCACTATATGAACTGGCCCTATGGAGATGTTAGACAAACTGGTAAGATTTTACTGAACTGTTTAGGTCCTGTATAAGCACCCACCTACAACCACTTAGCCTAGAAACATTTGCAAGATATGGGATTTTTCTTTCTTTCTTGTTATTGTTCTTTGTTTGCTTTCTTGTTTGTTTTTACTATACTAGCTTCCAGTTTTTTTCTTCAACCTCTCACGGGTTTAATCTGCATGAGAAAACAACATACTATTCAGTGGCTCTGGCAGGGAGATCGCAGGTTCGAATCCTGTAAGAGCCATAATAATATCATGACTTTATATTGTTGAATTCAAGCTGGCTCTTACCCAAAATGAGTATGTTTTGTGCTCATTGGAAAGACTGGGACCACACAGTCGAACTTCGTGGACTTCATGGATGTGATTTATGAAAGCACTATCCCTGCGTTAAGGGAGAGAACCCCTCTTTCCCAGTTCATGTGCACTATGCACATTTGTGTGCTACTGTCACCCAGTAGTGGGTGATAGATAGGGAAGGGCTAGTAGATGGTTGGCTACCCTGTAGCGGGGTACCCGAAGGCAAAAGATTTTGAAGAGCGTTGCTCAACTTAATTCACCCCCACCCCAAAGCAGCTGTCTTCAACTCTCGGCCACACTGAGACTGGGATGATGATGATGATGATACAGAAAGTGGACCACCATATGAAGTCATCTCAAAGTTGATGCACTTCCACAGTATCGTTACATCCTCATACAGGAGCATAGCATCACAGCTCATCATGCTGTCACACAACAACAAAAACAAAAAAAATGGTCACAGAGGCCCCTGATGCCTTGTGTTGACTCACCTCCTGCCCCTTGAGGGATCTCTGCTATGAACTGACAAGCGTGGGTGTGGCTAAGGCGGAGAGATGGTTACCACACACAACAGCCAGGCAAGGACTTCACCCAAGACGAGGCTGGCAGGAGAACAGGCCCCTCCTTTAAGTCAGCGACGCAAAATGTGATCCCATACCTTATGCACTTGCTGGGTGGCGCTCATCGCCTCTCCTCTCCTCTCCCTCGCTGCTTTACCTTCCCTGTCCCTAAAGAGGGCAGGGAGCCATTTACAGCTGGGTGAACTGTACTGAAGCCAAGGGGTACAAACGGTCACCCATCCAAGAGGTAGGTAAAAAAAAAAAAAAGGTAAAAGAGTCCCATAACCTATAAGGTCGTAGGGGAGCGAGGCGTCAGAGACCTCACTTCTTTAGGGCCAGCATATTGAGGGCGGCGCCCATCTCCTCTCCCTCGCTGCTTGACCTTCCCTGACCCTAAAGAGGGCAGGTACCCATTTACAGCTGGGTGAACTGGGGGAACTGTACTGAAGCCAAGGCGCGCAAACGGTCATCCATCCAACTGGTAACCACGCTCGACGCTGCTTAACTATCCAAGAGGTAACTTAAAAAAAACGGATGGTATGACGGTCATACCTGTGCCAGAAGACAAGTGTGTGTGTGTGTGTGTGTGTGTGTGTGTGTATAGGTGCTCAGAGCACTGCTAGCGTGATTCAAAGTTGGGGTTTCTCCAGCCCCAACAGTGGAGAGAAACAGAAGAAAAATGACTGTTTAGCTGTATGGCCCTGACCTAGCCTATTCTAGAGAAGGGAAACTTGACTTAGCCTACCTTGCTTGATTGACCTTGCTCGATTGACCTTGCTTGCTTGATTGACCTTGCTTGCTTGATTGACCTTGCTTGATTGACCTTGCTTGATTGACCTTGCTCTGCTCTGCAGGCTGTCACCAGAGAAAACGGGGTGCAGGAATTTGACCGCGTGAAGGGAGTGGAGCTTGTGTCTCTGGGCAGAACCATCCACAAGGCGGCCGACTCCCCGGATTGGCCCCTCAAATTTCACCACACGCCTCAGTGCTCCCTCAGCAGAGAGGTGTCTCCCATCAGCCAGTCTCCCAAACCCACAGAGCTCAAAAGAACTGAGGATTGAACAGGTGCCTTTTCAACACTGGGTTTAACTCTCTCTCTCTTAACTCATTGGAGTCGCAGAGAAATGGATCCCGCCATTTTGTGGTGACGCATGATTTTGGCTATATTTGAAAAATTCAGCAGACTTACCCAACATAATAATGACATACACATTATACATCATTGAAAAGCTTATAATGTCTTCTTTTGAGATTGTTTCACAGTTTTTTTAATAGATGACTGTATTTATTTTTTACAAATTTTCAAAATGTCACTGAATGCTGAAAAATAAAAAGTTTTGAAAATTAGGGCTGTTATCTTAAATGGCTTGAACTATTCATCAACTAGTCCCCTTGAAGCAATGTGATGATTTTTCACCAAAGTAAAGTTCCCTAAAGCTGGCTGAATCCATGTGATGTCACTTTTTGTACAACAAATTATTTTTTTAAAAGAATCATAACACTGGAGTGCCTGAAATTACAAAGATATCAATTGTTGACATGTCAAACAAAATTGGCCAACAGACAAAAACTAGGCAAGCTTATGGTCAAGGAAAGCAACTGTGTTTAGAAAAATGATTGCCCTACAGGCCAGAGTACTTTCCCTTGAGTTAACCATCACTTTGTGTTTTTTAAAAAAATCGTAAGTCTGCCGATTCTTAAGCTTCGGCACGTCACAGTAAAGGAGAGGCACAACCTCAATGAGTTAAAGTTTCTGAAACGCTAAGAAGAAGGCGTCATTATGGTGTGGGGTCAAATCGAATGTCTTGGTGTTGCCGTGATTATGTAGACACGATGTTTTCATTCTAAATTTGGTTCACATGGCCGACATTTTCAAATATTGGGTATGAATAAAATACGAAATAATGATAATATTGACGTGAGTCTGAGAGAGAAACTGGATGCTATTTTCAGAATTCTGCAACTTCGCAAAAACTGGCAGACATTTTTTCATGGCGTGGGACTCCATGTTTCACCATTACAATGACCGTCATCTACAGATCTAGAGCCAATAGTTAGCATACTTAACTGTAGATAACCCCTGCAGTATAGAAAGCATTCCCCAATCTGGAAATTATGTGTTAGAAATTTATTTTTTGCTATTACTCTCTTTGCTTCTTTTTCCTGATCTCTCTCTCATTTCTCTTTATTTTCTGTCTTCCCCATCCATTCACCTCTTTAAAAAAAAAAATTGTTTTAGTGAATCTGTCAACTATTCTCTTTTTCCATTTTATGACATTTTGCCTGTATCATTTTGTTCTGGCACCTAGGTTGTGACATTTAAACACTGGGATGGGCATAGGATGTCCATTCTAGAGTGAAATTTGCCCATATTCAGCACTATTCCATTCATTATCATCATTATTATTATTATTATCAAAGCAGTCAGAAAAGTTATGTCTAAAAAACAAAATCAGCAATGGTTATATCTGAAAGAAATTTAGCAATGCGCGTGCACATGCATATATGTATGTGTGTGCATATATGTGTGTTGTGAACACGTGTGTGTGTGTGTGTGTGAGATAGCAATTCTGCAATGTTTGTCTTTGCACAATTTAGCAATACTTATGTCAATGAAAAATTTAGCAATGTTTACAGCTGAAAAAAAGCGCACAGTGGTGTGTGTGTGTGTGTGTGTGAAGTCAAATTTTTATTTCGAGATGGTACATTGAATAAGCAATGCATTTGCTTTTTTTCATCAAGCCATCTATCTTAAGAACAAATTTCTTAATGATTATACTGAAAAACTACATTGTTGCAGCCTTTATCAATAAATTGAACCAGTAAAAAGAGGAGTGTGTGCGTGTGTGTGTGTGTGTGTGTGCGCGTGCACAAAGGATGTGAATAGAGAGGCTGAAGATCTAGTATGCATTGTACACTACGTGCAGGAACAAGATTTTAGTAAGATTGAAACAACTCATTGTGAGTGTATGCATCCGTGTGTGTGTGTGTGTTGCTACAACTTTTTGTCACAGCGTGTTCAGCACATAGGGTAATAATAGCAACACAAAACCCCCAGTTACTTGAAGAGTTTAATCTGTAGCACTCCTGTAATAATGATATGAACCATCCTTTGTTATAATATTGGTTCATCTAAACTGTGGTATACATTTTCTAATGTCTGAAATAAAGAAAGTCTGACTTAACTTTCTTCATTACTGTTGTGAATGATATGTGGTGCATTTGAGTACGACGCTCTTGAAGATGTGTGTGTGTGTGTATGAATTCTTTTCTCCTTTTATTTCGAGGATAATGGAATAATTTATTATTTATTTATTCTTTTATATCGAGGATAATGGAATAAGAACTCGTGCGCTTGTTTTTATCCAGTCTCTGTGTGTATGCAGTTTTGTGAATTTTGTCATCCGTTCCAACCAGCACATAATGGCCTACTCTTCCAAAAAGTGTGTGTGTGTGTGCATATACATGAGTGTGTGTGTGTGTGCATATACATGAGTGTGTGTGTGTGTGTGCATATACATGAGTGTGTGTGTGCATATACATGAGTGTGTGTGTGTGTGTGCAAGTAAGAAGAAAGAAAAAGGACACTGTGCATGTGTGTGTGCTGTCACTGCCACTCTTAAAGGAAGGGAGGTAACACTTTTCAGCAAATAGTGATGGGAGATATCTCTGGTCTGCTAACTTGGTCAACAGCCACAATTGAAGGTGCCTGCGTTCTTGTCTGCACGTTCAAACTTTGATTTCATTCTAACTACAACAGATATTTTGGGTTTTGTCTGATAGTTATTTGCTCTTGATGCTGACAGGTTTTCTTCTAGAAATCGTCAGAACTGTACCTGACCCTACAGGCTCAAACTGATTTTTTCAGGAAATCCCCAACTCCGGCACAGACTTTCAGGACTCTCTATGAACCCTCACACACACACACACTCATGTGCGGATACACACACATACACACAAATTTTAAAAAACCCCACCAACCCGAAATAAAAATTGAATGAAACTACATGGAAATAATTTTCAAACTGAATTTGATAAATATATAAAACTTGAAGTAATTCTGACAAAAATACCTGCATTCTTTTTTTCCATGAAAAAAAAAAAAGGTTAATCAAGCCCACAAAGCATGACCAATGTTCACACCAAGTAAAAAAAAAAAAAAAATGTTTTGCTTTTTATCATTAAACCTCCTTTTCCAACTCTCTGGAAACAAGACACACCAACACAAGCGTGATTCGGAACAAAATGAGACTGACTTTATTTGTTTGTTTAAAAAAACAATTTCTCAAAAAATGTCATCAGGTTGATAAATCATTTGGTTTATTGCTCATAGGACTGGAAAATACTGACGAATTCTAGATACAAAATGAACACAATCCAGCTGTTGATGCACACGATATGTAACAAAATCAACTTAGAATTACACTTAAGGTTTTCGAAATATTCTGTCTGCTGATTCACAAAAAAGTGACCCAACAGAAGTGCAGGGCAATCGACAGAAGGAAAAAACACTTCATAAGGTATCCAGCGGGCAAGAGATGGAATGTAAAAACCTATTCAGCATTCTACAACAGACAAGACTACCATGAATGAATCACTACATTCTATTCAACCAGTAATCTACTTGTCACACAGTTTTCAGTTGCAAACATGAACTAAAACGGCACTGTCTATATTTAAATCTCCAAGCTAGCCTGAATCAACACGATCAAGCAACCAACATGATCAGAATAAAAAAGAAACAAAGTACAGCTATATCACAAAATTAATAACTACTCAATTAAAAAAAAAATCAAAATCAAAAACAAGAAAAACCCCACCACAACTATCAAACACCGTAACCAACCAAACAAAAGTAACCTTTTCTGTTTAACTTCCTCTTTAAAATCTTTAATGCAAAAGAAAAAAAAAAGAAAGAAAAAAAAAGAAAGAGATATAACAATAGAATTGATTTTACAATTACAAAAAAAAACAACAACAGAAAAAAGCCTCATAAAAAAACAACAAATGAAAACATCTCACCACCCTACACAACCAATTTAGAAAAAAACCCAAAACAAACCCCCCAACAATATCCACTCTATTCAATCAAACAAAAACGACAACAACAAAAAGCAACACTTAATCATCCCAATTTCTTTTCTTTTCTACACACGATGACTTCTTTCACGACAAACAAACCCCTCTAAACACAATGACTTCGTTTCTAAGCTGAATTCTTACAGTACTGGAACTGCGACCCCACCCCTCCCCCCCCTCCCCCTGAAAAAAACCCAACACACACACACAAAGAAACCCCCCAAACCCAAGCTGAACTTAAAAGAAGAAAACCCAACCCCAGAAATGCATGGCCTGAATCACACGACATTTACAATGCAGATGCACCACCATTCACAATCCCAGCCAGTGACAGGGTAGTGTGCTATCAGGAAGTTTAGGGTTTTTTTTTTACTTGGCCAGCGGTTTGGCCGCCCGCCTCGATGAAAGTGGCCCAGAGTGACGTCCCTTGTCGACAGGCCGTTCACATCGTGAGAAAATCAGAGTTATCTGAACCTGGCGGGACAAAAAAAGAAAAAGAGAAAAAAAAAAAATCTCAATGTTTGGAAGTAACACGCACGCTTTTAACTTAAGCTGGTGGATATCATACAGAGAAAGACGAGGCTGACGGTAATCTTTGTTTCTAAGGGTTACAGATAAGTGTGTGTGTTGGTGTGTGTGTGGTCTGTTTTGTGAGAGAGAGACAGAGAGAGAGCGAGACAGAGAGAGACAGAGCACAGAGAGAGAGAGAGGGGGAGGGGGGGGAATGGATGGAGGATGGATGGAGGGAGGGAGGAGGGAAGGGAGGGATAGGGAGAGAGAAGAGGAGAGGAGAGAGAGAGAGAGAGAGAGAGAGAGAGAGAGAGAGAAAATCAAATTTTATTTTCTGAGAGGGAGAAAATCAAATTTTATTTTCTGAGGATATAGAATAAGTAAAAGACTTTTTTTTTTTTTTTTTTACATCCAACCCTCGGAGAGAAAGAGAAGAGAAATCAATGAC
>CM054154.1:12424916-12437416 GCA_028751875.1 Rapana venosa
AACACCAACAATAACAACAACAACACCATCACCAACAACAACAATAACAACATCAGCAACAACAACAACAGTAGCAACAACAACAACAATAGTAACAACAACAACAGTAGTAACAACAACAACAGCAACAACAACAAAAGGCAGACAGAGAAGCAACGTGTGTGTAAAAAGAAACACACCTTTATTCCTTTTCAAAACAATGCTCTCAACACAAATGCAGGGGGGTGGTGGGGGGGTGTTGTTGTTGTTGTTGTTGTTTTCTTGTTGTTCAACATCAACATTCAGACTTTCTAATACTCACATCAGCTCAAAACTGGAAACCGAACCGCATTAAAATAGAACACACATGAAGTCAGGGGGAAAAGACAGGGTAAAAAATAGAAGGTAAAGGAGTCCCATGACCTATAGGGTCGTAGGGGAGCGAGGCGTCAGAGGCCTCACTTCTCTAGGGGCCAGCATATTGAGGGCGGCGCCCATCTCCTCTCCCTCGCTGCTTTACCTTCCCTGACCCTAAAGAGGGCAGGTACCCATTTACAGCTGAGTGAACTGGGGGAACTGTACTGAAGCCAAGGCGCGCAAACGGTCACCCATCCAACTGGTAACCACGCTCGACGCTGCTTAACTTGGCTGGGGGAAAGCGAGTGTTCCGACCACTGAGCTATCCCGTCCCCATAAAGACAGGGACACACATTCAAAAAGTCAAAAATATTTAGAGCGTCTGTTGAGATGAAGACACGGAACACAAGAAAAGTGAAGGGCAAAAATAATAGGAAACAGCCCCTACCCCCCCCCCCCCCCCCCATCCTCCCTCTCCAAAGAAATATTGTCTCATCCTGTGGTCTAACTCTGTAACAGGCATGTCTAGGTTAAAATACTGCATAAAAAGTACCACTTGAAGCTGGCCATAATGATCATATTATGAACACACTTTCTGCGTAGTATTCTTGCTGCAGTTAACGGAGACAGAGTGAAGTCAATGTCTCGCAGCTGGATGCCAGCTACAATTCATCTATGTTGCCAATGTACGTACGTATGTTTGTCCCTCGTGTCCGACGATGACCTCCAAAACAGCAGAGGAGGCAGCTGCTGTTTTGGAAACTGGGCAGAAATTGGATTATAGTGGAGATGCCTTGCCCACAGCACATCCCCACTCTCTCGGCCAAGTGGGAATAATGACAGTCAGTGTTGGAAATGTTCTCCAAAGGCCAACCAGCCCCTAGGGCTGCAGCACATAAGGACTGTGCGAGTCAAGCCTCCTAGTCAGAGAGTCATAGTCGATCTCTAAAGACTAAGCTGTAAAGTGAAATTCCATGAGTGGGAAAGCCACTGGTCATACAGCCTCTCACTTTGCTGTTGCCCCCAGCGTCAATGGTATAATCAAGAACTGTGATAAAGCCCAGGCGCTGACGGCAGACGTTGTACATATGATGCAAACACCTTGTCCTGAGAAGCTCATATCATACACTGAAAGAGGAGCCAGGATTACACTGTAGGCATTCTGTGAGCTGCTCTGTGGACCATGGTGTGAAACTTCAGTAAACATAACACATGGATCAAACTAGAGATTAAATGTTCATGTCAATGGGACATTTTATTCTTTGTGGTTTTTCATATTTACCAAGACTGTTTTTTCCCATAAAGCGTAAGATTATATTTTTGTGCATTTTCTTTTAACTCAAGTTGTTGATAGTTACACAGGCTCACACTCTTACTTTGACAAGGAGTAGGTAGCAAAAGTAAACGGTAAAATGCGTTCCCATAACATATGTCCTCGTTGGGGAGCGAGGTGTCAGAGACCCCAGCTTCTCCAGCGGCCAGCATATTGAGGGCGGCGCCCATCTCCTCTCCCTGGCTGCTTTACCTTCCCTGACCCTAAAGAGGGCAGGTACCCATTTACAGCTGGGTGAACTGGGGGAACTATACTGAACCCAAGGCGCACAAACAGTCACCTATGCAGTTGGTAACCACGCTCGATGCTGCTTCACCTTCGTGTAGAAAAAAAAAGTGCTCTAACCACTGAGCTATCCCGTCCCCAAGAAATAAGTACCTGACAAAATATACTAACTCACCAAAATAAAATAAAACTTAGATACATTTTACACACCGTTACCTTCTCCTAAGCCTCGAGAACTGGTTTTGAAATCACAAAGTTTCTGTCTATACTATAAAAAAAAAATAAAACAATCAACAATCTATTTTTTTAATCGACAGGGCTTTTTTCAGGAGATCATATCTCCAGAAGTTGACTTGATAACCAGCCTGACTTATGCCAAGAAAGTTCTAAGGGAAAGAACTCACTGTCGGAGAGATATGGATGTATGTTTGTCCGTCGTGTTCGACGATGAACTCCAAAACAGCAGAGAAGGCAACTGCTGTTTTTGAAACTGGGCAGAAATTGGATTATAGTGAAGTTGCCTTGCCCACAGCACATCCCCACTCTCTCGGCCAAGAGGGAATAAGGACAGTCAGCGTTGGAGATGTTCTCCAAAGGCCAACTAGCCCCCAGGGCTGCAGCACATAAGGACAGTGCAAGTCAAGCCACCTAGTCAGAGATTCATAGTCGATCACTAAAGACTAAGCTGTAAAGTGGAATTCCATGAGTGGGAAAGTCACTGGTCATACAGCCTCTCACTTTGCTGTTGCCCCCAGCGTCAATAGTTTAATCAAGAACTGTGATAAAGCCCAGGCGCTGACGGCAGGATGACCAAACTGATAACCGCTTACTAATCTTTACCACCCAAAAAAAAATGTAAACCATCTCCACCGTGTGGTAACAAGGTATGCCAAGGTCTTTATGCTTTCAACAGTGCAGTGTCTACTTGTAAGGCACAAATCCAATGAGGATTGGGAAAAGCAAAGTAGTTCCTACATAACGCTGCCGTCAATATGTAACACCTCGATGAAAAATAAACTGGGGTGTGATTTATAGTTTCAAAAAAACAACAACAAAAAACACTTCACCTCTTTTGCCAATGTAAGTTTACTTACAGAACAAGGAAAAAAAAGTTATCCATTCAACTATGAAAGCAAAGCTGACTTAACTTAACACTCCCACCTTGGAGAGAGAGAGAGAGAGAGAGAGAGAGAGAGAGAGAGAGAGAGAGAGAGTATGAGTGTGTGTGTGTGTGTGTGTGTGTGTGTTGGGGTTTGGTTGGGGGAGGGGGGGTTGGGGTTGTTCTTTTTTTTTTTTTTTTTTGGAGAGGGGTGTTCTTGTAGAACACGTCAGATCACATCACCAACCCCCCCCCCCCCCCCCCCCCCCCCCCCCCCCCCCCCACCCCCGTCCCCTCTCCTCCTCACTCACTCCATATTCTTCTCTCCCCACCCCCACCCCCTTCCCTTTTCTTCTTGGCAAAGTCCTGGCCTTGCTCTCGCTCCTCTACCATTTCTACACCACATCCACTATCACCCTGCCCCCCCCCCCCCCCCCCACCTTATCCATTCTTACATTCCTCTCTTCTATATGCCCCTCCCCATCCCCCAACCCCTTTCGAGTTACACCACCAAAAAAAAAAAAAAATCAACAGTGTTGGGTAACGCGTGAAAAAGCCTCCTACACCGATTGAATAACTCAGGCAATGTTCTTATACTGGTGTGTGTGTGTGTGTGTGTGTGTGTGTGTGTGTGTGTGTGTGCGTGCGCACGTGCGTGCCGGAGTACGTGCGTGCGTGTGTGTGTGTGTGTGTGTGTGTGTGAAGTCAAATTTTTATTTCCAGATGGTACATTGAATAAGCAATGCATTTGCTTTTTTTCATCAAGCTATGTATCTAAGAACAAATTTCTTAATGATAATACTTAAATACTACATCATTGCAACCTTTACCAATAATTGTACCAGTAAAAAGAGGAAAAGCAATAAAATAATATACTGGAAAATACGATTACACACACATACATACACACACCCGCGCATGCGCCCACACACACACACACACACACACACGCACACACTCATACACACATGCGCGCACGCGCACATACTTTGGTAAAGCATGCTTTAAGAATTTTAAAAAATAAAAATCATAAAACGTCAAACAAATTACTTCACTTACTTGTTTTAGAGCTTTATATGAATAGTGTATTGTGTAAGTGATAGTTATTGATTTAGCAAAAAAGGTTGCAGTATCTCTTTATCAAAATAATCTACACTTTAACGTAGGTGTGGTATACTTTGATCTCCATTTAGTGTAGGCAATATAAAGGGGACTGGATTTATACGCTGTGTTGATATAACAGATTGATTTCTTGCAGATCCAGAGCTTCGTTACTATATCCTGTCTTTTGAAATTGTCTTTTAATAATGTTCCGTTTTTATTGGGTGTTTCTTTTTTTTTAGTATTATATTCTCCTGTTTGATTACTGAATTGAAAACCTACTAAACGGGTCTTCTATTTAGATTACGTAAACGTACTGAACAAGAAAAAATATAAATTAGCAAATCAATCCTGACATATATTATGTCTCTAACTTCAGACAAGTGGCCAACAAAACAGGGCCTCCTTGTAGGCTACCTGAATATCAACAGTGCAACAAACAAAAAAGATGACATTGCAACCATGCTTTACAACAGTGGGAATCAGTTTCATTTGCTTTGCCTAGCTGAATCCTGACTTTTTCCAAATATAACAGATGCATACATGAATATTCCAGGGTATCAAATCTTCCTGAAGATCCACACAAACCCAAGTCCACCATGTTACTTACATATTATAGCCTCCTCGCTCAGTTGTAAAAGAATTTAATTATAACCTTGATGTTTATGACACTGAATCCATGTGGATAGAAATAAAATTAAAACACAATAGACCAATATTAATAGGATTTATATACAGAAATCCTTCAGAAACCAGAGACTGGTTCGAAAAATTCAACTCCCTTATGGACGAGGTAACACTTCTAAACTATGAAACAATTATTCTTGGGGATTTTAACAAAGACCTATTAAAACCTAAACCAAAATGGAGTAACAACATTACAGTGTTTGGCCTAGAACAACTAATAGATAGACCAACTCGGATAACAAATAACTCTTGAACATTAATAGATCATATCTACACTACTACAAAACAACACATAACAGAAGTATGTGCTCCCTCATGTGGATGCAGTGATCATAATCCAGTGTGCTGTACTTGGTTTAAAAATTGTATCAAAATACCTTAAGTAGGGCATAAAACTATTTTTTACAGGAAATGTAAAAACTTTAACAAGCAAGATTTTCTTTCAGACTTGACAAACTCACTATTACATGATATAATTATATCAAATCAGATACCCTGATGAAGCTGCTGAATTTTGGATTAAGACATTTACTACAGTGTACCACAAACATGCCCCCTTCATAAAAAAGAGTTAAAGAAAAAATCAAACCACCTTGGATAACAAAAGACATAAAATCTGAAATACACCTAAGAGACTATTTGAAAACACATGGTTCAAAAGAGCAGTTCAGAGCACAAAGAAACAAAGTAACTTCACTAAAACGCAAATCAAAACGTGATTACTTTCAAAAGTTGTTAATTACAACTATTGACTCTCGTCAATTATGGCAAGCCATCAATACATAATGTAATAAACCTGTATCAAAAAGTCAACAGACAGTTAAAGATATATCAGCTGATGAATTGAACCACTTCTCAAACATCAACATCAAAGTAATATCAAATGACAAGTCAAATGAATCCATTTCTTAGAACAATACATTGAATCAAAAGAAATAAAATTCACATTTAAACTACTGCCAATGACAATCACAAATGTCTTGGAAAGCCTGTCTCTTCAAAAAAGTTCCAGAACACATGGTTTAGACAATCTAGATGGAAGAATAATTAAACTTTGTGGTCAAGTTCTAGCGGGAACACTGACATACTTGTATAACTTATGCATAGAGAAAAATAACTTTCCTGTCATATTTAAAAGGGCAAAAATCATATCAGTCCACAAATCAGGTTATTCTGCTTGTCCTTCAAATTACAGACCAATTTCAATTTTGTCTGTCTTATCTAAATCCATCAATAAACATATCCAAAAATCTATATATTCCTACTTTGTAAACAACAATGTATTAAATGAAGATCAGTTAGGTTTTCCTAAAAACTATTCATGTCACACAGCTCTTACACAAATTATGACAGTCTCCTACACAATATCAATGAAAATAAATGTACATGTCTATTTTTTGTTGACTTTGAAAAAGCAGGGTAAACTTCACTTGTATAAACTAACACCAGAAATGATTAATATTTTGAAAAGCTTTTTGTCAAATAGACAGCAGCTAGTAACTGCAAATAATCAAACATCAGAATTAGTACCTATTAAACATGGAGTACCACAAGGGTCAATATTAGGTCCACTTCTATTTTCAATCTATGTAAACGACTTACCCCAATTTCTAGAATGTAGCTGTGAAATGTTTGCTGATGACACCTCTCTGTATTGTATTGATTCTGACCCCCCACAGACTTACACTCAAACTTCAAACAGTATTGACAGATTGGTTACTTGGACTCAGCTAAACCATATGTCCCTAAATACACAAAAAACTAAGTGAATGTATGTACTAGCAAGACAAAGAAGACCAAAAAAAAATGAAAGATAAATTCCAACCTCTGATGATAGGTAAAAGAGTAATTGAAGAAGTTGACTCCCACAGAATTCTGGGTGTAATTATCAACAAAAATCTTACTTGGACTGACCATGTGATGGCACTAGAAAAACGTCTTGCTTACAAGCTACTTCAGTTATCAAAAATAAAATATTTCTGGAATAACCACTCTTGCAAACTCTTTTTTGCGGCCATATTTTTCCTATAGTTGACTATGCTTCATCTCTTTGGGACAGCTGCAGTAAAACAAATTTAAAATGGATTCATCAATTATATAAAAGAGCACTGAAATGAGTTCTATTAAAATCAAGCTCCCTAATAATGAACGATTATAAGCAAACAGATATTCTAACCTTCAAAAACAGACTCTATTTAAATAAAGCGCTATTTGTCCAGAAAGTTGTCAATGTAAATGCCTCTCAAAGATCACTATAGCTTCAAAGTCAAAGAACACAGACATAATCATCTACTAACATTTCCGAGACCAAGAAATAATCTTTACAAAACAAGCTTCTTGTACTCAGGTAGTGATTTATGGAACAAGCTCCCAAAATGCTTAAAATATATCAAAAACAAAAATCAGTTCAAGACACAGCTAAAAAGCCATTTAATGCACAAATGCCTAGGAGTTGACTTATAAGGCAAATCAACCATACTTAAATTTATCAGCACTTACTGCATTTCTTAGATAAATTTCAAGTATGTTTTACTGTGACTGGAAAATCTACACTGTCACACACTGTATGTGTGTGGAGGGAGGGGGAGGCGAGGAAAGAGGTACTCTTATTAAGCAAAAAAGTAAGAGTGATCTATATAAGCTTGTGTACAATCTACAAATTTTAAAACAACATGGTAAGGAGAAAACAAAATGGTAGACCTGATAGCTAGATATTATGACATCTCTCTCTCTCTCTCTCTCTCTCTCTCTCTCTCTCTCTCTCCTCTCTCTCTCTCTCTCTCTCTCTCTCTCTCTCTCTAGGGACTGGATGTAAAAAAGCACATGAGTGCTTATTCATTATCCTCGAAATAAAAGAATTTCTCTCTCTCTCTCTCTCTCTCTCTCTCCTCTCTCTCTCTCTCTCCCCTCTCTCTCTCTCTTTCCTCATGATTTTTTCTTGGCCAATTGGATAGGTTTTATCTGGATGTTTTTATTGCAATTAGAGATGAAATCATTAGTACTATTATAAGCGATATTGTCTTAGTTTGATAGTCCAGTTGATTATGTGCTTTTGATTTTTGTATTGTATAGGGGTTTTACCTGTTTGAATAATTGTTTCTTTATTATTATTTTTCTATTTGATTGAATGTATTTTCCCCCTTCCCCTTTGGTACCCCCCTCCTCCCCCTCCCCATCCTTTCCAATGCTTTTGTTATTATTGTTGTTGTTGTCTATTGGAGATGGGGATTATTTGTTATATTGTTGTCTCATGGTGATGGGTGATTATTGTTATTATTGTATCTCTATTATAATTATCATTATCATTGTCTTATTTAACTTATTTTGCTTGCTTGATAGTTATTGTATGAATATATTATATTTAAAAAGCGCTACTTGAAGAGTATGAGCGCATATGAGCACATGTTTGCTGGGTGGAGGAGGAGAGGAGGGATGTCATTGTAGGAAATATCATCAGTACTAAAGCAATGAATGCCTAGTATTTTCTAACGTTTTGTTCCTGTACCTTTTTATTTTCTAAAGTATGAACTGAAAAAAAGGATGATATAGTAGGTGAAGTAATTTGTTTGTTTGATGTTTTATGATTCTTATTTTTTTTAATTCTTAAAATATTCTTTTCCTAATAAGTGGTGTGTACAGTGGGTCATGCCCAGGTGTGTATGAGTATGTGTGTGGGTGTGTATATATATATGTGTAATTTGTATTTTCCAATGTACTATTTTATCGGTTTTCCTCTTTTTACTGGTTCAATTATTGGTAAAGGTTGCAATAATGTAGTATTTCAGTATTATCATTAAGAAATTTGTTCTTAGATAGATGGCTTGATGAAAAAAAAAAAAGCAAATGCATTGCTTTTTCAATGTACCATCTGGAAATTAAAAATTTGACTTGACTTGACTTGACCTACTATATCGTATAATCCATTCTTTCCCGTTCATACATTAGAAAATAAAAAGGTACAGGAACAAAACGTTAGACAATACTAGGTATTCATTGGGCTAGTACAAACAATATTACTTGCAATGACATCCCTCCTCTCCTCCTTCACCCATCCAAGCTGTGCTCATATGTGCTCACTCATCACCATGAGACAACAACATAACAGTAACAACAAAAAAGCATTGGAAAGGATGGGGGTGGGGGGATGGAATATCAATGGGTAAGAGGAAAACACATTCAAACAAATAGGAAATAATAAAGAGACAATTATTCAAACAAATAAAACCCCTACATAATACAAAAATTTAAAGCCCATAATCAACTGGGCTATCTAACCAAAACAATAACACATAACAGTACTTATTCCATTATCCTGGATTTAAAAAAGTGATTAAAAAAAAAATTTAATGTCATCTGAGCGCTTTGATTTGTTGCTTTACAAGATTTAGCCCTATATAAATTCCATACATTATTATTATTATTATCATTATCATTATTATTATTATTATTATTATTATTATTATTATTATTATTATTATTATTATTATTACTAATGATTTCAACTGTAACTACAATAAAAACAACATCCACGATAAAACCTATTGAATTGGACAAGAAAAAAGGCACTAGGAAAGGAGAGAGAGAGAGAGAGAGAGAGAGAGAGAGAGAGAGGTGTCACAATATCTAGCTATCAGGTCTACCATTTTGTTTTCTCCTTTCCATGTTGTTTTAAGATTTGTAGATTGTACAGGAGCTTATATAGATTACTCTTACTTTTTGCTTAAATAAGAGTGGCTATTTCCCCCTCCCCCTCCCTCCACACACATACAGTATGTAACTGTGTAGATTTTCTAGTCACAGTAAAACATACTTGAAATTTATTAAATAAATACAGAAAGTGCTGAGAAATTTAAGTATGGTTGATTTGCCTTATAAGTCAATTCATAGGCATTTATGCATTAGATGGCTTTTTAGCTGTGTCTTGAACTGAGTTTTGGTTTTGATACATTTTTAGCGTTTTGGGAGCTTGTTCCATAAATCACTACCTGAGTATAAGAAGCTTTGTTTTGTAAAGATTATTTCTTGGTCTCGGAAATGTTAGTAGATGATTATGTCTGTGTTCATTGAATTTGAAGCTATTGGTGATCTTTGGAGGGACATTCCCATTGACAACTTTCTGTACAAATAGAGCTTTATTTAGATAAAGTCTGTTTTTGAAGGTTAGGATATTTGTTTGCTTATAAGAATTGATGATTAGGGAGCTTGATTTTAATAGAACAAGTTTCAGTGCTCTTTTATATAATCCATGAATCAGTTGTAAATTTGTTTCACTGCAGCTGTCCCAAAGAGATGAAGCAGAGTCAACTATAGGCAAAATATGGCCACAAAAAAAAAGAGTTTGCAAGAGTGGTTATTCCAGAAATGTCTTATTTTTGATAACTGGAGCAGCTTATAAGCAAGACATTTTCTTAGTACCATCAGGTGGTCAGTCCAAGTAAGATTTTTGTTGATAATTACACCCAGAATTCTGTGGGAGACAACTTCTTCAATTACTCTTTTACCTATCAGCAGAGGTTGAAATTTACCTTTCATTTTTTGTTTCTTTTGTCTTGCTAGTACATACATACACTTAGTTTTTTGTGTATTTAGGGACATATGGTTTAGCTGAGTCCAAGTAACCAATCTGTCAATACTGTTTGAAGTTTGAGTGTAAGTCTGTGGGGGTCAGAATCAATACAATACAGAGAGGTGTCATCAGCAAACATTTCACAGCTACATTCTAGAAATTGGGGTAAGTCATTTACATAGATTGAAAATAGAAGTGGACCCAATATTGACCCTTGTGGGACTTAACACTGACGCTATTGTCAAAAAGGGACAACAACGTCTGTATTTTCTGAGGAAACTGAACTCATTTTTGGTAGACAAAAAGATCCTTTCCTTGTTTTACAAGTCTTACATAGAGAGTGTTCTAAGTTTTGCTTTCATTTGTTGGTACAATAACCTTAGTGTTAAAAACAAGAATGGCCTGCAGAGAATTGTAAGAATCTGCTCAAAAATAATTGGAAAAGAACAAAGAGATCTCATGTCTTCTGCAATCAGCAGCTTGTACACAAAGCCACAGCCATTTTGGCTGATCCTTCTCATGCTTTGTTTCCAGAATTTCAAATGTTGCCTTCGGAACGCCGTTTTCAGTGTCCCATCAGCAAAACCAACAGAAAAAGAAATTCTTTTGTGCCAGTAAGCATTCTTCTGAATTCACAATGATGTTGACTACCTAGTTCTTACATTTCTCTGAATTATCTGCCTGATTGTCATTGTTACGAGTGTAGTCAATACATAATTGTGTGTGTGTGTGTGTGTGTGTGGGTGCGTGGGTGTGTGAAATAAGTCTGTGTTCTAGTCAACTGTCTTAAAACATTGAATTCATATATTGGTGTATGGTGTGGGTGTGCGTGGGCGTGTTCGCACACACACACATGTACGTGCGTGTGTACGTGCTGCGTATATGCGTACATAAAAATAAGTTTTTATGTCTTCTAGTCAATGGGTTTAAAATTGGGTTCACAATTGATGTGTGTGCGCATGCGCGCGTGTGTGTGGTGTGTGTGTGTGTGTGTCGTGACATTTTATTTGAAAACCAATATGAAATATAGCTTTTGTGTCTTTGATATATTTGATGAGTATCAATCGGCCTGTCAGTATTGTAATTGCCCTTCATGGGATGATTAAAGTGTTTTTGACTTTGACTTTGACTTTGACTTGACTCCATGTTTGATAGGTACTAATTCTGATGTTTGATTATTTGCAGTTACTAGCTGCTGTCTATTTGACAAAAAGCTTTTCTAAAGATTGATCATTTCTGGTGTTAGTTTATACAAGTGAAGTTTACCCAACAACAGGAAATGATTGATTACTCAAGTGCTTTTTCAAAGTCAACAAAAATAAAACCTGTACATTTATTTTCATTGATATTGTGTAGGAGACTGTCTCTAATTTGTGTAAGAGCTGTGTGACAGGAATAGTTTTAGTGTGTGTGTGTGTGTGTGTGTGTGTGTGTGTGTGTGTGTGTGTGTGTGTGTGTGTTATTCTTATTCTTGTCTTATTCTTAGGCTTTTATTTCAAGGATAATGGAATAAGCATTCATTTGCTCTTTTTATATCCAGTCCCTGTGTATATGAAGTTTTGTAAATTTTGTGATCGATTCCCACCTGCACAGATGTGTGTGTGTTTGCACGTGTGTGTGCAGGCACACGTGTATGTGTGTGTGCCTGCATGCCTGCCAGACTTGTTCTTGAGACTGCAGCCAGCCCACCTGATGTATTTATAGAGAGTTTATGATTGGGCAAACACAGACACACAGACTCACACACACACACACACACACACAACACAACACAACACACACACACACACACACACACCCGATTTAAAAGGAAACTATACATCAGTTTCCTCTGTTTATATCCATTTGGTTGTTGGTGTTAATGTTGGTGGTGGTGGGGGTAGAGTTTTGGTTTCTTTTTGCTTTTTGTTTGTTAGTTTTGGGTTGTCCTTTGTTTTAGGGTGGTTTTCTTGGGGAGGGGGGAGGGAGTATTTTGGACTCTTTTTTCGTCTTTTGTTAGTTCTAAGGGGACGGGATAGCTCAGTGGTCAGAGCATTTGCTTTCCCCCAACCAATGTTAAGCAGCGTCAATCATGGTTACCAGTTGGATGGGTGACCATTTCAGCGCCTTGGCTTCAGTAAAGTTCCCCCAGTTCACCCAGCTGTAAATGGGTA
>CM054154.1:12442416-12456006 GCA_028751875.1 Rapana venosa
CCACAAAGCTGCATGCCACACCCTGTCAAATGCCTTCTTAAAATCGATAAATACGTGGTAAAGGTTGATGTTGAAGGTACCGCTCTCATAGTATTCTGAGGTTGAATATCTGTTCTGTTGTGCTGCGCCCTGCTCTGAAACCTGCTTGTTCCTCAGCAATGATGGTCTCTGCTTGTGGCTTCAGTCTATTCAATATTATCTGCAGCATGACCTTGCTTGGGTGACATATGAGGCTGATTGTGCGGTAATTATGGCATTGTTGTAGATTTCCTTTCTTGGGGAGGGTGATGATGAGTGACTGTGTCCATGGTGTTGGCCATTTTCCTGTCTGCCAGATCTTGTTGCAGATTCTTAGTAGGGCGCTGATCATGGCTTCCCCTCCAGCTTGGACCAACTCAGCTGGAATGTTGTCAGCCCCTGCTGACTTCCCCTTTTTCAGCGATCTGACTGCTGTTTCCACTTCTTCTCGGAGGATAGGGTGACTGTCTGTGTCTTTGCTTTCGGGTACATTAAGGACTTCTGGATCTCCTGCGGTTCTATAGTTATACAGGTCGGAGCAGTATTCTGTCCATCTGTTCAGAATATCCTGGTCGTCAGTGAGACACTTCCCATTTTTGTCTTGGATTGTTAAACCTTTTCTCTGTTTCGTGCTAGTCAGGTCTTTTCACCAGCTGATATGCTTTCTTGCTATTGTTTTTCTTGATGTTCTCTTCAATGTCTTGGCACTGTTCACCGATCCATTACTTCTTTGCCTCCGTCATGGACTTCCTGATTCTTTTGTTGACTGCCCTATATTGTTCTGCTCTTTCTTTTGTTTCATTTTTCTTTTTCTTCAACTCTCTACGCTTGTCGCATAGTTGTAGGATGTTAGGTGTGACCCATGGTTTTTTGACTGGTCGGTGTTTGCCAAGAAGCTCGTTTGCTGTTTCAGTCACTGCTGTATTGAAACTATTCGTCAGTGTATCTATGTCTGAGTCTATCACAGTGAGTGCTGCAAACTTTCCACTATCCTTGCTTGAAAAATTTCTAATACCTCTGGGTCCTTCAGCTTCTCGAGGTCAAATTTGATCCTGATGTTGTTCCGCTTGTGGATTTTCTTTAGACGTAGTCGGAAAGTCATCATCACAAGATCATGATCACTCCCTATGTCTGCTCCTGGAAAACTTCGTGTCTGTGCGATGTTAACGCTAGACTGAAACCGTCTTTTCACCATGATGTAATCTATTTGGTTGTGGTGTTCTCCATTTGGGCTATGCCATGTCCATTTTCTGGATTTCTTGTGTGGGCCAAGTGTATTCACTAGCTGGAGGTGGTTGTTACTGGCAAACTCCAGGAGTCTCAAGCCTCTTTCATATATATATATGTGTGTGTGTGTGTGTGTGTGTGTATAGATAGATAGATAAATGTGTGTGTTGCTGTGGTTTTCTTTTTTCTTTATTTTTCTTTTTTATAGTTTTTTAACCAGTCTGCCGTTGTAAACACCAACCTAAACTAGAGCTTTTGGCTTTGTAAGATCAAACACAGTTTTGAACGTATGTGCAAGATGTTCTACATGTATACATTCACACACACATATACAGGAGTTGATTTATACTTATACTGTTATAGTCTCATCTCATCCGGGGTAGTAGAGTTGGTACTAAAGTTGATTCCAGGAGGGGTGGCTTGAATTTGAACTCAGGTCATCAGATCATGAGTGCAGCTCTGTAACCATTGCATTAGGCTACCCCACTCTTGCTAGTGAATGAAAAATATTTGCAAAGGAAAATACCGACATCATTTTCCTGGAGTTACTGGCATTCTTGATACCTTAATCTTTAAGCTTGGCCCAGGCCATATATATGCTTTATCAGTTATCAATAGAAGCTAAGATGGTAAGCCTAAATTAATCGAAATGTGACGGTCCACCACATAATTCGCATTGCACCAGAAGTCAATTTTTGTGTGTGTTTTTTACATGTTATTAATCAGCAGTAAAAAAGGCTATTCAATACAACCCACACAAAAAACCAAATCCAAAAAACAGACTGAAAACTGGACCATTCTGTGAAAAGTTATTACAAATTGAAATAATAGACTGCAGGAAGTGACAAATTGAGAATTTGATCATAGCACTGGTAGGTAGTCAGAATGAGGGTTTGGGAATTTTTTTAAATCAAACAGAAACAAAATCACGCTTTGATACTTCAGTACAAGGTAGAAGAATGGCTATAGTTTCATAATCAATCAAAATCGCATAATCAACAACCCGACCCCCACCTGCCTAAAATGGCTCCTAGCACATAAGTGGGTCAGGTGCAGAGTGACTCATTTTGTGGTGGGGCATCGCAAATGTTATGTGGAGATTGTCATCAGCTGTGTGTGACAAGCTCCTAGCATACAACGTTTTCTTCTATCAAAGGAGCAAAAATCAGCTGAAGTCAGAGTATGGCTGCCTAGATGGCAACGTTTGGAAAGAGTCCTGAACACACACAAAACTTCTCAACCACAATGTAACTGATAATCATTCTTCTGTGTTCCTCCTAGTAAAAATTGTCCCTCTGAGTGGGAAGAGTGATCATCCTGGTGACTGGAATATTTATTATATCGAGAGTTTTCCACTATGCACTATTGTTTGTGCTAAAAACAATCAATTCTGGGACAGAAAGATTTAGTTACAGTCAATACACTTGTCGGTGTTAATGTCCCCTCTCACTGGTCAGAACCCAAACTCTATAGATCTACAAAGTAGCAGTCAGCACTGAGCATAAGAGAACCGGAGTGATGTAGGAGTTCAATGCAAGCTTATGTGTGCAGGCATCAGAAGCCAAGAAAGCCAAGCTGACGGAAGAGGAACGCAGTTCAACCTTGACCCCTCTGACCTCCGCAGGGTGGAGCATGGTGGAAGGTCGTGACGCCATCTACAAGGAGTTCCTTTTCAAAGACTTCAACCAGGTCAGCAACACACACACCTTCAACCGTGCCAAACCGTGGTTTTTACCCGGTTGAACGAGATTTGGTATCATTCTTCATCATCATCATCATCATCATCATCTTCATCATCATCATCATCATCATCATATCAGTGTCAAAATGTATAGATATATCCACCTGGGGACAAGTTCTTGAGCAAGCACATTTAACCCTGGTAGTGCTGAATAGACGGCAGCAAGAGTCAGTGCTTACTGGCTGAATTAACATTGGCTAGCGTTGTTTTGAAGCAGGGTGGGCTCAAACAACCCTTGATATTGATATGTAAAACTGAATTACGTGTGTAAAGCTATAAATCACTGGAAATATTAGATATCAAGCATTTAAATGGGTGTAATTTTATAGCAGCATGTAGTGTTAATGTTAAAAAAATAATAATAAAATAATGTGTGCACTACTAATAACTGTTGCGCTGTCAGCGTCCCATATCAATTTTAACACGATAAGCAATGTTCTTACGGTGCAAAAATGTCATGATTAGGTAAAAACTATCTCTTGACATTAGTTTTGAAAAACTACTGTGTTTGTGTCGCTTTATCGGTCATCAAATACTCGGAAAAGTTCAGCGAAAGGATTGAGGCCATCATGGTGGAATGTGCGAAGTGGTGGCTTTCTATGATTTCATACGATGCAAAGTTATTCGGCAGCATATCAATTTGACTCAACAACAAATATTTCAAAGCCTCGATGCATCAAAATAAAGTAAACCAATCTATGACGTTGAAATCGCTGAGTGGCGAAGAAGTCCATCCAGCAAAACTAGCGCTGCTCGATTCGGTCGGGTCACGATCAATTTTTACCAAGTTTTTTCTAAAAATATTCCACAATCCTTACCTCATTGTCTCTCTCATTGTTTAATTCAACCAAATCCTGCCTCTAAAACTTCTCCTCGCTGTCAATATCATAAAAAAGCTTGAAAAACGCTTGAAGAAATTATGGTGCAAACTCTGGCCGCCACTTTTGTTGAAGACGATCTTAGCTGGTTTGACAAAAATAAATAATAAACCACTCTAAACCAATCAGAATCTTCGTTGCTTGTGTGTGTCAAAAGACCTTCACTCCTTTCTGCGGCCCTACAACGGCCTTAACATCCATTTGCTGACCTTTGAAAGCGAAAGTGAGCTTTCAATTATGATCACTTACGTCATCCTGGAATATTCCGGGATCCGCCACATAGCTTAGACCCGTCATTACCGGAATGTTCCGGGGACCGTGCTACTAGGGTTAATTTGGTATCCATATCATCATCAACATCACTTTCATCATTGTCATCATTATCGTAGTCTAATCTTATGCTATAGCTCTACATAGGGACTAGGCCTTCAGCAAGGATCTCCAACCTTCTTGGTCCTGGGACAGCTGCTCAGTTTACCCCCACATAATGCCTGTTTATCTGGGGGGTGTGTGTGTGTATGCGCGCGCATGTGCGTGTTCATGTGTACGTGTGTGTGTGTGCGAATGTGTGTGTGTATGTGTGTGAGTTTGTGTGCGTGTGATTGTGTTGTATAAAACAGCCTGTCTAACAGAGGCTCGTTTTGTGCTGCTTTATCTTTTCCCTACGGGTAATGTTTGTGTATCTTTGTGTATATTACATGATCAGTTGATTGGTAGCAAGTTGGGTCAGATATCTTTTTTCTCTCTCCCTCCCAAATTGCTGGGCAACAAAAGTCTCTTATACTATATAGAGATGTTTTATATTACTGATGATCATCCCTGAAGATTCTTCACATTGTTGTAACCAGTGAAGTTGGAAAAAATTTTCCCCTTTTAAAATTAGCTTAAGCTTTTTGGTGATAGATATGGATTTTTAAAAATTTTATATAATAATATAAATTTATATAAAATAAAAATTTATATTTATTTACAGAAGAGAGAGATATTTTTAATATTTTTTTTTTTTATTTTGTTTTTTCGAAATGATAATGATAATAAACATTAATGATAATTTATTTTGGGAAATTTTTTAGAGTGCTGAATTTTTTAAAGAAAACAAACAAAGTCTTGCATCCAAATATTCCACACAGGCGACAAAGATTTTAAATTTTTACACTCTCTCTCTCCTTTTAAAATACATATACCAAAACACACACACTACACATACACAGCACACGCACACACATACACAAAAACAACCACCACACACACATGCAATACACACCCATACACACCACACCCACACACCAAAGAGACACACACAAAAACACACACACACACACAGTGCCTTAAGCAGGATGTTTGTTGAAAGTAGGAACAGATAAAGGGAATAATGGTGGGGATCTAGGTCAGAAATAAGTGTGCTTGAGGGGTGTAGTATTGGTGTCCCGTGTCAGCCTGGTTCGGGGGTGGGAAATTTCCTACATGTATTCAATACAGAACACTTGGTTTTTAATTTTAAAATAAACTCGTAGTTTTGCTTTACTTGAATTTTGTTTGGGGAAAGTGTGATGTGGAGACATGGGGGAGGGAAGCTAACAACTTTTTTGTCACTTTGTTTTAGGGTTTGGCTTCATGACCCGGGTAGCCCGGGGGGGAAAAACTGACAAAAGGACCATCACCCTGAAAGGTTTAATGTTAAAACAAGGGGAGGGACTACATCGGGGGTTTAGGGAGTTCTCCCCCCTATCTTTTGTTGGTTTTGAAAATGGTTTTTTTTGTGGTGGTATTCTAATATTCTATATAAAAAATATGTGTTTAAAAGTTATGTATAATATATATTAAAAAATAAAATAAAAATATATAATATAATAATATAAAATATAAATATATAAAAACATACATACATCTACTAATACAACATACATACATCACATACATACATAATACTTTACACACATACATACATGCATACATCCTCGTGCTTGTGTTCCAGCTTGCATTAGCCCAGACTCAAAAGATGTGTCATTAATGGATGTTAAGCCCAAGTGCCAAGACAGGTGTTACAGTGATGTTATGCTTTGAAGTGGGATGTTAGGGATTGTCTCTGTCAAGGACACGCTCTTGGCCTAACACACAGTTGTCAGATCTACTGAGTTGTCTCCCACTGTCAACCACTCTCAGCTGCTATTCTTTCTGCCCCAACCCTGCCCAGCTGGTGCTATAGATAACCGAAACTGACCACTCTTGGACGTGGTAAAAGGACGGGGCACACTGGTTGTTGCACTGGGCCCTGAACCCACAACTGATGCTGGATGTGCACGCTGTGAACAGCTTGTATTCGGCATTAACCTCTTAACTCACTCAGGACGGCCAATTCTCTCCCTTGCTTTTCCCCACAGATGGCCCATTTGTAATGGTTAGTAAACAAATCATAAAAAATACAAAACACATAGTAAGAAAATGAAATTTTCGGAACTTATGTATAACATACTGGGTTGGTACATATATAAAAATTGAAGCTCTCACTTTAGTAAAACGCCCTCATGGAGACCTAATCTGATCCCTTCTGTTTTGCTTCTGACACATATGCAAAAATGCTGGGCGTGTCGGCTACTCTCTACAACTGCTAAACAAAGAGCTCGGAACACCCGGAATCACCCGAAAACGCACTGCATTCAACGTTGGACGGCTCACGAAGCTATGTTTAGCTGCACGAGTTAAAAAGTATCATGCAGCCCGCCACATGAAAAATCTGCAAAAAGCAAAATCTGCTATAGCGGCGAGTCGTCCGAACCGTGGCTTTACACCGATCCGCTATAGCGGACAGCCGTCCTCTGAGAGTTAACTGCCCAGTGCTAGTGCACCCTATATCGTGTGCCGGTGGGAACAGATGACAGAATTGACAAAACCGCATACACACGGGGACTGGATGTAAAAAAGCAACTAAGTGCTTATTCCATTATCCTCGATATAAAAGAATAAATAAATAAATAAATAAAATATATGCCGGGGAATATAATTCTTATGTACCACTGCTATGTTCATATCCCTCTTACTCAGAAACTACGACATGAATATTCCTGATAGTCTCCCCAATGACGGTATATATATGATAGATTACTTTTGAGGCAAGCTCAAATTAGGTAGCATGACATTTCACTACAAAAACATATTTAACATGTAAAAATCAACCAAAAATACGATTTCTTCATCACCACTGTCATTCTGAGTACCCCCGATCTCAATAATGTCAAACATAAGTCTAGGTCAAATCTCATTCATTGTTTTTTAGATACACGATCTCCTGAATCATATGCGATTGTTTTCATCACTGTTAGATAAATCTACAGTTTTATTTGCCACTTTTACAGCTGTTTAAAGTTATTGATGCCTTCAACAAGAAGTGTCAGCCATTTTGAACAAGAACTTCCCAAGCAGTCATGCATAAAAACACGAGCTAAAAAAACGATCGTTTTTGCCACGGGTTTTGCAGCTGGATGTTGCCAAGCAACAGGAGAGTGATCTCCATTAATTTTGGAGTTCTTTTCCTTTAACTGTAGTCAAGGAAGCTGGCTCGTTTACTCCGGTTCGACACCCCGGGAATTTTCCGGGTTGTAGGCGTATAGCGTGCACGTTTAGCCCCGGAAAATTTCCGGGGTGGGGCAGTCTAGTGGTTAAGGGCGAAAAAGTTATCTGAAGTCAAGTAGGGCTGTATGTATATAGGGCCAGGTACTCCAAAGCGGCCATACATATGAACATCATCATTTATGTGTTATTTATTCTTTTATTTTGAGGATAATGGAATCGTCATCATCATCGTCACCACCACCACCACCATCATGGCACTCGTCTCATGTGCTTTTTTTGTACATCCAGTCCCCATGTGTATGCAGTTTTGTCAATTTTGTCATCCGTTCCGACCGGCACACAGTGGCCTACTCTTCCGAAAAGCAGAACAGTTTTAACGTGTGCGCAAGATGTTCTCTATGCACACAGGACCTTGGTTTCTAGTCTCCTCCTGTGTGTACAGGTTACAGGCTCACAGTGATTCTCATTTATTTTAATTTTATTTAGTTATTCTTTTATTTTGAGGATAATGGAATAAGCACGTGTGCTTTTTTACATCCAGTCCCCGTGTGTGTGCAGTTTTGTCAATTCTGTCATCTGTTCCCATCGGCATACAATGGCCTACTCTTCCAAAAAGCGGAACAGGATTTAACGTGTGCGCAAGGTGTTCTGCGTGCGTTCGCACACGGGACCTCGGTTTATAATTTCATCCGAAGGACTTCTGGGGAGAGTGGAGTCTGCACTGATGTTAACTCCAGGGGAAAATATCTCCCTTGAACGGGAATCGAACCCGGGTCGTGAGATTGCAAGCGCAATGTTCTGACCACTAGGATATCCCGTTCTCATGTGTGATGAATGAGACAGCGGGCTTATTCTGGGTGGTGACTCTTGGGGTATTAAACTGAGCAAAGCCCCAACAACTGCATACAACACCAACAGGGGGGGAGGAGGGGGGGGGGGGGGTGAGATGGCTTGAGCGGTGAGAAAACCAACAAACCTAGCCTGTAACCCTGCTTGCAAGACTGTCTCGACCTGTGTCAGTGAGCAGTGACACAGGCTGGCTAGCTCTCTCTCTCTCTCTCTCCTTCATTCTCTCTCTCTCTCTCTCATCTCATCTCTCTCCTCCTCTCTCAGCCTTGCTTTGTCTCTGTCTCTCTTCTCTCTCTTCTCTCTCTCTCACTCTCTCTCTCTTTTGTTCTCTGTCTTTCTCTCTGTGTCTTTCTCTTTGTCTGTCTATCGATCCTCTCTCCTCTCTCTCTCTCTCTCTCTCTCTCTCTCTCTCTCTCCTCTCTCTCTCTCGCTCTCCTCGCTAATATTTTCTTGTAACATATTAACAATGATAAATCGAAGTCCAATGATCTCAATGAACTAAAAACAATTCTGCCAAGAAAAAGCGTATTCCATCAAAACTCCACATACCATTCATATCTGTTTTGAGGTCTACGATTACCTGACTCACCTCAAACAATCAAGTACGCGTGGTCTTGATGGAATAGATGGCAGAATATACTGAAACTCTCAGCTCCAGTTATTACAGACACTCTGACACATATCTATAAACCTTTGTCTTCATAAGAACTATTTTCCCCAACGCCTTCAAAACTGCTAAGGTGATTTCCGATCCACAAGTCTGGAGACACTTCTGATCCCTCAAATTATAGGCCAATCTCTATTTTATCTTACCTTTCAAAACCCTTGGAAAAACATATGAATAAACACATAGTCCATCATATAGATATTAACAACTTACTTCACCCAAATCAGTCTGGATTTAGAAAAAATCACTCGTGCCATACGGCATTAACTAGTCTTGTAGACAATTGGCTGTCTAACATTAATGACAATAAATTTTGTGGAGTATTATTTGTAGATTCAAAAAAGCATTTGATACAATTGACCGAAGACTTCTCATTAAAAAGCTAGACTTATATAATCTCTCTACAAATACTCTTGAACTTCTTGCTTCTTATCTTACAAACAGGCAACAATGTGTTTCAATAGCTACGTCCACATCCACACTAAAACCCATTCATTATGGAGTACCACAGGGATCCATCTTAGGACCAATTCTCTTTTCATTATACATAAATGACCTTCCTCTCCATATCAAATCTAAATGCGAACTTTTGCTGACGACACAACCATACATACAAGCCATACTGACATTAACTCTCTTGCAAAGACATTGCAAAATAGCACTGATGATCTTGTCAAATGGACTGAACTAAATCACATGTCTATACACCCCAAAAAACAAAATGCATGCTTATCACTACCAGACAAAAAGCGACAAAATCTATCTAATAAATTTTTCTCTAATCCTATTGAAAAGGAAACAATAGAACAAGCCTCTCACCACAAAGTTCTAGGAGTAACAATTGATGAAAATCTCAGCTGGTACCATCACATATCCCATCTGTGCAAATACATGTCTCAAAGAGTATACCAACTGACTAAAATCAAACATTTTCTTGACTTTCATTCAAGAAAACTATTCTTTCAAGCTTATATACAATCCTCAATAGATTATGCTTCAACCCTGTGGGATTCTGCTAGTGCAAACACTATGAAACATTATTAAGTCTGTATAAACGTGCTCTTAAACTGGCTCTTCTGAAGAAGACTACCTTACTAGAAGTGGATTATACCCAGTTAAATATTCTTCCCTACACCAAAACTAAGATTTAACAAAGGCATCAGATGTTTAAGATAATGACAGGAACTTTTCCCTCATCCTTAAAAGACAAGTTCCCAATGAATCATTCCAGAAATACCGAAAAGCCACTTTTCCCAACCCCAAGAATAGATTTGTTCAAATCTACTTACTTTACTGGGGCCCGTCGTGGAACCCCCTTCCTGCTTTTTAGACAACTCCATCATTAACAATCTTAAAAAGTCATTTTTTCACCCACTTGATGCTCAAAAATAAAAATCCAAAATTTGATCGTTGGAAACAAGAAAATTATATCCCCCTTTTGCATTTTTACCAAATTACCTTTCTCTCTTTTCCTCCCTCTCCCCTCCTTCTCTTTCCCCCTCCCCCCCTCTCTCTCTCCTCTCTCTCTCTCTCTCCTGTAACTGCATTATGAGCTTGCTTTGAATTGTAATGTGGGTGTGTGTGGGGGTTCCCCTTGCTTTTTTTTGATTTTTTTTAAAAAATGAACTTGTCTGAGTTTCCCCCCCGAAAAATGAAGTTTGGGTTGTTTTTTTGTTGTTAAGAGAATGGTATGGATTTTAATTTGAAATGTTCTTTTGGACAATTTTTTTTTCTGGGGACTTTTTATCAATTCAATAATGTGTTATGGATTCGTGCATAAATTGTGTGTGTGTGTAAATGTGTGTGTATGTGTGTGTCTGAGTATAATGAGCCCTTCACATGTGTGCAGATGAGAGGGGAAAGAAAGCAGTTCTGTGTGTTTATTGTTGAAAAGTGAGTTAGATTGGCATTTTTTTTAGCTTTGGGGCCTGCTGTTTTCGTACATCAAATAATTTTTTTCCCGGGTTTTGCTGTACAAATGTACGGTTATGATATTTGATAATTTTGACATTTTCTTATTATCTTGTATGGAGGGAAAAAGTCTGAATGGTATGTACCAGGATGTGTGTGTGTGTGTATTTTGTTGTGTAGTGTGGATGTGTGGAGGGGTGTGTGTGTGGTGTGTGGTGTCATGCGTGGATACTCGTAAGGTTGTGTATATGGTGTGTGTTGTGTGTTGTGTGGTGCGCCGCGCCACGCTTGTATTTATCTGGACTTTTTGGGGTTTTTTTGTTAGGGGGGGGGTGTTGGGAAGGGGGGTTTTTTTTTGGGGGGGGTTTTTTTTTTTGTTTAATTTTGGTTTTTTTTATTCATTTTATTTTTCGTTTCTTTATTTTTCACTAATTGAATGGGGGTTTGAGTAAATATTTCATTGTTATTTTAAATATCTTTTTTGTTTAAATTTAATTTATTTTAATTATTTTAACAATATGTGTACCCTTTTTAAAGTGTAATGTTTTATCTTTATGACTTTTTTAAGTTTGGTTGTGTTATTTTTCTTGGCTTTTGTTTCTCTTGTTCTGTTGTTGTGTCTGTCTGTTTTTCTCTTTTTTATCATCTTTTTTGGTTTGGTTTTTCCCTTTTCTTTTTTTTGTTTGTTTGTTTTGGGTTAAGGTTTTTTTGGGGGGGGGGGTGGGGTATTTTTATGGTTTTCTTTTTTTTTCTTGCTTTGGGGGGGGGGGGGGGGGGGGGGGGGGTTGTGGGGGGGAGCTGTTTGAAAAAGGGGTTATTTCCCCTTTTTTATTGGAGACTGTATAATATTGGGTATTATTATAAGAGTATCCCTAACGGGGGACGGGTGTAAAAAAACACTGTGTGCTTTCATTATCCTCGAAATAAAAGAATTTGCATTGTCTTGTCCTCTCTTTTTTCTCCGAGGGTTGGTGTAAAAAAAAAAAAAAAAGTCTTGACTTATTCTATTATCCTCAGAAAAAAAATTTGATTTTCTCCCCTCTCAGAAAATAAAATTTGATTTTCTCTCTCTCTCTCTCACTCTCTCTTCTCTCTCTCTCTCTCCTCTCTCTCTCTCCCTCCCTCCCTCCCCCTCCCTCCCTCCATCCATCCATCCATCCATCCCCCCCCCTCCCCCTCTTCTCTCTCTCTGTGCTCTGTCTCTCTCTGTCTCGCTCTCTCTGTCTCTCTCTCACACACAGACACACACACACACCAACACACACACTTATCTGTAACCCTTAGAAACAAAGATTACCGTCAGCCTCGTCTTTCTCTGTATGATATCCACCAGCTTAAGTTAAAAGCGTGCGTGTTACTTCCAAACATTGAGATTTTTTTTTTTCTCTTTTCTTTTTTGTCCCGCCAGGTTCAGATAACTCTGAGTTCTCACGATGTGAACGGCCTGTCGACAAGGGACGTCACTCTGGCCACTTTCATCGAGGCGGCGGCCAAACCGCTGGCCAAGTAAAAAAAAAAACCCTAAACTTCCTGATAGCACACTACCCTGTCACTGGCTGGGATTGTGAATGGTGGTGCATCTGCATTGTAAATGTCGTGTGATTCAGGCCATGCATTTCTGGGGTTGGGTTTTCTTCTTTTAAGTTCAGCTTGGGTTTGGGGGGTTTCTTTGTGTGTGTGTTTGGGGTTTTTTTCAGGGGGAGGGGGGGAGGGGTGGGGTCGCAGTTCCAGTACTGTAAGAATTCAGCTTAGAAAACGAAGGTCATTGTGTAGAGGGGTTTTGTGTTGTCGTGAAAGAAGTCATCTGTGTGTTAGAAAAGAAAAGAAATTGGGATGATTAAGGAGTGTTGCTTTTTGTTGTTGTCGTTTTTGTTTGATTGAATAGAGTGGATATTGTTGGGGGGTTTGTTTTGGGTTTTTTCTTAAATTGTTGTGTAGGGTGGTGAGATGTTTCATTTGTTGTTTTTTTATGAGGCTTTTTCTGTTGTTGTTTTTTTTGTAAATTGTAAAATCAATTCTATTGTTATATCTCTTTCTTTTTTTTTCTTTCTTTTTTTTTTCTTTTGCATTAAAGATTTTAAAAGAGGAAGTTAAAACAGAAAAGGTTACTTTGTTTGGTTGGTTACGGTGTTTGATAGTTGTGGTGGGGTTTTCTTGTTTTGATTTTTGATTTTTTTTAATTGAGTAGTTATTAATTTTGTGATATACTGTACTTTGTTTCTTTTTTATTCTGATCATGTTGGTTGCGTTGATCGTGTTGATTCAGGCTAGCTTGGAGATTTAAATATAGACAGTGCCGTTTTAGTTCATGTTTGCAACTGAAAACTGTGTGACAAGTAGATTACTGGTTGAATAGAATGTAGTGATTCATTCATGGTAGTCTTGTCTGTTGTAGAATGCTGAATAGGTTTTTACATTCCATCTCTTGCCCGCTGGATACCTTATGAAGTGTTTTTTCCTTCTGTCGATTGCCCTGCACTTCTGTTGGGTCACTTTTTTGTGAATCAGCAGACAGAATATTTCGAAAACCTTAAGTGTAATTCTAAGTTGATTTTGTTACATATCGTGTGCATCAACAGCTGGATTGTGTTCATTTTGTATCTAGAATTCGTCAGTATTTTCCAGTCCTATGAGCAATAAACCAAATGATTTATCAACCTGATGACATTTTTTGAGAAATTGTTTTTTTTTAAAACAAACAAATTTAAAATAGTCTCATTTGTTTGTCC
>CM054154.1:12456506-12459006 GCA_028751875.1 Rapana venosa
TTGGTATGGTATGGATGTATGGTATGGTATTGTATTGTGTTGTGTTGTGTTGAATCCTATTATGTTCAACTGCGTTATTTTGCATTGTGTTATGTTTTGTCTTTAGGTCTGTGTTGTATTGTATTGTATTGTATTGCACTGTGCTGTGCTGTGTTGTGTTGTTTGTATTGCACTGTGCTGTGTTGTATTCTATTGTATTGCACTGTGTTGTGTTGTATTGTATTGCACTGTGCTGTGTTGTGTTGTATTGTATTGTATTGCACTGTGCTGTGCTGTGTTGTATTGTATTGTATTGCATTGTGCTGTGTTGTGTTTGTGTTGTATTGCACTGTGCTGTGTTGTGCTGTATTGCATTGTGCTGTGTTGTGTTGTGTTGTATTGCACTTTGTTGTGTTGTGTTGTATTGCACTGTGTTGTGTTGTGTTGTGTTGTATTGCACTGTGCTGTGTTGTGTTGTGTTGCACTGTGCTGTGTTGTGTTGTGTTGTATTGCACTGTGCTGTGCTGTGTTGTGTTGTATTGTATTGCACTGTGCTGTGTTGTGTTGTATTGTATTGCACTGTGCTGTGTTGTGTTGTGTTGTATTGCACTGTGTTGCGTTGTGTTCTATTGTATTGTACTGTGCTGTGTAATGAATTGTATTGAATGGTTTGTGCTGTGTATTGGATTCAGTGTTTTGCAAACCCCATTTAATATTTTTATCATCATCATCATCATCATCATCATCATCATCAGTAGTAGTAGTAGTAGTAGTAGTAGTAGTAGTAGTCGTAGTAGTCGTAGTAGTAGTAGTAGTAGTAGTAGTAGTAGTAGTAGTAGTAGTAGTAGTAGTAGTGTTGCTGTTGTTGTTCTTGTTGGTAGTAGTAGTAGTAGTAGTAGTAGTAGTAGTAGAAGTAGTAGTAGTATTGCTGCTGCTGTTGTGTCGTCTTGTATCTTCTTAATAACATACAAAAAATTACTGTAAAAGTTCAGCCTCAGCTTCCTCCTTGTCTCCTGGTGGAGATGGCTGGGGGCTGCCAGCATCAGCGGGCTTCCTCACTCTCCAGACACGTTTCCTACCACAGCAGCAGCAGCAGCAGCAGCAGGCACAGTTAGTTCTCTTTCGCTTTTCTTGTTCACTTCAGTCATCTATCTCCTGCCATAAGAATGACGTCCTCTCCTGATTGTAAGCTGCTTTTTCATAGCAAAGTAACTATGAGAAATGCAGACCTCATAGCAACATAATTATGACAAATGCAGACCTCATAGCAACATAGTTATGACAAATGCAGACCTCATAGCAACATAATTATGACAAATGCAGACCTCATAGCAACATAGTTATGACAAATGCAGACCTCATAGCAACATAATTATGACAAATGCAGACCTCATAGCAACATAATTATGACAAATGCAGACCTCATAGCAACATAATTATGACAAATGCAGACCTCATAGCAACATAATTATAGCAAATGCAGACCTCATAGCAACAAAATTATGACAAATGCAGACCTCAAAGCAACGTAATTATGACAAATGCAGACCTCATAGCAACGTAATTATGACAAATGCAGACCTCATAGCAACGTAACTATGAGAAATGCAGACCTCATAGCAACGTAACTATGACAAATGCAGACCTCATAGCAACATAATTATGACAAATGCAGACCTCATAGCAACGTAACTATGACAAATGCAGACCTCATAGCAACATAATTATGACAAATGCAGACCTCATAGCAACGTAACTATGAGAAAAGCTGACCTCATAGCAACATAATTATGACAAATGCAGACCTCATAGCAACATAGTTATGACAAATGCTGACCTCATAGCAACATAATTATAACAAATGCAGACCTCATAGCAACATAATTATGACAAATGCAGACCTCATAGCAACATAATTATGACAAATGCAGGCCTCATAGCAACAAACTTGTGACAAATGCAGACCTCATAGCAACATATCTATGACAAATGCAGACCTCATAGCAACATAATTATGACAAATGCAGTCCTCAAAGCACATTTAAAAAACAAAAACAAATAAGAGATAAGCATGCATCCCCCCCCCCCCTCCCCTATTTTTATAAAGTGGCTCAACCTCTGCATTATACTCAGCACCTCATTTGATTCTAAAAAGCTTTTTCCTCGAAAACTGTGAGACACAGAAGAGGTGTGGCTATACAATAGAACAGCTGGATTAACATTGAACAGCAAAAAAAAACATTCCGAGTGTGTTTCCTTCTTGTTCGCATAGCAGCAACCTACTTTAAAAAAAGGAGGTAAAGGAGTCCCATAACCTATAAGGTCGTAGGGAAGCGAGGCATCAGAGACCTCACTTCTCTAGGGCCAGCATATTGAGGGCGGCGCCCATCTCCTCTCCCTCGCTGCTTTACCTTCCCTGACCCTAAAGAGGGCAGGTACCCATTTCCAGCTGGGTGAACTGGGGGAACTGTACTGAAGCCAAGGCGCGCAAACGGTCACCCATCCAACTGGTAACCACGCT
>CM054154.1:12466506-12469006 GCA_028751875.1 Rapana venosa
GCAAACAGGGAAAACATGGAACAGGGTATTCCAAAGCAGACGTGAAACGTGGCATCTGCATCAGACCGGTTTGGTTCAGCTTCATCTCCCGCATCCGCCGCACGTGACCTGGTCACCTTCACCTTCACGACTTCACGAGGTGACTGCCGTGACCTGGTAGCTCGCGCGCTCACCCCGGGATAGGGCACCAGAGACGTAGAGGAGTTTCACCTCCATACCAAAGTCTAGACCAGAAAAAGTCTGATACAAAACGCTTCAAGGAGAATACGTGACCCTCTTAACGTGCGGCGTACAAGCCCTCCAGTATGTGGATAATTATGCCCTGGTGCCCTCAAACCAGCCCCCAGGTATGGGTTGTTGGTTTTTTTAATTCTTTTATATCGAGGATAATGGAATAAGCACTTATGTGCTTTTTTTTACATCCAGTCCCCGTGTGTATGCAGTTTTGTCAATTCTGTCATCTGTTCCCACCGGCACACAATGGCTTACAAGTTATCCAGTACCAAGAGGACAGACATCCCAGTGGTGGAACAGGCGGAAGAGGAGAATCTGTCTCCCAACGGCTGTGAAGGCAGAGGAGGAGGAGGATGGCCGCTAGGGCAGAATGGACTCTGCAGCTCAGTGAAAGCAACCAGTCAAGGAGAATGATCACTCTGATGAAAAGAAAGACGCCAAAGTCCGATACGCTGGGCCTCACTTAACAGGCGCTTTACGGCAGCACAACGCATTTTGGCTTATATGACAGACAACATAGTAACTATCTTAGCATTCGACGACAATGACCACGAAGAAGAAGAAGAAGAAGAGGAGGAAGAAGAGAATGAGGAGAAGGACCAGGACCTTAAAAGCAGTGGATGAGGCAGCTGAAAAGTGGTCCAGTCAGACCTGGAAGAAGAACACAAAACAATGAACTTTATATGGCATACGTTTCCCTACTGGTAACAAGGCTTTATAGTATAACGGTTTGTAAATTGGATTTCCAAGGCATTCAGCTCTTGAGCTGCCAAAAATACTGACTTTAAGGATCCAACTTTGGATCTGGGCAGAAGAAAAAGAGCCTGACCAACAACGGCAACAACAACAACAATAACAACAAATTAGGCAGCACCTTGTTCATGGTGTGGGCAAAGCCCATATCCCTGCGTGGGTGGATCGGTGGTCTAGAGGTAACGCGCCTGTCCAGAAAGCCAAAAGTCCTGGTCGGAAGAAGTGTGCAGTGGTTCGATCCCCGTTTGGACCAAAAACTTTTCCCCTATCCATTAGACCATAAGTGGTGGTCTGGGTACCAGAATTTTGGATGAGACGATAAACCAGAAGTTCCGTGTGATACACAAACTTATCTAGCGCGCGTAAAAGAACCCACGGCGACAAGAGAGTTGTCCCTACCAAAATTATGTAGAAAAATAAGCCACTCTGATAGAGAAACAAAACCAGTTGCAGACAGGGGGGAAAAATGGGTGGCGCTGCTCTTGTGGCTCTCTCCGGGAGAGAAATCTGCTGTGACGTAAAGCGATATGAAGTAAGATAAGTGTGGGAAGTAAACACGCCTGATGATAAAGATATAATTACATCCCTGAGTGTGAGAGAATGTTTCCAAACTAATCACTCTTCACCTGACTGTTCAAGACTTTAGGCTCCTCGAAGACTTTGTGCATGATAATTATTAAAACTAGATATCACTTTTCAATCCTCCCCCCCCCCCTCTCCCAAGAGATTTACACAATAGTCATCTTACGTGAGCGTTGTTTTCCGGTCTTTTAGGGGGGGAAACACAGGAATAGTTAAGGTCTTAGTTACTGGTTACTGGTTGTTCTTTTCTGCCATGTTTTAAAACGTCATCATGGTGGCTCCTCCATGACAGAGTTACTTCCCTGGCGTGACTCAAAGCATGAAGGAAAAGATGGACTGCAGGGTTTGTTTTTCTTCTTCTTCTTCTTCTTCTTCTTCTTCTTCTTCTTCTTCTTCTTCTTCCTGTTCTCCCAACGCTCAGACAACAACTACTGTTCTGTTATCTGCCATAAAAAAGAAGAAAAACTGTGTTGTGCTGCCGTGAAGCTTCTGACAAGTCAGGCCCAGTGCCTCCGAGTTCAGTGTGGGAAAGAATGGTTATCTTTCAAGTCTTTCTGGAAATAAAGGCACGTGAATGGATGATGATGATGATGATGTATGGAATTTATATAGCGCTGAATCTTGTAAAGCAGCAAATCAAAGCGCTCTATGGACCAAGGAGACAGACAACAGACAGAAGAAGGATGAGACAGGAAGAAAAGCAATAAGGCAGAAACGAAGAAAGGGATAGAATAGATGGAATTCCTTGCACAGAATTTCCAGAAGTTGGGGATGCTATTTATAACCGAATCACCCCCCCCCCCTCCCCTCCCCCCCCCCCCTTCATCCCCACTAAGGAACAGACGACAGAATTCACAAAAACCGCATACACACGGGGACTGGATGTAAAAAAGCACATAAGTGCTTATTCCACTAAAAAAAAGTATGTTCT
>CM054154.1:12474006-12481506 GCA_028751875.1 Rapana venosa
CGGAACAGGATTTAACGTGTGCGCAAGATGTTCTGCATGCGTTCGCTTACGGAGCCTCGGTTTATAGTGTCATCCGAAGGACTTTGACATTCAGTTCGATTTTTTGGTCAAACTGGGAAGAAAGGGCGAGGCTGGGAATCGAACCTAGAACCTCACGGTTTACTTGTTGGCAGGAAAACGTCTTAACCATCCTGCCATATAATCAATCATTTACAATGTCATATTCATCAATACATTCATCATTATTACCCCGGAAAATGTTTTTAAAGTGGTCAAGCCAGTCATCTGTAGTAATGTTGTTTGTCATTCTTTTCTTATTGAGAGACACACAGACAAACAGACAGACAGACTATGGCACACACATGCAAATGGCCACACAGACAAAGTAAGGAAAGAGACAGTAAGTACAGAAAGGAAACGTGTGTTGATTTTTGTTGATTCGTTTGCTGATGTGTTTGTTTTATTTCGGGAGGGGGGGGGAGGGAGGGGTATCTTGTTTGTTTCCTGGTACTTTCCAAAACCATGTCTTGTTTGTTTTGCTTTTGCTCTCATTGTTCCCAGAGTAAAGATCAGCGACAGGTTTGGGCAGACACCAGCTATGAACAACCTTTCAGGGGACAACACTACACCCGGGGCACAGGGGTTACCTTTAACCCAGCTCCCCGAATATCGAGCAAGTGTGATTCTCTGGCAAACGTTACCTCCCTGCATTCTTCTACTGGGAGGCTTTGGGAACATTGCCACCATCTTTGTCATGCGCCGTATCAAGGACAACAACTCCTCTCAGCACGTCATTCTTATGGCCCTTGCCATGTCTGATCTCACCTGTTTGGCTGTTACCGTTCCAGATCAGTGGACATGGTACGTTTTCCGTGTAGACGTCATGACAGTTCATTCCTCACTGTGCAAGTTTTATTACTTGATGCCCTTTGTCAGTACTACCTCGTCTGCCTGGCTGGTGACCTGTGTGACAGTACAGAGAACAATGGCCGTTCTGTGGCCACACAGGATGAGAGGGATGTGCACCGTCAGGAGAACTTGGATTGTCATAGCGGTTGTCGTCCTTTCTGCTTTTGTTGTTTATTGTCATGTTCTGTTTGGAATTGGGTTGAATGAAGAAAACGAATGTAGAGGTGTGACCGAGGTATATAGATGGTTCATTGTCTTCGTTTTCAATTGGATTGACTTGTGCTTGGCTTCATTTTTTCCTGGTGTCTGTCTCATTGTCTGTGATGTTATATTGTCTGTCACACTGTTTCAAGCCATGTGGTCGATGTCTCCAGCTGCACGTGCCCAGGGCAATGTCAACACTGCGCATAGTACTACTCACAGTCGAAGGAAAACGTTCTACAGGACAACTGCCATGGTTCTGGCAATATCCTGCTCTTTTCTGGTGTTAACTCTGCCTGTGTGTGTTTTGATCCTCTGGATTAACTACGCTAACGTGAACATTTTGGCCCACCCACAGGCTTACTTGTGGTTTGCAATATCACGGCAGTTGTGGCTCAGCAACAGCGCCATTAACTTTGTTCTCTACTGCCTAACCGGAGCCAAGTTCAGGAGGGAGTTTGTCAGCTGGATCCGCTGTGGTGCTCCTCGTTTCTCTGCTCCATCTCCACAGGAGACAGCTGTAGTAGAGGCCTCAGAGGGGCAGAGGCATCAGCAGCCTGGAAACAGTCGTGTTGGGAAGTGATTCCGTTATTGCACACACACACACACACACACACACACAGGGTTTACCAAGAAACTGATCCTCTCCATCTTGTGGAGAATAAAAATCATGAGAAGTGAATGAACAATGCTCAGACAGCCAACCACTTTCACCCCTTGAGTGAGGAAGCCAGTGCTGAGCAATCCCCTGTGAACTTGAGTGAGGAAGCCAGTGCTGAGCATGTGAACTTGAATGAGGAAGCCAGTGCTGAGCAATCCCCTGTGAACTTGAATGAGGAAGCCAGTGCTGAGCAATCCCCTGTGAACTTGAGTGAGGAAACCAGTGCTGAGCAATCCCCTGTGAACTTGAATGAGGAAGCCAGTGTTGAGCTATCCCCTGTCAACAACAAACATCACGCCACAGCTGGTCCCAGTGCCACTCCCAATCTAGTTCTAAAAGACAATCAACAACAAAAAACTCAATCGAAAACCATGTGAGGGTTTTTTTCACGCTTTGTTCCTAGCAAAAGTTCTGTTCTGCTGATTGGTGATTCAGTCATGGGGACATTCATCTATGCAGAATATCAAATCAGCAAGACTCAACAAAAATCTGTGTTAGCGGTATGTCAGCAGATGATTTGTCTGATTGGTCACAGCATCAATGTGGCTCTTGCCATCTCAAATGTCTGATTGTACATGTTGGTGTTAATGGCTGTAAAACTTCAGGACAAGTGACCAGAGAGACCTGGTGTGACCTTATTCACCTGGCCAGTCAGGTGTTCCCCAATGCCAGGATTATTCTTAGCTCAATAATCCCAGCCTTTGGCAAACACCATCTCAGTACGTTGATATCACCATCTAACCACAGCATGCAAAAGGCTTGTAAGCTGCTGAACTCAGAGTTCTGTGATAATACTTCTACTTTCACAACCAATACAGGAGGCCAAAGCTAGCTCTGTAGGCTAACCTCATTCACCCTAGTCCTGCAGGCACTGCCAAACTGGCTCTGAACTTGAAGCCATTTTTGTGTCCCCCTCGTTATCATGTCAGTGACCCAAGACGGAATAAAGCCAATATATCCAACTAAGATTTTGAGAGAGAGAGAGAGAGAGAGAGAGAGAGAGAGAGAGAGAAGAATGTCCTGTATTCTAGAACAGATAGTTCTGAATAATTATAGTTATCAAAACCACAATACTATCAACACTCTTTATGATTATACTTGTAGATATCAATACATACTGTAGCTATGAAAATACATTTCTTGTAATTATAATGTAGTAATAGCCTATTGGGGACGGGATAGCTCAGTGGTCGGAGCACTCGCTTTCCCCCAGCCAAGTTAAGCAGCCTCGAGCGTGGTTACGTTGCGTTGCGTTGGATATGTGACCGTTTGCGAGCCTTGGCTTCAGTACAGTTCCCCCAGTTCACCCAGCTGTAAATGGGTACCTGTCCTCTTTAGGGTCAGGGAAGGTAAAGCAGTGAGGGAGAGGAGATGGGCGCCGCCCTCAATATGCTGGCCCAAGAGAAGTGAGGTCTCTGACGCCTCGCTCCCCTACCACCTTATAGGTTATGGGACACCTTTACCGTTACCTTTTGATAGCCTATAACAACAAAAAATTCATACTTTTATAAACTCACTCACATGCACACAACAATGAAGATTTCGTAAAATATTCAAGAGAGAGAGGGGGGGTGAGGATGGGATGGACAGAAAGGACAAAATAGGTAGGGGCAGAGGGGGAAGGATGGAGAGAGAGGGAGAGAGGGGAGTAGGGTGCTAATAGGTGAGGGTAGAAAAATACACCTTTTTTCTCCAATAAATGAAATGTGATTTGTTATTTTTGATTCATCGAGTGAAATAAAAGGTGATTTTTGAAGTTTATTTAATAACTAGCATTGTTTAATTGAAACAGGAAGGGCCTTCCACAGCATAGGACCTGAGTACAGTAAACTGGATTTGAACAAGTGTATTCTTGGGACTGGGACACTTGGCTTTACAGTATTTCTGGAATGATTCATTGGGAACTTGTCTTGTTAGGATGAGGGAACAGTTCCTAACATTATCTTGAACATCACCAGGCCTTTGTTGTATATTAGTCTTTGGTGTAGGGGGAGAATATTTAACCCAGTGTAATCCACTTCTAGCAAGGTTGTCTGTTTTCAAAAGGACCAGTTTAAGAGCTCGTTTATACAGGCTTAGTAACAGTTTCAGAGTGTTTGCACTAGCAGAATCCCACAGGGTTACAGCATAATCTATTGAGGATTGTATATAAGCTTGGAAGAATAGTTTCCTCAAGTGAAAGTCAAGAAAGTGTTTAGTTTTAATCAACTGGTACACTTTTGGGGATAAGTATTTGCATAGATGAGATAATTTATGTGGTAGAACCAGCTGAGATTTTCATCAAGTGTTATTCCTAGAACTTTGAAGTGAGATGCTTGTTCAATTACTTCCTTTTTGATTTGGATTGGATGAAGTTTATGAGATAGATTTTGTCTGGTGGTGACAAGCATGCATTTTGATTTTGGGGGGTGTATAGCCATGCGGTTTAGTTTAATCCATTCAACAAGATCATCGGCGCTTTAGTAATATGTTTGTAAGAGTAATTGCTGTCATGCCTTGTATGAATAGTCGTGTCATCAGCAAATAGTTCACATTTAAATCTAGTATGGAGAGGAAGGTCATTTATGTGTAACGAAAAGAGAATTGGTCCTAGTATGAATCCCTGTGGTACTTCGTAATAAATGGATTTCAGACTGGATGTGGATGTGGCTCTTGAGACAGACTGTTGTCTGTTTTGAAGATAGGAAGCAAGTAGCTCTAGAGTGTTTCTAGAAAGATTATATAGGTCTAGCTTTTTGATGAGAAGTGTGTGGTCAATTGTATCAAATGCTTTTTGGAAGTTTATGAATAATACTCCACAAAATTTATTGTCATTAATGTTTGATAGCCAATTGTCTATGAGACTAGTTAGTGCAGTATGACATGAGTGGTTTTGTCTAAATCCAGACTGATTGGGATGAAGTAGGTTGTTAGTATCTAAATGACGGACTACGTGTTTATTTATATTTTTCTAAGGGTTTTGAAAGAATGTATATTATAGCAGTAGGCCTGTACTTTGAGGGATCTGAAGTGTCACCAGACTTATAGATGGGGATTACCTGAGCAGTTTTGAAGGCGTTGGAGACATAGTTCTTATCAAGACATTGATTATATATATAAGTGGGGGTGGGTGGGTGTTGTTAGAGTGTCTGTGATAACTGGAGCTGACAGTTTCAATATTCTGCTGTCTATTCCATCAAGACCTCATGTTCTTGATTGTTTGATGTGAGTCAGGTAATTATAGACCTCAGAAATATAAATAAATGGCATGTGGAGTTTTGAAGGAATATGCTTTTCTTAGCAGTACTGCTTTGATTTATTGAGGTCATTGGATTTTCAAATATCATTGCTGATAACATTAGCAGAAACGTTAATGAAGTGATTGTTAAGTTGTTCAGCCATAACCTCTTTGATTAAATTTGATTTGAAAGATGATCGATTGTTTGTTATTTTATTTATGGCACATCATACACTTTTGGAGTTTTGTTTGGAAGATAAATCTTTCAGTAAATCTTGGAAATTCTTTTTTCTCGACCTGTCTGTGAGTTTATTGCATTTCTTAATTTGTTTGACTCTTCATGATATTTATGCTCTAGATCTCTAAAATAACATGCTTTCTCTAGCTCCTTAGTTAGCCAAGGTGGTTTAGAGACATGTATGACCCTACGGGTTTTAAGTGAAGCATGTTTATTATAAATTTCAGTAAAAGGTTTTATCCAAAACTCAATGGCTAAGTCTGGATCCGTAATATTGAAAGTTTCTGAGAGCACAGAGTTGCTTAATTCTAGAAGAAAAAGCTGCTTGTTAAATTTTTCTTAAGATTGATGTTATGGTTTTATGGCCAGGTTTGGGGATTTTTGCCCCCTTTCTTGACGATGTGGTACAAACTGGGTAGTGATCACTGTAGCTACAGACTGGATACATGTTTCTATGATGATTCTAGGGTTTGATACATAGATGTGATTATTTATTATGCCTGAATTTGATGTGACTCTTGTGGGTAAACTAACTAGTTGACGAAGGTCGAATGAATTCATAACTTGAGTCCATTGATTATTTACTTTTGTTAGATCGATATTAAAATCACCTGGTAGTATCATTTCCTTAAATTCTAATAGGACTATGTTCATCATGGAGTCAAACTTGTCAATCCAATTTTATTCCTTTCTGATGGATTCCTGTAGCAGAACCCCATACAATAGGAAGTGTACCTTTCATGGAAACTTTGAACCAGATATATACTATAATTATCGTAATGTTCTAAATGAAGGAGATTCTTAAACATTATAGATTCATTAATATAGATGATGACACCTGTTTCTTTTTGCTTTTGTTGATCTTTTCATATAATTTTGTAGCCTGGGATATGTAGATCAGAGTCTATTATGTGCTCAGAAAGTCTTAGACAGCCCTAGTATGTGAAATGGTTCGCCATGCTTTCTGATAGGTGTTGATATATCATCAATTTTATTAACTGCATGGTTTGTGTTTAGGTGGCAAATTCGTAGGTCTTCCCTAGAGGGCCACATAGTGTGTCTTGAATGCATCTATTGTATTTAGTTTTGTTGGGAATGTAATAATGTGTCTAAGCTGGAAAAGAGGAAAAATAAAGATAGAAAGGAAATAATGGGCATTGGAGTGGGCACTGGATAGGGGGAAAGAATGAAATGTAAGAAGAAAGTTTCAATCACTATCACTCAAAGAAAAGTAATAATAAATGCACACAATGTATATATAAACCAATCAAACCAAAACACTAGAAGAAAATAACACCAATTGAAGGTTTGTTATCAGTCAATAGAAAATCTCTGCAAATGTTTCCTTTTGTTATTTTCCGTTTTTCTTTTTATTGGTATAACCCATGAGGTCAGGTCAGAGACTCCCTCTGCTACTGGTAACCATGTAACCCAGTACCACCTGCCACATGTGGGGAGTAAACCCAATCAAAAAATCCGACCTGGAGAGGGATGGGCTCCGCCAGGTTTGATTTGCCCAAGACACACCCATGAAAAAGACAGCCAGAATCTCCATACCGGATCGGTCGTCGCCCGGGTTACCAAGGACCGCGCCTTCTGTTGCTCATCAGGACAGAGGTCGAAAGTATGCTACTGATGTAAAACACAGCAAAATCCGTGCCAGAAACAACACTATCATTGGCACATGGAATGTACGGACACTAAGAGCTGCAGGCAAAGTGGAAGAACTGACACATGAGATGTCCAGATATCAATGGCACATCCTTGGGCTCTGCGAAGTAAGGTGGAAAAACGTGGGAGAAACAACGACCCAGGAAGACCACAAATTATACTACAGTGGAAAACAGGATGAACATGAACATGGCGTGGGGTTTCTCGTTCACAAAGACACCGTGAACACCGTCATGAGCTGCCAGCCTGTGTCCAGCAGACTTATTACCATCCGCCTGAGAGCAACCCCCTTTAACATAACTGTAGTACAGGCATACGCCCCTACATCAGACTGCACAGATGAAGCCATAGAAGAATTTTAGGACCAGCTACAAGAGGTTCTGAATCAAACTCCCAAGAAAGACATCCTCGTTGTGCAAGGTGACTGGAACGCCAAGGTAGGAGAAGATGCATGGAAAGATTGGGAGGGCGTTTGTGGGCCACATTGCAATAACCAATCAAATGAAAGAAGCTTGAGACTCCTGGAGTTTGCCAGTAACAACCACCTCCAGCTAGTGAATACACTTGGCCCACACAAGAAATCCAGAAAATGGACATGGCATA
>CM054154.1:12486506-12499006 GCA_028751875.1 Rapana venosa
TCAATTACAAAATACAAACATCAGCACATCATAAATCATAACATTTGAAGTCATTAATGGTCAGATGGTTTTTTTGCATTTTCATAATAGTTACTATACTCACAAGTTATTGCATTCTCAAAACATTTACCACTCCAGAAAAGTGTATCCATCAAATACAACCACATCAGCCCTAGGCTACTGCAATGTTAACACAATGCTGTATTCCACCCCCCCCCCCCCCCCCCCCCCCCCCAAAAAAAAAAAAGTATCACACTGTGCTCTTTCATGTCATGTAACCTTTTAGGTCATAAAAAGATAAAATAAAAAAGAGAAAACATTGCAAGATATCACTTCAGAAACAATATTCACTCATCACATGTCCTCTCAATCACATTAAAATATGCAAATTTCATCTGACAGTCCTAGGCTGGACACTTCCTCAACTGCCTTCATACACACACCAGTACACACAGGGGTTGAGAGAGAGAGAGAGAGCACGCTATTTTATGTTGGGTTATTATTAAGATGTATCCCTAAGGGTGGGGACTGGATGTAAAAAAGCACATGAGTGCTTATTCATTATCCTTGAAATAAAAGAATTTGTCATTGTCATTGTCTCTCTCTCTCTCTCTCAACCCCTGTGTGTGCTGGTGTGTGTGTATGAAGGCAGTTGAGGAAGTGTCCAGCCTAGGACTGTCAGATGAAATTGTGCATATTTTATGTGATTGAGAGAACATGTGATGAGTGAATACTGTTTCTGAAGTGATATCTTGCAATGTTTTCTCTTTTTTATTTTCTCTTTTTATCACCTAAAAGATTACATGACATGAAAGAGTACAGTGTGATACTTTTTTTTTTTTTTTTTTTTTTGGGGGGGGGGTTGCATACAGCATTGTGTTAACATTGCAGTAGCCTAAGGCTGACATTGTTGTATTTGATGGATACACTTTTCTGGAGTGGTGAATGTTTTGAGAATGCAATAACTTGTGAGTATAGTAACTATTATGAAAATGCAAAAAAAAATCTGACCATTAATGACTTCAAATGTTATGATTTATAATGTGCTTGATTTTTGTAGTTTGTAATTGAGAAGGTGTTAACATATCAGGTGTAAATCCATCAATAACTTTGTTCACAGGTCTATTATCTTTTTGTGGTATCCTGGGAAAAATTAAGGTGAACTGATTTTTTTTTTTTAGCTGTGTTTTGTTTTGATTTTTGGCCTACAACAGTCTTTATTTAGTCATGATGTTGGAATATGCTTATGCAAGAGTATACAGTTATGAGTGCACTCCAGGGTATTATGCCAAAATCTTACCAAACTTATGTGAATTTTTTTTTATCTTCCACTTTTCATCTTCAATTTTTTGCCCCTCAATGTGTATTGTGGCTAAAGGCTGATGTGCATTAAACCATTTCAGAGTTCAGAGTTCTCTCTCTAAAAGACTATAATCAAAATGAGTGTTGTTGGTGATGTGTACTGTTTTGAGAATTATATATTGTGGCCCGTTTTTATAAAATGAGTCTTAACTGGCATGCAGTGAAAAGGAGAGAGGCCCCAAAAAGGGAAGGTGGGGTCCACTTTGCCAATTTTGACTGTTTATCCTATCTATATACTAGAAAAGGGATAGATGTGATTGTAAAAAGTGTTTTAAACCGTTTTTATCCATCTACCCTACTGCAGTTTTCCAGTTTTGTTGATCCGTACGACCATGATTTCAGTCATTGTGTTTTCCTTACCCCTGACAGGGCCCCACACATTTGTCATACCACTCAAAAGGCTGTGACCTATATTTTCCATTTCATGCAGTCTGTGTGTGTGTGTGTGTGTGTGTGTGTGGAATATGACCCATCAGAAAAACTGTTTCCAGTTTTTTAGGCATAAAAAAAATGTGAAAGCTCCAGAAGATGACCAATGAGAGTTGAGGAAGCACAGGAACCATGAAGCACCCATAGTAACAAACAGACAGCTCGTCTATGATTGGTTGGGAGGGGGTCACCTGTGATGTCACTTTTCTATTTTAAGAACAGCATTGCTAGGAAACTTTGCCATTTGCAAAGAATAATGGGCATTTTTGCTCATTTCTAGCTGATCTTTCACTCTGCTAATAGCAGATCAATAAAAACCACATGTATTTTTTACCAAATACTCTGCTGCATCCTGTTGTGAAGAAAAAAATCAAAGGATGGTGATAATGACCAGAGAAACTTGGCTAGAATGAAATGAACTGTGATCTGTGTGTTAGGGTTCAAGGTTAGATGCACGAATCCCTGGTACCTGTATGCAATGTTAATAAACATGGGTATGCATACAGATCAAAGCTGCAGATCTAGACTGTTAAGATAATATACTACTGGGGAGAGAAACTTTTAGCATTTCAGCTGTTAGTGCATGACATGAGAAAATGTGGGAGCTGTTTTAAACTTACTTGACTGTCGTGTGTGTGTGTGTGTGTGTGTGTGTGTGTGTGTGCTGTTGTTGTTAAACTGAATAAATTAGTGTGTGTGTGTGTGTGTGTGTGTGTGTGTGTGTGTGTGTGTGTGTGTGTGTGTGTGTGTGTGTGTGTGAAAATGATCAAGTCAAAATGATCTTTATTGAGGGTAAAAGATTAAGTTTATACAGCTTTCTTTTCATCCTGCCCATGATTGCAGTGTGTGTGTGTGTGTGTGTGTGTGTGTGTGTGTGTGTGTGTGTGTGTGTGTGTGTTTCTTTGATTGTTTTGATTCAAGGAAAATGAATAAGCACTCTATTGCATGCAGTCTCAGTGTGCATGCAGTATTTTGTCATCTGTTCCTTCTGGATGAAGTCATACTGATAATCTATTTTCTTTTTTTCTGAGCAATCAAATGCTATTGAATGTGATTGTGTCTGATTTCACTTGCATGTATTTGTGCATGGATGTGCCTGTATGTGTGCGTGCGTGCGTGTGTGTGTGTGTGTGTGTGTGTGTGTGTGTGTGTGTGTGTGTGTGTGTGTGTGTGTGTGTGTGTGTGTGTGTGTGTGTGTATGAGAGAGAAAGAGAGAGCAAAAATTAAAGTCAACATTTTATTTCCAGAGGACAACATTGAATAAGCTATGCATAACACTATTGTTGCCTTTTATAAAGTCATCCATCTAAAAATTAATAAAGCAACAGCAAAATCAAATGGAAAATGTGTGTGTGTGTGTGTGTGTGTGTGTGTGTGTGTGTGTGTGTGTGTGTGTGTGTGTGAAATGAATAACAGACAACCCCGTATGTAGTTATTATTATTTTAATTAATCTATTATAATGTTTTAATTCATATAGAACCAAGTATCATTTATTAGATTCTACATGTTTTCAGCCCACTAAGTTCATTCTATTGGAAATATGCTAGTCAGATACTAACAAGTCTCCTCATTAACCTGTCTAGGCTTCTTCCACTTCATGCCTTTTTGTTTGTTTGGGGTTATTTTTTTTTTTTTTTTGGGGGGGGGGGGTTATGAGCTAAATATCACAGCAATGACAGGCAATATAGACAGTATTTTTTCTCTGATACCGTGAAATGGTATGTTTTAACACCATGTCAAATTTGGCCATCATCAGTTGATTAGAAGTACTGTTGCTAAGGTGTTAGTTAGCTAGAGTGGTGAAAAACTTTAAAGCCGATTTTCTCAGAATGTGAAATCCCTGTGTCACCCATTTCAAACACCCATAACTTTGTCAATTTTATAGGTAGAATAATGTAGCATTTATCAAAAGAAAGGTAATGATCTGTAGATTTCAGAAAATGTAACAACTCAATTTGACCCAATTATACTTTAAGACTCCTTTTGTAAAAATGTGACATTTAATATATTCTCTGTAATACACATACTCTCTCTCTCTCTCTCTCTCTCTCTCTCTCTCTCTCTCTCTCTCTCTCTATCTCTCTATCTCTCTCTCTCTCTCTCTCTCTCTCTCTCTCTCTCTCTATATATATATATATATATATATATATATATATATATATCCTTTTATTGTTTTGCTTATAGTTATAGTTGTTGTGTATCCTGATGAAGGACTATTCATACTTTATATTTGCAATATTTTATTGGGCTTGTGGGCTGTACTTGAGTTTTAATGAATGCCCGATTTCAATATCTTCTTGATGTGTGTAACAACTATGTGTACCATTTTATAATGTGTAGATGTTTATTTTTATGTCCTTATGAGTTTGGTTTTTCTCTTGGGGTTTTCTTGGTTGGTTTTGCGCTTTTTTTTTGGGGGGGGGGGGGGGCGGATCTTTGTTTCTTGGGGGGGGGGGGGGGGGGGAGTCTTTTTGTTGGGTTTTTCTTTCTATTGTTTGTTTTTTTATTGTTGTTGTTGTTTTGTTTGGGGTTTGTTTTGGTTGGGGTTGGGGTTTTGTTTTTTTTTTTGGGGGGGGGGGGGGGGGGGTTTGGGTTGTTTTTTTTTTGGGGGGGGGATTCTTTGGGAGGTTTCTTTTATTTGTTTGGTTTTTTAAAGGGTTATTTCCCTTTAATTCTACTGTGTGAGAGTATGAGTGTTGGGTTATTATTAAGATGTTTCCCTACAGGCAGGTACTGGATGTAAAAAAGTACATGAGTGCTTATTCATTATCCTCGAAATAAAGGAATTTGTCATTGTCATTGTTTTCCTCCCTCTATCTCCCTCTCTCTCTCCCACAATCTCTCTCTCTCTCTCTCTTCTCTCTTCTCTCTCTCTCTCTCTCTCTTCTCCCTATCTCTCTAATGTTACAATCTTTCTCTCACATCACAGCCACAAGCATGTGCAACACAAAATATCTGGAAACTTCACTGAGATTTCACACATATAATTATCAGAAAGAAACTATCAAATATTCAACATACACAATCATGTTGCATTCACATTTTGCATTTTGATAGTCAATAACAATTCATATCAGTCTTGCTACCCACTTTCCCAGCAGCATAACATAATATTGTACACCTGGCTTAGAACACAAACTATCAATATTCAGTATCTCCAGTAACCATCTGTCAAGTCGCAACAGGACTTAACCTTTTTATTCCCCATACATATTCCTAGGTTTAACTTTAAGTTCCTAGCTTTTATTTTGTTCCTTTCATCGTTTAGTAGGTTCACTTCTGGATTTTGACAAAACTGCATAACTGCAAAAATAACCCAAAGTCACCAAAGATTACAATACAGTATACAGCCTCAGACTGTCTTGGGGACTCCAACTCCCAATTTTTCTCAAGGTTAGCTCCCAAAGCCTTTCCTATGAGTAGGTATGGCCACAAGGTAGAAGGAGGTTTGAAATCAGAGTTCTTGTTCTCCTAGATGAACTGTCTTCCCAAACTAATGAGCTCCATCTACCCACATGACAAAGGTACACTGGCTTACATGGTTACCAGTAGCAGAGGGGTCGGCCCGCTATTGCGCGGCCCAATATTGCGGGGCCCGCTATTGCGGGACGGTGTAGACACAGCCTGGGGAATACTGTACTGACAATAATAATATGCGATGCAGCCTAAGGTATAGGGCCGCCTAAGGTGTAGTAAAGTTGCAGCCTACGTAGGATGCAGTAAGGCTGCAACGTATATTATACCTTAGGCGACACTGTCGTTTTATACTTTAGGCTGCTGATCTTCATGGCAAAGACAATGCATATTTTTAAACAATAAAGGGAAATAAAGAGGTGTCACGGTTTTTTTATTCCACAAAATCACTTTTGCAATCCCTAAATCAAACTGCCCTTTTGCTTCCCACCTCGGACCCACCGGATTTTTAATTGGCAGGCCAACATCTAACTCATCCTGCCACCTTCCTCCTTGCATCACCTTGGCAACTTTTCGGCTTCTTGGTTCGCGCAATAACGGGCCCCTGCAATAGCGGGCCATGGGCCTGCCCCGTAGCAGAGGAGGCCTCTCACCTGACACACCAAGTGTATAAGATGCAATAAAATTAATGTGCCAAGTTGCAGGTCTGTTTAAGTACAGTGCCACTTTTTGTTAATAATAATAATAATAATAATAATGAATGGAACTTATATAGCACTATATCTTGCAAAGAAAACCTCTGCAAATGTTTCCCTGAGTCAGCACATGTATACATGGAAGCCTACACCCATTCAGAAATTCATACTGACTGGAAAGACAAGATAAAATAGCATGCTCTCTCTCTCTCTCTCTCTCTCTCTCTCTCTCTCTCTCCAAGATAAAATAGCATGCTCTCTCTCTCTCTCTCTCTCTCTCTCTCTCTCTCTCTCTCTCTCCTCTCTCTCTCTCTCTCTCAACCCCTGTGTGTGCTGGTGTGTGTGTATGAAGGCAGTTGAGGAAGTGTCCAGCATAGGACTGTCAGATGAAATTTGCATATTTTATGTGATTAAGAGGACATGTGATGAGTGAATAGTGTTTCTGAAGTGATATCTAAGTCCTTCAGATGAGACTATAAACCAGGCCTTGCGCAAACATATGCACAACATCTTGAGCACACACACATTAAATCCTGTTCCGCTGTTCGAAACAGTAGGCCATTGTGCGCCCTTGGGAACAGATGACAAATTTTTTTTAAAAACCCATACACACCTATAAAAAATAATCTGAGCGCTTTGATTTGTTGCTTTACAAGATTCAGCACTATATATATTCCATACATTATTATTATTATTATTATTATTATTATTATTATTATTATTATTATTATTATTATTATTATCTTGCAATGTTTTTATAAACAACCCCATTTTGTCTTTTTATGAGGTAAAACATACATGACATGAAAGAGCACAGTGTGATACTTTTTTTTCTTTTTTTTTTCTTTTTTTTTTGGGGGGGTGCATACAGCATTGTGATAACATTGCAGTAGCCTAGGGCTGACATGGTTGTATTTGATAGATACACTTTTCTGGAGTGGTGAATGTTTTGAGAATGCAATAACTTGTGAGTATAGTAACTATTATGAAAATGCAAAAAAAAACAACCTAATGAGCATTAATGACTTCAAATGTTATGATTTATGATGTTCATGATGTTTGTATTTTGTAATTGAGAAGGTGTTAATATATCAGGTATAAATCAATCAATAACTTTGTTCACAGGTATATTATCTTTTTGTGGTATCCTGGGGAGCAGTTAAGGTAAACTGATTTTTTAAAAGCTGTGTTTTGTTTTGATTTTTGGCCTAGGGCAGTCTTTATTTAATCATGATATTGGAATATGCTTATACAAGAGTATACAGTTATGAGTGCACTCCAGGGTATTATGCCAAAGTCTTACCAAACTTATGTGATTTATTTTTTCATCTTCCACTTTTCATCTTCAATTTTTTGCCCCTCAATGTGTATTGTGGCCAAAAGGCCCATATACATTAAACCATTTCAGGGTTCAGAGTTCTCTCTCTAAAGGAGTATAATTTAAAATGAGTGTTGATGGTGATGTGTACTGTTTTGAGAATTATATATTTAATATTATCTCTGTAATACACATACTCTCTCTCTCTCTCTCTCTCTCTCTCTCTCTCTCTCTCTCTCCTCTCTCTCTCTCTCTCTCTCTCTCTCTCTCTCTCTCTCTCTCTCTCTCTCTCTCTCTCTGTCTCTGTCTCTGTCTCTCTCTCTGTTCTGTTTTGGTTTGGGTTTGGGGTTGTTGATGCTTTTTTGAGGGGGGACTATTCGGTTGTTCCCTCTCCCCTTGTTGTTGCCGTTTTTGTTTTGCTCTTGGGTCTTGCCATTTTTTCGGTTGTTTCTGTGTTTTCTGTTCTGCTTTCTTTCTTACTTGTTGCTACTTTTTTCTTTTTTCTCTCTCTCTTCGGTGATTTTTGTGGGGATTTTGTGTAGTTATTTGTTCTGTAAGCTGTGTAAGTGTATTGCTATGGGCTTTATTTTATTTTATTATCATATATATCCTTAAGGGCGGGGACTGGATGTAAAAAAGCACATGGGTGCTTATTCATTATCCTCGAAATAAAAGATTTTGTCATTGTCATTGTCATTCTCTCTCTCTCTCTCTCTCTCTCTCTCTCTCCTCTCTCTCTCTCTCTCTCTCTCTCTCTCTCTCTCTCTCCTTTTATTGTTTTGCTTATAGTTATAGTTGTTGTGTATCCTGATGAAGGACATATTCATACTTTATATTTTCAATATTTTATTGGGCTTGTCGGCTGTACTTGAGTTTTTATAAATGCCCTATTTCAATATCTTATTGATACCTGTAACAACTATGTGTACAATTTTACAATGTGTAGATGTTTATTTTTATGACTTTATAAGTTTGGTTTTTCTCTTATGTTTTCTGGTTGGTTTTTCAGTTTTTTAATTTTTTGTTTTGTTGTTGGGTTTTTTCGGGGGTCTTTCTGTTGGGACTGTCTTTCTTTTCTTTGTTTTTTATTGTTGTTGTTGTTTTGTTTGGGGTTTCTTTTTGTTGTTGTTGTTTTTTTGGGGGTTGTTGTTGTTGTGTTGTTGTTGAAGTTGTTTTGGGAGGGGCTTGTTTGGGGGTTTTCTTTTATTTGTTTGGCTTTTTTAAAGGGTTATTTTCCTTTGTTTCTACTGTGTGAGAGTATGAGTGTTGGGTTATTATTAAGATGTATCCCTACAGGCGGGCACTGGATGTAAAAAAGTACATAAGTGCTTATTCATTATTCTCGAAATAAAAGAATTTGTCATTGTCATTGTTTCTCTCCCTCTATCATCTCCCTCTCTCTCTCCCACAATCTCTCTCTCTCTCTCTCTCTCTCTCGCTCTCTCTCTCTCCTCTTTCTCTCACTCTCTCTCTCTCTCTAATGTTACAATCTTTCTCTCACATCACAGCCACAAGCATGTGCAACACAAAATATCTGGAAACTTCACTGAGATTTCACAAATATAATTATCAGAAAGAAACTATCAAATATTCAACATACACAATCATGTTGCATTCACATTTTGCATTTTGATAGTCAATAACAATAATTACATATCAGTCTTGCTACCCACTGTCCTAGCAGCATAACATAATATCAGTCATTCACGAGCTACTCTCAGTCTTTGCTAGTTCACACACGCTGTCCCCTGCACAACACAATATTGTACACCTGGCTTAGAACACAAACTATCAATATTCAGTATCTCCAGTAACCATCTGTCAAGTTCCACAGGACTTAACCTTTTTATTCCCCATATGTATTCCTAGGTTTAACTTTAAGTTCCTGGCTTTTATTTTAATTCCTTTCTTCTTTTACTAGGCTCACTTCTGGATTTTGGTAAAACTGCATAACTGCAAAAATAACCAAACGTCCACAGAATTACAATACAGTATACAGCCTCAGACTGCCTTGGGGACTCCACCTCCCAATTTGTCTCAAGGTTAACTCTCAAAGCTTTTCCTATGAGTAGGTATGGCCACAAGGCAGAAGGAGGTTTGAAATCAGAGTTTTTGTTCTCCTAGATGAACTGTCTTCCCAAACTAATGAGCTCCATCTACCCACATGACAAAGGTACACTGGTTTACATGGTTACCAGTAGCAGAGAAGGCCTCTGACCTAACACACGAAGTGTATAAGATGCAATAAATGTGCCAAGTTGCAGGTCGGTTTAAGTCCAGTGCCACTTTTTCTTTATGGTATCATTATAAAGGTGAGTGAGTCTATATCAGGTTGGATCACCCTTCTATTAAAGGTTTGCTGTCAGTGAATAGAAAATCTCTGCAAATGTTTCCTTGTGTTATTTTCGGTTTTTCTTTTTATTGGTATAACCCATGAGTCAACAATACTCCAGGTTGTAGAACTCTTGTGCACATTAAAGATGAACCCCACTACATGTATGTATGGAAGGGCACATCCATTCAGAAATTCATACTGACTGGAAAGATAAGATAAGATCGCATGCTCTCTCTCTCTCTCTCCTCTCTCTCTCTCTCTCTCTCTCCTCTCTTCTCTCTCTCTCTCTTCTGAAGGAGTATAATCAAAATGAGTGTTGATGGTGATCATGTACTGTTTTGAGAATTATATGTTTAATATTATCTCTGAAATACACACACTCACTATTTCTCCTTTTATTGTTTTGCTTATAGTTATAGTTGTGGTGTATCCTGATGAAGGACCTACTTTCTATTATCAATATTTTATTGGGCTTGACCGCTGTACTTGAGTTTTAATGAATGCCCTATTTCAATATCTTACTGATATGTGTAACAAGTATGTGTACGATTTTATAATGTGTAGATGTTTATTCTTATGACTTTATAAGTTTGGTTTTTGACTAGGGCTTTTTGGTTTGTTCCCCCCCCCCCCCCCCTCCCCCCTTCTTTTTTTTTTGGGGGGGGGTCCTTTTTTTATTTTATTTTTATTTGTTTGTTTGTTTGTTTGTTTTCGTGGGTCTTTTTGTTGGTTTATTTTTTTTCTTTTGTTTGTTTTTTGTTGTTGGTTGTTTTTGTTTTGTTGTTGTTGTTTTTTGGGGGGGTCTTTTTTTTTCTTTTTTTTTTTTGGGGGGGGGGGGGGTTAAGGGTTGTTTCTCTTTGTTTCTACTGTGTGAGAGAATGAGTTTTTGGCTTTTATTAAGATGTATCCCTACAGGCGGGGACTCATGTAAAAATGTACATGAGTGCTTATTCATTATCCTCAAATAAAAGAATCTGTCATTGTCATTGTCAATCTCTCTCTCTCTCTCTCTCTCTCTCTCTCTCTCTCTCTCTCTCTCTCTCTCTCTCTCTCTCTCTCTATCTACATATATATATAGATATATATATATATATATATCTATATATATATATATATATAATATATATAGATATATATATATATATATTCAAAACTATATGCAATATCATAATGAATTCACAATGTACTATGTGCTTCCTCTCTCTCTCTCTCTCTCTCTCTCTCTCTCTCTCTCTCTCTCTCTCTCTCTCTCTCTCTCTCTCTCACTCACTCTCGTCCTCTCCTTCTATTGTTTGCTTGTAGATTTAATTGTCCTGTTTACAATTAGATTCCAGTTGAATGCTTTATTCAGATTTAATATTTCAATTCTATTGCGTAAGTTGACTGTATTTGAGATTTAGTGAATGTTTTATTTTGATATCTTGTTTTCAGTGTACCAATTATGTATAGCTAATTCCAAAGTGCAGATGTCCTTTTCTATGACAATACATGATATTCATAAAGATTTGATGTTGGCATTGATGCATGGTGTGAGTGCGTGGCGGTGCATGTGTGTGTGTGTGTGTGTGTGTGTGCATGGGGATGCAAATTGCTTATACAATATTTGTTTCATGTAGTTTACTATTGCTGTTGCCACCCATAAAAACACAATGAACTTGTTGACCTTTCTTTCTGTTAGCCAAAATGATACTATTTACTGGTTTGTTCTCCTTTATTTTATGGATGTTTTGCTTTGTTTGGTTCTGTTTTGCTTTGGGTTTGGGGTGGTTTTTGTTTTTTGAGGGGGGACTATTCGGTTGTCCCCTCTCCCCTTGTTGTTGTTGCAGCTTTTGTTTTGCTCTTGGTTCTTGCTATTTATTTGGTTGTTTCTGTGTTTTCTGTTTTGCTTTCTTTCTTATTTGTTGCTACTTTTTTTCTCTCTCTCGCTTTGGTGATTTTTGTGGGGATTTTTTTGTAGATATTTTTCCATATACTGTGTAAGTGTATTGCTATGGGCTCTATTTTATTTTATTATCATATATATCCTTAAGGGCAGGGACTGCATGTAAAAAAGCACATGGGTGCTTATTCATTATCTTCGAAATAAAAGAATTTCTCATTGTCATTGTCATTGTCTCTCTGATGTTACAATCTTTCTCTCACATCACAGCCACAAGCATATGCAACACAAAATATCTGGAAACTTCACTGAGATTTCACACATATAATTATCACAAAGAAACTATCAAATATTCAACATGCACAATCATGTTACACTCACATTGTGTGTTTTGATAGTAAAGGTGACATAAAGGTGTGTGAGTCTATATCAGGTTGGACACCCTTCTATTAAAGGTTTGCTCTCAGTGAATAAAAAATCTCTGCAAATGTTTCCTTGTGTTATTTTCCGTTTTTCTTTTTATTGGTATAACCCATAAGTCAGCTATACTCCAGGTTGTAGAACTCTTGTAAACATTAAAGATGAACCCCACTACAGGTATACATGGAAGCCTACACCCATTCAGAAATTCATACTGACTGGAAAGACAAGATAAAATAGCATGCTCTCTCTCTCTCTCTCTCTCTCTCTCTCTCTCTCTCTCTCTCATCTCTCTCTCTCTCTCTCTCTCTCTCTCTGTGTGTGTGCTGGTGTGTGTGTATGAAGGCAGTTGAGTGAAATTGTGCATATTTTATGTGATTGAGAGGACATGTGATGAGTGAATATTGTTTCTGAAGTGATATCTTGCAATGTTTTCTCTTTTTTATTTTCTCTTTTTATGACCTAAAAGGTTACATGACATGAAAGAGCACAGTGTGATACTTTTTTTTTTTGAAGGGGGGGGGGGAAGGGATGGCATGCAGCATTATGTTAACATTGCAGTAGCCTAGGGCTGACATGGTTGTATTTGATGGATACACTTTTCTGGAGTGGTAAATGTTTTGAGAATGCAATAACTTGTGTGTATA
>CM054154.1:12504006-12576506 GCA_028751875.1 Rapana venosa
CTAATAAAGGGCAAATTCTATTTCGTTTTCAATTTTATTTTGGAATTGTTGTTGTACTTGAGCTCCAGTGAATCTATATTTTATATTTATTTACCACGTGTGTAACAACTATGTGTACTATTCTACAATTGAAGGTGTTCAATTTTATGATCTATAAGTTTGCACTTACTCTCTCTCTCTCTTCTCTTCTCCTTCTCTCTTCTCTCTTCTCTCTCTTCTTCTCTCTCTTCTTTCTTATCTCTCTCTTTCTCTGTGTTGTTATTGATTCGTGGTTGGTACTTTCTTCTTGTTGGAATTTGTTAGGGTTTTTCGTTGTTTGTTTTTGTTTGGGTATGCACGTGTGTGTGTGTGTGTGGAGTGTGTGTGTGTGTGTGTGTGTGTGTGTGTGTGAGTGTGAAGGGGCGGAAGGTGCGCTTTTTTTTTTTTTTTTTTTTTTTTTTTTTTTTGTCTTTGGTGGGTTTTTTTCCATTTGTTTGTTTGTGTGTTTTTTTTGATTTTTGGTTTTTGTTTATTTGGAAGGGTGTTTTTTGTCTGCTTTTTGGTTGTAGTATGTCTTTTTTTTTTTTGTGGTGGTGGTGGGGGGGGGGGGGTATGGGGGTATGTTTTTGTTTTTGGCGTCTGGGGGTTTGTTTGTTTGTTTGTATGTTTTTTTATTCTTCTTTCTTTTTTGTTTTAAACCGTTTTTTGTCTTTGCTTCTTCTGCTTGAAAGTAGGAGTATGAGAGCCATTTATCAAAGTGACCATGGGGGGGATGGATGTAAAAAAGACATGAATACTTATTCTTATCTGGAAAAAAACAAATTTTTGTTTTATTACTTACAAAGTGTAGATGTTTTTTTATGACTTTATTGGTTTTCCTCTTTTATTATTGAGTGATGGGTTTTGCCTATTTTATTCATGACATTCAATTTGAGGAGTAATTAATAAGTGTTTGTGTTGTAGGTTTGTATGTATTACTTATTTAGTATTATCCCTGAAACACCCCCCCTCCACCACCCACCCATCACACGTCAACAAACACAACTCACACCACACTCAACACACACACTCATCACCATCACCATATTATTCTCCGCCTCATAAGACTGTTTAGTTTTAATTCTTCTTGGTTTGTTTTTGTTTTTATAGTGTGGATTGTATGGTCTTAAATTTCTTTTAATCATGGAACAAAATAATTGAAAACGCGTTTATTAAAATGAGTGTGCTGGGAAGATGGATAATGTTTTGGGTTTTTATATTGGTTTTATCTCTGAAATACACAACACACTTCTGTTCTCTCTGTTTGTTCTCTCTTTTCTACTTTTTATCGTCTGCTTATAGTCATAGTATATAGATGAGGATTCATATTTTTAAATTTTCATTACTTCTATTGACTTGCCTCTGTAATTACGTTTAAATGAGTGCCTATTTCAATATCTTATAATTTATGTATAAAAGTTTGTGTACCATTTGACATGTGTACGATGTTTTCTTTCTGATTATAAGTATGGTAGTGTTATTTTTTTGGCTTCTGTTGTTGTTTGTTCTTGTTGTTGATGTATGTTGTTTTTATTCTTTTTTATCTCTTTTGTTGGTTTGGTTTTATTTCTCTTTTGTGTGTTTGTTTTGGTTACGGTTTTTGGGGGGGTGGGGGTCGGGGTGGGGTATTTTTAGGATTTTCTTTTAATTGCTTGCTTTGGGGGGGGGGGGAGGGTTGTTGGGGGGGGGGGGGAGGGTTTGTTGGGGGGAGCTTGTTTTGAAAAGGGTTATTTCCCCTTGTTTTTATTGTGAGACTGTAAAGTAATTGGGTTATTATTATTAAGATGTATCCCTAACGGGCGGGGACTGGATGTAAAAAAGCACATGTGTGCTTATTCATTATCCTCGAAATAAAAGAATTTGTCATTTGTCATTGTCTCTCTCTCTCTCCTTTTATTGTTTTGCGTATAGTTATAGTTGTTGTGTATCCTGATGAAGGACATATTCATACTTTATATTTTCAACATTTTATTGGGCATGTCCGCTGTACTTGAGTTTTAATGAATGCCCTATTTTAATATCTTCTTGATGTGTGTAAAACTGGTACCATTTCCCAATGTGTAGATGTTATTTTAATGCTATGAGTTTGGGGGTTTTTTTTGTTGGGTTTTGGGCTTTTTTTTTTTGGGGGGGGGGGGGGGGGGGGGGGTCTTTGGGGGGGGGGGGGGGGGGGGGGGTCTTTTAAATTTTGGTTTTATTTTTTGTTTTGTTTTTTATTGTTGTTGTTGTTTTGTTTTGGGGTTTGTTTGGGGTTTTTTGGTTGGGGTTTTTTTGGAGGGTTAGGGGGTTTTTTTTTTTGGGGGGGGGGTTTGGGGGTTTTTTTTTTTTTGGGGGGGGGTTTGGGGGGGGGCTTCTTTTGGGGGGTTTCATTTTTTTTGGTTTTTTAAAGGGTTTTTTCCCCTTTACTTCTACTGTGTGAGAGTATGAGTGTTGGGTTATTATTAAGATGTTTCCCTACAGGCGGTACTGGATGTAAAAAAAGTACATGAGTGCTTATTCATTATCCTCGAAATAAACAATTTGTCATTGTCATTGTTTTCCTCCCTCTATCTCCCTCTCTCTCTCCCACATTTCTCTCTCTCTCTCTCTCTCCTCTCATCTCTTTTTCTCTCCTCTCATCTTTTCTCTTCTCTCTAATGTTACAATCTTTTCTCTCACATCAAAAGCCACAAGAATGTGCAACAAAATATCTGGAAACTTCACTGAGATTTCACACATATAATTATCACAAAGAAACTATCAAAATTCAACATGCACAATCATGTTGCATTCACATTTTGCATTTTGATAGTCAATTTAAGAATTCATATCAGTCTTGCTAAACCCCCTCTCCCAGCAGCAAAAACATAATATCAGTCCAATTCACCAGCTACTTTCAGTCTTTGCTAGTTCACACATGCTGTCCCCTTTCACCCAAAACAATATTGTACATCTGGCTTAGAGCAAAAAAACTATCATATTCAGTATCTCCAGTAACCATCTGTCCCGTCCCAACAGGACTTAACCTTTTTTATTCCCCATACATATTCCTAGGTTTAACTTTTAAATTTCCAGCTTTTTTTTTTGTTCCTTTCATCTTTTAGTAGGTTCACTTCTGGATTTGGACAAAACTGCATAACTGCAAAAATAACCGAAACCCCATAAAGATTATATACAGTATTACGCCTCAGACTGCCTTGGGGGACTCCACCTCCCAATTTGTCTCAAGGTTAACCCCCAAAGCCTTTCCAATGAGTAGGTATGTCCACAAGAGGAAAGGAGGTTTGAAATCAGAGTTTTTGTTCCCCTAGATGAACTGTCTTCCAAATATAGCTCCATCTACCCACATGACAAAGGTACACTGGTTTACATGGTTACCAGTAGCAGAGAAGGCCTCTGACCTGACACACAAAGTGTATAAGATGTAATAAATGTGCCAAGTTGCAGGTCTGTATAAGCCCAGTGCCACTTTTTCTTTAGGGTATCATTATAAAGGTGAGTGAATCTATATCAGGTTGGATCACCCTTCTTATCAAGGTTTGCTGTCAGTGAATAGAAAATCTCTGCAAATGTTTCCTTGTGTTATTTTCCGTTTTTCTTCTTATTGGTATAACCCATGAGTCAACAATACTCCAGGTTGTAGAACTCTTGTGCACATTAAAGATGAACCCCACTACATGTATGCATGGAAGCGCACATCCATTCAGAAATTCATACTGACTGGAAAGACAAGATAAAATAGCATGCTCTCTCTCTCTGAAGGAGTATAATCAAAATGAGTGTTGATGGTGATCATGTACTGTTTTGAGAATTATATGTTTAATATTATCTCTGAAATACACACACTCACTCTCTCTCCTTTTTTTTGTTTTGCTTATAGTTATAGTTTTGGTGTATCCTGATGAAGGACCTACTTTCTATTATCAATATTTTATTAGGCTTGACGGCTGTACTTGAGTTTTAATCAATGCCCTATTTTAATATCTTACTGATATGTGTAACAAGTATATGTACCATTTTATAATGTGTAGATGTTTTTCTTATGACTTTATAAGTTTGGTTTTTGTCTAGGGTTTTTTTGGTTTGTTCCCTCCCCCCCCCCCCCCCTCTTCTTTTTTTTTTGTTTTTTTTTGGGGGGTCTTTTTTATTTTATTTTTTTATTTTTTTGTTTGTTTTTTTGTTTTGGTGGGTCTTTTTTTTGGTTTATTTTTTTCTTTTGTTGTTTTTTTTTGTTGTTGGTTGTTTTTGTTTTGTTGTTGTTGCTGTTTTTGGGGGTCTTTTTATATTTTGGGGGTTTTAAGGGTTATTTCTTTTTGTTTCTACTGTGTGAGAGAATGAGTATTTGGTTATTATTAAGATGTATCCCTACAGGGGGGGACTCATGTAAAAAAAAAAGTACATGAGCGCTTATTCATTATCCTCAAATAAAAGAATTTGTCATTGTCATTGTCAATATCTCTCTCTCTCACTCTCTCTCTCTCTCTCTCTTCTCTCTCTCTCTCTCTCTCTCTATATTATATATATATATATATATAATTATATATATTATTATATATATATATATATATATTATATATATTATATATATATATAAATTCAAAACTATATGCAAATCATCAATCGATTCACAATGTGCTATGTGCTCGCTCTCTCTCTCTCTCCTCTCCTCTCTCTCTCTCTCTCTCTCTCTCTCTCTCTCTCTCTCTCTCTCTCCTCCTCTCTCTCTCTCTCTTGTCCTCTCCTTCTATAGTTTGCTTGTAGATTTAATTGTCCTGTTTACAATTAGTATCCAATTGAATGCTTTATTCAGATTTAATATTTCAGTTCTATTGGGTAAGTTGACTGTATTTGAGATTTAGTGAATGTTTTATTTTGATATTTTGTTTTGAGCATACCAATTATGTATAGCTAATTCCAAAGTGCAGATGTTCTTTTCTATAACTATACATGATATTCATATAGATTTGATGTTGGCATTGATGCATGGGTTGGGAGTGGTGTGTAAGTACTGTGTGGTGTGGTGTGTGTGGTGTGTGTGTGTGGTGTGTGTGTGTGTGTTGTGTGTGTGTGTGTTTGAATGGGGTTTGCAAATTCCTTATACAATATTTGTTTCATGTAGTTTACTATTGGTGTTGCCTCCCATAAAAACACAATGACCTTGTTGACCTTTCTTTCTGTTAGCCAAAATGATACTTTTTACGTGGTTTGTTCTCCTTTATTTTATGGAGGTTTTGCTTTGTTTGGTTCTGTTTTGGTTTGGGTTTGGGGTTGTTTTGTTTTTTGAGGGGGGACTATTCGGTTGTCCCCTCTCCCCTTGTTGTTGTTGCCGCTTTTGTTTTGCTCTGGTTCTTGCATTTTTTTCGGTGTTTTCGTTTGCTTTCTTTCTTATTTTTGCTACTTTTTTTTTTCTCTCTCTCTCGCTTTGGTGATTTTTGTGGGGATTTTTGTGTAGATATTTTTCCGTATACTGTGTAAGTGTATTGCTATGGGCTTTATTTTTTTTTATTATCATATATATCCTTAAGGGTGGGGACTGGATGTAAAAAACCACGTGGGTGCTTATTCATTATCTTCAAAATAAAAGAATTTCTCATTGTCATTGTCATTGTCTCTCTGATGTTACAATCTGTCTCTCACATCACAGCCACATGCATGTGCAACACAAAAATCTGGAAACTTCACTGAGATTTCACACATATAATTATCACAAAGAAACTATCAAATATTCAACATACACAATCATGTTACACTCACATTGTGTGTTTTGATAGTCAATAACAATTCATATCAGTCTTGCTACCCACTTTCCCAGTGGCATAACATAATATCAGTCAATCTGTAGCTACTTTCAGTCATTGCTAGTTCACACGCCAGCTGTGCCCAGCTTAACACAATATTGTACACCTGGCTTAGAACACAAACTATCAATATTCAGTATCTCCAGTAACCATCTGTCAAGTCCCAACAGGACTTAACCTTTTCACTCCCCATATGTATTCCTAGCTTGAACTTAAAGTTCCTAGCTTTTATTTTAGTTCCTTTCATCTTTTACTAGGTTCACTTCTGGATTTTGGCAAAACTGCATAACTGCAAAAATAACCCAAAGCCACTAAAGATTATAATACTGTATATAGCCTCAGACTGCCTTGGGGACTCCAACTCCCGATTTTTCTCAGGGTTAATTCCCAAAGCCTTTCCTATGATCAGGTATGGCCACAAGGCAGTGGAGGTTTGAAATCAGATTTTTTTTTTTCTCTTTGATGGACTGTCTTCCCAAACTGATGAGCTTCATCTACCCACAAAGTGTATAAGATGCAATAAATGTGCCAAGTTGCAGGTCTGTTTAAGTACAGTGCCACTTTTTGTTTAACATATCATTACATTAATTTTATTTATTTATTTATTTATTCTTTTATATTGAGGATAATGGAATAAGCACTTATTTACATAAAGGTGCGTGAGTCTATATCAGGTTGGATCACCCTTCTATTAAAGGTTTGCTGTCAGTGAATAAAAAAATTTATGCCAATGTTTCCTTGTGTATTTTCCGTTTTTCGTTTTATTGGTATAACCCATGAGTCAACAATACTCCAGTTTGTAGAACTCTTGTGCACATTAAAGATGAACCCCACTGCATGTATGCATGGAAGCCTACACCCATTCAGAAATTCATACTGACTGCAAAGACAAGATAAAATAGCATGCCCTCTCTCTCTCTCTCTCTCTCTCTCTCTCTCTCTCTCTCTTGTTTGTTTTTTCTTTTTCTCTCTTTTTCTTTTAAAAAAAAAAGAAGTTTTTTTCCCTTTGCTTCTTCTGCTCGAAAGTATGAGTACTGAGTGCATCTTTAAATGTGACCCCACAGGCGGGGACTGGATGTAAAAAAGCACATGAGTACTTATTCATTATCCTGGAAAAAAGAATTTGTTTCTATTACTTACAATGTGTAGATGTTCTTTTTATGACTTTATTGGCTTTTTTCCCCCTCTTTATTATGTGAGTGTATGGGTATTGCACTTATTTTATTATCATGACATTCAATTTGCATGAGTATAATTAAAAAGTGTTTGTGTTGATGGTGTGCTATGTGAGTATTACATATTTAGTATTATCCCTGAAACACCCCCCCCACCCCCCACCCTCACCCCCACACACACACACACTCACACACACACACACACACACACACAAACACACACACACATACACACACACACTCACTCACTCACTCACCCATATTCTCTCCCTCAATGACTGTATAGGTTAAGATTTCTTCTTGTTTTGTTTCTTGTTTTTATTGTGTGGATGTATGGGCATTAAATTTATTTCATTATCATGACATATAATTTGAAACGAGTATAATCTAAAATGAGTGTTGATGGGATGCATACTGTTTTGGGAATTATATATTGGATATTATCTCTGAAATACACACACACACACTCTCTCTGTCTCTCTGTCTCTGTCTCTCTCTCTCTCTCTCGCCTTTTATCATCTTGCTTATAGTTATAGTATATCCTGATGAAGGATTCATATTTTTATATTTTCAATACTTTATTGGACTTGCCTCTGTACTTAAGTTTTAATGAGTGCCCTATTTCAATATCTTATAATTATGTGTAACAAGTATGTGTACCATTTGACAATGTGTAGATGTTTATCTTTATGACTTATTAAGTTTGGTTGTGTTATTTTTCTTGGCTCTGTTGTTCTTGTTCTTGTTGTTGTTGTTTGTCTGTTTTTCTCTTTTTTATCATCTTTTGTTGGTTTGGTTTTTCCTTCTCTTTTGTTTGTTTGTTTGTTTTGGTTAGGGTTTTTTTGGGGGTGGGGTATTTTAAGGGTTTTCTTTTATTTGCTTGCTTTGAGGGGGGGGGGGGGGTGTTGGGGGGTAGCTGTTTTGAAAAGGGTTATTTCCCCTTGTTTTTTTTGTGAGACTGTATAAGTATTGGGTTATTATTATTAAGATGTATCCCAAACAGGCGGGGACTGGATGTAAAAAAGCACATGAGTGCTTATTCATTATCCTCGAAAAAAAAGAATTTGTCATTGTCATTGTCATTGTCTCTCTCTCTCTCAACCCCTGTGTGTGCTGATGTGTGTGTATAAAGGCAGTTGAAGTGTCCAGCCTAGGACTGTCAGATGAAATTTGCATATTTTATGTGATTGAGAGGACATGTGATGAGTGAATATGGTTTCTGACTGATATCTTGCAATGTTTTGATAAACATCCCCATTTTCTCTTTTTATGAGGTAAAATGTACATGACATGAAAGAGCACAATGTGATACTTTTTTTTTCTTTTTTTTTTGGGGGGGGGATGGTTGCATACAGCATTGTGTTAACATTGCAGTAGCCTAGGGCTGACATGGTTGTATTTGATAGATACACTTTTCTGGAGTGGTGAATGTTTTGAGAATGCAATAACTTGTGAGTATAGTAACTATCATGAAAATGCAAAAAAAAACATCTGACCATTAACGACTTCAAATGTTATGATTTATGATGTGCTTGATGTTTGTATTTTGTAATTGAGAAGGTGTTAACATATCAGGTATAAATTCATCAATAACTTTGTTCACAGGTCTATTATCTTTTTGTGGTATCCTGGGAAGCAGTTAAGGTAAACTGATTTTTTAAAGCTGTTTTGTTTTGATTTTTGGCCTAGGACAGTCTTTATTTAGTCATGATGTTGGAATATGCTTATGCAAGAGTATACAGTTGTGAGTGCACTCCAGGGTATTATGCCAAAGTCTTACCAAACTTATGTGAATTTTTTTTATCTTCCACTTTTCATCTTCAATTTTTTGCCCCTCAATGTGTATTGTGGCCAAAGGCTGATGGCACATTAAACCATTTCAGAGTTCAGAGTTCTCTCTCTAAAAGACTATAATCAAAATGAGTGTTATTGGTGATGTGTACTGTTTTGACAATTATATATTTGTGGCCGTTTTTTATGAAATGAGTCTTAACTGGCATGCAGTGAAAAGGAGAGAGGCCCCAAAAAGGGAAGGTGGGGTCCACTTTGCCAATTTTGACTGTTCATCCTATCTATATACTAGAAAATGTTAGATGTGATTTTAAAAAGTGTTTTTAAACCGTTTTTATCAATCTACCCTACTGCAGTTTTCCAGTTTTGTTGATCCTTACGACCATGAGTTCAGTCATTATGTCATCCCTACCCCTGACAGGGCCCCAGACATTTGTCATACCATTCAAAAGGTTGTGACCTATATTTTCCATTTCATGGAGTCTGTGTGTGTAAAATATGACCAATCAGAAATACTGTTTCGAGTTATTTAGGCATAAACAAAAACCTGAAAGGTCCAGAAGATGACCAATGAGAGTTGAGGAAGCATAGGAAGCATGAAGCACCCATAGTAACAAACAGGCAGCTCTCTATGATTGGTTGGGAGGGGGATCACCTGTGATGTCACTTTTCTATTTTAAGAACAGCATTGCTGGGAAACATTGCCATTTGCAAAGAATAATGGGCATTTTTGCTCATTTCTAGCTGATCTTTCACTCTGCCAATAGCAGATCAGTAAAAACCACATGTATTTTTTACCAAATACTCTGCTGCATCTTGTTGTGAAGACAAAAAATCAACCGATGGTGATCATGACCAGAGAAACTTGGCTAGAATGAAATGAACTGTGATCTGTGTTAGGGTTCAAGGTTAGATGAACGGATCCCTGGTGCCTGTATGCAATGTTAATAAACATGGGTATGCATACAGATCAAAGCTGCAGATCTAGACTGTTCAGATTATACTACTGGGGAGAGAGACTTTTAGCATTTCAGCTGTCAGTGTATGACATGAGAAAATGTGGGAGCTGTTTCAAACTTACTTGACTGTCATGTGTGTGTGTGTGCTCTTGTTGTTAAACTGAATAAATTAGTGTGTGTTTGTGTGTGTGTGTGTGTGTGTGTGTGTGTGTGTGTGTGTGTGTGTGTGTGTGTGTGTGTGTGTGTGTGTGTGTGTGTGCGTGCTTTTGTTGTTAAACTGAATAAATTAGAGTGTGTGTGTGTGTGGTTTTCTTCTCTATTTTTAAAGATCATTTTCTTTCAAGGTAATAAATAAGTAATCTCTCTCTCTCTCTCTCTCTCTCTCTCTCTCTCTCTCTCTCCCTCTTCTCTCTCTCCTCTCTCTCTCTCTCTCTCTTCTCTCTCTCTCTCTCTCTCTTTTGCGTGGGTGGGCGTGGTGTGTGTGTGTGTGTGTGTGTGTGTGTGTGTGTGTGTGTTTATTTGATTGTTTTGATTCAAGGAAAATGAATAAGTACTCTATTGCTTTTTTCAACATGCAGTCTCTGTGTGCATGCAGTATTTTGTCATCTGTTCCCTCTGGATGGTGTCATACTAATAATCTATTTTCTTTTTTTCTGAGCAATCAAATGCTATTGAATGTGATTGTGTCTGATTCACTTGCATGTATTTGTGCATGGATGTGCGTGTATGTGTTCGTGTGTGTGTGTGTGTGTGTGTGTGTGTGTGTGTGTGTGTGTGTGTGTGTGTATGTGTGTGTATGTTGTGTGTGTGTGGTGTGTGTGTGTGTGTGTGTGTGTGTGTGTGTGTGTGTGTGTGAGATGAGAGAGAGGAGAGAGAGAGAGAGAGAGAGAGAAGAGAGAGAGAGAGAGAGAGAGAGAGAGAGAGAGAGAGAGAGAGAGAGAGAGAGAGAGAGAGAGAGAGAGCAAAAATTTTAGTCAACATTTTATTTCCAGAGGACAACATTGAATAAGCTATGCCTAACACTATTGTTGCCTTTTATAAAGCCATCCATCTAAAAATTAATAAAGCAACAGCAAAATCAAATGGGAAATGTGTGTGTGTGTGTGTCTGTGTGTGTGTGTGTGTGTGTGTGTCTGTGTGTGTTGTGTGTGTGTGTGTGTGTGTGTGTGTGTGTGTGTGTGTGTGTGTGTGTGTGTGTGTGTGTGTGTGTGTGTGTGAAATGAATAACAGACAACCAGAGCAAAAATTTAAGTCAACATTTTATTTCCAGAGGACAACATTGAATAAGCTATGCATAACACTATTGTTGCCTTTTATAAAGCCATCCATCTAAAAATTAATAAAGCAACAGCAAAATAAAATGGAAAATGTGTGTGTGTGTGTGTGTTGTGTGTGTGTGTGTGTGTGTGGTGTGTGTGTGTGTGTGTGTGTGTGTGTTTGTTGTGTGTGTGTGTGTGTGTGTGTGTGTGTGTGTGTGTGTGTGTGTGTGTTGTGTGTGTGTGTGTGTGTGTGTGGTGTGTGAAATGAATAACAGACAACCCAGTATGTAGTTATTATTATTTTTAATTAATCTATTATAACATTTTAATTCATATATAACCAAGAATCATTTATTTGATTTTACATGTTTTTTCCGACTAAGTTCATTCTATTGGAAATATGCTAGTCAGATACTAACAAGTCTCCTTATTAAGCTCTGTCCAAGCTTCTTCCACTTCATGCCCTTTTTTTTTTTGGGGGGGGGGGGGGGGGGTATGAGCTAAATATCACAGCAATGACAGGCAATATATACAGTATTTTTTCTCTGATGCCCTGAAATGGTATGTTTTAACACCATGTCAAATTTGGCCATCATCAGTCGAATAGAAGTACCTGTTGCTAAGGTGTTAGTTAGCTAGAGTGGTGAAAAACTTTAAAGCCGATTTTCTCAGAATGTGAAATCGCTGTGTCACCCATTTCAAACACCCATAACTTTGTCAATTTTATAGGTAAAATAATGTAGCATTTATCAAAAGAAAGGTAATGATCTGTAGATTTCAGAAAATGTAACAACTCAATTTGACCCAATTATACCTTAAGACTCTTTCTGTAAAAATGTGACATTTAATATTATCTCTATAATACTCTTCTCTCTCTCTCTCTCTCTCTCTCTCTCTCTCTCTCTCTCTCTCTCTCTCTCTCTCTCTCTCTCTCTCTCTCTCTCTCTCTCTCCTTCTATTGTTTTGCTTATAGTTGTGTATCCTGATGAAGGACATATTCATACTCTATATTTTCAATATTTTATTGGACTTGTCAGCTGTACTTGAGTTTTAATGAATGGCTATACTAGAGTTTTAATGAATGCCCTATTTCAATATCTTCTTGCTATGTGTAACAACTATATGTACCATTTTACAATGTGTAGATGTTTATTTTTATGACTTTATAAGTTTGGTTTTTCTCTTGGGGGGGGTTTTGGTTGGTTTTTCGCTTTTTTAAATAAAAAATGGGGAGGGGGGCTTTTTTTCTTGGGGGTGGGGTGTCTTTTTGTTGGGTTTTTCTTTCTTTTGTTTCTTTTTTGTTGTTGTTGTTTGTTTGGGTTGTTGTGTGTGTTTTTTGTTTGTTTTGGGGGGTTTTGGGGGGAGGGGCATTTGGGGTTTTCTTCTATTTGTTTGTTTTTTGAAAGGGTTATTTTCCTGTTTTTCTATTGTGTGAGAGTATGAGTGTTGGGTTATTATTAAGATGTATCCTACAGGTGGGTACTGAATGTTTAAAAAAAGCACACGAGTGCTTATTCATTATCCTCAAAATAAAAGAATTTGTCATTGTCATTGTCTTTCTCCCTCTATCTCTCCCTTCCCCCTCTTTCTCTCTCTCTCTCTCTCTCTCTCTCTCTCTCTCTCTCTCTCTGATGTTACAATCTTTCTCTCACATCACAGCCACAAGCATGTGCAACACAAAATATCTGGAAATTTCACTGGGATTTCACACATATAATTATAAAATATAAATAATAATTAAAAATATCAGTCCAGCAGGTGGACAAAAAACACGAACAGTCTTAGGTTCAATTCCACCCACACACACTCTCTCTCTCTCTCTCTCTCTCTCTCTCTCTCTCTCTCTCTTTCTCTTATATATCCCTTAGGGCGGGGACTGATTGCAAAAAAGCACATGGGTGCTTGTTCATTATCCTCGAAATAAAAGAATTTGTCATTGTCATTGTCATAAGAAAGAAACCATCAATTATTCAATATACACAATCATGTTACACTCACATTGTGTGTTTTGATAGTCAATAACAATTCATATCCCTCTTGCTACCCACTTTCCCAGTGGCATAACATAATATCAGTCAATCTCTAGCTACTTTCAGTCTTTGCTAGTTCACGCAGCTGTCCCCTGCACAACAGCTATTGTACACCTGGCTTAGAACACAAACTATCAATATTCAGTATCTCCAGTAACCATCTGTCAAGTCCCAACAGGACTTAACCTTTTTACTCCCCATATGTATTCCTAGTTTTAACTTTAAGTTCCTAGCTTTTATTTTAGTTCCTTTTTTCTTGTACTAGGATCACTTCTGGATTTTAGCAAAATAATAATAATAATAATAAATGGAACTAATATAGCACTATATCTTGCAAAGATAAATCAAAGCTCATGCATTCAACCTATTCTTACACAGTCATGCAACCAATGACAAGTAATCAATAGTTCAAACAGATATTACAAACATGGTAGCTGCAGACCAAATCTATGAAATAAAATTGCAATAGTCAAATGTTTTTCAAAAAAAGTACACACACACACACACACACGCGCGCGTGTGCGGCGCGTGTGTGCGCACACTCACTCACACAGGTCATATACTTTGGCAGGGTGATAGGACATGGGTTAGTGAAGGGTGGGATAGTTCTGATATGAAACAGGAGGTGGGAAATCTTAGGTTTGAAATAAATGTCTTGAGGCTGGATTTTAAAGTGTCATAGCTAGGCTTCTGGCAAAGAGAGAGAGGGAGCTCATTCCAAGTCAATGGACCCAAAATAGAGAAAGAGCAGCCGCCAACAGTAGATTGGTTGAATCTAGGTATTCATAGGCACAAGGTATCTGCAGCAGAGTGGAGGGAACGTGAAGGAGTGTACAGGTTAAGACATTCACAGAGGTAAGAGGGTGCAGTTTTGTGGAGACATTTGTAACAGAGGGTAGTGATCTTATAATCTACTCTCTGTGGCACAGGCAGCCAGTGGAGAGACTGCAAGAGTGGCGTAATGTGCTCAGGTCAGTGAGGTATGAATTAAACCAGGTGAGGGCTGTGCCAGTAACACCAAACGTGTTTTGAAGATGGGAGAGAAGAATTGAGTGGTCTGTAGTTTCGAAGGCTGTGGTGGACGCATAGGCAGACTGAAACTCAGGAAGAAGATTGTTGGAGAGAAGGTGGTTGTTGACCTGTTTAAGAACTACTTTTTCAAGGACTTAAAAAATAAAAGGTAGATTGGAAACAGGTCTATAATTCTTCAAAATGTTAGGGTCAAGGTCATGCTTTTTGAGTAGAGGTGTGACTATAGCAGTTTTGAGAGCTGATGGAACATTTTCTGAAACAAGAGATGAGTTTACTATTTCGTGATAGTGGGTATAAGTTGTGGTAGGCACTGTGTGAAAAGAGAAGTAGGTATGGGATCAAGATCACATGATTTTATAGTCATTTCTTTCAGAATTATCGTGATTTCTTTCTCACTTGTCGGATGAAAGGAAAGGAGAGGAGTGCCAGAGAATTGGGGATCAGGAAGTGCAGGCTGGAAAGGAATCTGATCCAGTTTGGAGCGAATGTTATGGACTTTTTCAGAAAAGAATGCAGAAAATATAGAAGGAAGTTCAGAGTGGTTGTGGATGGAAGGCAGAGGGCTTGCCTTCACAGATCCAAGAAGAGTAGATGTGAGAGAAAAGAGAGATTTCATTGAGTGGCATCAAGAACTTGAGAGGAGTAATACTTTGTTTTTTTCTGAAAGAATTAAAGACTTGACTTTGTTTACTTGTTTTTGAAAGAGCTGCTTATTGATTTCCGTTTTTGCTTTTCACCACTGCGGCTCTAGTTGCCTGCGTTTGCGCTTTGCAACCAGGATGTCATGGGTGTACCATGGTGCACATGGCCTATCAGGCAGGAGATGGTCAGTGGGAGGTGCATGCTCATCAAGCAGTTGGCTGAGAACATCATTGTAGTGTTTAGAGGGGTTATTGTTGTCAGAGGTTTTTGATAGGCGTTCAGCAGCTTGTGAAGAGAAAGTTTGAATATCTATGGCCTTGAGGTTGCGACAGGTAACATACTTTTTCTTTCTGATAGGCTTTGCAATGTTTAGAGAAAAAGGAACAGGGGAATGATCAGAAAGTAGTTCATAAGTAATAGATACAGATGTGATCAGATCTTGGGAAACATCAGTATTTAGCCAGTCTAAAATATGTCCTGATCTGTGCGTTGCTTCATTTACCAGCTGAGAAAGAGAGTGGTTTGACAAAGAAAGAGAAAGACGTTTGACATGGAAGAAGACTGGTTATCAAAGTGGACGTTAAAGTCACCGAGAATGATAAGCTTTCTGGGAGAGAGGCTGTAGTGATCCAGGAGTGACTGAAACTCTTGATGGAAGATGTCAGATTATTCTTATGGCTTAGCAGTGGATGGTAAAGACAGCAGAAAGTAATAGAGTGGCCAGGTGTATTGAAGTTGAGTTCACAGACTTCGAAATATTCATTATCCGTGAAATAAAAGAATTTGTTGTTTGTCATTGTCATTGTCTCTCTCTCTCTTTCTCTCTCTTTCTCTCTAATGTTACAATCTTTCTCTGCATCACAGCCACAAGCATGTGCAACACAAAATATCTGGAAACTTCACTGAGATTTCACACATATAATCATCAGAAAGAAACCATCAAATATTCAACATACACAATCATGTTACACTCACATTGTGTGTTTTGATAGTCAATAACAATTCATATCAGTCTTGCTACCCACTGTCCCAGCAGCATAACATAATATCAGTCATTCACTAGCTACTCTCAGTCTTTGCTAGTTCACACACGCTGTCCCCTGCACAACACAATATGTACACCTGGCTTAGAGCACAAACTATCAATATTCAGTATCTCCAGTAACCATCTGTCAAGTCGCAACAGGACTTTACCTTTTTACTCCCCATATATATTCGTAGTTTTAACTTTTAAGTTCCTAGCTTTTATTTTAGTTCTTTTCTTCTTTTACTAGGCTCACTTCTGAATTTTGGCAAAACTGCAAAAATAACCCAAAGCCACCAAAGATTACAATGGATGAAAATGTGTGTTGTTGTTTCCTGTACACTTTGCAGCTCAGCAGTCCTCCACGTTGTGTTCATGTCAATGTTAATTGAACACACCATAAGTTCCAAACCTGGTGTTGCTATGAACAATGATTCCCAAATGCTGTTTGTTTTCAATGTTTATTCTCATTTCTGAAAAAAGGCTGTTTAAACCAAGGGGGAAAACTAACTTGGGTTGGGTTTTTTTGTCTTTTCCATGCCCTTCTTCATGCTTTGCTTTTTCTGGTTCTTCTGGTTTTTCTTTCCTTTGTTTTCTCTTTTGTCTTATAATTTATTTATTTTTATTTTTCTTCAAGGTATAAATCTAGGTCCTGATAGAAATCTAGACTCTAGCCAGTCATCATACAACAATTGGGGTTTGTTTCTGGATTATATTAGAGTCCCAGCAGAGTATTTCATTTCGGGACTATTTTATCAACCAGCCGAGCCAAACCACCAAGCAGTTCTCTCTCACACCTCCGTATCGTTCTTAGTGGTAATTGTTGCTAACCAACCAAACACAGCCATTGTTGTTTGATGTAACTTCTTTTATAATGGGGGGATGGTAACGCTGAAGCAGAAGAGTTTGACGTGTGCATGGTACTCACTCGTCTGTGGACGAGACAGCTCTGGAAAGAATTCAGGTTAGGGGCTGAAAACCAACAACAACAACAACAACAAACATGTTTTCTGCCGTGCATGCACGCACGTGTGGGTGGGTGTGAGTGTGCATGTGGTGTGTTGTTGTTCTTGCTTTGCATTCCTTTTTAACTTGTGAAATATAAACTCATGACCTCAGTATATGGTATCTAAAATTCTAAAAGGAGAGAAAAAAAACAACTCTGATGTTCTGTGACTGTCATTGGCAGGTTGTTTTTTTTCTCTGGTACAGTTCCTTCTCTTTTGTCTGTGACCATGGCAACAGTCTAAATATCGCACTGAACTCTGGGAAGTACTTCCGCCGCGAGGAATGTTTGACGCTTCGCTAGAGAAAACGTTGTTTTGGTACACGTTTGGTCTGCTTGGAGTCTTTCGTTCTTACTCAATTTTTACCTAAAGGTAAGAATAGCCTCATCAACTGATTTCAAATATATCAATTGGCATCTCTTTCACATGACCTTTCATTTTGTCTCATTTTCCCCCACAAAATCGTTTGCGCTTGGCAACTGATGCCAGCGCGTGAGCGGTGCCAGACCAGGTTTTCTTGGTCTTGGTTTTACATTGGGTGTTGAACATTTGCAGCATCAGCGCTCATCGTCAGGACTGTTAGAATTTTACTTGTGATCAAATTGTATACTTTGATATATATCAATATATATAATTTATATATATATATATATATATATATATATAATAGTGTGTGTGTCACATGTACCACGGGCCATAATTCGACTCTTATGAAAAAAGATGGATGTGCCCTTCTTAGGCATGCCATTGAACACTGGACCTCAGTTTATAGCCTCATCCAAAGGATTTGTCAGGGAATGGAGTCAGTCAGTACCTAGCTGTGCCTGAGTTGGATATGTTGTATAGGTAACGTAAATGGAACTGGGTAGAGGGGGTGAGAGAATGAGTGATGAAAGAGTCCACCTGTCTTGGGCTTACATTATTAATACCAGACAAAGGGATGACAATATGGGTTGTGCAGCCTGGTTGGGGGAAAAAAATTGAGTTTTAATCAGTCTGCAGCTTTTGACTCTTTCAATTGGAATGCACCCTGATCTTCTGGATCAGTTTTTATGATTGCTGTGGTTTTCGTGATTGTTTTGCTGGTCTAACAGAACACTTTCAGTAACAGAATGGGCTTTTTTTTTTCAATGTGCACAGATGTTGTGGAGGTTATGTGTTTATAAAGATTTTTTTTTCTATGGTGATTAAAATTTGATTATTTTTATTAAAAAAATCATATCTTTTTGCAAGGAATATCAGTTTGTTTTAAACTTCAAGAAAAGCTTTCTGTAGCAATGGTGAGCTGTAATGTATTCCTAGGGGGCTCCCAAATTCCAGATGAGATTAACTTTTAAGTGTTATATGATGACTGGGTGTTATGAATGCAATGGTGTATGCTGTAATTAATTCTTTTACATTCAAATGACTAGCACCCGGACCACCATGTATGCTCTAGTGGATAGGGGTAGTAGAGGACTGTGGGGTGTCTGACTATAGGTAGGATTTATTATTATTATTATTATTATTATTATTATTATTATTATTATTCCTCTGGTAGAGCTCCAATGTTCACCAATGGTGAGATTTTGTGTATGTGTGATCTTTTTTGCCCACCATTAAGGTAGCCACATATGATTAGGACTTAGGGTATGACATATAAACACCAATATGCATGCATTTTTTTTTTTATAGATTAATGTCATCTGTTCCTACCAGCACACAATGATCTATTCTTCCAAAAGGCAGGACAGGCTTTAACATATACGCAAGATGTTCTGCATGTGTTCACACACAGGATCTCAGTTTATAGTCTCATCTGAAGGATTTGTGGGACCAATCCACTCCAATCCTGTTGTTTATAGCCCCGCCGACTACAGAGGCCCTCTTTTAAATCTCAGATTAAAACTGTCCAGCAATACATGATATACAGATTAAAACAGGGTATAAAACCAACTCTGCTGTCTTTCCTTGTATCAGCACCCTGGCCATCCATAAGAATGGAGTCGGTACTGATGTTAACTGCAGGTGACAAGAATCCCCTCACATGCTGAAACAGGTGTCTTAATAGCAGCTTGAACCCAAGCTATCAGACTGCCAGCTGAGCACTATAAGTATACCTCTAGGCTGTCCTGCCTCTGCCCCCCCCCCCCCCCCCCCCCCACTCTCTTCCCCTCCTCAGACAGGATTCACACCATGGATCTCTTGCATGAAGTTTGGAAGAGGGCCTCAGACATTGATTTAGATAGATTACAACAGTATGCATACACATTACTATATTTATCATTATTTTTTTGTAAAAACTTCTCAATATTTGGTAAGCATAATTTATTTTATCATATTTTCAACGCAGGTAGATAGTTTCTTTTAATATTCTTTAAACAATAAAAACTATCAATATTTCTGTGGGTGTGGTTTGCTATTCAACAAGCACATTTTGGGAGGTATTATGTATAAGCCCATCCAATTCACTCATGATTTGTTTGTTTACTTAATTTTCCTCATTGGAGGGGTAGGATAGCCAAGTGGTTAGAGCTTGGAACTCACTATCTGAAAGCGTGGGTTCAACTTCAAGCCACCACCAAGGCACCCTTTCGAGGGGATTTTTCCCTGGCATTAACTTCAGTACCAACTTCACTCCACTTGCCTGAAAGTCCTTTGGATGAGATTGTAAACCAACGTCACACATCTCAGTGCATGCAAAAATCTTATGCTCACTGTAATTTAAAACCTGTTTCACCCTTTAGCCTAGCATGCCGGCAAAAGAACTCACAGCAACAAGAGATCTGTCCCTGGCAAAATTCTGTAGAAAAAAACCCTCATTGATAAAGGAACAAAATTTAATGTACAGTATGTATGTGAACAGGACAGTGGATTTTAGAGTGGGTAGTGTAGCTCTTGTGGAAACATGCTCTCCCAAGAGAAAGCAGCCTGAATTTCGTGCTGGGAAATCTGCCATGACTGACAGTGGAATATCAAATTATGCAATACAATGCAACGCAGCACACTACAATACTATACAATACAATACAGTTATAATGTCCGGTGTCACATTACTGTGTCACAGATAAACCTTAGTAATTATAATCCTTTTTTCTTTTCTTTGTTGAACGCTCAGACAGCAACTACTGGTGTCTGTCATATGTATAGGAATTAAACTCCATTGTGCTGCCTTTAAGAACCTGACAAATTAGGCCCAGCACATCCAAATTTGGTGTGAACATCTGTCCGAGGTGTAGTGTGTCACAAAGCAGTAATATATGCCCAATTTCCAGTATATCATAAACCAGTAATATATGTAGGTGTCCAAGGTTTAGTGTGTCACAATATATGCATGTGCAAGGTCTAGTGTGTCATAGCCCATTAGTAAGATGTGCCCCTTAATAGTGATCAGTAGTATATGTCCACAGTCTAGCATACCACACAATCATTCTGTATTGATTCCCCAGAAAACCATTTGAAGGAGACTATGAACCAAAAGTTCAGTTTGTGAATCTATGCGTGCAGGCTTAACAGTGTGCACACACATCAAAAGCTCATCTCTTTTGCTAAAAAGTGTAAGAAGATCATGACTAGAGCTGGTGGCCTGAAGAACATGCTCAGCATGCATCCTGTGATCAGGAGAGGGGTGGACTCCACCAGGTTCAGTTTTGCCAAAGACACTGCCTGAAACATTCAGTGTGGTACCCAAACTTTCCCTCCAGGAGTTAAAAAAGAAAGAAAATAAGGAGACTGTTTTCAGTAAAAATTGTTTTTATTTTTCATAACATGATAATTAAGCTTATCACTGGCAAAAAGTGTTGTGACCCTGAAGGAACAGCAATCTTTGACTAACATTGTGGAATGATTAACTCCCATGCTGAATAAACTAATAAACTAGGCATAAACTAGGCATTAAATGTCATGGTAATGCTGATATCTTCACTGATCACAAAGGCCATATCAGGGATGTCACATAGGAGAGGGGGGGGGGGGATAAAACTGTTTAAAATTGTGCAGTTGTGTATAAACGAAAACACCATTGTTAAAATAAAATATTCACGCCATTAGAGAAAAACCCCACTAAACAACAAATTTAGAATAGAATAGAACTAATAACCAAACCATGAATTTAGAAATATCAGTGTTAGGGTTTTTTTTTTCTGAAAGACCCTATCATGCTGTAAGAACAGTCATTAGCAAATCTTTTCTTTTTCCTTTGCTGATTATATTGCCTTTACAGTGATGAGATTTTTACACACCAATGTGATGATAATTCTACCCCCAGATTTGGCCTTTAAGCTCTGAGTCAAAACAAGACACCAATACCTTTGTAATCTCCCACCCCCTACCCCCCACCCCCACCCCACCCCCAATTCATACCAGAACCTTACGGCTTGTTCTTCAAAGGTAAAATGTGACTCAACTTGTGGTGTGGTGCAAAACTGTTTATGCATGCTGCCAATGCAGACTGGACCTTGGTTTAAAGTCTTACCACAGAAACTGGAAGAGGGCTGGAAATGTGTACACTACTAATGTTGGGTGGGGAAAGAAAATCTCTTCCAGCCATACTGCCATGAAGGAGGCTCAAACCTATACCCCCTGGATTCAGCATCAAAAGGCTCTCCCCACTGAGTAAACAACAAATCAGATTGTCATGATGTTATCAGCTACAGCTGCCTCTAACAGCTGAAGATTTATCAAAACCCCTCATGAAAACTTCCCTCAGTTCTTGCACACAGTGTGTGTGTGTGTGTGTGTGTGAAGCTGTTTGTACTGTGGCAGGACTGGAAGTTCTGCTGTACATCGCGGTGTTGGACTGTTGCCAGGTCTGTTCCTAAGCCAGTCATGCAGTACTAGCGGATTAGTGGGTATTTGCTATAAACACCCTACATGAAAAACAGGGCGTTTTAGTCAAACAGCTTGTAGTAGCCGTGTTTTTGTTAGAGGGGAGAGGAGGGAGAGAGAGAGAAAGAGAGAGAGAGAGCTCACCTTCAATGAGGAGAGCTTGTAAAGGTAATTATTTTTATTTCTTTTACAGGTGTTCTTTGTCTTTTCTTTGGGTTGTTTTTTTTATATTCTCTTCTCATGTATGGATGACCTCACATTCTCAGTGTGTATAAGAAATGGTCATAATTATGTGTACACAGAACTGTAAGGACAGAGACGTGACATGGTACAGGATGAATTTTGTTTCCTGGTTAGACCCGAGTGCAGATGCTGAAAAAGGAATATTGTGAGGTATCTACAGTCTGTCCACACACTGTCCTGGCTTTGCACAGGGATAGGGGGTTAAAGCTAGGGAACACTCCACAACAACAGTGCTTGTTGAAGACTTCAAGGATCGTTTTCTTGGGGGAGGGTTTTATTCCCCTCAAGAAGACAGGTTGGGATGTTTTTTTCCTTTTTTATTTTAGTGTTGTTCCCACATGGCTATTGTTTAACTATATCCTAGCTGTTCAATCATTCAAACAGCATTGTGTTATGTTATGTGATACTGTATTATATTTCACTATACCATATTCTTTTAGATCATGTGATATCACAGGATATTATAGTGTATCATGTTATGTTATATAATAGTATATCGTATTTTATCGTATTTTATATCATATGATATTATATCACTTCATATTATTATATTGTATCAAATATGATATGACATGATATATTATATTATATTATATTATATTATATTATATTATATCATATCATATATCATATTATATTATATTACGCTATTTTATGTTATCATATCTTATCATATTACATTACATTATATCAAATACTATTATAGTGTATCATATTATCATAATACAATTATCAATACAATTATCATATCATGTTATTTCAAATAATGTAGAATTACCTCGCCTTTATGTGTTTTAAGAGAAGCAGAAGTCACTTATCTTGTGTATCATTTCCAATAAGACAAATAACAATGATAATACAACAGACTTGCTATACTCATAAAGTATGTGAGTACATAAATGGTGTTTATTATCAGATCCATAATTGTATATAATGATAGCTGTTGTGTCATCACTTGCATGAATATTGAGAAACTCAGGAACTGTTGCTGCTACTTCCAGCTGTTGATTTGGAAACTGTAAAGAGAGTAAAACACTTTTTGTATTTTAGATAAGGATGAGGTGTGTGTGTGTGTGTTTGTGTGTCAAAGTCAAAGTCAAACTTTTATTTTCAGATGGTACATTGAATAAGCAGTGCATTTGCTTTTTTTCATGTGTGTGTGTGTGTGTGTGTGTGTGTGTGTATGTGTGTGAGTGTGTATGTGTGTGTAGTCATGATGATAACAGTAGCACTAGCAGCATTCAACAGCGTCAACCATAACACAGAAAAAGCAATAACCTCGACCGCCACCAAACAACAACAACAACAACAAAGCAACATCAGTCACCACCACTACCACCAAGTAGCAACAACAACAACAACAACAACGGCAAAGTCTTAATCCAATCCAAGCTGTGTGCACTGTCCCAAACAGGTCCTGGATTATGAAGCCGGGCCTAACATGGTCGACCCTTTCGCTGGGCTGGACCTCAACCTTGACCCTGCCTGACCTTCACTTACCATGAGCGGCGCTGAAGCCCCGTCTTCTGCTCATCGTTCAACCTCTGGTGGTACTGTCCATACCCAGACTGCTAACCCGGAATTGCTGGCTCTGCTAAGAGAAAATTCCGCCCCACATCATCCCCATTCTCATCCTGATACCATTTCACCCCATCGTGGAACAGTGACCTCCGCCGCTCCTTCTCCCCAGCCTGCTCCACAAGCTGCCGTAAGGGATTCCCCAAAAACTCCTGTGGACGTGGGGGACTGCGATGATCCAGCCCCTGCTTCATTAAAGACAGCAGAAGCAGTTGAGGCTGTGACAGGGGCAAGTGAGGCGGACCCAACGTCTGCAGAATCGCCTCAGCAAGCATCCCCAGCTCCTTCCCAGCCCCCTCCTGGTTCCCCCACAGCCCCCGAGTCTCCTCCAGGTCTGGTGGGCAGGTCCATCTCTCAGACCATCATCAGGGAGGACCCGGCTGAGTCCCACACAGGCGCCAACCACAGCGTCTCCGCCACCCCTGTCAGCTATTTCTTGCCCAGCGATACAGACTCCGCCAGTTCTGAGCTTGCTCGTTTGGTAGGAACCCCTTCCCGGAAATCCTTCGTTCTTTCTGCTGCTATCTCTGAGGTGGGGACCAGTGAGGAGGGAGACTATGACCAAGACACTGATGGTGTGATTCACGAAGAGAGCGAGTTTTCAGCGGATCACGCCCAAGACCAGCAATCCTCCGTCCCTGCTTCGGCGGTTGCCGCTGCTTCTGTGGGTGGGTCAACAAATACTTCCCTTCCCAGCCACACAGTTCGTTCAGGACCTGCAGCTCCCTCCCCAGACCTTACCAACCCGCAGCATCGAAGATTTGTTACTCCGTACGTCTCTCGCCGCTTGAAGGACCAGCCTGTCGGCCGTAGCTCGGCTGTGAGTGCTGCCTTACGTGACAGATCTGCTACCGGGTCAGCGCTGAACGTTCCCAAGGACCAGACGTGGAGTGTGAAACAGGCTGCCAAGTTAAAGACAGCCAGTGGGGAGACCTCAGGGACTCCGGAAGAAGTTGCCCAGGTTGTCAAGACTTCGGATTCAGATAAGCAAGACCCCGAACTAGACCTAGTCGATTCCTTAGACCTTGCCGCAGATCAGACAACACACCGCTCCCAGCACCCGCAACCAAATCCAGCGGAAGCCGACTCAGGAGACAACAGCGACACCAGGCGGTCGTCCACCCCAGTGCCTGTGGAGAGGGGGACCAGTGATTTACCCAGGCCCAAGTCGCCCCAGCAGACAGCACCGTCCTCGCAGGGAGAATCACAAGGGAACCGAACCGCGAACCAGGCTGATTCTCTCCATCCACGCAGGTCGGACCCAAACGGCACGGTGGTGACGCCTGGTGGGCGTGAGGCAGGGGCGCTGCCTCTGTCGGTGGAGAGTGCTGCGCCTTCCCGTAGCAGCTCTCAGCGCACCACCGCCTCTATTCTGAAGAAGGGGAGGGACAGCAGAGCGCCATCAGAGAACCAGTCTGTACACAGGGTGTACGTGGATTCCCCTACCTTCACACGGGAAGAGGAAGAGGAGTATAGGTGAGAAGGGGGGTCTGTGGGGGCGTAGTTGCTTCCCTGGAAAACCATGTAGTAGCCACGTGAACGTAACAGGCTGTCTCCTTTCCATGTAGTAGCCATGAGAACACAACAGGCTGTCTCCTTTCCATGTAGTAGCCATGTGAACATAACAGGCTGTCTCCTTTCCATGTAGTGGCCATGTGAACATGACAGGCTGTCTCCTTTCCATGTCAGTGACAGCTCATTTCTGCTGTTTCAGTTTTACCTGTAGCAGGGTGATTACTGTAGCTGACAGTGTAAAGGTTTACCATAGCAGGGTGGATACTGTGACTGACAGTGTAAAGGTTTACCATAGCAGGGTGGATACTGTAGCTGACAGTGTAAAGGTTTATCTGTAGCAGGGTGGATACTGTGACTGACAGTGTAAAGGTTTACCTGTAGCAGGGTGGATACTGTAGCTGACAGTGTAAAGGTTTACCAGTAGCAGGGAGGATACTGTAGCTGACAGTGTAAAGGTTTACCTGTTGCAGGGTTGATACTGTAGCTGACAGTGTAAAGGTTTACCTGTAGGAGGGTTGATACTGTGACTGACAGTGTAAATGTTTACCAGTAGCAGGGAGGACACTGTGACTGACAGTGTAAAGGTCTACCAGTAGCAGGGTTGATACTGTGGTTGACAGTGTAAATGTTTACCTGTAGCAGGGTTGATACTGTGACTGACAGAGTAAAGGTTTATTACAGTAGTAGGACAGTCCTTATGGAAAAGGGGATTTAATTTTAAATAAACAAATTCATGTTCTCACATAACATGTCACCAACATAATTTGCCATGAAAAATAGACAACATTGTCTGATGCAGGTATGTCATGTGACCATAGAGTCGTGAAAAAATGTAGATTTCAACATGCAGATAGATAGATAGATAGATAGATAGATAGATAAGACCCTGTAATAGGTCTTCAGTTATCTGTAACTCACGGTCAGATTAAAGCTTTCCCAATAGCAGGGTATGTGATTGATAAGGGGTTGGGGGGGAGGCCGTTTTCATGAATCTTATATAGTTAGTTACATGACATATGTTGTGTACATGTGATGGTGTGGTTTTCCAGTGAAAGTTGATATGCCTGCTGTGTATTCACGATTGATTTGCTTGGTGTTGCTTCATTTTGTGGCTTTTTTTTTTTTTTAAGTTTGCATTTTTGTGTGTGTTTGGTTTTGGGAGGGTTTTTGTTCTGATAGATTAGCGTGTGTGTGTGTGTTTGTGCATGTGTGTGTGTGTGCTTGACTTCATTTTTAACATTTCTTTTGCTTTGTTTTAATCACTAATTCTTTTGTTTCTTTTATTTTGAGGTTTGGTGATTTTTTTTTTTAACCCAGTGTCTAACACACACCAAGACACGCAGTCTGTCTGTGTTTCTGTCTGCCTGTACTGTCTGTCTCTGTCTGTCTCTGCTCTGTGTCTGTCTGTGCCTTTCTCTCTCTCCCTCTCTCCCCCCCCCTCCTCTCTTCCTCCTCCCCCCCCCCCTCCCCCCCCCCCTCTCCCTCTCTCTCCTCCTCTCCCCTCTCTCTCTCTCTGTCCTCATCCTCTCTGTCTCTCATCTCTCTCTCTCTCTCCTCTCTCTCTCTCCTCTCTCTCTGTCTCTCTGTCCCACTCCCTGCTCAATCTCACGTTGTGATGCACTCAAAACTCTAGCTGAGGAATTGGTGGAGGGGGAGGGGGGTGCCACGGTCTTGTGTGCAAGATGCATGCGGAATTTCTTGTGCACACGTGTCAGCCTCATTCCCCTGTCTTCATAGAAAAATCAGGCCAAGTCTAGTCAGTGGTATGAATGAATGAATGGCTTCAACATTGCCAGCACGTATGCTGCCCTCAAGGCAGCAGTGGTTTTCACCAGGCTTTTTTGTTTGCTTTTTCCTTCCTCGGCTACAGCTCTTGAGGTTAACCAATGGTGAGATTTTGCATTCAATCAATGCCACCATTTTGGCCCACCATGAAGGTAGCCCCATTCTGAATTGGGGTGGGGAGTATGCTGGGTACGTTTGTGTTTCCATAACCCACCAAATTCTGACATGAATTATGGGATCTTCAGCGTGCATGGCTGATCTTCTGTGTGTGTGTGTGTGTGTGCGTGTGTGTGCGTGGTGTGTGTGTGTGTGTTGTGTGTGTGTGTGTCTAATATAGCGCTTTGATTTGTTTTTTGCAAGATATAGCGCTATATAAATTCCATGTATTATTATTATTTTTTTATTTTTTTATTTTATTTATTTATTTATTTTTTTATTATATATGAAAGGAATTAAGGCACTGGAAAGTCTTCAATGGAAGCTTACTTGAGAGATTAAAAAAAATCCTCACCCTTAATTCACTAGACACTGCCAAGATTCAAACCCATGCCTTCATTGACCCATGGGATTGAAGTCAAATGGCCTTAACCACTCGCCTCTAGTGTCCATCTTCACATTGTTTATATCACCCCAGACACACTGCTGGAAAACTTCAGTGCCCAAGACTTCCTCAAGGACTTAGGAAAAAAGAAAAGATCATGCTCATTGTCCTCCCTACAGATCCACTAGCTTCTTCTTCTTCTCCTACTTCTTCTTTGCCTTCTTCTTCAAATTCAAATTCAAATTCAAATGCTCAGACAGCAACAATGTCACAATAGCGAAAATGTGTTGCACTGCCACTAAGTGCCAGACAAGTCAAGCCCAGGGTATCTGACTTTGGCTTGGGAGAGAACTGTTATCTTTTAAGTATTTTGGGGGAAAAAAAAAAAGAGGTAGAAGAATGGACCAAGAAGGCAGTTTCAAAAATATACATGACGGAGGTGACAGGAAGAAAGGGGGGAAAAAAGCCAGAAACGGAGAGAGGGATAGAAAAGAAGGGAAGTTCTAGCACAGAATTTCTACAAAAAATGTCAGGATGCTATTAATACTGACAGACCCCCTGGCATCTCCCCACACACAGGGGAGATCAGATCTCTTAGTGTGATCGATTGTGTCGTTTCCTTGAGAATGACCGCCTGTTTTCTCTTCTCTCCTCTCCCCCCCACACGCAGGTTTGTCAGTTCGCGCGTGGACAATCACGATGAAGACCCCCAGCCTGCACACCCCACCTTCCGGGGTCTGGACGAGCAAGCTGTCAGCCAGCTGGACAGCGGAGCAGCAGCAGCAGCGGCGGCGGTAAACTCCAGGTCCAACAGCCGTCCCTTCAAGCAGGTGCGCTACCGGGATGAGGACGGCCGTTACGAAAACAGAGACGCCATTCTGCGCGGGGGTGGTCACTCAGCCGAGCCGCCCCCTTCCAGACAGTTTGTGATCAAAGCCAAAAGCGGCTCAGCGGAAGCCACCCCCGCCCATCCGCCTTCCGTGGCGCGGTTCGCCCTGCCGTCCGGGCCCTCGTTTGATGCTGCCGCCGAGGAGGAGGAGGAGGAGCTAGAGAAGGAGAAAACCTACCAGGAGGAGTTGAGAGGCCGCGTCATCTCGCTGCAGCAAAATACAGAGGACACCGTGGTCCCGCGGCTAACCCTCAACACGGAGAGCGAGGACTTCCGCGACTCGCTGGACATTCCCGAGGACGTGGAGTTGGACAGCGAGCGGAACGTTGCGCCCTTGAACGCCTCGGACCTCTATGACCAGCAGCGCCTGTACCAGCACGCCATGAGGGACGCGCGCTGGGAGGACCCTCCTCCTCCCCCTCCTGCCCCTGGCCCCCCTCCCCACCAGGGAAGGGTGCCTGCCCAGAGGCAGGGCTATGCACCGCAGCAGAGGCAGTACAGCCAGGAGTACCCTCAGCCTCACAGGCAGGGCTATGGGGATGCTCAGAGACAGGGCTACGGGGATGCTCAGAGACAGGGCTATGGGGATGCTCAGAGACAAGGCTATGACTCACAGAGGCAGGGCTATGACTCACAGAGACAAGGCTATGACTCACAGAGACAGGGCTATGGGGGCCCACAGAGGCAAGGGTACTATGCAGACCCTGACAGACAGGGCTATGAGGAGGCACAGAGGCAGGGGTACCCAGAGGGCTACGCCAATCGTCAAAGGCAAGGAGGCTATAACCCTCAGCAGAGACAGGGAAGGAGAGAGGGATACGGCGACGCTCAACCACAAGGGTACGATCACCATGAAGGTCAGGGATATCCCAGTCCGCAGAGACAGGCATACGGAAATCCCCAGGGGTACAGGGATCCTCAGAGAGAAGGCTACCCAGATTCCCCTGACGACGAATATGCAGACTACTACCCCAGACAGGGGAACCCTGCAGGACAAGGCTACCCAGGAGGAGAGCCCAGACAGCACCACCCGGGACAGAGGAACGCAGGTGCCCACACCCAGGGCTATGCCCCCAACCCTCCGAGGCAAGCACCTGGAAACGGCCAACCGCGTCACAGACAGGAGCGCGACAGCCTGGAAGAGGCAGGATACTCCGACCCCTACAGGGCAGGGTACGGGCAGGGGTACTCGGACCCCCAGGGGTACGCGGAACAGGAGAGAGAGAGCTACCCCCAACACGGCGAGAGCTACGTGAACCTGCACAAGGAAGGCCTCCAGAAACGGGCCCAGCAGAGGGAACCTCAGCCCATGTACCGAGCCGGGCCCCAGATGCTCGGCTACGGCGATTTTCAAGGAGAGGGGGTGCCCCAGGGGAACGGATATGCTGACCCAAACCAGTACTACGACGCCAGCGGTCAGCCCCCAGGCAGCACCGGCGTCACGCCCAGAGCAGCAGGGGCCAGCCAGTACGCCGGGAGACAGCAAGGCGGAGGAGGAGGAGGGTACAGGCCCCCTCAGCCCGCAGCCAGAACCGAACCCGCCCGCAACCAGCACCCAGCACCCCCACACGCCTCTCAGCAGGGCGGCTACTACGCCCAGGAGACGCAGCCTCCCTCCTCCCAGGGGGTCGGAGGTCAGCCTCCTCCGCGCCAGCTGCCGCGCGGGTATCCGCCACCCGGAGATGATTTTGCGCAGCAAGGCTACGACGCCTCCCCGCAGGACGGCTACTACCTGACAGAGCCCAGAGCCCACGCTCAGCTCGGCTACGGGGCCGACTTCGATGCCTCCGACTTTGGGCACCAGAGCGCGCATGCCCCCCAACTGGCGGCAAACGGTGGCGACGACACCGACCGCTACAAAGTGGAAGACGGCTCCTCCTCGCAGACCTCGACAGCCAGGGAGAAAGTTCTGCTGCCCAGGCCAGAGCACGACTACATCTCGCAAAACAAAGTCAGTTACGGGCGGCCGCAGAAACCCTCCTACAAGAAGCTGCACGCCCTGAAGAAAGAGGAAGAGGAGAAACTGAACCAGGTGTTCGTTCAGCCCAAGGTCAAGGGCAAAGGGCAAAAGGGCAGCGACGGCGGTTCCTCGTCGCGCTACCCGGTCATTGCGGAGAACCCTGTGGAGGGAGATAACCAGGGTGCTGAAGAACTGTGGGCACACCGCTCGGCGTCTTTGGCACGTGCTAAGGTGAGTCTCTGTGTGTGTGTGTGTGTGTGTGTGTGTGTGTGTGCGTGTGTGTGTGTGTGTGTGTGCTCTGGAGGTAATGAAATACTGTGACTGTTGTGTGTGTGCTCTGGAGGTAATGAAATACTGTGACTGTTGTGTGTGTGTGCTCTGGAGGTAATGAAATACTGTGACTGTTGTGTGTGTGCTCTGGAGGTAATGAAATACTGTGACTGTTGTGTGTGTGCTCTGGAGGTAATGAAATACTGTGACTGTTGTGTGTGTGCTCTGGAGGTAATGAAATACTGTGACTGTTGTGTGTGTGCTCTGGAGGTAATGAAATACTGTGACTGTTGTGTGTGTGCTCTGGAGGTAATGAAATACTGTGACTGTTGTGTGTGTGCTCTGGAGGTAATGAAATACTGTGACTGTTGTGTGTGCATAGTCATGTGTAAGTTGGTTGCTGAGTTGTATGCGAATTGCATTTGAACAATGTGTTGTTTTTTCCATAGATGACTTTAGAATGGGAAATTTGTGAGGTTGTGTCCATATTTGTATGTGTGTGTGTGTGTGTGTGTATAAATACTGTGTTTATTCATTATGATCATTATTTTGAGAATAATTAAACACTCGTGTGCTTTTTTTTACATCTAGCCCCCATGTGTATACAGTTTTTGTAAATTTCATCATCTGTTCCCACTTGCACACAATGACCTACTCTTCCAAATAGAGGAACAGGTTTTAACTAGATGCACTAGATGTTCTCTGTGCGTTCGCACATGGGACCTCAGTTTATAGTCGTGAGCATCTGAAGGACTTTGGGGGAGTAGTGTCGGCACTGATGTTACCTCCAGGAGGAAAAATCCTCTTGACCAGGATTTAAACCTGGGCCAGCAGATCATGAGCGCAATGCATAATGCTCTAACCTCCAGGCTATTCTGTTCCCCCCATGCGTATGTGAATGTGTGTGTGTTTGTGTGAGAGAAAGCATGTATGTATGTTACCCATTCATGCATGTGCAAGTTCATGTGTGTATGTGCGCATACATGTGTTCAAATACACATTAGTTTGATGACAACGAGTGAAACCTTGCACAAAACAGAACTTACTGGTTATTGGCCAAAAAAATCCCTGCTGAACATCAACCCAGTTTTCTATCAAGTTCTCTGCTCAGTCTTTGGAACCTGGCTGTGAACCTTTAAAGATGTAACATAGCGAGCACCACATTATCTGCATGACATTTGCCAGAGGGGATTGTCAGAAAGGGCAATCAAGGAAAGCAGATGTTGAAATATAATAATAATAATAATAATAATAATAATAATGTATGGAATTTATATAGCGCTGAATCTTGTAAAGTAACAAATCAAAGCGCTACAATGGCATTCAGATGCATGTAAAAGACACTGTATGTCACAAGTACATGCTGCTTTCAGATGGACTGTGTAGTAAAGTTGGTCACGAGACAGTCGATTTTAAATGAAGTCCTACACATGTTTTGTGAGGACACTTAACTTCGTGAGTGATATATATAGATCTGTGAATCAAGTGCATACATAAAATGATAAATTTCAGTTGCTTAATAAAATGTGGAGGGGGGGGAGGGGGAAGACGTGCAGTACAGCCTAGTGGTTAGAATGTTGCACTCATAATCTGATAGCCTGGGTTCAAGCCACCGCCACGGCACACATTCAAGGGGATTTTTCCCCTGAATTTAACTTCAGTACTAACACCACTCCCCCAAAAGTCCTTAGGATGAGACTATAACCCTGATGTCCCACTGACAAATGCATGCAGAACGTCTTGTGCAGACGTTAAAACCCATTCTGCCTTTCAGAAGAGTAGGCCATTGCATGCTGGTAAGAACAGATATGTTTTTTATATTTTGGTTTTTATCTATTCTTTTATGTCGAGGATAATGGAATAAGCACTGATGTGCTTTTTTACATCCAGTCCCCGTGTGTATGCGGTTTTGTAAATTCTGTCATCCGTTCCCACCGGCACACAATGGCCTACTCTTACGAAAGGCGGAACAGGATTTAACATGTGTGCAAGATGTTCTGCGTGCGTTCGCACACGGGGCCTGGGTTTAGAGTCTCATCCGAAGGACTTTTGGGGAGAGTGGAGTCTGCACTGATGTTAACTCCAGGGGAAAATATCCCCCTTGAACGGGAATCGAACCCGGGTCGTCAGATTGCGAGCGCAATGTTCTAAACACTAGGCTATCCCGTCATATCTCTGTCATATTTAGAAATTATCCCCATAGTCAGAATGCGGCTACATTGATGGCGGACAAAAGGGGTTGTATTCTGCACAAAAGGTTACCGTTGGTGAACCTCAGAATTGTAGCTGAGGAGCCAAAGCAAAAAATGTGAAGGAAATGTAGGGTGCTGTGAATCAGTGTAAGCACTCCAGTCGTCAAAGAATATTAAGAGTGAAAGGTATCCAGGGATTTGTTCATGCCTGCCTGCCTGCAGTATTCCAGCCACTAAATTGACAGTTTGAAATGTATGCACACAGGTTTGTTAATGCTGAAACCCCCCCCACCCTTAACCTGAATAAACAAAATGGCTACCACAAATGAGTCAGACAGAGAGAGAGAGTGAGTGAGTGAGTGAGAGTGTGTCATCAGAACAGCACCACTACGACATAACCCGCTCTCAGTTTAGAGACAAGTGCAGTAACGATGCGCAAAATATACGGGTCTTTATTTATTATTTTTAAATTTATTATTGTTGTGTCTTGTCTTTTCACTTGTATGATACAAATCGATAACCGTGGAAGCTGACCATGTATGTGACTGACGGAAACTATAGAAGATAGTGAAAGTGGCGTCGCTCTACAATACCGCACAGGTGAACAGGGGGTCGAAAAGGGGATCGAACGCCGGGGGCGTGATGAGTCGCAACACCAGTCGTCTGACAGCCAGCAATAACAGCGCGGGCAGTGCTCCCAACACAGCTGCCCCTCCATCTGTTCCACCCAAGGCAGCCCCTGCCGCTGTGCGACCCCTGCCAGCCCAGCCAGTTCACCAGGTGAGGTTGTGTTGCTTGTCACGTGTTAACTCACACTCCAACCAGCGAGTTTCCCCTCCCCTCCCCCCCTGCTGTTCCCCACACCCTACCCATTACTGTATGGGATAGCTCAGTGGTCAGAGCACTCGCTTTCCCCAAGCCAGTGTTCAGCAGTATTGAGTGTGGTTATCAAGTGGATGGGTGACCGTTTGCACGCCTTGGCTTCAGTACAGCCCCCCCAGTTCACCCAGCTGTAAATGGGTACCTGCCCTCTTTAGGGTCAGGGAAGGCAAAGCAGCGAGGGAGAGGAGATGGACGCCGCTGCCCTCAGTATGCTGGCCCCTGGAGAAGCTGAAGTCTCTGACGCCTCGCTCCTTAACGACCACATAGGTTACGGGAACACCTTTACCTTTACTAGTAAATAAAATCATGAAAAAAAGAAAGCAATTTATTTCAAGAAACTTAAAAATCTGATTGAGAAGACATTGATTGATTTATTTGATGACGAAGTTGATGATTTCTATGACAGTATTGAGATACAGTAATTGAGTGAGCTCGGGGTCTTAAATAGGCCTCACACACACACACACACATTCTCCTCTGATTGACTGCTTAGAGGCCAGCTGAGCTATAACTAGTATATAAGGTTGTAGTGGAGTCTTTAGCTTTACAATTTATACGCAAAACAATCTGAATGTCCTATTCATGATGGACAACATTCACGCAAGACAGTTGCATGACAAACATTCACAATAATAATTTTTTTTTTAACCACTCGGATGTATTGAGTATATATGACAAAGTAAAATGAATTAAGACACAGGCACACACAAACCCCCATCCCACATCCTGCAGTCCTGTCCTACCTTCAGCACTCTGAGACACCAGACATAGTGGCCCAGCCCAGCAGAGCTCTGACAGGAAAAAAAAACTGTGGGGACTGGTGGGGGGGTTGTTACTACGACAGACTGCACACTTTGCCATCCAGACCAGATTTCAAATCTAGCCTAGGTGGCTATGAAATGCCGGAGGGGAAGAAGAAGAAGAAGACGTGAAATATCAGTCAAGTAGTTGAATTGGCAAAGAAAAGCAGAAGATTCACCCGAACAAGGCACGTTTAGCATACCACTTTTTGGGCACGCACAGCCAAGTTCCTTTTTCTGTGTGCAGCCTTGTCTTAAGAAACATCATTTCTATATGACTTGGGATAGCTGGTCCTGCCTTTTTCTTTGAAGTTCACTGTAGCAAGTGCCATTTGAAATTGAAGAACGTCTTTCACAGGTGCAACAAGGATATATTGTGATATGTGGTGAGGTGAGGTGTGGTGTGGTATGGTGTGGTGTTGTGGTGCGGTGTGGTATGGTGTGGTGTTGTGATGTGTGGTGCGGTGTGGTGTGGTATGGTGTGGTGTGTAGTTTGATGCAGTGTGATGCCATGTGGTGTGGTGTGATATGTTACATAGTATAGGATAGGGTTGTATTGTTTTTATTTTGTGGCATTGATTTGTTTTGACTATATATATATATATATATATGTGTGTGTGTGTATGTGCATGTGTGCGTGTGTGTGTATGTATGCATGTATGTATATATATATATATATGTGTGTGTGTATATATAGATATATATATATTATTAGATATATATATATATATATATATGTTTTTTTGTTGGTTTTTTTTTGCTATGCTACTTCTATCGATAACGATGTATGTGCGGAATTTATATACTGCCAAGTCTTGTGAAAGAAATAAACCAAGTCTTCCTCTCAAAGCAGCAGCCTGGTCTCTGTGCAGGGCACCCCACCACAGTTGTCTCCCATGCACCAGCAGGTGGCGCTGGTGCCTGTAAGCCAGCGGGTGGTCACGGAGGACGGGCAGCGCATCAGTGTGGACGTGAACCTGAGGCTTATCTCCCCTCCTGTCGGCGGCCACCCACAAGAGGGCGCCCCAGTAGGAGCCAGGGGTCATCGTGGGCCTGGGCTACAGTACCCCGCTGACAAGCCCGGCGTCCATCGCCACGTGAGTGCCGGCGTTTCGTGGGGTCGGTGTCGTTCGTGCCAGGTCACCAGAAAGGGAAGAAAGGTGGCAGGAGGGTCGTGACGTTGACCCGCCTGATCGGTCACCTGTGAGGTTCTGGGTGCTATTTCATTCCCAGCCCAGCCCTGTTTTTTTATCCCCCTCCCCCTCGTTTGATGAGAAGATCAAACTGAAGGTCAAAGTCCTTCTGATGAGACTATGTTGTTGTTGTTGTTGTTGCCGTCAGCGCCTGGGCTTTATCACAGTTCTTGATTAAACCATTGACGCTGGGGGCAACAGCAAAGTGAGAGTCTGTATGACCAGTGGCTTTCTTTCCCACTCCTGGAATTCCACTTTACAGCTTAGTCTTCAGTGATCGACTATGACTCTCTGACTAGGAGGCTTGACTCGCACAGTCCTTATGTGCTGCAGCCCTGGGGGCTGGTTGGCCTTTGGAGAACATCTCCAACGCTGACTGTCCTTATGCCCACTTGGCCGAGAGAGTGGGGATGTACTGTGGGTAAGGCATCTCCACTATAATCAAATTTCTGCCCAGTTTCCAGAACAGCAGCTGCCTCCTCTGCTGTTTTGGAGGTCGTCGGACACAACGGACAAACATACATACATACATGTTGTTGTGTGTTCCCCAGCTTTACACTCTGGGGGTCACCCAGAACATGCACTCTGACTCGCTTCATCCCACCTGGGAATCACTGTGAGATGGGAAGTACACCGGGTGAGAAGTTTGCGTGTATGACTCTTTTCAAGTACCTCGCCACATAGGCAGCCATACTCCGACTTCAGAGGATTTTTTTTTTCCTTTAACAAAAGGAGAGCGCAGGTTGTTACGGGTAAGAGCTTGTCATGGCTGAAGGCATTCTCAACACAACATAACAACATTTTAGTGTAGGCCTTGGCAATAGTTAGCTGATGCGGCTTTTGGCCTGGGCCATGATGAGACTATAATCCAAGGCCCCATGCACGAATGCATGCAGAACATCTTGTGCACAAAGAAAAACCCATTCTGTCTGTTGGAAGAGTAGGCCATATCACGCCTGTAGGAATGGATGACAACATTTTAAAAACATATGTACACAGGTGCATATGTACACAGGTGCATATGTACACAGGTGTTGTGTTTACACACCTTCCCCAGAGTGGAATGGTGGGGGTAAAAAAAAAAAGGTCACATGCGCAAAACTCTCACTATCAGCAAACCGTGGAGCTCTAGCCAAGGAACAAAAAGAAAAAGGAAAGAAAAGCCAAGTCACTTTCAAGTCAAAGTCACATCAAGTTGAAGTCAAGTCAGGTTAAAAAATGCTGTCATTACCCCACAAAGGACAGTTGCAGTATACGCCGCTAACAGACAGACAGTCCAGTAAAGACTGTCACCTAGGACACACATGAGAAAGGTGTCGTGATGAATGTTGCTTTTCACTTTCCAGTGCAGTTTCAAACCACAGTCAAAATAGAATAAGCCAACACGCATGGATGCACGCGTGTATGTGCATGCCCATACATGTATGCATGCAACACACACATGCATGCATATGCACAGGCGTGCACACACAACAACACAATCACACACGCATGCATGTGCACACATGCATGTATGCATATGCACACACCCCCCCACACACACACAAAATGTATGTGTGTTCATGTGTTCACACATGGGATCTCAGTTTGTAGTCTTCTTTTAGGGAGGGGAGTGGATTCAAATCCAGGGGTAATTAACTCCTGGAGGGGAAAGTCCCCACGCTCAGGCAGCTCAAGGGGTGGGATTTGAACCCTTACCCTCAACATTTATTTTATTTATTTATTTCCTTCTTTTATTTATTTATAACGGAATAAACACTTGTGTGCTTTTTTTCATCCAGTCCCTATGTGTATGCAGTTTTGTACATTTTGTCATCTGTTCCCACCGGCACACAATGGCCTACTCTTCTGAAAAGAGAAACAGGTTTTCACTTATGCACAAGATGTTCTGCGTGCGATGGCACACGGGATCTCAGTTTATAGTCTCATCCAACGAACTATTTTGGAGTTGGCACTGATGTTATCTCCAGCGGAAAAATCCTCTCGAACGAGAATCGAACCCGGGTCAGCAGATTGCGAATACATCACTCTAACCCCCAGCCTATCCCGTCCCCCCCTAAAACCTTAAATAAAGAGTGGCCCAGGCCAACAGCTATGTCAGTTAGTGAAGTAAGCATAGCGCCAAAGCGCTGACCACTTGGCTATTCTGCAATCCCCCCCCTCCCCCCCACCCAACCTTCCTCCCCCTCACACACACACACACACACCCCTTCCCTCTCCTAATTTTTCGTTTGTTATTGGGACGGGATAGCTCAGTGGTCGGAGCACTCGCTTTCCCCCAGCCAAGTTAAGCAGCGTGGAGCGTGGTTACCACTTGGATGTGTGACCGTTTGCGCCATGCCTTGGCTTCAGTACAGTTCCCCCCCAGTTCACCCAGCTGTAAATGGGTACCTGCCCTCTTTAGGGTCAGGGAAGGTAAAGCAGCGAGGGAGAGGAGGAGATGGGCGCCGCCTGCCCTCAACATGCTGGCCCCTAGAGAAGTTGAGGTGTCTGACGCCTCGCTCCCCTACGACCTTAATATAGGTGATGGGACTCCTTTACCTTGTACCTTTATTGAAGAAGTTTGAATCCTTCTGCCTGGTCAGCACTCCTACGAAGCTGCTATGGAGGACGGGCTGGATTACCGGCACGGTCGCTACTCGGCCGACGATGTGCTCAGCTCCAAAGCACTGGATGGAGGGAGGGAGGATGCCTACACCGACGACGACCACGACTACACTGGCTCCGGCTACACCACCAACCCTTACAAGAAGATCCCCCCTATACCCTCCAGCTCGGAAGGTGAGGGGGTGTGGAGGAGGGCAGGGGGCAGGGAGGGGGGAGAGGATTGGAGGATTTTTTTTTTATTATTTTTTTTTGATTTTTTTTTTTTATTTCGAGGATTAAACACTCATGTGCTTTTTTTATTCATCCAGTCCCCGTGTGTATGCAGTTTGGTCAATTTTGTCATCCGTTTCCCTCCGGCACACATTGGAATGTTTTTCTTTATTTTCTTTATTTTATTCATTTATTTCGAGGATAATGGAATAAGTACTCATGTGCTTTTTTATTCATCCGGTCCCTGTTGTGCATGCAGTTTTGTCAATTTTGTCATCCGTTCCCACCGGCACACAATGGCCTACTCTTCCGGAGGTGAAAAAGAGAGGGGTAAGGTGGAGGGGGTGGGCAGCGTGGTGCTTGTGCGTTGGGGAGTGTGTGTGAGTGTGTGTATGTATGCATGTTGTTGCTTCAATTTTATGTCTGTTGCGTGTGTATTGTATTGTATAATATACCATTTTCAGTCAAAGTGTGTGTGTATCATTGTGTGTTGCTCCAGCCAGTCATCTTCATTGGAGGGCAGACCTTCATCGCTGACCAGCTTGTATATGAAAGATGGATAATTTTGTTTTTTGCTATTGTTGCTTTAATCTTTTTAATTTTTTAAAAATTCTTTTATATCGAGGATAATGGAATAAGCACTGATGTGCCATTTTACATCCAGTCCCCATGTGTATGCATTTTTGTGAATTCTGTCATCTGTTCCCACCGGCACACAATGGCCTACTCTTATGAAAAGCATAACAGGATTTAACGTGTGCACAAGATGTTCTGCGTACGTTCGCACACGGGGCCTCGGTTTATAGTCTCATCTGAAGGACTTTTGGGGAGAGTAGAGTCGGCACTGATGTTAACTCCAGAGGAAAATATCCCCTTGAATGGGAATCGAACCCGGTCATCAGATTGTGAGCACAGTGTTCTGACTAATAGGCTATCCCGTCCCTGCAAGATGTTGTGAGTTTATTCACACATGGGACATGGTTTGTAGTCTGGTCCAAAGGCCTTGGGAACATGATAGGGGTCACAGCCCTCACTTTCCCCAAGCTAAGGTTAAGCAGCATTAAGCATGGTTAGATACCAAATGGATGGGTGACCGTTTGCGTGACTTGGCTTCAGTATAGTCCCCCAGTTCACCCACCTGTAAATGGGTACCTGCGTCTTTAAGATCAGGGAAGGTAAAGCACTGAAGGAGAGGACATGGGCGCTGCCCTCAATATGCTGGCCCTTAGAAAAGCTGAGGTCTCTAACACCAGGTTATGGAAACACCTTGATCTCGTTTTATAGTCTCATCCAAAGGACTTTTGGGGAGAGCTTAATGGCAGCGCAGCTCATTTTCACTCATTTGACGGACAACAATAGTTGCTGTGGCAGCATTAGATAGAAAAGAAGATGATTAACCTCTTAACTGCCCAGTGCAAGTGCACCCTATGTGCCGGGGAATAAAATTCTTATGTACCACTTGCTATGTTCATATCCCTCTTACTCAGAAATTACTACATGAATAATCTTGATAGTCTACCCAATGACAGTATATATATCGTAGATTACTTCGAGACAAGCTCAAATTAGTTAGTATGATATTTCACTGCAAAAATATATTTAAAATGTAAAACATCGACAAAAAATAAACTTTCTTCATCACCACTGTCATACTGAGTACCCCCCATCTCAATAACATCAAACATAAGTCCAGGCCAAATCTCATTCATTGTTTTTTAAATGCACTACCTCCTGAATCATATACAATCATTTTCATCACTGTCAGGTAAATCTAAAGGTTTATTTGCCACTTTTACAGCTGTGTGTAAAGTTATTGGTGCCTTCAACAAGAAGTGTCAGCCATTTTGAACAAGAACTGCCCAAAGCAGTCATGCATAAACACACAATTCGAGCTAAAAAACGATCGTTTTTGCCACGATTTTTGCAGCTGGATGTTGCCAAGCAACAGGAGAGTGATCTCCACTTATTTTGGAGTTCTTTCTCTTTAACTGTAGTCAAGGCAAGCTGACTTGTTTACGTCGCTTCGACACCCCGGAAATTTTCCGGGTTGTAGGGGTTTAGAGTGCACATTTAGTAAGGAGGTAAAGGTAAAGGAGTCCCATAACCTATAAGGTCGTAGGGGAGCGAGGCGTCAGAGACCTCACTTCTCTAGGGCCAGCATATTGAGGGCAGGTGGCGCCCATCTCCTCTCCCTCGCTGCTTTACCTTCCCTGACCCTAAAGAGGGCAGGTACCCATTTACAGCTGGGGGAACTGTACTGAAGCCAAGGCGCGCAAACGGTCACCCATCCAAGTGGTAACCACGCTCGACGACGCTGCTTAACTTGGCTGGGGGAAAGCGAGTGCTCCGACCACTGAGCTCTCCCGTCCCGTCGCACATTTAGTAGCCCCGGAAAATTTCCGGGGTGGGGCAGTCTAGCGGTTAAGATCCCTGGTGTGTTTCAGCGCCCCGATCAGCGCCAGTGCAGTCAGAGGGCAGCTACATGCTGAGCTACCTGCGAGAGAAGGAGAAGTCGCAGAAAGCAGACAAGCCCTGGTACCGCGTGTACGGGCTCAAAGACTACAAGCGCATGCAGAAAGAAGTTCGCTTGGGCACGCTGGGGCCGGACCTAGAGAATGATACCTACAAGGAGAGGGTAAGAGTGTGTGTGTGTCTTGTGTGTGTGTGTTGTGTTGTATGTGTGTGTGTATGTGTGTGTGTAGGTGCAAATATGAATGTGTGTGTGTATGTGAGAAAATGTGTGTGTGTGTTGTGTGTGTGTGTGGTGTGTGTGTGTCTTGTGTGTGTTGTGTGTGTGTGTGGTGTGTGCGTGTATGTAGGTGCATATATGAAAGTGTGTATGTGAGAAAATGTGTGTGTGTATGTGTGTGTGTGTATGTATGTATATGTGTGTGTGTGTGTGTGTGTGTGTGTGTGTGTGTATGTATGTGTGTGTGTGTTTGTGTGTGTGTGTGTGTGTAGGAAAAACAGAGAGTATGTGAGAGAGAGGGGTATGTTTGGGTGTGTTCGTATGCATATTAAAGAGGGTGTGTATGTGTGTGTGTGTGTGTGTATGTGTGTGTGTGTGTGTGTATTTGGAGAGTATAAATTATGCTTTATTTTATTTTTGTTGTCTTGGTAGAGCTTTTTCACACTGGTTTTTGATTGGGGATTTTTGTGTAAGATTTTTTTTTTATTAGATTTTTTTTCTTTTTTTTTTCTTTTTTTGTCTCCTCTCCTTTACAGCGATCAGTCTCACATATGGGTGTGGTGGTGGTGTTTTTTTAAATTAGTCATTGATGCTTTTGTTGTTATTTTTAATAACACAGTGCTATTCAAGACATTGCTGTGATGGTCATTTGGACTATAAAAATTATTAACTCACTTGGCCTAACAAGTTTTGTCCCTTGCTTTATCACCACTGGTCAGGTTAAAAAAATATACATATCACCCAAAAAGACTTACAGTAAGTTGGTTAATGAAGCTTCAACACTATTCCTACGTCAAGAGAGAGAACCCCTCTTTCCCAGTACCCATGCCCTGTGCACAATTGTATGCTACTTGTAACCCAGTAGTGATTAATACAGAGGGAAGGGTAAGTTGAGGGTTGGTTACCCTGTAGCGGGTAGGGAAAAGGTGAAAATCAGCCTGCTGAGGCATTGAGTTAAGGTGTGGGCAAAGTGTCAAGTTTTCTTCCTGCAGAGTTCAGTTTGTGGATAAAAAAAAAAACATCAGTGAATTGCGATGAGCTGCAGTGAGAGCTCCTGTTGCAGACACCCCTAACAAACACACACACAGACCAGCAACAGCTCTTCTGATTGACTGGGGGGGGGGGGGGGGGGGGGGGGGGGTTGTTTTGTTTTGTTGGGTTCTTTTTGTTGTGGTTGTTGTTGTTGTTCCTTGGCTAGAGCTCCCAGGTTCACCAATGCTGAGATTTGTGTGTGTGTGTGTGTGCAACTGTTTTTGCCCACCCTGAAAGTAACCCCCTTCTGACTATGGGGATGCATGCTGGGTATGTTCATGTTTCTATAATCAACTGAACGCTGACCTGAATTACAGCATCTTTACTGTGCATATTTTTTGATCTTCTGCATGTGTATATGCACAAAGGGAAGTAAGGCACTGGCAGGTCTGCGCTTGAAGTTGACCTGGGAGATGGTAAAAATCCCCACCCGTAATTCACCGCTGAGATTTGAACCTTCGATTTCATGGAACCATGGGATTGAAGTTGAATGGTCTTAACCACTTGGCTGTACTGTCCGTCTTTGAAATCTCCATAGGCCAGCATAGTCGTTGTCAACATAAAACATTGTAATGGTGACTTACCTTGATTGAAAAAAAACCACGGTTTCTCGATTGAGGATGAGTGTACAAAAACAGTCGTGTGACAAATAGGAACATTCAGGCAAAGTGGGTTCACAATCCACAATCCATACAGTGAGAAACACTGTTTTCTTTGTTGTTGTTTTGACAGAGAGAAACAGTGTTTTCCTTGTTGACAGAGAGAAACGCTGTTTTCTGTGTTTTCTTTATTGGCAGAAACAGTGTTTACTGTGTTTTCCTTGTTGACATGGAGAGAAACGCTGTGTTCTGTGTTTTCCTTGTTGACAGAGAGAGAAACGCTGTGTTCTGTGTTTTCCTTGTTGACATAGAGAGAAACGCTGTTTTCTGTGTTTTCCATTTGACAAACGCTGTGTTCTGTGTTTTCCTTGTTGACAGAGAGAGAAACGCTGTGTTCTGTGTTTTCCTTGTTGACAGAGAGAGAAACGCTGTTTTCTGTGTTTTCCTTGTTGACATAGAGAGAAACGCTGTTTTCTGTGTTTTCCTTGTTGACATAGAGAGAGAGAAAGGCTGTTTTCTGTGTTTTCCTTGTTGACAGACAGAGAAACGCTGTTTTCTATTTTTTCCTTGTTGACATAGAGAGAGAGAGAGAGAGAGAGAGAAACGCTGTTTTCTGTGTTGTCATTGTTGACACAGAGAGAGATAAATGCTGTTTTCTGTGTTTTCCTTGTTGACATAGAGAGAAACGCTGTTTTCTGTGTTTTCCTTGTTGACAGAGAGAGAGAGAGAAACGCTGTTTTCTGCGTTTTCCTTGTTGACATAGAGAGAAACGCTGTGTTCTGTGTTTTCCCTTGTTGACATAGAGAGAAACGCTGTGTTCTGTGTTTTCCTTGTTGACATAGAGAGAAACGCTGTTTTCTGTGTTTTCCTTGTTGATATAGAGAGAAACGCTGTGTTCTGTGTTTTCCGTGTTGACATAGAGAGAAACACTGTTTTCTGTGTTTTCCTTGTTGACAGAGAGAGAAACGCTGTGTTCTGTGTGTTCCTTGTTGACAGAGAGAGAGAAACGCTGTGTTCTGTGTTTTCCTTGTTGACATAAAGAGAAACGCTGTGTTCTGTGTTTTCCTTGTTGACGTAAAGAGAAATGCTGTGTTCTGTGTTTTCCTTGTTGACATAGAGAGAAACGCTGTGTTCTGTGTTTTCCTTGTTGACATAGAGAGAAACGCTGTTTTCTGTGTTTTCCTTGTTGATATAGAGAGAAACGCTGTGTTCTGTGTTTTCCGTGTTGACATAGAGAGAAACACTGTTTTCTGTGTTTTCCTTGTTGACAGAGAGAGAAACGCTGTGTTCTGTGTGTTCCTTGTTGACAGAGAGAGAGAAACGCTGTGTTCTGTGTTTTCCTTGTTGACATAAAGAGAAACGCTGTGTTCTGTGTTTTCCTTGTTGACGTAAAGAGAAATGCTGTGTTCTGTGTTTTCCTTGTTGACATAGAGAGAAACGCTGTGTTCTGTGTTTTCCTTGTTGACATAGAGAGAAACGCTGTTTTCTGTGTTTTCCTTGTTGATATAGAGAGAAACGCTGTGTTCTGTGTTTTCCGTGTTGACATAGAGAGAAACACTGTTTTCTGTGTTTTCCTTGTTGACAGAGAGAGAAACGCTGTGTTCTGTGTGTTCCTTGTTGACAGAGAGAGAGAAACGCTGTGTTCTGTGTTTTCCTTGTTGACATAAAGAGAAACGCTGTGTTCTGTGTTTTCCTTGTTGACGTAAAGAGAAATGCTGTGTTCTGTGTTTTCCTTGTTGACAGAGAGAGAAACGCCGTGTTCTGTGTTTTCCTTGTTGACAGAGAGAGAAACGCCGTGTTCTGTGTTTTCCGTGTTGACAGAGAGAGAAACGCTGTTTTCTGTGCTTTCCTTGTTGACAGAGAGAGAAACGCCGTGTTCTGTGTTTTCCTTGTTGACATAGAGAGAAACGCTGTTTTCTGTGTTTTCCTTGTTGACATCAAGAGAAACAGTGTTTTCTATATTTTCTTTATTGACATAGAGAGAGACAGACAGACAGACAGAGACAGAGAGAAACGCTGTTTTCTGTGTTCTGTGTTTTTCCTTGTTGACATAGAGAGAAACGTTGTTTACAGAGGGAGAGGTTTCAGCGGCAGATGGAATACGCCAAGACCGTGAAAGACAAAAACACGCGGGAGCTGCCCGCCAAGAAGCCGCCTGCCTTCCCGCGACCCAAGGAAACAGACGACATGTACAGCAAACGGAAAATGGTGAGGCCAGGCACTTGAGGCCAGACGTCAGTTCACACTTTCTGTCTTTCTTTCTTTCTTTCGATTTTGTTGTTGGAACATGGGAGATTTATTTTTTTTATTTTTTTATTTTTTATTTTTTAATTCTTTTATATCGAGGATAATAGAATAAGCACTTGTGTGCTTTTTTACATCCAGTCCCCGTGTGTATGCGGTTTTGTGAATTCTGTCATCTGTTCCCACCGGCACGCAATGGCCTACTCTTACGAAAAGCGGGACAGGATTTAACGTGTGCGCAAGATGGTCTGTGTGCGTTCGCACACGGGGCCTCAGTTTATAGTCTCATCCGAAGGATTTTTGTGGAGAGTGGAGTCTGCACTGATGTTAACTCCAGGGGGAAATATCCCCTTGAACGGGAATCGAGAGATGGGAGATGACACTGTGTGCGTTACAGCTGAGAAGTTGAAGTGCTTGAGGCCAAGTTTTGATTACCATTATGCGCACATGAGACCGCTTTGTCTGACTCCTCAAGAAGTGGAGGGAAAACACACACACACACACGAACACACGCACCTTTTTTCCCAGTGTTCTTTTGGCGTGGAATACATGATGTGTATCTTTTGATCTGTTGTAGTTTGATTAGCTATATTTGTTCGTAAGGTAAATTCATTTCTTTCATTGTATTATAGTCACAGTAGTTAGACAGTTCCTTAACCCTTTTTTCTGAATTGTTTGCCTTTTGGTGTCTAATATCACTTAATGTGAATAGACGTTAAATTGAAGAACAACACACGCACGCACACACACACATGCACACGCGCACACACATACACACACACACACACACGCCTCTCGCACATACACCCACACACACACACACTTATATATTTAACACACAAGCCTGTGAACAAAGCATCAACTCCTACTAATCCCCCTCTCTCCATGCTTGGTCGCCAGGCTATAGAGTATGCCAAGAACGTCCCCAAGCCTACCATCAAGCCCAGGGCCAACCCCTACAACAACTATGAGATGGCCTCCAAGCTGTCGCCCATCGCCAAGCCTGCCAGGATGGAGCAGTCGCCAGTCCCCATGCCAGAACCCACCGTGGACGTCCTTGACCTTGAGAAGCTGCACGAACGTCACGAGCAGGACAAACGGAATGCCGACATTATTCGGCAAAAGACTCAGGGGATCTCCTCGTAGGCAGCGCTTGTGATTTGGGTTGGGGAGGATGGGGTTGTTAGCAAGAGGGAGAGAGAGTGTGTGTGTGTGTGAGTGTGTATGTGTTTGTGTGTGTCTGCCTTCCTGCCTCCCTGCTTGTGTATGTACATGCATGTATGAATATGTATGTATGAGTCAAAGAGATAAGCCAGGCATAGATTATTTTTGTGTGTGTGTGTGTGTGTGTGTGTGTGGAAAGCTGTTATCATGAATGTGCATGTTAGTGTATAAGTATGCTCACACCAGTCATGCAAGTGCTTGTGTGAGTTTTGAGAACATTACTGTGATTTCTATTCTGTGAAATCGTTTGCCATGAGATTTTACACAAAATAATGTCTCGGTGTTGCTGAGTTTTGTTTTGGTTGTTTTTGTTTTTTGTTTTTTTTGGGGGGGATGTAAATAATGAATTGGAAGAAAACATGGTTTTTTCCAATTTTAACAAGGAAAAAAGACAAATTTGAGTTTTTTGTGTGTTTTTTTTTTCATGGGGGAGGGGAGAAGGGAGGGACCATAGACGTATGCAGACAGTTTGGGGGGATAATTGTAAAGGAGGTAATATGGAGATATTTTAGAGAGCAAGTTTGCCCCGATAAATTTCACAAATAACCAGAAATGCGAAAACAATTTCCAACAATTACCATCCCCCCCCCCTCAAAAAAATTTCATTCCAAATTTTACCTAATGGAATATGTCTTATAAACAAGGTCTTTGTCTTTAAAAGAAAATCATACATAATGGAACATGCCTAATAAACAAGGTCTTTGTTTTAAAAACCAAACCGAAGCATACATACCTGAAGTTTTACAAACCTTTGACAGCTAAGCAAAGAGCCCACAGACACCTACCAGAGATGATCACAGTCCCGCACATCACAACAGGGACAGTAAACTAATGGGGTGTGTGATCGACAAGTGCATCTGAAAAGAATGGTTTTTGTCCTGGAGAAAGAAATCCCCTTGGAACAGAAGCAAAGGCAGGAAGGATCGGTGGCCTACAGATCACACACCCATCTGGAAAGAGCAGCAAGTAGCAGGTTCACTATCTCTTTGAACCTAAACTTTTCCCCATATCTACTAGACCTTGAGTGATAGTCTGGGTGCTGGTCTTTCAGATGAGACCATAAACCTGATGCTGATTACAATAAACACACATAAAAGACCTACCGCAACAAGATAGATGTCACTGGCAAAGTTCTGTGGGAAAAAAAGATTATTGCAGGGAAAGAAATGAACATTTCGACAGGATTTTATTTTTTTAGGGTGAGTGGCACTGCTCTTGTGGCACATGACATAAAAAAGGTCCATGTATTGTGTGGTTAAAATAAGGAGATGAAGGGTGGTATCTAGCTTTTACAACAGCAGTTTGATCACCCCTTCTGCCAATCTCAGCATCCAAGAGTTATCCCCGGCACAAAGCCAGTTTGAAAGTTCATTTGTAGCGGCAGTTATGTGAGGAGGCTTTAACAGGCTTTTCAGGGAGCTTTTAGAAGAGAAGCAGGATCAGTTAATTACTTTTCTTTGATGCCACCGACTTAGTGACTCTGACATGTTTCGACTAGGGAAGAGTGTCGTAATTATCTTCCTTATATGGCAGAAGACGCTGAATCTTACCATGCTTACATCTTGGTTCAAAAAAATGTTTATTCAGAAAACACGGTTCTTATACACGTAAGCCCTGTGAGCAACAAGAAGCTAATAGCTTATAGCAAGCTCCATGCTTATATCTTCAGCTGCACTTTCTAAATCAAGGTCTTCATTTTCCCCCCTTTTTATAGCATACAAATATATACTGTGAAACATTTTATCACCAGTACAATCATAGGCCTCTTTTTTCGGCATCATCAGGTCTGTTTTGAAAAGTTTTCAGAAGAAAACAAATCTGTTGCAAGATTTTATGACTTGACATTTCAAGTCCTCAAAAAAGGTGTTTTAGAATTCAACGATCTTCACAGGAGGAACTGTATGAAATTTCTGGCGTGTTACACAGAGCTTCTCTTTCTGTTTTGCCTAACCTCCATGAGGAGCTGTGTGGGGACTGAAGAGAATGCTTCAGGCTGGGTGTGCTGGGCGAGTTGAACCTGTTTGATACACTCTAGGTCACAGGGTGCTGGGGGACGGGATAGCCTGGTGGTTAGAGTGTTGCACTTGAGGTCTGGCAGACCGGGTTCAAGCCACCAGCAAGACACTTGTTCAAGGGGACTTTTTGTCCTTGAGTTAACACAAGTGCCGACTCCATTCTTCTGTAAGTCATAGGATGAGACTATAAACTGACGTCCCTTGTGTGAATGCAGGCATAACATCTTGCATATATGTTAAAACCTGTTCTGCCTGTCAGAAGAGTAGACCAGTTAATGCTGGTGGGACTGGATGACAAAATTTACAAACCTGCATACACACAGGGCTTTGATGTAAAAAAAAATAAATAAAAAAATTTAAAGCTCATAAACGCTTAATCGATTATCCTTGAAATGAAAGAATAAATGAATGAATCAATAAAATTAAATGTACATAGGAAAACCAAGGAGATTAAAATAAAAGGTTGATGTCTTTTTCAAAGAGTTGTCGTACATTTTATTGTACATGAATCTGTTACTCTTCGACAATGATTATCACAAAATTGTCACTTTAGCCTGGTGATGTTAAGTATGACTATAAATTTGCATGTTGTTGATTTGATGATTGCTCAACTTAGGAGATTCTGTCAAATGCTTATGAGTAATGGAGCTTGGAGTGCCAGTGGTGTGTACTGTGTGCATGACTGTAAGGAGCCACCAAAAGGGGTTTTGTGTCTGTGGCATGCAGAGTGGAGAAATCATTGTACTCGGTTGAGTATATTCAGTTGTGTTGTATGTTTTGTACTGTATTGTCATTTATTGTATTGTTTTTGCATTGTATTTATGGTTGTGGCAGATTTTCCTTTGTTAAATTTGGGTCGTTTTCTCCTGAGAGAGTGCTTTGTTAGAACCCTGAGCTCCCCCCCCCCCCCCCCCTCCCCCTCCTTTTTTTTTTTCCCCTTGTTTTTCTTTGCATTTATATTTTGTTCGCCTATGACATTTTCTACAGAATAAGCAAGGCTCAGCTTTCTTGTTGCTATAAATTCTGTTTATTGCCATAAGTTGTTTGTTTTTTTAATGTGTCTATCACTAAATGTACATTGCAATTAGGACCGTCTCATCCAAAAGACTAGCACTTAGACCACCACTCTGGGTCCGGTTTGGAGTGAAGGGTGGGGTGGGGGTGAAGGGGGAGTCTGAACTTTTTGCTCATGAAGCCACACCACCTTTTTTTTTTTTTTTAGAGCAAGCTGTTTATAAAACGCCTACAATACATGGTTACTATTGCTAGACTTGTAACAGAGACTATACTCTGACCAGACTGTGATATAAGACAAAGTATTACACAGCACACTGAAGCCTGTCCGCTATTTCACACTGCTGGAAACACATTCCACTTCTTGAGAGTTCATGCTGTACAAACTTTCTATCACCTTGTTTTTCTTGTGGGGCAAGTGTATGGCGATGGGTGTGTGTGTATAGCTTGACTTTTTGTTTTCTTGACTTCCCCCCCCCCCTCCCCCCCAGACTTGTTGATAAGGAGTGGTCAGGGCCACTGCGCTCAAGTTTTCGGGCAGTGTGTTGTGGGGCAAGGGGGGAGGGAACCTGCCTGACAGTTTATCACTCTTCTTGGGGGAGAGTGTCAGAGAATGGAAAAGTGCGTGTGTGCTGTGTGTGTGCGTAATTTCTGCCTGTTGCTGAGGTGTTACTGAGCAGTTTTTAAGTGCGGGAGTTACAAATTGTGAGAACAGTGCTCATCCAAGATTTTGTGCTGTATATATATATATATATGTCAAACACTCGGGATCATTCGTACCATTTCATTGATGTCTGGCTGTGAAGAAAACATGTACATGGCTTTGTGTCTTTTTTTTTCACTTGTCCGTCCACGATGCTGTGATACAAAGCTTTGTGATCTTGACATCTCTCACTCAGTGTCTTCTTTAGTTTTGGAGATAAATTGAACAAAAAAATGTGTGTGTTTTGCAGCGTCATATACTTCAATGTTGTATAGATGGATTCTGTTGACTGTAAGCTTTACTGTTGTGCTGCACAACTGGTGACTATTCAAGTGCAACATTTGAATTTCATCTTTAAATTTCACTTTTCTTTTTTCCTTGTTCAGAGACTATTCAAATGCAACATTTGAATTTCATCTTTAAATTTCACTTTTCTTTTTTCCTTGTTCAGAAGTAAAACTAAGAAAACAATTATATTCAGGGCTGCACTTTCCCTTACAGTGTCTTATGTTTCCTCATTTCATTGCTTGCATGGTTGCACAAATGTAGTATGCATAGTATGCATGCTTTCATAATGTGAACACAACGAAAATAAATCCAGTAAATTATTATATAATCTGATTTTTGCATTTGTCTGCGAGCACCTGTGTATGCCCTTGCAACAGAACTGTGTGTGTGTGTGTGTGCGTGTGTGCTAGCATGCTTATTTACATAAATCCATTTGCAGCTATCCTGTAACATTTTGTGTGTCCATGAATTTATTGAATAGAAATTGCCCGCTGCCGTTTAGTTCGATTCTTTTTTCATTCCTCGGCTAGACTTTGGAGGCTCACCAACGGTGAGAAGTGTGCATGTAGGCCACTACTTTTGCCCACCATTAAGGTAGCCTCATTTCTGCTTCAGGAAGGAAGTCTCATCTACAAGATTCAGCGCTATATAAATTCCATGTATTATTATCATTATTAATCACCACACCATCGTGCATGCGTTTTTGTTTTGTTTTTTCTTTGGTGGGTTTTTTTTTTTTTTTTGGGGGGGGGGGGGGGCTGTTGTTTGGGGGGGTTTGTTGTTGTTGTTGTGGGTTTTTTGGGGGGAGGGTGTTGCTTGGGGTTTTGTGGGTGGGTAGGGAGTAATATATTTTTTGTCATCCATTCTTAGCAGCTAAGATTGTTCCTCTTACTGGACTTTCTCCCTTAACTTCTTGAGGAGTCTTTGGGGTACCGCACTGACGTTTTCTGGCAGAGTGTCATGGGCACGTTGAAGTTGAAGCTGGTGGAGCCCGGCAAGGATCTTATTGGAGCATCGTATCTTGTTCGATTCTGTACAATTCATAAATCAAAGGTGGACAAAATCACTGTAAAGCAAGCTGCATGCATTTTATTTGTGATATAAATGTCTACCCCTTCCAAATATTTTCATAGACACTGTAGTGGTTTTTTTGTTTGGGGGGTTTTTTTTGGGGGGGGTGGGGGGGGGGTGCTTCATTTTCTTCTTTTTTTCAACTTGATTTTGAAATGGAAGAGAAATGATGAATGTTAGGATTGGGGTAGGGGTGGGGAGAAGAGTTATGAGAGTTACAACGTAAGCAGTGTAAAATTGAGGAAATTTCACAAAATAAAGTGTTCTTGCCAGTCACATGTGTGTGTGTAACTGTAGGCATATGTATGTGTATGTGTGTGCATGTGTGTGTGAGTTGCATGAAAGATTGTGTAAGTTTTACAGTTGTGAACTGCTTTGATTTTTTTTTTAAAAACAACAACATAAAGCCAACACACACACACACATATACGTGTATTCTTATTGCACATACACACTCCCATCACACACTTTCTCTTCTCAAATTATAAACATGGATAAAAACATGACATATGGGCACTGACTCAGACTGTGTAATTCCTGTGAACAATGGAATAAAAATAAAAAACACCACACTTTAACATGCGTGTCGATCAACTTTATTGTATTCTGAAGTTTTTATATCTGACAATCTCTATTTCTCATGATGCACTCAAAATACAGAAGCATGCACACACACACACACACACACACACACACTTTGACACTCGCTCGCGTCCCTCTGCATAATTAACATAATGTATTTATTCATTCATACATTCACGCTCACAGCAAATACCAACAATTGCTACACCAATTTTTAAACTGTAAACACATACGTGAGCACACACACAATTACACACACACATACATACACACTATACACACACGCTGCATAACATAATAAACTCAAGCAAGCATTCTTTTCCACAAGACATCCTAAACATTATACTATAAACAAACCCATTAACACTCGCCCCAAAATCAAGTAACACATATATATATATCCACACACTACAATAAATTCCAACCTGAAAAACATATCCCCAACTGAACAGTTTGGCTTCCAGACACCTGTACTCGCTATCTTTCCTCATCTCCTTTCCTCAGATCTACAAATTTTCCTTCTTTTATCACAACCTTGCCATCCTTCACATCTTGCGCGACCTGGGAGGCATAGGTGGCTTGGAATAGGTCCCGGGCTGTCATCTTATTCTGGTGAATGTCCTTCACTTTGTACGACACGTATGCCTTCAGCTGTAACAACACCAAAGTCAGAAATGGTTTTTTTATATAATACAAAATGTCAGGAAGGAAGGTGACAGATTGCAGATTGGTTTCAAATGTTCATCTGTAAATAAGTAAACTGTGAAGCTCTGGGTTTGATTCCCTGCCTTGCCTTTTCTTCCCAGTTTGACGAGTAAATCAAACTGACTGTCAAAGTTCTTTGGATGAGATTATAAACCGAGGCCCTGTCTACAAATGCATGCAGAACATCTTGCACAATTATATGTTAAAAACCCATTCTCACTCTGCCTTACAGAGGAGTAGGCCATTTCGTGCCAGTAGGAATGGATAAAAAATTTTAAAAGCCTGCACACAGGGGTTGTGTTTAGATACCATCCCTGAAGTCAGAATGTGACTACCTAAATGGTAAGAGAAAAACAGAAAAACACATGCATGATACACAAAACACATGTACACAAAATTCTTACCATTGGTGAACCTTGGAACTCTAGCCAAGGAACAGGGGGGGGGGGGGGGGGGGGGGGGGGGGGGAACCCATATAATGTGAAAATACACAAAAAAATTTTAAACAACAAATGACCAATATTTTCAACTAATCTAAAAAAAAATTAATTTTAATTGCTCTCCCCCCCCCCCCCCCCCCCCCCCCCCCCCCCCCCCCCCCCCCCCGCACATGGGGCCTCAGTTTAACGTCTAGTTTGAACAAGAACCTGACCACAACTTCTACATGCATGGTTTAGCTGCTGCATGTTCCCCAGCTGCACACCCTGGGGGTCACCCAGAATGGGCACAGTTTCACTTACCTCATCTTGGTATGTCAGATGAGAAGTTTGCATATAATTCAATACAGCTCTTTCTTTTCCAGTACCTCACCACACAGGCAGCCATACTCTGACTTCAGAGGGTTTTTTTTTCTCCTTAAACTCTTTCACTGCCAAGTTTCTGACTGAAGAACTCTCTTCAGCGCCAAGGATTCTTCGGCACCGTTGTTGATTTCTCGGCATTCAGTCAGTGTCAGAATAATAACACAATCGGTTTTTCTACTCAAAAGTGGGTGAAGGGGGATGGTATGTCTGCTATTACACATACAAGTCAACTGTAAGTGTGAAACCTTGTTACTGTATAAAAAAAAACCCTCTCCTTCTTAACACGACCTACGCTTTTGGTGAAAATCAAAGTCACCTATGGCAGGCAGCGTCAGACTAAGAGTAAGACTTCAGAGTTAAAGAAGAATGCAAGTTGTTATCCTAAGAGCTTGTTATAGCTGAAGAAAATCTCAACATTAAAAAACAAATCAACATTTGAATCTAATAATGTAGACCCTGCCAGTTTGCTTGCATCGATAACTGATAGAGCCTTCACCTGGAGCCACATTTTGTTTTCTGTCTTTTCAATTTGCTTGCAATTTTGGCCCCCCAAAAATAACAAGAAAAAAAAAGTTGTCTCACAAAAAAAAAAAAAAAAAAAAGTTGCCTAGCTTAGAACCTTTTGAAACATTTACATTACTGTAGATAAAAGTCTTTGAACTGTGAATTGAATTGTTACAGTTTAAACAGCAAAGCGGAAACTAATAGTAATATGTAAAAGGAAAATGATTTTTTTAAATGTATTGGAAACTCACTGGGAAGTCAGTCAGATCCGGGACAACAAAGTTGGGAATCATCTCAGGAATATTTCGATAAATCCCTCTCTTCTTGTCATAAAATCCCGCTGGCTGTACATCTGAAACATGACAATGAAGAGATCATTTTTGTACACATGTGTAAGAGCTTTAATAATAATACTAATACTAATAGACTCTTTATCTTTTTTGTCTTTCTTCTGTAATGTTGCATCTTGTTTTTTTCCTCAGCTAGAGCTCTGAAGTCTGAGGTTCACCAAATGACCAATGGATTGATTTTGCATATATATATGCAACTGTTTTTGCCCACCTTTAACAGTTTAAGCGAGCCACATTCCAACTTTGGAGATGATGTTAAAAATAAAGAGACTAACCACAGCACCAGGGTGTGCATGCCTTTTCTTCTACGTTTTTGTCTCCAAGGCGGCAAGGTTGGTTTTTTTTTACTATTTTAGTCATCCATTCTTACCAGCACACATTGGTCTACACTTCTGAAAGGCAGAGCAGGGGGTTTTGGTTTTTTTAACATATAAAAAGTGTTCTGCTTGTATTTGCACATGGGACCTCAGTTTACTGATGATGATTTTTTTTAAAACAAACCAAAAAACATGTGAAAATGATCGGGAAAATCCAACACAACTTACAGTTACACAACGTCACAAGTCATGCAGCCAGATTCAGAGCAGCGAAAAATTGTCACAAAATAGCGAATATCTCTTTATGCTATAGTTTATACTATTGTTAGCTTTTAGCTTTATAACAATTTATAAGGCCTTATACTAGTTAGAGTTATACTTATAAGTAGTAAAGTACCCAACCTAGGCCAAACTGCCAAAAGTATCACTATATGATATGGTATATGTGATATCACTTTTTTATTATTAATATTATCAGTGTAAATAAAAATTAAAATCTGAGAATTTCACTGTCGCTTCAGTGTACATCATTACATGATATCATTATCAGTCATAAAACTCATATACTATATAGTTCTACACACATCTTTTACACCCATCTGATCAGAAATCTTTAATCAGTTTAATGTAAATAAAAACATTGCATGTAGTTTTCCTCAAAATGGCCACTGGCAAATAAATTTTCAAATAATAATAATGTATGGAATTTATGTAGCACTGAATCTTGTAAAGCAACAAATCAAAGCCCTCGAATAACATTAAATTAACACTGACTGAAAACAGTGAAGTAATTCAAAATACCTGGGGGTTGCATCTTTTTCACTATATTTCAATGGTTTCAAATATGTACTAACTACAAATCTGTACTAACTACTATGACTGCAAATCCCAAAATGCATTTGAAAATGATTCAATTTAATATATTCCAGGTTTTTTTCATGCACTTCTACTAGTCACTAGTGAGTAGTGTCAATGTCTTTTTATTTACAAGTTTCAAATAACACAAGTTTTACTTAGTAGGCCTATTGATTATCATCACTAATAGTAATACAGTAATAGTGTAATACTAATACTGTAATAGTTCATAACTGACAGCTTTGCACACTCGCACTAAAGTACATATAAATTTAATGTACATGGGACACGTACGTGCAAGCGATGCATAACAGTACGCGCGCGCGCGCGCGCACACACACACACACTCTCTCTCTCTCTCTCTCTCTCTCTCTCTCTCTCTCTCTCTCTGAGTCGCTTACTATGCACAGCAAGCTGCTTTTCCATCATTTCACTCCCTCCTTTGCGAAATCGTGCTCCATGTTTTCCAGTCACAGGAAAGCGTTTATCGAAGGGTTCTCTGCTCTTCCGGCCAGCAACACACGCACTGGTGCTAAAACCACGCGTCAATGATGTCAATCTGCACGACCACATGATGTAAATCGTGAATCTATACGGTGTATCACATATAATTTTCACGTAAGTTACTAAACTTTTTCGTCAGTGTCTGCTGCAAGGTCGCGAACATGGCCGGAAGAAGCCACATGTGCATCAGAGGTAGATTGAGACCGTTTATGAATAGAGATATTTGATGGAGAAAAGTCCCTCTTGGTGTGATATTAAATGGTTTGATAATATCATACACTATTCTTTAGTGCTTTCTTTATTAACAAATGCTGAAAGGTGAATAAAAATTTCAAAAATGACATTCGTTTTGTTACTTGGCACATATCCTTATTCAGTTCAACGAACCGCTGCTAAGACGCAGCAACGTAAACAACATGGCGCTGAAAACGGTGGACCTAACCCAGCAGCCGCATCGTGCCATCTTTACAGGTTGCACACAAGAAGAAGTGAACTATGCTAAAACCTTCTGGCAGTCGCTTCAACTCCTCCCACCCATGGAGTCACGTTTAGTGTCCAGTGACATCAAGCAGAGGCTGAGGAAGGCGCCGCCATCACGATCTATGAGTGAGTCCGAAAAACTCGATTCTTTCTCGAGCGAACGTGGCTTTTCATTTAGCGTATCCCTTAGTAACAGCTCTAAACTCTCAGGAAAACCCAATAACAGTATCACCGTTCACCCCAGGCCTAGAGTTGGATCAGATTCCTTAACAACGCAGACATCCCAAATTCCTAATTTTGGAGAGGCCATGGGAGATATTTGTGATAAAGAAGAGACAGGTCCGCAAGACAGAGGGAAAAATAATGAATACCCCAGCCATAGAAAATTATCAGTGAGCGCAGCAGCAACACCAGCAAGTGGGGGAACTATACCAGCAGGAAATGAACCAAGCATGTTGGGAGCTGGGGGACGAGAGTTTTGGTCACGGTGGTTAGGAGAAAAGGAGGAGGGTGCAGAAAGTGAACTGACCAGAACTATCGTCCCCTTCAGTGGGGAAGACTTATGCCGGAGGAAAGGGTTCTTGAACTGGGGGGAGAAGACTTTCCTAACCAAACTCGTGCAAGATACAGGCCCAGTGGAGTGTGGGGGGGAAGAACTGCGAGGTAAACGGAAAATCCAGTACCCACCTAGTGTTGTACAGAAAACACCTGATTGTGTGGCCAATCCACAAGTCCAAGTGATGGCCAGTGAAAAAGACAAACCACCACCCCAGTCTCAATCTCCCCAAATGCCCAGACACCTGAACAAGAAGAAGCAGCGACTGGTTGGAAAACAACAGTCTGTGCCCTCAGCCTTTCAAAGCAGGAACATCCCCCCAGATCACTTTCCACATCTAGCCAGTTCTCGCAGCTTTGTGCACAACCTTCTACAGCCTGTCTTGAACGCATTGCCAGACAGTTTGACCAAAAACCTCACTCCCATTGAACAAGAAATACCAGAAAAACAAAAGACTCTAAAAACAGCAGGAGTACAAAAGACTCTCCTTGTAGAAGTTGACAAAGGCAGTCATAAAGATAGCAATACACGCAAAGTATCTGTAAAACTTGTCATAGAGTCGAATGACAAAGCAAAAGTACCTGCAAAGAAATCGCTCAAAAAGACTTCCAAATCGGGTATGCCTGAAACTGAAAAAAGTGTCAGCATGCCCCATCCGGCAAGTGACGCTGCAGTTCTCTGCAGACCCAGCAAGGACCTTGTCTTCTGGACATATTGATCATAACTGATGCCATCAATATTCTTGTTTTATTTTGAACAAAAAAAAACTCACCAGAAATTTGGAAACACAACTGAATTTAAAAAAATCAAACAAACAGCTAAGCACCTGAATTTGCCAAAGCAGAAATTTCAACCAAAAAAAAAAAAATTGAAGGTGTTAGATTATAGGTGTCGTCATATGTGCACATATATTCTTGCATGCAGGCAAGCATGCACACAGAATTAATTGCAAGAATACACACACACACATACACACACACACACACACACACACACACACACACAAGTCCTTCGGATGAGACTATAAACCGAGGCCCCGTGTGCAAACGCACGCAGAACATCTTGCGCACATGTTAAATCCTGTTCCGCTTTTCATAAGAGTAGGCCATTGTGTGCCGTGGGAACAGATGACAGAATTCACAAATCCGCATACACACGGGGACTGGATTAAAAAAGCACATAAGTGCTTATTCCATTATCCTCGATATAAAAGAATAAAATAAAATTTTAAAAATAAAAATGAATTAAAAACATACATAAACGCACACTAACACACACACACACACTTACACACAGAGCAAAGAATACATGTATATGTATGCATTAGACAAAATTAAGCATGACCAAATATCAAGTTCTGTTCATGTTTATTTTTGTTTTTGATTTAGAAAAAGATCTTTAAAGACGTACTGTAATGGAAATAAATTGCTCTTTAAATAAACAGACTTTTTATGCTGATGCATTTTATTTTTGTGAGGGTTTTTTGTTGAGGTGTTTGTTGTTTGTTTTTTGTGTGGGGGGGGGGGGGGGGGGGGGGGGGGGGTTCCATCAATCATGGCAAGCTTTAAATAATTTTAAAGTACACCACCACTTCATCTGCCCATGTCTGTCTGTCTGTCTGCCTGCCTGTCCTGTCTGTCTGTCTGTCTGTCTGTCTGTCTGTCTCTCTCTCTCTCTCTCTCTCTCTCTCTCTTCTCTCTCTCTCTCTCTCTCTCTCTCTCTCTCTCTCTCTCTCACACCCACACACACACACACACACACACACACTCACACACACACACATGCGCACGCACACACACACACACACACATACACACACACAAACAAAAGTGCATATTCCATCATCCTTGATATAAAAGAGTAAAAGTTATAAAATAAAATAAAATAAACACGCACACGCACACACACACACACACACACACACACACACACAAGTGCATATTCCATCATCCTTGATATAAAAGAGTAAAATTTTATAAAATAAAATAAACACACACACACACACACACATACACACACACTCAATATGTACATTGCTCTACCTCTCTGGGTCTTTTCTCCTCCTTATTCTACCTCTCGTGCTCATTGAAATTGTTTTACTTTGAAATGGCAAGATTCCTTTCATAGTATATAAGCCATTAATTTATTTTGCATTGGTTTGATATTGTGATACTAACCTCAGTATGTTTCAGGAAAAAAAAACTCCAGAAGCTGCTATTGTATGAGTGGGTTTCTTTACTTGCAATGGATTTTTACTGTATGTACAAAATGTTGGTTTATCATAATTATGTTCAGAAAGACTAGCATTCAGACCACTGCTCGAGGTCAAGTGGAGAGAGACAGAGAGAGACAGACAGAAAGACAGACTGACAGGAACACACACACACACACACACACACACACACACACACGCATGCATCACCCCTGCTTCCCTGGCCTACACACATGTACATACAAATCTGTTAGCATGCAAGCATGTGATGCCAAATGTTCAGTGGTTGACGGGGTTTTTAAAGTTGGATTTTTTGTTATTCTTGTTGTTATTTTTGCATGATTTTTTGCATTGCATGCTTGTGTTTTGTTTTCCCCCTAGGTAATTATACAAGCGGCCGTTACACGGTATCACAAGGTAAGTCACTCTGTTTATCTGTCCATTTGTGTGTCTTATCATTCCGTCTGTCTGTCTGTCTGTGAGTCTACTTAGTCATATATTTGGATCAGAGATTGTGTAGATGAAGGCTATAATACTCTTTCTTACAATTGAGTGGCAAAGCATAAGGTAGATCTGACTGATTTGGTTTGTTTCACCCCCCCCCCCCCCCCTCCCCCTTCAGTAGTTGTAATCTTTAACACTAGTTTACCATTTTCATATTACAATCTTTTTTAAGTCTATGAAAATTCTGGTAGACGAGGTTGTGGAAAATGGTCTCAGACGTAAAATCTCACCATTGGTGAACCTTGGATAGTCCAGCAGTTGATGCAAATTGGGGTGACGCCAACAAGAGGAGATAAAGAAGAAGAAGAAGAAGAAGAAGAACACAACAACAACAACACAACAACAACAATAACAAGAAGAAGAAGAACAACAACAACAAAAACAAGATGACGGGAAAGGAGGAGAACCTACCTCCCTCTTACCTACCCCCTTCCCTACTCCCCTAACCCACCCCTTCCTTCCCTCACAACCTAGCCTCCATCCTCCCCAAACTACCCCATCCTTCCCCCCTAAACATACCTCTCCTCCTCTCAGCCTATCCCTCTTCCCTCCTCTTAACCTACCACCTCCCCAGGTAACCAATCTGCTCCCAGCTCCCACACCCCTCCTTCCCCTTAACCTCCCTCTTCCCTCCCTCTCCCCACAACTTGTTCCTCCTTCCCTCTGCACATACCCGTTCCCTCTGCCTCCCCCCTCCCTCCTTCCCCCTAACCTACCCCCCTTTCCCACTCCATCCCCCAATAACATCATCCCCTAACTAACCCTTCTCCCCTCTGCCTACTCCCCCCCCCCCTTCTTTCCCTTCCAACTAACCCTCCCCCCATCTCCACCCCCTGTAACCTACCCCTTCCTTCCCTAACAACTTACCCCTCCTTCCCTCTCTTACATACCCCCTCCCCCCTGACCTACACACCCCCCTCCCCCCTCCTAAACTACCTTCTCCTTCTGCCCTCCCAATCTAAATCCCTGCTGACATACCCCCCTCCTCATCTAAACCCTCTCCCCCCCCCCCCCCCCCCCCCCCCCCCCCATCCCTCCCCAAGATGGCCTTTTAACCAATGGTGACGATGATGATAATGATGATCATGATGATCACAACGACAATGACAACGACTATGATGATGACGATGATGATGAAGGTGACTAGATGTTGTTTGTAGTAGATCTATTCATTGCGATACGATTTTCCAGTCACGTAGTACATTGCTCATCTCCTGTGTGTGGATGCAGCCTCCCACCTCCGCGAGTTTTTCGTGCGGGCAAAGACGATGGAGAACATTGAGGAATACCGGAGACTGCGTAAGTTTGCCTCTGCCCGGGAGGAGGAGCGGGAACTGCTGCACAAACATCGCTCCTGGAGAATGAAGGTCAGGCCTGTAGTTTACCACCAGTCAAAGTCGAGTCCAAGTCAAGCTTTTGTTTTCAGATGGTACATTGAATAAGCAGTGCAGCTGCCTTTTTTTCATCAAGCCATCTATCTAAAAAAAAAAAAAAAGTTAAATAATAAATAACACTTTTCCCCAATGTGTGTGTGTAGTTATTTATTTATTTATTTATATTTTATTCTTTTATATCGAGGATAATGGAATAAGCACTCAGGTGCTCTTTTTACATCCAGTCCCCGTGTGTATGTGGTTTTGTAAATTTTGTCATCTGTTTCCACTGGCACACAATGGCCTACTCTTTCAAAAAGCGGAACAGGATTTAATGTGTGCGCAAGATGTTCTGCATGTGGTTGCCTTTTTTCATCAAGCCATCTATCTATAAAAAAAAAAAAGGAATAAATAAAAAAATAAATAAATAACACTCTTCCCCAATGTGTGTGTGTATTTATTTATTTATTTATATTTTATTCTTTTATATCGAGGATAATGGAATAAGCACTTAAGTGCTTTTTTACATCCAGTCCCTGTGTGTATGCGGTTTTGTAAATTCTGTCATATGTCCCCACTGGCACACAATGGCCTACTCGTATGAAAAGCGGAACAGGATTTAACATGTGTGCAAGATGTTCTGCCTGCGTTCGCACAGGGGACCTCGGTTTATAGTCTCTGTGTATGTGTGTGCATGCATGCGTGTGTACATGCGCGTGGGTGCGTGGGTGTGTTTTTGGTGTAATGTAATGAAGTGTAGTGTAGTGTAGTGTCGTGTATGTGATGGGTTCACGTGGGTTCCTATTGGGTTTGCCTGTTGAAGCATTTGTGTGGATACACACATCCAGGCCAATAAGAGACTGTTCGATAATAATGTCTTACTGATTTATTTTGCAGTCTCAAAGAATGCCTGCTGTAAGTTATCTAAGGGATGTCATCCCACCTATCAATACAGTTCACAACAAAGATTGTTTCCTTTGGGTCAATCTGTGTATTGCTGAAAAGATTATATACAGGAACTATCAAAAAATTTTAATACATTACAGTATAGTGTGCTGTAATGTACTGTAGCATAGCCTAGCACAAGGTAGTGTAGTGTAATGCAGTGTGGTGTAGTATAGTATAGTGTAATATGTACATTTCGTCCACAAATTTTTTTAAACATTATGCCTACACAGAAGTTATTGCTGTTTTGGTATCCTATGTAGGAGGCATAGGTTAACGCCCGTACACACCCCGTCACTGTGAAAAGTAACAGAAAAGGTACAAGCATTAAAAAGGGGGATAACCTGTTGAGATTGGTGAATTCTTGATCCAATCCACACAGAAACTGTACAAGAAAGGAAAAGTTGGGAGGGTTTGTTGCTTGATAGACATGTTAATATGTTTCCATAGCATCAGCCAGCACCCACAGAGATCAAAATAAATAATGACAATGATACAGAAGTGATGATACATCTCTTCGTGAAGATTATTTTTAAAAATTTGAATTTTAACTCTCAGAGGACGGCTGTCCACTATAGTGGATCGGTGTAAAGCCACAGTTTTGGACGACTCGCTGCTATAGGGATTTGCTGTTTGCAGTTTTCACGTGGCGGCCGCATGATACTATGACTCGTGCAGCTAAACATAGCTTCGTGAGCCTGTCCAACGTCGAATGCAGTGCGATGTCGGGTGATTCCGTGTGTTCCGAGCTCTTTGTTCGCGGTTGTAGAGAGTAGCCGACACGCCCAGCATTTTTGCATACGTGTCAAAGATGGAGTCAGAAGCAAACTCAGGCAAAATAGCAAGGATCAGATTAGGTCTCGACGACGGCGTTTTACTAAAGCGAGAGCTTCAATCTTTATATATGTAGTAACCCAGCATGTTAGACATAAGTTCAGAAAATTTCATTTTCTTACTATGTGTTTTGTATTCTTTATGATTTTTTTTACTAACCATTACAAATGGTCCGTCTGTGGGGAAAAGCAAGGGAGAGAATTGGCCGTCCCGAGTGAGTTAAAACCCCTGTTTTTTTTATAAAGAAAAAATGGCCATGTTTCTATGTGCTGTGTTTCAGAGAGAGGAAATCTCACGCCGAGTCAACTCCAGCAGCGTGGGTAGTCAGCCCCTGTCCTCCATTTCCGGGATGTCAGCCGATAGTCGCCCTTTCCAGGACATTGAAGACGAACTCTTGCTGGACGAGAGATGGTCCACAGACGTCAAAGACGAGATCTTGAAATTCGAGAAACTGAAGGGCAATGAAGATGCGGATTCTGAAGAGGAGAAGTGATGTTCAACAATGAACACTTTATCTTTAGTCTAGAACACAAAATAACTTTCAGGGAGTGGTGTTTGTTTGTGTGCTGGTTTGTCTGTGTGTTGGTTTGTCTGTATTTCTATTTTCCATCTATGCACAAGGATTTGCTAACTTTGGGACCAGTTGTGATGTGTGTTATGCATTTTTCACAACAGCACAAAAAACATAGCTCATGCACTGTGTTTTGTTCATTAGTATTATTATTAGAAAAAATAGGAGCACGTTCACAAAATAATGTTTGAGATTTTGAAGTATTTCTCCACATCTGTAAAGTTGACGTTCTACTCTAGTCCTGTAGCCTTTTGTGTAAAACATGCAGGTTATGAACAGTATGGTTTTCAGTCTCTCTATGTTTTAAGAAAGAATCGAGATATCTGTCTATGGATTTTTTTTTTAACAATATAGTAATTTTATAATTTAGCTTTAAAAAAAATGTATTTTACATATAAAAATTACACTGCTGTGATCAGTATAGCCCATGCTAGCAAGCAGACAGCAAATATGGGAGAAGTCTTATGCAATCCCAACTGCCTTATGCCTTTTTTGCAGGCCACTTAAGAACATCTTCTTTCTCTTCTTGCATATCAAAGGTATGAAAGTTTGGGCAGTTGTTTCATTGTCTCAGAAAATCATCACCTACAACTTTGCCAGGGTTAAGGTGGTCACTCGCTCTATAATGAACTAAAAATGGCATCAAGCATTGTTAAGAACACCTCTGTGGTCTGTATTTGTCTCTTTGTGTGCACGCACTAAATGTATGGAATATGCTGGGTCGATCGCAAAGTGACCCTTTCATTAGTCATTCCTGTCACATGGCCAAAATCAGATGCGCTGAGCACATCACAAATAAGCAGCCCACCACACCATCATAAAGAACATTGTTCATGGCATTGATCTGCTGAAACCCGTGCAGGAACAGAAACTAGTTGATATATATGGCCACGAAACAAGATCCCAAGGCTTGGCTGAATCCAGACACCGGACACTCGTCAAAGAGGAAGATAAAAGGGTGAACATTAGGAAAGATAGATGGACAGTATTTCAGGGTTCACGTGGAACCTATTGCCAACGACAACTGTAAGGGAGAAGAAGAAGAAGAAGAAGAAGAAGAAGAGAGCCTCTCTCTCTCTCTCTCTCTCTCTCTCTCTCTCTCTCTCTCTCTCTCTCTCTCTCTCTCTCTCTCTGTACAGGTATTCCTAAGGCCAGATTATAGATATAGATATATATATATATATATATACTGAGATTGATGACTAGGTTTAAGTATCATGTTCATTTTTGTGGGAGATGTCATCTTGCCAATCTGTCATTCAATTGATGAATTCATCCATCGATTGCTAGGTTTAAGTATCCTGTTTATGCTGAGGAGGTTGGGGGGAGGGCGTGGGGGGTGGGGGGGTTGCTGCATGTAGCCAATCTATCGACCAGTCCGTCAGTCGTTTGTTTGACTGACTGATGACTAGGGTTAAGGATCACTGGTTTGATGCTCTGTATGTGTGTTTGTGTGTTTGCTTCAAACATGAAATTACTTTCGGGGTATTTAAGGTTTTTTTATCAAAATTGGCTTGTAGTGTGGAGTGAATGAATAAAGGGGCTTTTATTGGTGATGCTGTTAAGTTGTTCATTCATTCAGTCATCAGCTGTATGTTTATCTGTCTGTCTGTCTGTTTGTCTGTCTGTCAGCCCGTCTATCTGTCTGTCTGTCAGTCTGTCTGCCTGTCTGTCTATCTATCTATCTGTCAGTCAGTCTGTCTGTCTGTCTGTCTGTCTGTCTGTTTGTCTATCTGTCTATCCAGCTATCTATCTGTCAGTCAGTCTGTCTGTCTATCCATCTGTCCATCTACCTCTCTACAGATCTATCTAGCTAGCATTTGTTTTTTCATTCTTTTTTTTCTCATCAATTGCTCCTGGTTGAATACAGTTAAATTGTGTGATATTATTCTTAGATACAATGATCTAATGACATTCTTTCTGTCAGGAAATCATATCAGTGTCAAGGCAATTATGGAAGAATGAATTACGGTGAAATGCTGCTTACACTGATGTCCTAATGCTGGGGTGGGTTATTATTATTATTATTATTATTATTATTATCAGTCTTTAATTTCAAAGATAATGGAATAAGCACTCATGTGGATTTTTTTCATCCAGTCCCCGTGTGTATACAGTTTTGTAAATTTTGCCATCTGTTCCTACCAGCACACAATGGCCTACTCTTCCAAAAAGTGGAATGGGTTTTAACATGTGCGCAAGATGTTGTTTGATGTGTGTGTGTAAGTGTGTGTATGTGTGTGTGTGTGTATGTGTGTGTGTGTGTGTGTGTGTTGCTGTTGTTGTGCTTTTTGGTGGGTTTTTTTTAGGGGAGGGGAGGGGGATAGTTTTTACAAGGTGACCTGATAACTCATGCTTGCTTTTAGGCAATAAATTGTAAATGTAATACTTGGTAGTTCGCAATTTTAAGCTCTACTTGTTATGAAAAGCACCATGTGATTTGTCATCATTGATTTTTATGATGAATTCTTATCAGGGCAGTTTTCATAATTGTTGGTGTATTACTCTTTTGACCAATGTGTTTTTTAGGAATATAAAGCTGAAGGATAATTATAGGCTACCTTTTTAAGAGAAATGGTATGGTTTTTGTGGATAGTGACATCCAGTGTAAAATATTTTCAATTGCTTTATTCCCTCCCCCTTCGCCTCTTTTGCAATTTGTCTATGTTTCTCTCTCTCTCTCTCTCTCTCTCTCTCTCTCTCTCTCTCTCTCTCTCTCTCTCTCTCTCTCTCTCTCTCTCCTCCCCCCCCCCCCCCTCCATTCCTTGTTTCTGTCTCTGTTTCTCTTCCTCCTCCTCTCTTGTTCTCTCTTTCTATTCCATCCTCTTTTTTTCTGTCCCTTTCTTATCAAGAAATTACAAAGGACTCCTTGATAACTGCTTTTATTGTGCACATTTTTTTTTTAAACCATTTATTGAGATGTGGTTCACAGTGAAGAAAGCATGACAGAGAGAAAGAAAGGAGGGAAGGAAGGAAAGAAGGAAGAAGTAAGTAAATAGATAGACTAAAAATTAAACAAAAAGAAATCAATTAAGTGTGAACACTTATGATCGAACTTACTCATTTTTACTGTTAGTTTTGGGGCTGCTTTCTCTAGCATTGATGTGCAGAAGGACCACAAACTTTCATTTCTATTGTTGTTGTTTTTAATGTGTTCTTGTTAGGGGGGGGGGTGGTTAGGGAGGGGGGGGGGTGGTTAGGGAGGGGGGGGGCTGGAGGAAGAGGGGGGGGGGGTATTTTGCTTTGTTTTAGTTTGAATGTGGGCTCAGTTGCAGCAGTAAACGACTTGTACAGTTTCTCTGGAGTCTGGACACTGAAGTGATGAGACAACTCTCTTGTTGCCATGGGTTCTTTTACATGCACGTAATGCATGCCCCACATGGGACTTATACTCATTGTTTCACACAAACAAGACTTATCACCCAGACCAGGGGCTAGTCATTAGTCATTGCCAAGTGGAATGGAGAAAAGTTGGGGTACAGACGGGGATCAAACCTTCGACCTCTTGCTGTGTAGAAGGGTAGGTTATCTCTAGACAACCAGTATGACAGGTCAAGGATCAAGCCAGCACCCAAACACCCCTTCATAGGGATTTTCCCTGCAGTTAACATTACCGGGGACGGGGTAGATCAGTGGCCAGAGCACTCGCTTTCCTCCAGCCAAGTTAAGCAGTGTCGAGCGTGGTTACCACTTGGATGGGTGACCTGTTTGCTGCCTTGGCTTCAGGACAGTTCCCCAGTTCACCCAGCTGTCAATGGGTACCTGCCCTCTTTAGGGTCAGGGAAGGTAAAGCAGCGAGGGAGAGGAGATGGGTGCCGCCCTCAATATGCTGGCCCCTAGAGAAGTGAGGTCTCTGACGCCTCGCTCCCCTACGACCTTATAGGTTATGGGACACCTTTAGCTTTATTTTAACATTACTACCGACTCCACTTTCCCCAAAGTCCTTTAAATAAGACTATAAACCCAGGTCTCTTGTGCGAATGCACGAAGAACATCTTGAGCACACGTTAAAACTCTTTCAGCCTTTTGGGTGAGTAGGCCATTGCGTGCCAGTGGGAACGAATGACTTGTTTGTTGGTTGGTTTGTTGGTAGTGCTTTTCTTTAAAAAACAACAACAGATGTGTGTTGTATTTAGACATCATCTTCCAAGTCTGAATGTGGCTACCTTAAGGTGGGTAAAAACGGTCGGGGGTGTGCACAATCTCACCATTGGACCTGGTAAACTTCCGAACTCTAGTCCAGGATGGAAAAAAAGACAACAACAAAAACAACAACAAAACAACTTTATTATCTCATAAAGAGAAATTTTGACGTATGCAGCTCCACTTAAGATATAAGGACAACCTATTCAGAACAAACACACAAAGCAAAACTGTGAAGGCAGGGTTAACTGTCGATTCTCTGCAACATGCAGTAGCTCGCACACATCCATCAGACACTGGAAAACACTGGAAGACACAGAAAAGCACAATACTAAGACGAGTGCCGATCGTGGTTTTAGAATGGTTTACACTTTGAGAGACTTTTATAAGGCAATACTGATAACAACTGAACGATTTGATTCATGTGCCTGCACACTATATTCATCAATACAAGTTTTATACTACAATAGTGACATAAGAGAACGATTTCATCAATGCATCAGCACACTGTATTTTCAGTACATTTCTAATGATATAATTGCACCTTTTTATTTTTCAACGAAGCTGCTGTTACCAATGTGGCAGACCTAACTGCCTGTAAAAAAAAAAAAAGGTAAAGGAGTCCCATAACCTATAAGGTCGTAGGGGAGCGAAGCGTCAGAGACCTCACTTCTCTAGGGCCAGCATATTGAGGGCGGCGCCCATCTCCTCTCCCTCGCTGCTTTACCTTCCCTGACCCTAAAGAGGGCAGGTACCCATTTACAGCTGGGGGAACTGTACTGAAGCCAAGGCGCGCAAACGGTCAGCCATCCAACTGGTAACCACGCTCGACGCTGCTTAACTTGGCTGGGGGAAAGCGAGTGCTCCGACCACTGAGCTATCCCGTCCCCTGTAGCCTACCTGAATGGTTCTTTTCATTCAGCAGGGGCAGGTTTCTTCCAGTCGACCAAATACACCAGGCAGTTTAGATTTGTGAAAAGTCAGCTTTATTTACTTTGGAGCAGGAAATCAGAAATAACAGCAGCCGTTACAACAACAACAGGTAACAGCAGAACAGATCTTCTGTCAAACCCCCCAAAACAATGTTTGTCTATCTTCTGTGAAGAAACCATTTTCAAGATGAATAACCCACCACAACATAGATTCTAGATCTATGTCAAATTGACGAGACTCCCAAACTTTCTTCCTTTCTAAAATCTGTTTCTATAATCACCCCACCCCAAACATGGCTTCGGATCCTCATAACTATAGGTCTACCTTCACTCTCCCCTCCTAATAATGTCACAATGCTGCTACGTCATCAGTTTTTGACCCCCCCCCCCCCCCCCACCCCCTTCTTTTTTTTTTCTAAATCGTCGCAATCTTTTGAGTATCTTTTGATTTGTGACACAAGCACACAATCAGTTTTGATGTGATACAATGTTGATACATTTGAAGGATTTTATCCACGTTAACACACTCCATCAATACAGGTGGGGGGGGTTGGTGAAAATACAATTACTGATACACAGCTTATAGATTTTGTAATTGCACCTGCATACAACTTTTAAAAATATATACAATACTTATGATTGAGCTATTCTTTTTTAGCGTGCCCACAAGAGAGAGAGAGAGAGAGAGAGAGAGAGAGAGAGAGAGAGAGAGAGAGAGAGAGAGAGAGAGAGAGAGAGAGAGAGAGAATGACAAATGACAATGACAAATTCTTTTATTTCGAGGATAATGATAAGCACTCATGTGTTTTTTTACATCCAGTCCCCGCCTTAGGGATACATCTTAATAATAACCCAACACTTACACAGTCTCACAGTAGAAACAAGGGGAAATAACCCTTTTCAAAACAGCCCCCCCCCCATAACCCCCCCCCCCCCCCCCCCCCCCAGCAAACAAATAAAAGAAAACCCTAAAAACACCCCCACCCCCCAAAAAATCCCTAACCAAAACAAACAAACAAACAAAAGAGAAAGAAAAACCAAACCAACAAAAGAAGAAAAAAAGGGAAAAACAAACAACAAGAACAACAAAACCAAGAAAAATAACACAACCAAACTTAATAAGTCATAAGGATAAACATCTACACATTGTTAAATGGTACATATACTTGTTACACATAACTATAAGATATTGAAATAGGGCACTCATTAAAACTTGAGTATAGAGGCAAGTCCAATAAAGTATTGAATATAAAATATGAATCCTTCATCAGGATACACTATAACCATAAGCAAAAGGATAAAAGGTGAGAGAGAGAGAGAGATGGGGGGGGGGGGGGGGGGGGCGCACGCGTGTGTGCTTCAGTTATTAATAAAGAACAGATCATTCTTTTTCATATAGTCTTTAACACACACACACACACACACACACACACACACACACACACACACACACACACACACACACACACACCATCCACACACACACGCGTGCGAGAACACACACACACACACACACACACAGCACACACACACACACCATCCACACCACAGCCATCCATTTGCCCACACACATGCAGGCACACAAAAATCATGTCAACATGTTAAGTATGTTTGTTTGTTTGTATGTATGTATGTATGTATGTATGTATGTATGTATGTATGTATGTATGTATGTATGTGTATATGTACATGTATATCTCTGTGTTTGTGTGTGTGTGTGTGTGTTCTGTAGCTACCTCCCCCCCCCCCCCCCCCCCCCTCACCTGTTTACCACAAGACAAAGACAGGCTAATGCCCGCTTGACCTGAATTCAAATCAACACTGATACTGCTTCACACTGACCTGGGAATGCACAGCTGTGGACAATAAAGACACTCACTCATTGGAGAAGGTAAGACAAGGCCTTCCCTGTCATCCCCATTACTGCCTTCTTGGCAATTCTTCTTTGTCTTCTTCTTCGCAATTCTTCTTCTCAATTCTTCTTCTTCTTCTTCTTCTTCTTTGCAATTCTTCGCAATTCTTTTTCTCCTTCGCAATTCTTCTTCTTCTTCACAAATCTTCTTCTTTGCAATTCTTTTTCTTCTTCTTTGCAATTCTTCTTCTTCGAAATTTGTCTCAATTCTTCTTTCTTTTTGTTTAATACACATTTCAGATCCTTTGTAACTCAAGGCTTGTTATTGGGGTAAATGGTTATCTCCTTAGCTGGAATGACACAACTAACACAAAATGAAATATAAGAACAAATATCCTGAGCTCATTCAGATCTGAACACACATTATAAAACATATCCCAGTCAGTGCAATCAAAGCAGCCTTGCAGACTAGCTATACTATCAGTAGTCCATTTTTTTGTTGTCCTGACCATGGGCTGAAGGCGCTGAAACACTGACTGGTACATGGGTGCAAGAAGAACACAGTTGTGGTCAGACGATCCCAGGGGAGGCAAGGGCAACGATCTATAGGAGCCTGCTACAGTCCCGTAGCACAAGTCTAGGGTCTTGTTTCTTCCTGTAGGGCAGGTCACATACTGTTCATAGTTCTTCAGCAGTTTACTAAGGGAACAGCTATTGAAATCACCCAGGATAAACTTATGGGCATCAGGGGATATAGAATCGAGCATAATTCCCGCAACTATTTTCTACTTTTGTTTATATCCACCCCAAAGCAAAAGTGGCTAGAGCAATAGAACATATATTAGATCACCTCCATATTATGAATATTATGGAGGTGATCTAATATATGTTCTATTGCTTTTGCCACTTTTGCTTTGGGGTGGATATAAACAAAAGTAGAAAATAGTTGCGGGAATCCCCGTGGTGAGTAAAAAGGAAATAGACAGTAGTTCAATGTCCTCCACCGATAGCAGGCGTTATTCTAATTTTAACATCACAACACCACCAAGGCTCCTTGATGTAAAAGCACACACCTTCACCCTGTCCCTTCCCTGTTGCATGTGGCTCTCTGTCAAGCCTAATGGGTTGACCAAAGCTGTCTATAGAGAGCTCGATGTTCAGTATGGCTGGCCAGGTTTTTGTAAGGGCAAGAATTCGGGCTTTGTTGTACTGGTGCATGTAGTTGACGTTAGCTTGAAGCTCCTGTTTGAGCATAGGGACTGGACATTGGACAGGAGCACAGTTGGTAGCGGAGTTTTCCGATTATTCAAATTTTTCAGTCTTTGTCTCACACACCTTTCTTTCCTGGCTTTCTTTTCTTAATGTTCTTCCAAGCTTTATCGTTGTTGTTTGCTGATGGCAGAATCTCACATAGAAAGTTGTAGTCTTGGCCTTCAGCTAACACACTGGCTGATTCCCTCAGGCTAAGAAGAAATTCTCGAGTGTAGGACGGGTCACAGCTGTTGCCCTTAGGCGCACCTCGCACACAATCAGATGACGCTATGAGAAAGCAAACAAGTAGAGTGACTATAACTGATCTTTCCAGCATTGTTGCTGTTATTACTGACACCTAAGACACAACTCTGCAGAACTTGGAGCTGATAGAAGTATGTTCTTTCGAGCCAGAAGGCCCATAGAGCCGGAGCTTATCCCGGTTTCTGTAGCGTTAACTGATGGTTTTTCACCACCCCTGTGACAGGACGCTAGTCTGTCGCCAGATACTTCCCCAGCAGAGCTGGTACCCACTTGTACACCTGGGTGGAGTGAGGAAAATAGGAGTAAAGTGTCTTTCCCAAGGGCACAACACCGAGCCGAGCGGGGATCGAACCCGCGACCTCTGGATCACGAGTTGGCCGCCTAAACCACTCGACCACGGTGCCTCCTTTGGAGCTGATAAGACACATGATATAATGAAAACAAGACCCAAAAATATCGCCTGTCAGTAGAGAGTGCTGCCACACCAGCAGCCCCACATGCTGTGGGTTGCCTGTCCCCTGATCAGCATAGCCTCTCTATCTCTAGATTGTTGTGCATGGGCCATTTGGCCGCATCCTTCACAAGTGACCACTGTGACTGCATAGCATGGGCCCTGGGAGAAAACACAACAGATCTAGAGGAGTCTAACCTTGATTTTTAAAAAAATCTGAGAAGAAAAAGTCTGGTATAAAACCCTTAAGGGAGGAGACTTGGCCCCCTTCACGTGAGGCATGCAGGCCCACTGGTGGATACCTGTTCCCACAAAGCAGGCCCCAGGTGTGGGTTAAATACCAAGAGGACATCCCAGTGGTGGAACAGGCGGAAGAGGAGAACCTGTCTCCCAACGGCTGTGAAGGCAGAGGAGGATGACTTCAGGGGTACATTGGACTCTGCAGCTC